>JAMAKC010000003.1:69805-664315 GCA_023628735.1 Trichoderma sp. PF4103
TCTTGATTCTTATTTGACGGCCCCCCCCCCCCCCCCCCCCTAGACACGCTTCATTATCAAAAGGATGGCCAGCGTGACGGCTAGAGTGAGAGACGCTGCCTCAGTGGTTGTAGTCGCTGCGTTTCGTGGTTCGATATCTTTCATTATCATATGTATTTCCATAGTCCTGCTCTAGAAGAATGAATGCCATTATGTTCGATGAGGAGAGAAGTTGATGCGCCGTTATAAACAGATTGAGATGCTCAGCCACCGAGTTTACTAGATGTATGGAGAAACGGCTTTGTCAAGATGGCATTCAGTCAAGTGCCTTCAGTATGAGAATGTTCAACTTGAGATGGCATTCTCAATTTGACCATTTCTGTGATCAAAATGTCACAGATGAGGCTGAGGCTTGAGATATTTGACCTTGGTAGCTTTTCGCAAACAGATCGTGGCATGGTGCTGATGCCATCTACGAGAGCATTGTTTTCCAAAGTCGTGTCCAAGAGGCCAGTGTAAAAGTAGGCGTCAAGAGAGGGTATGTCGTCGTCCGTCGTGCGGCAGTAGCTCCGATTACGCGTACAACTCTTCATCGACCAGATGTTGAACATCAGCCCACTGCTATGCCGCCCACACATCTCTTTTAGACCCAAACTCGTTACCGAGCGATATGGATCCGAGGAAACGGGGAAGCAATGGGGGTATCTCTCGGATTCTTGTCGAACAGTTTCTATCCACTCCCCCACCAAGTTGAATCTCGAAAGTTGCGCAGGAAAGGTTCTTGAGAATATTGGGGTTTGTCGGTCTGCATCTGTCAGAGCGTCTCGCCAAGAGCGACCAGCGCGTACAAACGTGACACTGGCACGTTTCTATCATCATAGCTACTCCTGATTACCCAATCTCGATGGGAGTGTCAGGAACCACCTCATGCCAAATAGATGGCGTGTCGCATCGTTCCCGTCGGGATGAGTCTTGCGGTTGCGGTCACATCCGGCTTTGCCTTATCATTCTGTCAATGAGTAACTCGTATCAGCCTAGAGTTTGCGAAGTGGATAATAGACGGCCGAGACGTGATGGTGCCTAGTCTGCGTCGTCGACATGGCAGGTAGCAGATGACCTCCTTCAATATCTCGCTCTTTATACACAAACAATAGTAACTGACAGTGCGGAATGCAACCATTTGTCAATCATGATAATGACACTACACAACTCTCCATGAAACACATAATCCTTTTACGGGACTCAATATCGCCGACTATCGTTTCTTGGTAAAGCGTAGTGTAGGAGTTCATGTCGATCAGCAAATGATTGACCCTCAATCAAGACTCGAAAGCTATACTGCCACGAGCCGTTTGCAAGTGAACGCCCAGCGGTACTCAGCTACGAGTGACTCTCCCATAGACTCTCTTCCCTCATCAGAAAAGACTCGGCCGGCCTTGTGCATGTCGCATGTGGTTGTCGGTCATAAACTGCATGCTCGTCTCAATTCATAATATTCTAATGCAAAAGAGATTTTTCGATTCTGGTCTACACTTGCTCTACATTATATTGGGAAGTGTTCATATACAGCTTCTTCGCTCACGCTCTGGCAGAGGCTCAACGCTTGTTTACGCCATCGTGTCATAACCCAGGGCTGTTACAGAGTCTTACTACTACTCTGAGTATGGATCCTGTCCACTACGCAAAGGATCCAAGTCCCTATCAACCCACTGAGGTCCACAAATGCACCAGCGTTATACTGAGCACTTACGATCAGAGCCGTCTGTATCAACTTACAACTTGGAAATGTTACTTCTATGCTTCGTAGCGCAATCCTTGCTACCCCCACAACCAACCCTCAAGACAATCTGAAGCCTTCAGGGACAGATGACTTAGGTCTGAGTACTGCCGGATCTCGTCTCTCCTTGTTCAGAAGTAAGACTACAGGTAAGTACGTTATATCAGCCAAGCTGAGTTCAGGGTAGATATTCTCTGAGGGAGAATCTGACGTCTCTGATCAGTTTTCAACACAAGGCGGATAGGGTGCAAGCATATTGTCCAAGGTGGTATGCTTCAGCGCACAGTTAGATGAACATGGCAGCTGCAGAACTACCTACCGACATACATGTCAAGTATGGAACAATATATTGATCACAGTATCAACTATTGTCCTTCATGTTCAACGTGTTAACTATTGCGCTATCTCATTGATTGATAGGACCTTCGAGAAGGGTCGACGAGGCGTACAAACGCCAAAATAGCAAGCTTCGACCGTGAAGCGCTCACTCATGTAGTGGCGTCCCGTG
Source organism: Trichoderma sp. PF4103 (assembly GCA_023628735.1). Lineage (NCBI taxonomy): Eukaryota > Fungi > Ascomycota > Sordariomycetes > Hypocreales > Hypocreaceae > Trichoderma > Trichoderma sp. PF4103. The sequence goes on from JAMAKC010000003.1 coordinate 72,070, forward strand.
CCCGCGACGCAAGAAACCAACTCCTCATCGAAATGTACCCTCGATACTCTGCATGCCAGGGCTCTCCTGCCGTCAATGAAGTATTACATCCTGCAGTATTCGAGGTCCATGACACATGGTATTGCTTTTCTCTTCATTGGTCATACCAGCACATGTGTTTCACAATCTCCAACGTGGTGCTACAGCGGATTTTCCGAGCAGTTTGCATCACATTACAGATCGAATCCGATCTTGACAGAGCGTTAATGTACACCATCCTCAAAGACACATATAACCAAATCCTTCCGGCAAATAGGCAAAGAATGGGCAAATCAACCTTCGGAACACAACCAGCAAGACACACAACACATCCGCACAGCGTCCAAGACGAACAATGTCGTGCTTCTTCAAAAACAGCCCGGTATTACCACACCACCACCATTCAGCTGCCCATCCAAACGCACGCTCTCACCCACACCCAAACCCGTCACGGCATCCAGCATCGTGCCGAGCCGTGCTCCCAACGAGGATCTTCCAGTCAAGCGCAATGACATCAAGGCCCCCCCACCCAGTGAATTTCACTAAGGAGCTGTGAGGCTCGTCTTCCCCCTTGGATCATTTGACGGCTGATCTTTCTTCTTCACCTCCTTTTCCACTTGCATCTAGTATGCCACATCACCCGTTGGCCGAAGGAAGACACAGCTGCCAACTACGGCAAAAAGTCACCGAAGCACGATGCATAAATGAAAAAGAAGATAGATCGCGGCATTGCAGGTTTAGGGAAAAGGCCCATTGGCCCGTGACATCAGGCTGTTCTTCTCGTCGAAATCTGCAGCGCCAGGGGTGGTGCCTGTTTTTGCGTGTGTCATGTCCTCGATATCGACTCGCAAGGACACACACACACACATCTTCCTCAATACATTGAATACCACGCAAACTGACAACCGCCCCCTCCCCTGCCCTCCCACCCAAAAGTTCCCCCAATCTGATGAAACCGAATCTTCATCTTCTTCTGTGACGCCATCGGCAAGCAGTCAGCGAAAACGATCGCCAATGCATTGCTTCTTTTCGGACAAACCGCAGAAATTCTTCCGATCCTTGATTATTTCCTCCGAAAGCTTGTAATTAGCCCTTGTTTGGAATATACTGCTGTTCGTACGTGTATTTTCGTACAGTAGGTAGGGAGACTACGTCCAGTTCCATGCACGGCGACGTCAAATGTTGCTGTCCATGCATTCTTGGAGAAATCCATGCCTTGCTTTTTTTTTCTTTTCCTTCTTTTCGATTCCTTATCCAGATCGTCGCATTACGGGTTATCTGCATGTTTGTCGTTGACAATGACTCGCAGGGTTTATCGTTTGATGGCCAACCCCCCAACGAAGCCTCGTCATAGAGAAGATGGAAAACGCAACGGCTGCAGCTCTACGGATACATACAAACAGCAATCAAAGGCGCCCTGTAATACCTTGTACGTCCCAATCGAGCGTATATATCTATTCTCGCAAGGAACCTGTGTTCTACAAGTGTCGTTCATCTACGGATCTTCAAATTCCCGGGTTGCGCTCTTCCCCCTACCCACGCAATCCTTCGCTGCTCCACAATCCTCCCGGAACTGATACACAAAATGTGACATCAAAACATCTCAATCACACCTCTCCTCTTCTTCCCGGAAATAGTAGTGGTAAATCTTGGCTTTTCCTGGTTGTCGACCTTTGATGCTGCTGTACAATCAATGTACACTGGCGATACTTGGCTTTTACGCTTCACACCCCGTCTTATCATAGGGTATGTCACAGGTTTTCAGACTCCTTCTCCTCAACCTCCTCTTGTTTTTTCTTCTGTGGTCCGGATTGAAGTATCGCATGTAGATGATTGAGTTTACCTGCCTGAGAAGCAAAAGAATTCTGTACAAGACGGTGGGTAATTGTCCGGGATGAGACATGGCGGTCTCTTCGTGCTCTGGCTTTGTGGACACCATGTTGTGCCTCATCATCGTCGAGACCTCCATACACGAGATTTTGTGACAGGCCGTGGAGAGATTATCTTGTCACCCAGGATGAGAGATTTGATACACGCCAGTCAGCTGCAAATCTTCCCGATGAGGGGGGTGATACATGTAGTAGGGCTGTACCATGTGACAGTAATATGTGTAGCCGATATACTTGCTATACCTGAATATTTTTGCAATTGAAGCAGCAAAACGCTCACTTACACGGCATACGGCTACAACATGCCCTTAATTGAGAGGTGCCGTAGACATCAGCGCCGGCCAGGTATTCCGAGACGGGTTATTACACGGCTTTGAATTATATCTTTTCTCGGCTTCCACTTATCGTCCTATTTCATACATACTCTCGCCTTCAGCAATAACTCTGGAAAGGTATTTATGATAACAGTTTCCTGGCAAGACTCAAATTCTTCTTTGTTATCCTAGGCAAGGCTTTCATGAACCTATTCACTCCCATCTTACCAAACCGCTCATTCACAAAAACCGAAAAGAAAAAACGTATAATTCCTGGTATTTTTCCCAACTGATAGCATCACGAACGAAGAAGCATTCAACACAGCGTGAAACGGAAAAGGTCCAGCCCAAGAACATGTGGCTATACATCCTTCATTCATCTTACCAAGACCATTCCCGCCATCCTTCACATGCCACCATCGAGAATACACATGTATTATCTCAGGTACTCGCCAAATCTCATCTATGATTCTACCGTCACATAGTCCATGCAAGCCAACCCGGCAAACGACAAAATATCCGGCAAATTCTCGACATGAAGGTAGCTACGCTACTTCGTACGTTGAGCCGAGATCCGTAATACTACCGGTGTCAGGTCCCAACTTCAGATCACGTACAAGGGCGGCCAGCTAAAACGTCGAATCCCGCCCTCGATAGTCTGTTAACCTATCAAGACTGCAAATTAGCTTGCTCCTGATTTATATAACGACAGAGACTGCAGGCTGAGTCGGGACTTTATCAGAGAACCTATCCAAAAGAGCAGACTGCTCACCCGTCAATGCAACCTCCTCGCAACCAGCGAAAGGGGTCGCACATTCTGATAGAAGGGAGCATGATACTCTGCTAGGGTAAGCATTCAATCGATTGCCGAGATCCACGTTGCAATAATCAAAAGTATCCTCCTACTCCTTCGCCTCGATCATGATACCTACCCTGTGGGAGCATCTTTCCTTTCCTAACATGACATTGTAATTGATGTGCCATCAGGGTCGTCCAATCTACCAGGAGGTCAAGGACATTTGCAGCATTTCGCCATGAAAGATTTGAAGAAAGTCCGTCTTTGAGAGATACAACGCCCAACTCATTCGGGGGAAAACTTTGCTCCTATTCAAGCATTCCATGTTGCTCCGCCCAAGGAGAATCTACCAAGTACGAGTGAATGAATCGAATCGGAGGGAATGTGATGTCTCCCGTCTAATCAGACGGGCAAACGACTGCCTGCAATTGTGCTTGTAGGTTTAGTTGATCGCCTCCGTGCATGGATAACGTAGCTCGCCTAGCATCTAGTCCTCTTCGCTACTCCAGAAAAGGGATTCCCGGAATACACCTGGGAGGTGGGCGGCCAAGCGACCCGACGCGGGCTCCATCTTGCCGCATTCTTCATCGACTTGGCCGTGGCCTGTGCTCGCAGGCTTCAACGTTCTGGTTTGGCCGAAGAAAGATTGGCATGTGGGCCGGGACCTTTCCATCTCCGTACACTGCAGTGCGGATCAAGGGGCCAGGAATGATGATTTTTTCTTCGTCGACAGGACCAATGCCACATTGCCGGGTCGCAGTCGAGCTCCTTTGGTTTGTCCCTTTGGGTTGCGGAATGTCCGAGTCGATTCACCGTCGAGCCCGGACCTCGTAGGGCTCCGTCCGAGAGCAACCACCCCCCGTGCTGGGCCGATCTGCGCAGCGGAGGAGGTCGACCACCTCCGGTCACGCCACTCGAGGCGTACGACCAACAGTCTCCGGTGAAGTATCATGTAATATTACTAGTCGCTTGTGTGTGTTGTTTCTCCTGTCACATTGCGGCTAGGTTAGATAACGACACCCGCGTCGCCGATGGAGCGAGCCGGATCTCAAGGCGGCCGCTGTCTCTAAGCTTCGGGGCACCCTCGGTAAGGTACCCTTGGTCCGCTGCACAGCAATGGACACAGACCCCTTTCCCGCCTCTCACTCACTCATTGTCTTCCGGACGGATCGATCGACAAGAAGATCAGGGCAGAGCTTGGCCAAGTCAAAGAACGGCCGCGTCCCCGGCGTAATCCCGCCCTTCGCCGGCATTGTTGCGACTGCGGTTGCGCGTGCAGCCTTGGTAACAGCTCCCCCCCTCGGCGGCACACAGAACACGTCGAGATTGTCGAGGCACTGCAGTACCATTCGATGCTGGGATTTGTCCGTCTCGCCCGCCAGAAGGAGCGAAGCCGAATGGAGACTGAATGGACCGTGATCCCGGCCGAACCGTCCATTGTGGACACGGCCTTTGGGTGAGGAGCCTGTAAGATCGTGCCAGGTGCCTCTCGATGCTACAAATAAGTGCATGTACGAGCATGTATGCGGTTGGCCCATCACCATCTCCATCCTTCTCCCACGCTCGTACAACTCGGGTATTAGTCTGCACATACACACACACGCAGGGAATGCTGCTTTGTGTCCTCCGTGCAGGTAGTCTGGTAAGCCGCCTCCACAGCGGGACACGCAACGGCCCAGTCAGAAGAACAGAGAAAGGGCCGGGGCTCCGCCATCAGTCGGGCTCGCGATTGCTTAAACGGTGGCGTTGCATGCACACTGAGTTTTGCCGCCTGCAGAGTGAAAAGGGCCAGAATTGTGCCAGACAAGGTGGTGGTCTGGAAGACGAGACCCTGGAGCGAGCTGATTTGCTAGGTACTGCGAAAAGAAAAGGAACATATTAGCCGTCATGCGGTTGGTTGCACGTTGCATGGCATGGGCTCTCTGCTCTTTGCACATACCCCTTTGACGTGGGCCTGGAGCATCTGCGAGTGGCATCTCCAGGATTGGTCTGCTGCGGTGCTACAGGATCTCTCTGTAGGACAGAGTGTTGGTGTATTACTGCGCGGCTGTATTCCGCACTCATTAGCAATGCTACTTGGACAGATGGAAAAGAGCCGGCGGTTGGTCAGAGTCTGTGTGACAGGCTGCCGCGCAAAAGACGACGCAGACAGGTTCCCTGGGGATACTTGGTGGTCGCCAATCTATGCCGCGCTGGCCAAAGTTGCATCGTCAGCAGTCGCGCCTTTTGGGCCTCACTGAATAAGTATGCGTTCATACATGTATCATGCACCCATCAGCAGACGGATACGTGGTACAGAGCAGGAGTTGAGGTTTCCATCGAGCAAAGACGGGACTGCCCAAAAGGTCGACATGCGTCACGGCTAGGGTTTGGGGAGAACAGCCTGCGCTTCCGGAGCGCTCGAGCTGGCTGGCTACCGAGAGGGCCTCAGGAGCAGAATATGACACGCCCCGTGCCGCCAGGCTACCCCGTATCTGGATGGGCGGCCATCAGATATGGAGGCAGATCATCGTGGTGCGGAGCATTCGTGTCCCGCCATGGAGCCATGGAGCCGGATGGCGTCGCCGTGGTCGTAGACAAGGCACAGCAACTCGTGTATCGTGCCACAAACGGCATATGCGCACAAGCAACAGCAAGTAGCGAGCCGACACGACAAAGGGAGCGCAGGGCGAACGCCCCGAATAGAGACGAGCGCTAATTGCAGGTTGACTTGCAGTCGGCGTGTACCATTCGGCTCTTCCAGACTCATCCGTGCATCCCATACAGGTACTAGCCAGAAGCTCTCCCGAATAGTATCGCCAGAGCACGGCGAGGCGAGGCGGGCACAGCATTTGGCGAGATGAACGGCGCTGCGAGGAGCACCGGAGCATTCAGTCACCCAAGCAGCCACGATCCAAGTCGATGAGCCACCGAGACTGGCCGGGGGGTCCCCTTTGCGCCTTTTCGTCTCCTGCCACGTCCCACTGATTCTTGGACACAACCCCCCTGGCGATGCTGCAGCTCGGGATGGGATTTTCCAGCACTGGCTTCGTTGGCGCCTCAGAATCTCAGCATCGAGCTGGTCGTGCGAGAGTCCATGAGCTGGGTGTTGCTTTGGACTAGATGGCGATTCAGTCTCTGTGCTGCCGTTAGCATATGTCGAGCTGGCGGTGAGCTTCATAAGGGCCTGATAATATGCAAGATGCTGCGCGCCTCGCCTGAGAGATACAGCAGAGGACGGCAAAAAGGTGACGACGAGATTTGACAGATCAGAGTGGATTGTCGACTGGATTTCGACGGGTCAATGGCGGCTAGTGGCCGGCGGCTGGTGCTGTATTGTGGACTGAGTCTATGGACAGGGCTTCGACGGGGCTTCCAGGGGGGGCTGCTCATGAGCTGTTGTTGCGGCCCTCGCCTAGGACGGTGCCACCCGCCGCAGCGCTTCACGGTCAACCACTTGAATCCCCAGGCCTCAGATCTAGTCATACCAGGCATCGATACGAGGCACAGAGCAGCCAAGGCCAAAGCACAGCTGAGGACGTAACGGCGGATCGCATGTGGTACTGGTAGAGCCGCAAGTCCTGCGCGTTCGGACTCCAAGGCCCCATCTCCTCAAGACCTGGTCCTCGTACCTGACAGCTGGGCAGCGGCTATCTTCAAAAGGCTCCATGTCCATGGTGGTTCCCTGTGAGCCAAGGTGGTGATTCCCCCGCTCACCTGCGTGAATGGAGAGGCAAAGTGGTTCCCGATGTCCTTTCCCCTGGCGCCACCATAGCATCGCGAGAGTCTGGACGAGGCCACGGGGGCCTTGCAGAAGCACAGGCAGGGGACAGGGCAGAATCATGTCCATCCGCAAGGTAACCTATGCCACGACTCTCATGAGGAATGAGAGCCGCCATGACAGGCGTTGATCTGCTAACCGCCGGCGTCGTGGGCACAAACCACGGAGAGTAAACCGGCGACTTCCCATGTGCTTCATTAGCAATAGTTCGCGGTAAATCCCCGTGCATAGTAACTGCCCTGCGGCTGAGGATCGCGGAATGGTGCTTGAACAAGTCGCACAAAATGAAGGGGCTTCCTCACAAAGCACAAGGCTGGGGTAAGTAACCGGTAGTTGCCCACGCAGGGGCAGGATGGAGCCACCGTTTACATGGCTTACTCGTAGCAGGAGTACATGCTATGGCATTCCTTTGATACCAGGTGCGAAGTATGAGTCGCAGGTCTCTACAGCCGTGCTGTACGCCTCCTCCACCAACCGGTTCGGCGGTCTCTTATCCTTGTTTGAGTGGATTGATCTGGACGCCAGGCACCAAGCCGACACGCCCGGCTCCCGAGCTACAAGCAGTTTCAGTACCTGAGTGCTGCATTCTCGTAGTTGTGTTACTCGGTCGTTTCCTCCCAAGGATGCATACAGCAGCATGCACGAGGCCATGAGGCACGTATCTTTAGCGGCCAGCTCCGGCCATCATGTCCGGAGTGAGAAGCTTGAACCAAAGTAAGGCAATGGGCGAGAAAATGAAGTGAGAGGAGGAAGAGGCGAGACTGGCCAGGGCCCGGCCACGCGACGCCAGGCAGGGGGATGGCGAGACAGGCGTCGGAACAATGCCAAAGACTCGATAGACGAGAAGGACCCTGAGATTTCGCTTCGCCCAAGTGCGTGCGCATACTGGGAGCAGGCAGAGTACTCCTCCGTCACCTCACCTTGGTATCTCGTGGGTAACAAGCAGGTATCCTCGGCTCGTCTGACTGAGTGCTTCGCTCATTGTGCCGTCTTGCCTTCGCACATGATGCTACACCAGATGCCGATGAAATACTCGTCGTACACGACACGGCACAGAGCGATATGTACCTCCCCGGGTCCTCGCGAGGAATGTTCACCCCTTTGCCCACGGGGCATTCCGGGCCCCCATGTCTCCCTAAAAAGCCGCCCAAAGGAGTACATGGACGACTTGGCAGAAGCGCCTTGAACGAGATTGGGGGCGTACCTCTTTACCCCCTCTCTCTGTCTTATATCTGGCTTGTGATTTGCAACGGGTCTCAAAGAACCTCGGTGCTATCCGAGCCGCACTGCTTTAGTCTTCTCTCGAGTGCACAAGCAGGCAGTATTCGTACATACATACCGGTCCATGGGGATGTATGAGGCACCAATAACGGAACTTTGACCAGGCGGATGCATCTTCTTGTCTGTGCAAGCACGAGCACCAGTCAGGATAGTGTTAAAGCTGCTTCTTCTCCGTACCCCGTTCGTTCTAACATATCGGCAGACGCGCCGCCTGGAGCAGCTAGGTGACGTCTCCAGGGCCTGCATTCGATAATAGGCTCGAGTCCCGTTGTCTCAATTGTGTGCAGCTTGACAGTTGGACTCGCGGAAGCAGCTGTTTGGACCTCGAAAATTGCCAGCCGCTTTTCTTTTTCTTTTTCTTTTCTTTTCTTTTTCTTTTTTTTTTTTTTTTTTTGTTTCCCCATCCAATTCCCTATGCCATCTAATTCCCCTTGCCAGCACAGCACAAGGAGAATGCAAACTGGCATGGAATGCATCAATTCCTGACTTCTGCCAGTTTTGCAACGAAAATATGCTGTTGGTTGTGTTCATGGCGGCCCTTTGAGCCCGGAATTTGCAGCACACACAGAAGGCAATCGTGCAGGGCGTCCCACAGAGCGCGGGGATGTAGGTAGTATCTGCTCTTGTGCACGTCCTCGCCTTAATCAGAGTTAGTTCATGTACATGTAGTTGTCAGGTGAAATGTTGCACTGCATGCCTCACCTCGACTCCCGCACTCGCACATATACGACTGTCGTGCAACGGGAGGTACATCTCGCACATGGAGTCGCTGAGGCCGGGCCGTTGGCCGCCTTGATCTGCCGCTGTCGTCCGTGGCGCGGGTTGCCCATCACCCGAGTCCAAAATAGCCAGATTGCCAGGGCACATGCCTTGCTTGGACAAACCGCTTCTGCTGCTGCTTGACCAAGGTAGGCTATTGGTCATCGTCATGCTTGTGACACGGTTTTGCATGCATGTTGAAAACGGTACTCATGCTGCTGCTGCTGCAACGACGTGTTTCGTACATGTCTGTGATACGCAGACGCAAGTCAGATGGCGTCAAGACGAATCATTGCCAAGCTGTGCAGGCGGCTTCGACGAGATGATCGAACCGGGTCGCCTTGTATCAACTCGGCCGCCTCCCTATGGTGGCATGGCCCAGATGGTACGGGGCAGATGCGACAAGTACGATAAGGGCCACCGTACGGAGCACCTATCCATTGCTGGATCTCAAAGCCGGCTGCCAGACAGAAACCGGCAATGAGATGAGGCATGGGCAAGAGTCGAGAGTTCCAGCCCGCGATCTTTCTTCTTCTTGTCTCGCAACCTTGCTTCAAGCTCGGTGCGTGAGACGTCGGGATGGCCATGCAAGGCATGCTAAGCTCAACAGACGGCATTGGCACGTAGGTAAACAACCAGGATTCGGGGCAAATACGCAGATACCCTTGAGCATCTTCTGCTTCTGCTACACCCAGCGTGGTACAGACTCTCTAGGTAGGGGATCGAGCTGCATCCCACCCACCGTCTTCGACGTACGTATGTACGTATACTCACAATGAGCAGTACGTACTGCGTAGGTAGTACGAATTCCCTAGGTACTCGGGTGTAAGACGTCGGTAAGGTATGAGAGGCAGCCTGGCCGGATGAATACCTGGTAGACGGAGCTCAAGGTAGCACATGTGGTCAACTGTCAGATGCTATGTCCAAGATTAGCAGATTGTGTTGACCCTGCCCATTTACAGCCTCAAGTACCACGGGACTGGACATGTACCTCGGCCAAAGAAGCAGTTTTCTGAACCAGCTCCCAGATGAAGCCGGAGCTTGCGTTAACGTCGCGGATGTCAACACCATCTCGGCTTGACTTTCGTTGAGAGGTGCGACGCCTCGCCGACAAGTCCACACATTCCTTACAACTGTAGCTCTCGCTTGCTAATTCGAGCAGATGCCCCCGGAGGACACGCATGCGCATACAGAAATCGCCTACTTCGCAAGTTGAGGCTGTATGTATGCTGTCGCGGCTGTTTGGCTCGATGATAACAATGTCGTAGCGCAGAGTGCAGACAAGGGCAACGCAACGCAACGCAACGCAACACCAGGGCAGAAGCAGCAGACAACAGCCCATAGAGCAGTGCAGCGCAGCATTCTGGAACCGACACGCAGAGCCACCCACCAACCGCCCGATGGACTCTCGTACGACTGCGTCTGCCCTGCTTGCTATTCTCGATGCTGTGGGCGGGCGCCCAGGAGCCATACTTGTACGGAGCTTGACGCCGAACCCTGCCTTCTCAGTTTATCCGTCGTTGCGCTCTCCATCTTCCCATGTCCAAGTAAACATCGAAAACCGCTGCTGTTTGCTGCCCTGGTCTTCGCCTCCCGCATTGACTAGCGAATCGCCCCACGGCGATGCTCGCAGACGCTCGCTTGGCCGAAGGACCCTGGCCCAGTCCATCGATGGTTCTCGAGCGTCTTGGGCGAATGGAAGCGGCGCCTGTGAGTGGTCAGCCAGGTGCTGAAGGCGAAAAAAATGAAGACAGCACAGTCTGGTACAGATCCTCTGCTTCCGCCGTCCACCTGCAAGTTACAAGCCAACTCCAACAAAGGCCTGAGTTGGACAATGTCTCGGATGCCAAAAAAAGAAGCTCACGCCACCAATGGCACATGTGCTCTGCTCTGCACTACTGGGTGCCTTCCATACCTTCTGGACGTTGTCTTCCGTATCACTCTGTACTTACCTTACTCTAGGCCATCACCAGGCTGCTTTTCTGGGTTCGATACCTCCAGACAGCTGCGCTTCATACCTTACCTACTACTTCATACTTGTTGTTGGATAAAAAACGGGACCCCGCTGATGTCTCAACGAGGTTATTATCCTTATATGGGATTACACAGTAAATCTTGTTTAACACTTGTGTGTACTAGTACGTACATGTGCCAGGCATGCTCGCCGAGTCGGTCGTATTGGCGGCAGGGGGGAGTCGGACGTTGCGAGTAGTAGGTAGTATTATAGACCGCGAGCTCAAGAATGAGGTATCGATGTGCCTCGAAGTCTGCATGTGCACAATAGGTAGGCAAGCGGTGGACAGAAAAAGCGAGACCAAAATTTCGTGATGAACACACAGGCTTCCAAATACGTACATCTCATCCGCCAGGGTGATCGACGGAGACTGATGCGTTGATTCTGGCCTTGTATGCGTTAATTCATGATCCAGTCTCGCTTTTTCTGTCCCCCGCTTGGTAGGTATGAATCATCATCACTAAAGCGCCGTTTGGCTCCTCTTTTAGCGCTCTGTGCGGGCGAGCAATGCACATGGTCGACAAGCGCAATTTTGGCGGCTCCTGCTGCTTGTGGATTCGGTACAAGTAATAATATTAATACCTGGACGTGCCCGTACATCACACCTTAGTGGCCAGAATCCCGTTCCCCGTTGTAGATATCCCGTAGTGCCTGCCGATTGTTGCAAAAGCGCCATCAATGCTTGGTCAGGAAGGCATCGACAAGAGCCATGGCAGGTGAGAGCAATCCACCAAGCAAGTCGCACCTCACTTCTCGTCCAAATTGCAACTGTCCTTCGTGCAACGTACCTGCCGCGAGCTATCAGATGTACATCATCACTTCCAAGTCCAGGACCAGTAATAGGCCCGGCGTGGTGGAGTGCAAAGCACAAGCTGCTCGTCGCATTCTCTTGAGAGCGATTACTACTGGGTTAGTATCTAGTAGGTAAGGTAGGCAGGCACGGAGAAGGTACGAATCGAAATGAACTTCCAACTCCAACCTGCCCGGCACTAGCCCCAGAGCAGGGGCGGTACAAGTCGCGACATGGCTGGGAAATCTCCCAATAGTCCCACGCCCCCCTGCCGCTCCCCTCCTTCTGCAGCACGGCGCACCCCTTCGAGGAGGTACCTCGTACCGTACCGCCCAAGGTACCCCCTCCCAATATTGTACCTTGCCTTCCAAGGTTGTCCGTACAGGCACAGGTGGCCCCCTCCGCCCATCTCTCCACTACGAGAAACAGCACATCCACTCTACTGCCTCTTTGGCGCCATCCAGATTCGCTGGGCAAATGCTACCCTGCGTGTCTCGGTTCTCTCTGGACCAACTGCTCGGTCGACAAGTCGACGACCTGATGGATCCAAAATGGATGGATGCCAATGATACCTGGCCGCAACCTCAACTCGCACATGCTGCTGCATGGCCATGTAGGTATGGAGGCACTTGCACAGGTACCTATTCCCTCGAGTAGCACCACTTGTACATTCCTCCATGGCATGCATCTGCCTCGACAACCTAATAGTAGTACCTACCTAACAGACCCTCTTTGTCTCCATGCTCATGCATGGCATTGGCCTTGGGTAGGACCAGGTCATATCGGAAGCATCCTTGATGGCGCCGGCTACTAGTCGACGCTGGCCGTATCGTAAGGTTAAGCTACCTGACCATCGTCTGCGTATGGGCCTCCTGGTATATAACTTCCCGTCGACTCGATCAACCGTGGCTGCCATACTCCTCTCTTCTCCTTCACGACCTCTTCCTCCTTCCCTCCTCCTCCACTTCTATCAAACTAATACCTCTTCCCCGTCTTGCCCGGTTTTCCCCAGAGGCAATCAAGGTGGTCCAGGTCCTGCAATGACAGAGTCTGCCTCCTAGAGCCTCTTCAGCTTCTCTCTTCCGTTCGTTATACTGGAAATTTTCTTTGCTTCTTCATTTTTTACCATTGGTTTTACAGCAATTGCTCTGTTCCTCTGTTCCTCGAAGTGCTCCAGGCCCTATTCGACTCGGAATCTCGGATCTCGACCCGTCAGGCCTTCCTTGTTCGTCTCTCACAAGCCTCGCCTTGCAGAGACGGCAGTTCGGACACTTCTGCAGACTCGTTTGCATCGCTCCTCCTTCTTTCGCAGCGCGTCGGCGGCCTCGACAGTCTAGACTCCTGCAATTGGCTTCTCGTGAGCCTAATCTTTGCAAAGACGCCCCCATTTGGGTTAGAACACTCGCTTGTCACAGAAATTCGCCTCACGCGCGGTGGGAGCGGGCAGAACTCGAGAATCCGGGGATCGGCTACAAGTAGAGGCCCTTGCTTTCAGGCTCTCTGCATCTCCCCTCTCGTCAACCCCCTCATCCTTTCAGCCCTCTTTGCGTGCAAAGAACCGGCATCCTTTCCTCTGAGCCTGTGTCGTCGAAATACCACACAGTCCTCTTCCTCCGCGCAGTCTCCGCGCCTTTTTCCAGCAGAGCAGCAGTCTTCTTCTGCCTCTCGGAACAGCACAGGCACCGAGATCTCCATGAGAAATTGACGAGGCCCTGGCATACACGACAAGAGAAATCTTATCCCAGCCTTGGCCCCACATCATGGACTGGTTTCTTAGTGAGCTGCCGGCCAAGCTGATGCCCCTGGTCACCTCCAAATTGCATCTGGTCAAGTCCGATGTATGGCACTCAGCAACATTCTGGGCATGCGTCTTCTGGGTTCTATGGTCAGTTCGGCTACGGATTCTCCTTCTCGTCTTCCATTGAGCCTCTCCAGCTAACACTTTGTCCTCCGTAGGCTGCATCGCTACATCCGCCTGCTGGTGCACTGCGTCAGCCATTGGACCTACAAATCGAAGCCGATTCCCAGCAAGCCGACCTTTACCAACGAAGACGTGACGGTCATCATTCCTACAATTCATAATGTGTTTGAGGAGCTGCGCCCGTCGCTCCAGAGCATCCTGGCCTGCAAGCCCGCCGAGCTGATCCTCGTCACGACATATGACAAGCGCAAGGCACTCGACAAGCTGGCCAGGACGCTCAACTACCCCAAGGTGCGCGTCATGCACTCGCCCATTGCCAACAAGCGCCTCCAGGTCTGCGAGGCCCTGCCCACGGTTGAGACTCCCATCACCATCATGGCCGACGACGATGTGACCTGGCCGTCCACGCTGATGCCCTGGATCCTGGCCCCCTTCGAGGACCCCAGGATGGGCGGCGTCGGCACCTGCCAGCGAGTCAAGCGCGTGTGGACTGGTCCGTGGTCGGTCCGCATCTGGAACTGGCTCGGAGCCGCGTACATTGAGCGCCGCAACTTTGAGATCTCGGCCACGCACAACATCGACGGCGGCACCTCGTGCATGTCTGGCCGCACTGGAGCGTACCGATCCGAAATCCTCAAGAGCCATACCTTCCTCGAGGGCTTCAAGACGGAGAAGTGGAGAAAGTGGATCCTGAATGCTGACGACGACAACTTTGTCACGCGATGGTTGGTGAGCCACCAGTGGAAGACCTGGATCCAGTACGAGCGCGAGTGCGAGATTGAGACGACTCTGGAGAACGGCCCCAAGTTCCTCTATCAGTGCTCCCGCTGGGCGCGCAGCAACTGGCGAAGCAACTGGACCAGCCTGGTCCAGGAGCGGCACGTGTGGAGGTGAGTTGCGCCTTGAAACCCTTGTCGCCGTGGCGTCTAAAATAGCGCGAGTGTACTAACGAAAGATGACCTGCAACACAGACAGCAGCCCTGGTGCACCTACGCCCTCCACTTCGCTACCTTCACCTCCCTTGCCTTCGTCGTCGACCCGCTTTTGCTTGCCTCGTGCTGGTGGGCGACGAGCGAGTGGGATCTCCGCTACCGACTCTGCGCCTTTTGGGCCCAGTTCATCTTCATGTTCGCCTTCACCAAGTTCGTCAAGCTCATGGGACTTTTGTTGCGAAACCCCAGCGACATCGTCTTTGTTCCCGTCTCCATTGTCTTTGGATACTTTCACGGGCTCATCAAGCTCTATGCCCTCTTTACTCTTAACATGGTTGGTACCTCCCCGACGCTCTTGATGATCCCCCAAGCAGCGATAGCAAAGAGGCAAATTCGCTGACGATTAGTCTCTAGACGTCATGGGGCAGTCGAGCCGATGGTGATGCAAATGATGCGGAGCGGCTCGCGCCGGCGCCAACACCACACAAGGTATTGACGATCCCTCCTGGTCCTAGCTCGCTCATCCGCTACAACAACGTCCGTCAGAAGGGACGACAGACGCAGACGCGGACCGAGCAGGACTCGGTGTGGGAGAAGCGTGGCTGCGTCGCCTACGACTCGAGCGCTTCGAACAGGATCATCTCAGAGAAGCATGAGGGCTCTGAGATGCAGAATTACCACGACCAGCCACAGCCGATGCGATTCAGCAACACGTCGGATTAATGAGACCATGACCACCCACTTATGTTATGCTTTTTTCTTCGATTATTCGGGCGCCCTCTCTTTCCTTGTCTCCATGATGGAAGCGAGAGCCCCATTCCCTGGTCTTTCCAATCGGGAATTTGATTTCATACGAGCTACGAGAAATGACATGTTTCATGGGATCTGGGGTCAGGTTCTTTTATCATGAGCACCAGGCATGGTAAAACTAGGTATGCCTTGTTCTGTTTCTTCTATTATGGGTTGTTCAGGGCGGGGTGGAAAACACAAATTGCGTTATGGCGGGATACTACAGCAGATAATGGGCCTGCTGAAAAGGGAACACATGGGACGGAATTGGGACGGAACGGATGGACAACTGGTTGATTTTCTTGGGGCTGCGCGGTAATGTGGCAGGGACCGCGAGTCCCTTGCTCACCGAAGCAAGCCGGGGACTCTTGGCCGTTAACAAGAGGTGGCGTTATATCGTTGACCCCATCAGGCGTTGATTGCTTTAGATCGCCCTATTTTTCTCTTTCTTTTTTTCCATGATTTTCAATGGAACGGAATGGGGGGAACAGGATGGGATTCACAAGAAAAAAAGACCAATTGAAAACAAAGATGCAAGTCGCTCGGATGATATCACATCACACAGAATGGCAACAACGCGACGCACTTTGTCGTTGGGCAATCTCCTACAAACTTCCTGCTAGGTAATAAATTGATTTTTTTCTTCAACAAGATTGCGCGTGGAAGAGGTGCGTCAACAAGGTGATGACATGGAAAAAGAAACATGCACCCGTCCCTTATGTTACCCGGGGAGAGGCTTCGGTTTCGTCACAGGCGGCTTGTGCGGTGGCGAAAAGGACGGGAACTTTTTCCTTTTTTTCCTTCTTTGCCCTGTCAAGGGTCCGTGTGTCACGGCTTGCTTTTTCCAGCTTCAGATCCAGTTGGCACATGGGCTTCACGCTTCCTTTTTTTTTCCTTTTTCTTTTTTTAAACTTTCCGCATGGCAATTTTTAGGCTCTTTTGCCATGTCTCACCCTCTGTGCGACGATTGGTCTGACGTGCGCTGAAGGCTGTGCCAGGTGCAGACCGTGTACTGCTATTGGTCGCCACATTTCGATGCGCAGAGGCCAGAATGACAGATGGCAGGCAGGCAGGCAGGCAGGGTAGCCTACCGGAATAATGACAGTAACATGTCGGATTCAGTTAATATGTAAGCTTGGTATTCGAAACTTGGCATCTGGAGAGACGTAACACGTATCTCGGATCAATTTCTGCACGTTCAGCCTATGCCATGTCATTGAGCGAGGCAGGGCGAGGTGAGATGGCCGAGGTGCGGAGCCGCTGCACGTATACGAGCTGAGCCATTGAGCAATCAGAGAGCCAGCCTCGCGGGGCATGCGTAAGGGCGACGGCTGAATCAGACAGCAAGTGAGACATGACCATTCAGGGAAAACCAGGTTGGGGCATGCGAATGGAACAGTGAACCTGGAGAACTGAGAACTGACAGAGAGGGAAGAGCTAGGACGAGAAGAGTGCAGAGCACGGCGAGTCACCTCAGAGGTCCATTCGACACACCAAAGCTCTGCCCTTTCCCAGCTCAATCGAACAAGGTGCAGTTGCGGCGCGACGCAGATCAAATGAGCTGCTACTACGTATGCGATTGTGGCTGCAGTGCTCAGTTGCACGACATATATGACGGGGACCCCCCAATGCCAGGCGACAGATCTGATAGGCAGGCCGGCAAGTACTGTAGGCATGAGTGGGAGTGTTAGCCATAACGGGCATGGAGAAGGAGGGGGGGAGGCATGTCAGGCAAGGCAAGGCAATGTAATTCTTGCATGTGCGGAGATCTCGATGGTATGCATGGGGGAATTACACGACAGCAGCCGAGGAAGAATCCGCTTGGCTGGAGAATGGAGAGAGGGGGAAGAGGGCGTCAGGGCTGTGCGTCCTGGGGTCATGGGGAGCAAAAGGGTGGGTGCCGAGCGGGCGAGGACAGAGACAGAGATGAGATGAGATGATGCACAACAAGTGAGGCAAGGTGACGAGGCGACAGGGCACCGGGGTGACATGGTGCCGCTGTGTGGCGCCGCTGGTGTCCGGTGAGCTCATGATGGACCATGCCGGGCATCCTGTAAGATGAGGAAAGAGAGAACCCCTACTCCGCTACCAGAGCACAAAAGCAGGACAAGGCAGTCCGAGCGAGAGCTCATATCGGCTACGCGAGCTATAGCGTCGATGAGGAACGACTACTCCGTTCCTAGCGGAGGTGCTAGCACCAAGCGAAGCCCATTTCGAGTGCTGAACGGGGCCTCAACTGGAGGTGATGTGCAAATGGCCTGCTGGGCTAAAATCGCTCTTGATCGGCGGCCCCCGTCAAGCGCTTGAATAGCCCGGCGTCGGTCGTCGGAGCTGGAGCTGGAAGCTGGAGCCGGATCACGATTCAGAACGATGGCCGGGGTCGCAGCCCAGCTTTTGCGCGAACCGGGGACTTGGTGTTGAGGCGAGAGGACAGTGTTGGGTGTTGCGTGACGACTGGCGAGCGCTGCTTGTCTTCTTGACCTCTGACTTCTCCCTTCTGTCGTCCTGATGCCATTGAGCCGCCGAGACGTTGACATCGGAGGTGATGGTGGGGAAGCAGAGGGGAGTGATAGCAAGAGAACGCCTGCTCAAGCCAAAGCGGGAGGGGCGTGCAGCCAAAGGCTGAGGCTTGTGGGGTGCGGCCAGGCTGATCAACTGCCAGTTGTACATGCAAGTCACTGGCCCCAAGTGGGCTGCTCTTCTGCAAATTGCCCATCCAATCTCTTCCAACAACCGGCTGGACGAAGACGTGTACCTTGCATTGCATGGTTCTGGGACCCCCGGACGGGCTGCCATTGGCCTGGGCCGCCGAGGGCGTTGCGGTGGTTCGATGTAAGTAATAGGGGAGAGGCGATGCGTGAGCTGGACCGCATCGCCGCGAGCTGGGGCCGAGACAGCACAGCACAGCGGACGAGACGTGGACATCATGTCATGCCATGCGCGATGCGATGCGATGCGATGCGATGCGATGGATGCGATGCGACCACCCTCGTTGTGCTAGTCCTGCTACGTTTGGCTCCAAGATGGAGCAGGCGTGCGAATAGCATCGTCCGGTTGCTGCCACACGCCAAACCGAATTCCGTCAACCATGCAGATGCAGACGCAGGTCCAAGCTAACGCGGTGGAGAAGGACGACCGGCCTCTTTGCCAATTGCTGAGCCCCATGGCTGCATTATGTGTTGTCCAATGAACACCGTCGGTTCTCTCTCGTCAGAAATCGTAGCCAGCAGCCTCGTCAGTTGCGACGAGATGCTCTTGGTGGATGCAAGTGACGCCTGATACGTGTGTAGGTACTCCGTATCGAGCACGAGGATGAGGTATCAAGCACGCGGCCGTATATGCACGCGCAGCCTTTTCGATGTCACCTCTTTCATAATGGCGGCTTCAACAAGGGCCAAACGGTCATCCAAGCGTACTGCCTGGATTGGAGATCCGAGCCTAGGCGTGGACATGCACAAGTCATCTTGCGTGGGCGTTGTCAGCAGCAGGATGCACCAACCCGGCCATCTGGAAGACTTGGCCGAACACGCGCGCCCGGCAGAGCCAGCACACGGCCCAAAGAGGAATCAATACAACAAGCGCCCCTCCGCCCAGCGGCCTCGTGGCGGCTAGCCACATGAGCTTCTGGTCACTGGACTTTCATGTGAAGGGGTCGAGGCGTGCGCTGATGCCGTGGTGCTGACCCGGATTGAACAAATTCGAGGCCGTTCTGATATCGACGTGAGGTCCTCTGGAAGGCATGGAGGGCATGGAGAGCACGCAGGGGCGGCTGCGAGATCCAGCGTCATGATGCCTGGGTGGCCCGGCTGCCGACCAAGGGTCTCCGGACGGGGCTGATCTGAGGCCCAGGTATGTCGAGCTACTTCGTGCCGAAGGCAAGACCCAGTGATGTGCCCGCCGGCGCCGAGTTCGCGCGCGTTGCTGATGATTAGGATATGACGAGTACCGACCGATATACGCACTGCCTCAGCCTACCACCGCGGTATGGATGGGAAGTACATGACCCAAATGCGGAGCGAACAAGGCGTTCGTATGGAGCACATAGGGCAGAGAATGGAGACGACGGTGAGACACGACGAGGATGAAGCGGCTCCGCACCCCATACTGGCTTGTGCGCTGCTGGCGGCCGCTCATATCGCGCCGTCTTTTCGGAGCTGAACCGCCTTGAGCCTGTGATGAGGGGATTCTCTGGGCCCTGGGTCCTAGGAAATCTTACATGAGCGACGATTTCCTCCTATCGGCGGCAGATCATCAGGGATCATCCATGTTCGAGAGAGTGCCAAGTACTCGATTGGAAGATGGGATTTTTCCTGTTTTTCTTACCTCTTGCTTTATCATCTGCGCGTGGTCGTCTTCCATTGCGGCTAAGACATGCAGACCCGAGTCAATCCGCGAAGGGTGAGCGTCATCTGGTGATTTGCAACACGTCCGACGAGGCTGCAAATCTATCACACGATTAGCCGATTAAACCCCCCTCTCGTAGATCCACAGGGCCGGGCAGACGCGGGACACTGCGGCTACCTGCTAATAATATCAAGTGCTCGTGGATTGCTGGAGAAGAGACGAGAATTGCCGTTGGCAGGAAGTGTCAAGAGCGGCGACAATTCGGAGCAATTGGGGCACAGAGTGGCATTGGAGCTGCAATGCTCCAAGCACTGAACCAACTTTTGCAAGGTCAATCCCCGACGCATCGCCAAGGTCGTGCGCGTATCGTGCCATATTGGCTCGGAGTGTACGTCCGGATGAACCGTGCAAAGCAGGACAAGCACGAAAGCGCAGTGCTTGTGGTGTCGTCCCCAGTCCCAGCCGCAGCCGCCGTGGCTGTCTCGCTTGATGCAGAGGCCTGGCAAGGGCGCGCAGAGATTGGCCACTTGGATATGCAGGGCCCAGCCCTTTCGGCCATCCACAGCGAGGTCATCTCAGCGGCAAGAGGCGTGGATGGATAGATGCAGCTCAATGACAGGGTCCCAGTCGCCGTACTTGTACCATTTGTCTCGTAAGGTATGATGGATACGCGAAGTAGCCGTACATGCATGACTCTGGGTGTCGGCACTCCTTGCTGGCGCCACCGGGGTTGGGACTGTTCGTCTTCGTGGCAGTCATTTCAGTTGATCATCAGGTGAAGCGGGATTCAATCTTTTCCGTTATTGTGAGTGTATAATAATATCAGGCACAGATTTGCTTATTGCGGGCGGGCGGGAGGCTAAGCGAGAAGCAATAAAAAGCAACAACGGCCCGGGATGTGAATCTCCAAAGGAGTCGATGCAGTAATAATAACTTGAAGAAAGTACCTACCTAGGTATCTTAGTAGGCGGGAATACAAAGGATAGGAAGGAAATGACTAGCCCCATCCGTGACCCGTGCGGAGAGGCAAGTGCAAGTTGCTAGCTCGCTGTGGCTGGCCTCGTCCTGTGGTTAGCGGCGCTCTTATGACCATTTCGAGCCCGGGGGTACCTGCTCGTTTCGTTTGTCATCGAGTGCGTCGGAAAGAGCAAAGATTGAATGGCGAAGCGATAGGCAGGCAAGACCCACGATGAACAAGTTTCTTCGGAGGCACGGCGTGGGTGATTCTAGTAATACCAACACGGGAGGGGAGGAGGAGGTCGCTGGCCATACCTTTCTTGACTGTCACACACAGGCACGGGTGACGGCTTGACATGTACTGTAAAGCACCTGCAGGGTTGGAGTGGCATTGGAGGACAACCGCCACCGGTATTGATTGCCATGGTTCAAAGAATTATAGTAAGGTAGACCCTGCCTCCTATACCTTGTGATAAGTGTACCTTATGTAGGTGGTAGACAGGTATTTCTCCACGGCCATTGAGCCCAAAGCTGTAATACTCCGTCTTAACATCAACAACTCATTCCGATAAGTGCCGTCTGCCTAACTGCAAACTCTCGCTCATCATTGTCGCCCATCTAGTTTACAGTAGGTAGTCAACAATATCCAGCAGTTCTGCGGAGTCTCGGCGACGGCTGGCCCCGTTTCCCGCCGTCGTCCCTCTTTTCCCACACGAAAGCCCGGAGATTGCTTCGCTCTAGCAAAAGGACAAAGTATCTCACGATGGGCTTGTTCATCGCTTCGAGCCTCGGCCGAGGGGGGGTGCAAAAAGGCAGGGAGTCCGACAGAAACCGACAGAAAGACATGGTGGAAACTCTCGCGGCCGTCGATGAATGAATGGGCGTTGGCTACGTGTACCAACCGTGTCTGCTTGAGCTTGTTTGCGCCTTGCGCATTTTGGTCTCTGGTGCTCGCACTCTTTGCCACGATGAGAGGCGCAGGCTATACTGTATCCCCGGAGTGGCTGGATGTGGGCTGCAGGCGATGCGTCCTGTAGTTGACAGGTCAAAATATCTGCACGGCTTCTGGTTGTCGCCTAGCTTGCTATGGTGGCCTTGTTCTCTTCTTGAGACGTGAGTCGTCCGGAGCACGTCCAAGGAGCCCACGATTGCGCATAAGCGGGCATGTCCCCCCTTTCGCAGGAGTTGTCATTCGTCTGGCGAATACCCGCCGACTTGCCCTGCATGATGGCCATCCAACCACGAGTTCTCGTTCAATCTTTGAAGGGGCTGTTTTCTTCCACGGCTCTTCAAGTGCTGATTTGCTGTCGTCTTCTTCTTAGATGCCCCGTTGTTACCTATTCCTGCCATGGCGCTGTTGTCTCTTGTCTCATGCATCAGAACGGGCCTCATGGCTCGAAGTTGGAAATTGTCGTCTCCGGTCCTATCTTCACACAGTTCGTTATATACCGTCCGCCATGGCGAGAAACTTTGTACCGTCAGACACGGTGTCCGACGAGCCGGTCCGTCCCGAAGGTTAATTGGGCTTGAGTGAAAGCCATTTCCAACGTCCAATGACTCGTCGAAAGACCCTTATTCGTCGGAGGGGAAGGGTATTCTACAAGGGTTCATTGCTGAAGAAATCGATCATCATCTGCTAGGGCCAACAACAACAACCTGCATCAAACGCCACCACAACAACGGCGACCATCGACATGGCCGCAGTTCACATTGCAACGCCTTCCCACTCCGTGTTCGCTTGACTCAATCTGCAATCGTGCTCTCGGACCGCTACAGGTGATTCTGCTCCGACTTCTCACATGTACAGGTAGCAATTGAAACATCACCAACGACAGTTCGGCCGCATACGCCCCCCTTCCCACTCCGATAAGGAGAGAGCACGCACATACGCATGGAATTCGGACGAGGTGCCTCCGGACGGACTCCTGAACCGAACAACGAATCCCTCTCCCCGAAAGTTTTTCGCGATTTACACAGCTGCGATAGCGGCATCTGGCGGCACTCCCCGAGAATGCAGGCTGCCGGGGATTCACACAGCGACGGGACTCTCAGTCCTGTGGGCAGCCGAGCGGGTTTTTGGTCTCCGTAGTCGGCTCACCACTGGGGCCACGATGCAGTCTGCAAACGCGGGGGAAAATCGCGGGCTTGCATTTGCCTGATGCGACTCCGTACATTCGCCTGCTTACATGCACTACTCTGTATTAACACGTTGACTCTCCGAGTCCTGCTTTTCCGTAAGTAGAAGTTTGTGCAGATGAAATAGTCGCTAACCGTGAGCTGAGACGTTGTGGTCAGAATGAAGCGCGGGGATGGCAGAAGAGGCGCGGCAGTCTCACTTGGCCGGTCACGGATGCGCGCCCTTTTTACCTTTTCTGCTCGACATCTCGGCAGATGGGTGATGGGCAGACGAGATGCGCAAGATAGAGTGCCCTGTAAGCTTTTTCCTTGGCTTCAATTGGCGTCGGATCTCTTCAGAAAGCTCACCCAATATAGTGCCTCGCAGGTGAACTAGCCTACAGTACCTCCCAAGGTGGTATCACCAATCCGGCGCTGTAGCAGGCAATACTTCGCTTCGGCCATTCTGGCATGCATGCCACCCACCCATCCCAACCTCGTTTCTCGATCGAGATGTCCTGCATCCATGCTCCATCCGCTTCGGTGTTCAAAGCTGCAGATGTGCAGCCGCACCACGTCTCTCCTTTACGCGATCTGGCCAGCCAGTGACGTGCACCTAGTGACAGTTGCCTTGCTCATGTTGCCTTTGCATTTGCGCAACTTGCATGAATTGGATGGCCCCGCGGTGGTTCTGCCAGATACCTTGCTCATATCCCAAGGCTCCGGGAGACGATGACGAGCCCCGGCCTGCCGCAGCAAGCATGGCGTGCAGCCAGGGGCAACAGGACACATAAGCAAGAGAGTACGAGCATCTACCCAATCTAGAGAGGTTCAGCAGTACTCCTAGCATTGGAAGCGAGGCGATCCAGATCCAGCAGCTGAGAGATGCATGGGCCAAGAAGAACGATAGCTACACGGACTAACACGAAGCCCAAGAAAAAGAATCCCCACTCCCCTCCTCAGTTCTCCTCTTTTCCCCTCCCCCGAGTTTATTTAGTGACAAGACGCACGGCAAAGGACGAAAAGAGGTCGGGGCTTATCGCCTTTCAGGTGAGGCGTTCGCTTGCTGGCAGTGATGGATCGTGGCAGCACGACCGAGGAAGAGGGGGGAGAGGGAGTGTGCGTTTCTGCTTTGGGGACGATTCTGGCGCATAATCCGGCGGAGCTGCCTTGGTTGTTGAAATCAGTGGAGGTGGGGAGGGGACGATGACGGGTATCCCAAGTATCAGACAAGTACTAGGTCTATTTGCGTAACGAAGTCGTCTATATGCTAACGAGACGAGTAAATTCCAAGGAGAGAAGATGGAAAAGATGGGAGATGGAGGGGGCGTGAAAAGACACACGCTCTAGCGAGCCTTGCAGTGGTGATGCCGAAAAGTTGGAATCCGGCATCAAGCATGCATAAGGTACATACTAGCAGCACTCGCTGCATATAGATACTAAATATGCATGTAAGTATGTGGTGGCAGCGGCTTTTGCAGACAGAAACATCAGGTTTTTTTCTTGTTCGGTTACACAGACAACATGAAGGCACGCACAAAATCTGCCAAACTGCAACTTTGCTGCACCTGCATCTGCATTTGTGACGGGGAGTGGAATCTATCTGCCCGTTCTGGGGTTGAAGCTCCTTACGTGTCATGGAAGGCCTCCTCTTTTCTTGTCTTGGATAGGTTTGTGTGACTGCATGTAACTAAGGTAGCATGACTTGGCTGTGTACGACTATGGCACCGTGCCTTACTCAGGGTGAGCTATCACGTACCC
The DNA here is from genome assembly GCA_023628735.1 of Trichoderma sp. PF4103. Taxonomy (NCBI): domain Eukaryota; kingdom Fungi; phylum Ascomycota; class Sordariomycetes; order Hypocreales; family Hypocreaceae; genus Trichoderma; species Trichoderma sp. PF4103. The sequence continues at coordinate 96,510 of JAMAKC010000003.1, forward strand.
TTATGTTTCTGAACATGAGGTATGGCGTTTGACTCATGGTGTCGACGAGTGCTGAGCCGGTCGAGACTTGTCCCGAGGCAACTCTTGTAGAGGGGGGGGCACGGACCGGACAGATGTTCGTTGGTTGACCTCATCCAATGCCTAATTTGGGCGTTTGCCAGATGGCGGACGACTTGCCAAGAACGAAGAGAAGGTGTGCAAGGTGATCAGGTGTAGTAGGTGTGTCTACCTTAGGTATGTAATATGTGTTCAGCCCTGTCACCGAGGTAAACGAAGGGACGGGCTCAGCTCATGACGGCCACACCACCTGCGTCTGCTTCCGCACCCGAAGGGCTGAGCAACGGGCGATCCGGCTATCGAGGGGGGATCATCCGCCATCCGTATTGCGTAACCGCTGGGGAGGGCGACGCTTCGCAACGGCCGTGATTCGTTAGCACTTCTCCGTAGTTCGTCCGGTCGAAAGAAGGCGGTTATGGTTATGTAAGAGCTACTCGGGGAGGAGGAGGAGGACGAAGGTGTTTTTGCCACCTTGATCCGATATTTCTGGCTGCTCGTATGTACCTACATGTATGTATGACGAGTGGTATGTGTGTGTGTACAGGCAGATCAAAGCCGGAGGATCTCAGCTGAGAATGGGCTGCTTCGTATTGGTTCGGTCTGGTGAGGGATGGGGGCAGCCTTGCGGATGGAGGCTGTGATTGAAGAGGGTGGGCGGGCTGAGAGGAGAGTACCTACGTGTATGTAGGTGTCATTTGGACGATAGGGATGGAGAGGTGTTCACTTACATGTCTTTCTTTGACGGGCGGTGGATGTGATGTATTTGCGATGTGTCACTGATGGGATGACCGGAATGAAACGGTCATATGCTACGGAGTGTTGGGCCGAATAAGTGTGTGTGCTATGATCAGTGTTGGTGGCAGTGCTATGCGAAAGTCGTATCATGAACGACGGGACCAAGACCACGCGCGGTTAGATGAAGACAATGGTTCTGCCTCTTGCCGAATTCCTCATGATTAGGGGCTTTCCCACAAAAGCTTCAAAGGTCTGCGTGCCATGCCGTGGAGGAACAGATGATGGATGATAAGTCATCAGCATAGTTTGCGTTCTTCAACGAGAGTTATCAATAGGACTCTAAGGAGCAAGGTTGAACATCCAGGACATGGATAATTCAAGAAGAGGTAAACTTGACCGGATGGAGTCATACAAGTTACAGGTGATGTGTAGCAAAGGATGAGGAATTGGAACGTTGTCGAAGGGCAGGTGATTGGCAATGCAACAACCGTAGACATGGCGATTCTTTGGTATCTGTTCATTAGTGTCATTTGTGACACCTGCTCATGTTCATGATGTCGGTTTTCTTTACAATAAGCATCCCAACGATAATGGAGGTTTTGTATAAGTCGCATACTTGAGGTTAAGCGACGGATAAGGAGAAGCATTCCGGCTATGTATAAAAGGACGAAGAAGAAGAGAAGAAAAGAAGAAAAGAAGATGGAGAACGACTAAAGAAGAGAAGGGGATAATCAAGAAGAGGAAGATGAAGAATAAAAAGAAAAGGAAAGAAAACCGCCATGGTTCTTGAGAGGTAATCAAGTTTCAGGGTCCATATGTCCTACGCGCAGACCACATGTCCCTCATCTTGCCCAACTTCCCACCGAGATAAATGACATTCTCCTTCGTCGCGTTCGAAAAGAAGGCAAGGCTCCCCGTGTAGGCGTAGGCCACGGTCTCGGGCCACGCCTCCGGCTGCGGCAGGGCCAAATCGATCATGTCGCCTCGCTTGACCCGGTCCGACATGATGATGGCGGCCAGCGCTGGCAAACATGTTCGTGCGTAGTCGAGGTCTACATGTTCTTGTATTAGTCCCCGTTGCCAACAAGAGAAAGAGACTTCAAGACGAAGACCAAGAATATACTCACTCATGGGCACGCCCATTGACTGAAGTCCCCGGGGCCGCACGGGTGTCTCCGGCTCGTCCATCCTTGCGGCCATTCGCTCGGCCTTCCTCTCGGCCGCCTCAGGGTCTTTTGAGACGGGAGCGGATGCTGCTCCCGGCCAAGACGCACGTCGCGTGTCGCTGGACAGCTGCACTTTGGACATCCATTCTTCCCGATGAAAGTTCCGACGATCGTCGGCGGATTTGTTCTCGCGATGCACAGGCTCAGGGATCGTTTCCCTCAGGGCATCCAGGTCAAACTCGCGCCGCAAGCTAAAGGGCGGGTTGGTACCCGAATGGACGATGGCTCGAAGGTAAAGGTGTCTAGGGACCGTCGATGTGGGAGACGACAACGAGGAGGTGGGCACGTCCGGCCCCTCGGACGTCGTCGGTGCGGTAGGGCTGCGAGCCCCCGTGAGCGGCAGCGCCCTGACGAAGACGTGTGCGTCTTCGATGCGGCCGAGCCTCTCCCATCCTCGGCCCCAGAGAAAGACTTGCCAGTCTCGCATCTCCTCGAGTTGCCTCTTGCGACGCCACGCGGCCAGTTCGGGCTCTGAAAGCCCCGGGAGAGGAGGCGTGGGAGGCGGGGAGACGAGAGTGCCATCACTCCTGCGCGCTCCGGGGGGGGGAAACCAGGCCCTCTCTTGATACTGTACGCATCCTCCCCCCCTGCGAGGTTCCGCAAAAGCCAGGTCCGGCCATTGATCTCGGGGGCCTACTGCCGAGTACCTCCGCCTCCTCTCCAGTCGAGCCGCGGCCGAGTGTTTGGATACTCGATGTGCCGAGGACCTGTACCTCATCAGATACCGGATCTCCTGGGGTCGTCTGGGGCCGAGGCGCCTGCACTCTGAGAAACGGTACTCGCGTTTCGCTGGTGAGGCCATGATGAAGTCGAGGTGTGATTTGGATTCGGAGAGGCAATTGAGGCGAGGCTCTTCGGTGTTGCAGAGGGAAAGTTGGCCGAGTGCGTGTAACCTGGGGGGAGAGAGAAAGCTGGCATCTACACTTTGCGAGGGGAAACGAGGGGAATATATTCCAGCTTCTCCTCTGCGTGGCGTCCATTGGTATCACGACGGCTGATCGCGCGGCGTGGTGGTCCAACTACATGTACAATAGCCACGGCTGCCATTCACATCCCAAGCATGATCCCTGTTATTGTTGTTATTGTTGTCTTCTTCTTTCTTTTTTCTCCTATTTTTTCCATCTACCAATCAATTTTTCTGTGATTCTTGACTGCTTCTTCTCTTCTGCTTCCCGCATATCAAAGGCCAAATGGCCCTGACGTGGCGGCTCAGTTTCCCGTCATCGTCAGACAAGAACCGGTTGGTGACGCTCGAAGTCGCTGTTGTGACAAAGAGCGCCGCACGGCCTCATCCCGCCAACGCGCAGCACAAAGAGAGGCAAAATCTCACGCAAATTTCTGCAGCATGAAAGGGATTCAGTGTTTGTGTCGCTCTTTGCTTCTCGACTCTCTCGTGTTTCTCCATGGAATCCAGCCGCTGGGCTGTGTTCGATATTGAAACTTCAACTCAACAGAGAGTACCCGTGCATCTCCCCTAAGAAATGGAAGCAGAGGTATGCACATCAGCCACCGCATTTCGCTGGTCAACCACCGAGGCTCTGCGCCGCGCACGTGACGGCTCTTTACGGGCGAGAAATGTCCACGAAGCGGCAGATGATTGGCTCAACACCAGCCGCGGCCCGTCCCCCATCATCGCCATAATTGATCTGAAATGAACAGCGCATCGTTTTACGGACGCCGTCAAAGAAATAGAATACCAGAGCGAGCATATTGGAAGCGCTCGGGGCATCATTCTAGACCAGCCGTGTCTCTTTCTTTCTTCCTTTTCTGATACATCATCTTCTCTTCTCTGATTCCCGAACTGCCTGTCATTCAACTAGGTACCATGCGATAGGCCGTTATTCTCGGCATCTTACAGAAAAGAAACGCCAGGATAGAAACCGTCTCCTCATGTCCAGTATGGCGGCGAGCTACAAGCAGCGCAAGGAGGACTTTGTGTCCAATCTGTCGGGCGGCGCCGTCACGGAAATCAGCTACGTGACCGCTGTCGCGCCGGTGAGTCCAAGTCCATTCCGTTGTTTCAGCCTCTGCCTCTGCAACTGCATCTGATCGTTGACTGTGGTTGCGGTTGTGGTTGTCATCGAGTGTCGTGGTTGTCGCGCTGATTGCTAACCCGCTGGTGCACGTAGGCGGCCATGCTGCTGTGGTCTGTTCTCCAGGCCCGGCAATCCTTCTTCAAGCCCTACTCGGTGCTTGGGTTTGTCGTCGACTTCTCACTCACTGTCGGCACTTTCCTGCTGGCCACCACTCTCTACTCCAGCACGCCTGTGTTGTTGAATCTGCTCCTGCTGGCGCCGGCTCTCCTGATATGGCTTCTCCCGCCATCCGCCCCGGGGTCGAAAAAGAAAGCCAGGCTCCCGCCAAATGCTCAGTCCAAGGCCGCCGCGGGGCCTCTCCCCACGCTGAGCATCAAGCCCTTTCTGACGACGTATCGCGGGTACATGATGATCACCACCTGCGTCGCCATTCTGGCCGTCGACTTCCGGCTCTTCCCCCGGCGCTTTGCCAAAGTAGAGACCTGGGGCACGTCCCTCATGGACATGGGCGTTGGCTCTTTTGTCTTCTCCGCCGGCATTGTGGCTGCTCGCCCGGTGCTCAAAGAAAGGGCCCTGGGCCGTCGGACGCCCCTAGCCACCCGATTATTGCAATCGTTCCGCCATTCCATCCCGCTTCTCGTCCTGGGCTTCGTCCGCCTCCTCAGCGTCAAAGGCCTCGAGTACGCCGAGCACGTCTCCGAGTATGGCGTCCACTGGAACTTTTTCTTCACGCTGGGCTTTCTGCCCCCGTTCGTGGCCATCTTCCAGTCCATCTTCGACGTCATCCCGTCGCACGCCGCGCTGGCTCTGCTCCTTGTGGGGACATACCAGGCTCTGCTTGAGTACACGAATCTCAAGGCTTACATCCTCACCGCTCCCCGGGTCGACATCGTCTCCATGAATCGCGAGGGCATCTTCAGCTTCATAGGCTATCTCGCCATCTTCCTGGCCGGGCAGGACCTCGGCAAGTTCATCATCCCGCGAAGCATCACGTCAAGCCGCAACTCCACGGCCGGCATGCAGAGGAACACGCTGCTCATGACGATAGCCGTCTGGGCCGGCATCTGGACCGTGCTGTACGTCTTGGCCACGAGCTACGGCTTTGGGCTCGGCCTGACCGTCTCGCGCCGCCTGGCCAACCTGCCCTACGTCCTCTGGGTCGCGGCTTTCAACTGTTGGCAGATTTTGGCCTTTTGTGCCATTGACACCATCTTCTTCCCCGCGTTCTACAACGCCGCGGACGCGCGGTCCGAGAAGGAGGCCTATGACGTGGCCACGAGCTATGTGTTGAAGGCGTATAACCGCAACGGCCTGGCCGTGTTCCTCATTGCCAACCTGCTGACTGGCTTGGTCAACATGACGATTCCGACGCTGGATGCGACGCCGGTCATGACCATGGGGATTCTCTTGGCTTACACGGCGACTGTGACGGGCGTTGCGGTGCTGCTTGATATCTATGACATCTCCATCAAGCTGTAAGGATTCGACAGGGCGGGAATTGCTCTGTCAGAAGAATCTCCATCAGGAGAGATGTGGTACCAATGCACCTTATGGTGTCTTACACAACAATCAACGAGTCACAACATCGTCCACGGGCTGACTCGGCCGTCTGTTGGTGGCGCGCGGTTCAAGGGCGAAATGCAATGCGTCGGTGCTGCTCTACTCCGTACCGTGCCGAGCGGCATGTCCAGCTCAGGGGTTTCCGTCGCAATACAATCAAGGAATTCCGAGACACAACGAGGGACAGCCTCCCTCGGAAAGGAGGAGAGAGCATCGTTACTGTTGTTGCTGTCCGTATCGGACATTGTCCAATCAAGAGCCGCCGGCGACCCTGATTGGGTGAGCTGCCGCCCTTGGACGAGGCGGCTCATGCAAGACATTTAGATGACGGCGAGAGTTGGCAAACTTGGCGCGCTAGAGAGGATCTGAAACAGGGTATCTAGTGCTTTTCTACAGTACAGTAGCATCATCTGAGTATTAGGTAGTAGGGCGATCTTGTTTTCTCGTGTGCATAGATGCCAATTCAAGATTCGACATGATGGGGTTGTGCTTCTCCCGGGCTGCGGACTCGTGCTCGGTACTAACGGCTATGAACTACCCTACGATGAACCAATAAGAACATGCCTTGCCCAGATGGGTATGCCCATATTCTCAAAGTTCATTGGCATTGGCTTCTCTTTTCGTTTGGCCTCTTCACTCATGTCCGTTCCGGAGGCCGATCGCGAAAAGGAAAGAAGCTGGGGCGCATTTTGGCGGGTTAAGATGAAGCTATTTTAACTCGCCCGAGCCAAGTCGCTCATTTCCGGCCTCACAATGCGATCAGCAACCAAGGGCGCCACACGGTGGATTTGCGGATAATCGGCTAGGGTTGATTCTCTAAAGAATCCATAAGGCGTAGGTAACTTTCTTCGAGCAAGCCTGATATCGTACATGTTGCAATGTTTTTGCCAAGTTGCCGGCTGTGTGCGAGTGGTGACCTTTTCTGGCAACCTTGCTCACCGAGCTTATAGGTCCCCAAAACGCAGCGACAGCGGTAGTGGCCGAAGCTTAAAGACAAGACAAGAATTGTTTTTCAACCATGTCATTTCACTGAACGCATGTTGTTGCGATTTTGAGTGTGCAACTCGACGGTTGAAATTGGGGGATGTGACACTAGGTTTCACATTCTTGAGTGAGCTTGTCTCGGGTTGCGGCTCACAAATAGGGGAAGAGCGGGATATTTCACCTCTGTGCTTCTACTATTGTACACAAGTTGCGGGACGAGGAGAATGAAGAAGGAAATCAGACAATCATGGAATATATCAATTGAGAATACTATTCCCCCGAGGGTCTCGGGTAGGCTGTAGCGCGAGGATGGTGTGGTCAAGTGGGAAGAACATGGACAAATTGGAAACACCAGATGGTCAACTGCTCCTTGTTGCTTCAACTGATACCTTATTACTGCCCCCGGTCGCCGAGGTGGGTTGTAAAACAACAGACAGGAGGGTATGGCAAGGCAAGGTAGTATCGCTCATGCAGGTACAGAAAAGCATATTATATGGAGGGATTGACCCCATTGGATGTGATTGAATGCTTGAAAAGCGAGTAACATGACATGTCGCTATTGAGTCTGTTTCACATTGTTCTTCGAGTCTTCCCTTCTCCCTTCTATTCAAATTATCGTCTCTCAGCAACATCGGTTTCCGCATTCAATGGACATGCAGAAATCGAGACTACGGGGCTGATGTCGATGACTTTTTTATATCAATCATATGATTTCCCTGTGACGAGATTGGGCAGCTTTTGAATAAAGAGACGCATGATTTCGGCATGGTTCGAGAGCGCGCAGCATCGCAATCTCACAGCCGGGATCGAGATTAGTGCGCCTCGTACAAAGGACTAGCCGCCCGCGTTTCGCATGTTTTTATAGAAAACAATGCCAGGGGTTTTGAATATGCGGGTGCGTGTGAGTGTCGGCCGGCGCAGGAAGGCCGCGGAACGGCTTGCGGGCGAGGGAGAGTTGTTCGAGGGAGCGCGTGCACAGCGCGGTGATTTCGAGGTTGTTAGATATCAGCACTGAAGTTGGAAGCGTCCACGAACCTAATACTGGTGTTCCACGGGATGCGATCAGTCCATTATTTGCCCTGCGTCCCCCTCATCCCCTTCTCTCCATGAGTTCTCTCTTCGCTTTCTCTGGTCAATGGTGTAATAGCCAAGCGAGCAATGGAAAGCTCCATTCGCCGGGGCTTGCTCGTCCCTTGCGACTATTACATGATGGCCTTGCAAGGATATTCCCACCTCACGGTTGCGCTACCGGCCTGCGCCCCCCCTTGCGCCGAGGCCAAGAAGGTGTTTGCGGCGTCACCGAGGGGAGCCGGGAATATTGGCGGCGGGCATTGGGGAGCTAGGGACGGGAAGGGTGGTTTGTGATGAGGGCTTGCTGATGCCGATGATGGTGAGGCATGATGATGATGATGATGATGATGATGCTGACCTGGCTGTCGATTTTGCTTGGTTCAGACGGCGACCTGCGTCAGAGGGTGTCGATATCTTGATGCACTGTGAGAGGCTCGCGGTGGCTCATAAGAACTGCTCGACTTTCAATGCTGTTATTTGCGTTCGTTCAATAGATACCTGAGCAAACCTCATCATGCTATTGATGCTCGTACTCGATCCATTCCCGTATCCATACTTGGTCCCTCGGCAAAGCAGGGCACTTTGTAAGTGCATGCAACTGAAGTATGAGCATCCGTACAAAAGGTCAAAACCACCTCCCCTTCACACTCATCCCAATGCCGGCTCCGAGGTGAGCGCAGGGTATGTTTCTTCTGCTTGCTTTGCCGGGAGTGAGAGCTAATTTGGCCGGCCATCGTGACGCTCCGGCCCAGCCAGTCAGTCATGCATGCTGCTTGTAATCGCCCGTACCCAGTACCTGCATGCAGGAACCGACGAGGGGGGCCCCTGAAATCTATGTGGTGACCTGCCTTGGTAGTAGCGCGTTTCGACAGGGGGGTTGAGGTTTGGGATGAGGTGCCTCGACGTTTGAGCGAGCATTGAGAGAGCAAGGACGCGCAGCGCTTTGGGTTGACGAAAGTTGCAAGTTGGTAATCGAGAAGAAGATGAGAAGAGGCTTGAAATTGAAAGGCGAGATGTGAGAGCAAGGAAAGGTGAAGGTGAGATACATCGGGGTCCGGTACGGCTACCTCGATGCACATCCTGGACGTCCCAGTTGCAAACACCGAAAGAGGCTCCACTGAGCGGCGCGGGTCCAGCGGCTGTAGCTGTTGTAGTAGTTCGTGGGAGTGAGTTGCTCCAGCTCCAAGCTTGCACTCATCTCACACAACCTCCAATCTCGTGCTGCGCGATCAATTTCGCAAAAAAAGGGCGCCGCATGAGCCTTGGCCTTGGCCCATCCGCCGTGTCGCGGCTTTTTGACAGCTCCATGTCCGCCGCCCTCTGCATTGGCCGCGTCTAGGTACATGTACCTCGAGGTTTGTACATGCAATCTCCTTTTGCCTGCCCTGCATCGCGCTGCAAGTGTAGATGCAAGAAGTAGTAGATGTACCCTTGCGGTATTGCACCATCGAGGCAAGGTACCTGTATCTTGGACGAGGTCGAAAGAGATGGTGGTCTCACTTCGAATTCCCGAGGCGCGACCGCAAATAGAGCTGCAATTGCTGCTGGCTGGCCCTGCTGTAGTAGTCATCATCAGCATTCTCTTTTTCTGAAATTGGTTGATGTGGTTGAACTGGATCAGGGCCCTACATGTAATTGATCAATTTGCACGCCGAGGTGCCGTCTCTGGTACATGTACCTGGGACCTCGACTGTCTGTGAGCGAGGTGGTGCTTGCCTTGCTCGGCAGCCTGCAGTGGCAACAGCGTCAGCTCAGCTCAGCTCAGCGTGCAGTCATCGCTAAAGCTGCCAGCTACAGCTACAGCTGCAGCACCGGCAGCACCCGACTCGCCCTGCCCGGGCAAACTCTCGTCCTGTCCAGATCTAAACCCCGAACCTGCTTCCCTCCTCGTGCATCTCCAGCCTCCAGCCTCGACTCTCAACGGGCTGCGAGCAACGCCGGGTCGGGCATATTCAAGGACCACGCAAGGCATCCAATCCGCGCTTCGTCCTGCCCTACTGCTCTGCTGCTGCTACACCACACCCGGCACGACTAGCAGCTGCGGTAGCACCACAGGTCCAAGTACGACCAGCCCGTACCGAGTACCTGCTCTGCACAACCACATCCTGAACCCTGTCGGCTCCTCCCCCTTGGCCCTGCGCGCGTCCCGGCGGCCTGCCCACTTGAGCACCTTCAGGGGACTCTCATCTGCCATCTGCTGAATCCGCTGGGCCTCGACGTTCGTCTGTGAAACAAACAACTCGCCAGAAGAAGGAACAAAGAAACCCCCAAGCTGTGCTTCGCTCTCCTGTTCCGTGGCCGCCGTCGAAACGGGCTACGAAATCGTGCTGAATTGGTTCGCCGGCGCACCTCGAGAGACCCGAGTTTGTCCTGTCCTGCCTCTGGCCGCCCTTTGTTTTTTGCTGCTTCCTCCTCCTCCAGCTGATCAGCAGCCGCCGCTTTTCCGTCTGGGTTCTGGTTGTGTCCTGGCCTTGGCCCGTCTTCGCCGCCCCGATCCTCCTCCCTCTCGTACATACTAGTCCTACTAATACAACACAAACACCACGCCAACCAGCCGCTACTGCTGCTGAGGGCTCAAGCGTCTGCCGCGTTGCCAAGGTTGCGCGCCGCTGGACCGTTCTTTTTTTCGATTTGTTTTCTTTCACCGCTGTGAGCGAGTCCCACGCCAACGAAACGGTCCGTCGTTCCCTCTCGCATCCTCTTGACGCACATACACGACCTCAGCTGCTGCCCGTCCACCTCTGGCTCCAAGCATTGACAACCGCCTCAGAACGAAACATCGCCGTGCTCTTCTCTCCAACAGCTTGCGCGCACCGTCTCCGCAGCCGTCCGTTGAGAACTGACCCCTGGTGGGCCAGCCCGTCACGCGTAGCAACGCGGGAAGAATGTCGTCGGCTGCTCTCCAAACGGCCCCTCCACACCAGCCAACCGCGTTGCCGTCGTCGCTGCCAACCTCCAAGCGCCAGTACTCGCAGTCGCAGTCCTCCCCCAGTCGGGACATCCACAATGCCCAGAGCGCATCAACACCACCATCGTCCAGGCGTCCTCCCTCTCGCGACTCCAGCGCCCAAGGCGCCTCCGCTGCATCCGACCCCAGCGCTCCTTTAAACTCCCGCATTCCCACCAGCGCGACCCGTGCTGCCGCCGCAGACCAGCACTCGAGGGCTGACCGCCTGGCGTCTGCGCCCGTGGCCCCTCCGCGAACCTCGTCCAACAATCCCGACGCTGGCCACGGACGCGGCCACTCGGTCGACAAGATGAACAATTCACCGCGCCGTGCCCAGCCCGATGGCTCGCGGATCGCCTCTCGCGGTGACACAAACGGCGCTGCTGACCACGCAAGGACCAAGAGGGCTTCCAACTACCACACTCCGCAGGATTCCTCAGCCTCATCTCAGCCCGCCAGTGCTCGCGGAAGCCATACCACCGAACCGCCTTCCTCCATCCCCATCCCCATCCGCACCCATCAGACGGCGACAAATTCCAAGTCCTCGCGCGAGGCAAGCGAGAACCTGAACCGGGTCATCTCCAACGGCGAGGAAGCCAACGGCCGGGGCGCCACTCACCACAGCTCAGCCCTGGACGTCGATCCCGCGGCGCCCCCTCCCGTCATCTCCATGACTGCCGGGTCCGAGGAGCGACGAGGCGGCCGAAGCCGCCAGGACCACAGCCGCAACAGCAAGGCAACCACCAAGTTTGGCGACTTTATCCTTGGAAACACCATTGGCGAGGGAGAGTTTGGCAAGGTCAAGCTTGGATGGAAGCAAGACAGCAACGTGCAGGTGAGTGTTCCTGGCCGGCCCCGCTGCGACGTAGAGTGGGAGACGAGCGGAAGGCTTTGGAAACAGTGCTGACGAGACGTATGCAGGTTGCCATCAAGCTCATCAAGAGAGATACCGTCGGCCACAACCCGTCGCGGCTGGCCAAGATCAAGCGCGAAGTTACCATTTTACGCGGCATTCACCACCCAAACATTGTGCGATTGATAGACATGGTGGAAACGGATAGATACATCGGCATTATCCTCGAATACGCATCGGGAGGCGAGCTGTTCGACTACATTCTGAACCATCGTTATCTGAAAGACAACTCGGCGCGCCGACTCTTTGCCCAGCTGGTCTCTGGAGTCGGCTACCTTCACAAGAAGGGCATCGTCCACCGCGATCTCAAGCTGGAAAACTTGCTCCTGGATCGGAACCGCAATATCATCATCACGGACTTCGGCTTTGCTAACACCTTTGACCCCCGTGACGAGTTGACGGAGGAAGAGGAGCTTAACCTGTCGGACCGCGAGTATGTGAAGCGACTTGGCATCGACAAGGTGAAGCCCAACGGTATGCGCAAGGGCGACCTGATGCAGACGAGCTGCGGCAGCCCCTGCTATGCTGCGCCCGAGCTCGTGGTGAGCGACTCGCTGTATACCGGAAGAAAGGTTGACGTGTGGAGCTGTGGTGTCATCTTGGTAAGTGAATGAGTGGTTCTATGCCTTGGCCAGACAGCTAACGAGTTTGGATACGACAGTACGCCATGCTGGCCGGCTACCTTCCCTTCGACGACGACCCTGCCAACCCAGAAGGCGATAATATCAACCTTCTGTACAAGTACATTGTCACTACGCCCCTGACTTTCCCCGAATACGTTACGCCCCATGCTCGAGATCTCCTGCGACGAATCCTCGTGCCGAATCCGAGAAAGCGAGCAGACTTGTTCGAGGTTGCTCGCCACAGCTGGCTGAGCGAATATGCCCACGTCGTCGAGTTCATCACGAGCTCTACCACGTCACCATCCGAGGTCCAAAGCGTCAGCGCTGCGGGCTCAGACTATGCCGAGGCCCCCATGGTTACGAGGAGCGCCTCCGTTCGCGAAGTGCCGAAGCAGAAATCACCTCCATCCGCCGTCGTCGGGGGTCTGGCCAAGACGCATGGCAAGATCGATTCGCCCCCCGAAACCACCCAGCGAACCTCCAAGGACGCCAAGCGTCGTACTGTCCAGGTCGAGTACGTTGCGCCCGTCACCCAGACGCAGCGCGGTGCCAGCGAGCCAGAAGTGTCCAGGCGTCAGGCCGCGCCAACATCGCGGCAACATTACGAGTCGGCCCAAGAAGATTTGTCGCTGGACGACAGGCACGCGGCACGACCGCAGTCAAAGAGAGGACCGCCACAAGGGGCGCAAACAAGTGGAATTCCTCAGCCGCCGCTCTCCTCGCGGGACGCTCGCTCGGCTGCCGACAACACATACAACATGGGTGTCCCCGCAGCAAACGCTCGTCCACGCACCGGCAACTCCATGCAGTCTGCCACTTCCCTTGGCTTGCAATCTGGAGGCAACTATGGCCAGCCAGCACCTCCTGCCATTGCTGATACCAATGTTCAGGGCCGCATTCAGCAGCCTGCCGGCGCTGGCAACGATGATGAGGAGCTAGGGCGAACCAGCACCAACGTACCCCCCAAGTTTGCGCGGATGTCAGGCTTCCATGAGCCTAAGAGCAGTGATGGAAAGGGCCACAAGAGGTCCAACACGATAGGAGACATTGGCTCCAAGCTCCTGGGCCGTAGCGGGTCCGTGTTTGGGCGCAAGGCAAAGAAGTCGGATCAGTCGGCCGAAAAGGCCAAGAAGTATCCTCCCATCAGCATGGCCAATACCGGCATGGCTGCGGGAGAAGAGCCTCGGTCGCGGCCCTCGATAGACTCGAAGGCATCCCGCCGGTCCTTCACTCTCGGCCTCGGGAAGAAGGCGAGCGGAAGCATCAATGGCTCTCAAGATTCCATCGACAAGAAGGAGCGCCGACGCTTCTCCCTTCTTCCCGCGTCCTTTTCTCTCAAGTCCTTTGGCAATCCCAAGGATCTCGGAAGCGCTCCCCCCTCTTCGCAGGACTTACCCATCCAAAATCCTCGCACCGCTGACCTCGGACGGATCGTGACGACCCACGGAGGCAGCACACCTTTCTTCGACAACGCCTACGATGGCCAGCAGCCAGATACGGCCATGCCGCCCAATCAAGCCCAGAATCCCAACCTAGCCCCGGCAGACGCTGCCAGACGGCCGAATGCGATCCCCCAGTATCTGCAGCAGGGCGCACATCTCAACAGTGGATCCGAGACGTCGGTCGACATGCGCCAGCCTCCCGCGGGAGCTCGACAGGGCCCCTACCAGTACGGATACACTCAATCCGAAGGCTTTGACGGGCGAGGACTCGGTACAGGCCGCGGAGTGTTACAAAAGAGCCACAAGCGGTTTACGGATGCCTACGACCAGGGAGACTACCGAGGCCACGAGGGGAGCAGTGGAGCTGCTAAGCGCGTCATGGACTTTTTCAGGAGACGCGGCAAAGCCAGGGGCGGCGATGAGCGATAACCGATGGCCTGAGAGAACAAATCGCGAAGAATTCACGGATTCGTGCCGGAGCCAGCATAGAAGTCCGCTGTTGCGCCGTCTGTTTCTTCTGGTGGCTTTGGCTCCTTGAATCTTGACCGGCGCCAGTCGGTCGCATTGTTATATCTTTTTTCTTTCCTTACAGGAGGCCCTCCCGAATTTTGCCATCATCGAGTTGTAATCATCAAAGCGCGCAAAGCAGTTATCGTTCAGCCTGTTTAATATCCCCCATTTACAAAAACTGGTCAAGAGTAGCCTGTGCCTACATGGCCTACTACTACTGGGTGCGCTGGATGGGGAGGGGCATGCCTTATTCGGCACTGTTTTTGACTGCTTTTTCATTGTCTTTCGTTTGTATTGTATTTCGACTAGCATGATCTTGCCAATCGTATATTGCGCTCATGTGGAGGCGGTTATGAAGCAAATACACTCGCACGCACGAACACACATGCCTCGACTGGATTTGGTTGCGGGATCTTGTGATGCAGCATCAGAAGCCTGTGGTACAACGTCTTGCTTCTTTTTTCTTTTCATTGTTTCTTTTCTTTTTCTCCTCTCTTCTTCAAAACGGTAGAAATGTTTGATTGAGTGTGTTGGGATCTGCTGTTTGATATACCTGTATCGCTTGTTGTATTTGTACCTTTTGTTTTGCTCCTTTATCATTGTATGTTGGGCATTGTTCTGGTAGGACATTCAGCGGAGTCCTTTATATGATATTCTAGTCTAGGATGGCGAGGGGAGAGAATAAATACAGAAGGGGAGGTGTGCTTTTGCTTTATCTGCTGAAAATTGCCCTTGTTTATCTAAGGGGGTTGTTTCTTCCAAGGGGTCTGCACGAAAGAGTGAATGTGAAGAATAATACATCTATTTCTGTTGAGAGGTGAAATCTCTCGAATTTTTTTGCTTTCCTCCTTGTGTGAAAGTGTCGGATAATTCTGTTCTCGTGGATGGCTGGATTGTTTGCGAGTTGGGTCGGATGGCTTGTAGACTTGTTTCTCTTGAGATGTGGTGTTTTGTTCGTGGGTAATGGGATGCCTTGTGTCGTGGGATATGAGTTTGTCAGTTTGCTGTAATTTGTGGTTACGAAATTGTGATACTACACTTTCCTTGTTAATATGATCCTTGGTTCAGCTTCGGATCGTAGGCTTCTTGGATATCCAAGGTCCAACTCGTTCTATCTCTGTATGTCTTAGCCATTGCCTGTGAGCAATCCCTAGTGCTGAAGCGTGCATCATGCCGGATAAGTCGGGCCTGAATGCCGAGCGGATGTTTCACACGCCTTACGGTACACCGAGGGACTGCGGGCTAGTATTGACACTGGATTCCGCTTGCCGGTTTTCTCTTCCTTGGCCCCTTCCCCCTTTTCCCCATTCACCAAGGACGTTGATGCATTGAATCGATCACGATCAGCTCACTTCTTCTCGGGTTGCACAGTGTGCATTTTGTGCTTCATCATGTGCGTCATTGACGGAGCTTTCCTGGTGAATGTTCAGTGTCTTGGAACAGACGGCCGCAGCCGAACGGGAGATGCTGTGATGGGTTTCATTGATCTTGCTTGGAGATGAATGAAACGTCATGTTGCTGCGGTTTGGTGGTCCTGGCTTTTTACGCGTATTATGTGTATGTAGGTAGTAGTGTGGAGGTTGGTTCATGGAGCGGTGTGGCTGATGCTGCGCCTTTGCTACGGCGTAGAATGTGGCGAAGCAAGGGGACTAGTAAGGGCCTCGAATGGGATTCCCTGGGTTGGGTTTCCGTTCCTGTATTTTTGATGCCGAGGCGGCGATTTCGGTGAATTGAGGTGAAGAAGGGATGCGGGAGGGAAACTGTCCGGTTGGACGAATCGAGGTGGGTGGCTCTGGTGGTGGTAAGGTAAGTAAGCTTGTTTTTTCAGGGGACCAGTCCTTTGTTGTGAGAACTACTAGAGGTAAGGTAATTACGCGGATCGCTTGATTTGTGTGGGGATGGGCTGATAATACCGGTACTCAGGAGGGTCAGAGACATCAATTGGAAGGTTCTAGTCTAATGGATTCGGGAAGGTGGTTGGTTATTGAATCGTTCAATGCCTTGGGTCTTTGAGAGAACTACTATAATCATGTACGAGTATTTTGTGAATTCAAGGGCATGTTGGTGGTGCCTTTGTCTCGGACCCTGTCTGGCCCTGTGTTGGCGAGTCTCGGGAATCGGCTCGGTAAGAGTCGTACAGGGGAGATCAGGGCAATGGCCAGATGAGGCGGGCATGACGTGTCCTGAAAGAATTGAAACACGGCTCCATCTGCACGATTCCATTCAAAGATACTTCCCGTATCGAAATAGGAGAGAGAACCTACTCAGGTAGTCGAGGAGAAAAAGCAAAAAAGGCAGCTCGCATCTCTTAGCTCAAGATAACCAGATGCTCGGTTGGCCTTGACCGCTAGCGCGCATGACGGCAGGGGGGGCGCCTCCAGGTGGCGATGATGTCGTTGCAGCGTCGATGCGAGGGGCGCTGATTGGGCGGCTGCGAGGCCACCGCCTTGCTTTCCCCCACGGGTTGAATCAGCCAAGGCTTGGCGTTTTTGTTGTCATGGTCAGGGTGCTTCAGGTACATGTTTCGCCTCGTTTTGAGAGTGACTATTGTGTTTGTATCGATCTATCAGGTAGTAATGGTATATTGTTTAAGAGGTTGATTCCAGTACTCTAGTAGGTTGGTAGATAATCCTTAGTGGCCTTTGTCAAATCAGGCAGTTGAGCGCGTGCTCGGTGCTTAAAGATCAAAATCAAGGGACAAGTTCCACTGTACATGGCCTAGCGCACGGCTTATCAAAACGCGTGGCGCCTCCCCCTTGTCCCTCTCAGCGTCATCCACATTCCCCGTCAACAAGCCACAGCCCGCCGCCTCATTGCAGCTTAAAAAGGGTTCTTGCTTCCCTCCCGCCTTTGTCTTGTCCACTTTGATACCCTCTCCCTCCCATTTCCATCCCGGGTTTTATCCCCCCCCCCTCTTCAATTGAATCCTTGTCATCATATCCTTCACTCGTCCAGATCATAGCAACATTGTCTCGCGCCGCTGCTCTTCCAACAAACACCTGTTCGATGAAGAAAGCCTTTACAGACCCCGATATAGGTGCCCGAGCGAATGGACTCTCCGACCGGCCGGATACTGAGCTTCGCGACCTGCCGCCCCTGAACCAGCACGAGCACGCCGCCGCAAATACTTCTACCACCAACCCAAACGACCCGACCAACACCCGCAATGGCGCTCGCAGCACCGATGCGCCCAGCGCCGACGAGAAGCCTGGCCGCCGCTCCCTCAAGTCCGCGTTCGCCAAGAAGCGCGCGAGAGCGACATCCGCGCAGGATGAGAGGCAGGGGCCTGTCGTAGGGACCAAGGAGGCCCTCGCAAACACCTCTGCCCCCGAGACTGCGGGAACCGGAACCGACAATGCCAGCGGCGGCGACAAGAAGAAGAAGCGCACCTTTGTCGAGGAGTTCCGCAGGAGCTTCTGGCTGGTCCTCACCCACAGCTGGTTCAACGTCCTGCTGGTCTTTGTGCCCGTCGGCATCGTCGTCGCCAACGTCGGCAACGTCAACAGCGGTCTCGTCTTCGCCATGAACTGCATTGCCGTCATTCCCCTGGCCGGCCTCCTCAGCTTCGCTACCGAGTCGGTGGCCCTCAAGATGGGCGACGCGCTCGGCGCCCTGCTCAACGTGACGTTTGGCAACGCTGTCGAATTGATCATCTTCATCATTGCCCTGGTCAAGGATGAGATTCGTATCGTCCAAGCGTCTCTGCTGGGTTCTATCCTGGCCAACCTCCTCCTCATTCTGGGAATGGGCTTCTTCCTCGGCGGATTGCGCTTCCGGGAGCAGGTCTACAACAGCACCGTGACTCAGATGAGCGCCTGTCTTCTTAGTTTGAGCGTCATCAGCCTGGTTTTGCCCGTATGTCCATGGCTCAACCGCTCCCCTCCTTTGTTTGAGCGACCTGGCTAATTCTTTCTCAGACGGCTTTTCACGCCTCCTTCAGCGACAACGATCTGGCTGATCACGAGTCACTCAAGATTAGTCGCGGCACTAGTGTGGTAAGTTGGCCTTGCCTGACTCTTTGCGTCCGTCACCGTCTAACAATGACAGATTTTGTTGCTGGTATATGTCATCTACCTCCTGTTCCAGCTCAAGTCCCACGCATATCTGTATGAGTCCACTCCGCAGAATATCGTCGATGCCGAATCAGTTCCTGGTCCCGCCGCTGCATGGCTGGAAACCTCGAGTTCCGATTCCAGCTCGTCTGAAAGCTCCGACTCCGATGACTCAAGTCATTCGCGGGACACAGTTCGCCGTGCGATGAGAAAGGTCCTTCGCCATGGGCGTAGGAGAAAGTCGTCCGTGGCCTCGGTGGAAACCGGTGAACTCCAGCCCACTAGGACATCATCTTTTGGCACCACAACCACCAGTCCCCAGGAGGAGTCTTCTGAAGCCTCGGTTTCGCGCCCGCAGTTTCCTAGGTTGTCGTCTGTGGAAACGAATGAAGAGGCTGTCGAGGACGATGAGAGGCACAAGCATAGGAAATCCAGTGTCCGGCACATGCGCAAGAAGCACAAGAAGCATCGCCGCCACCACCGCCATCGTGACGCCGACGGCGACGCTCAGCAGACAATCAGCGAACAACCCGAACAGTCTCAGACGCGTGGCGGGGACGGAGAGCCTCGCCGTGTCGACTTCGCCATCCAGAACGCGCCGACCGCCGACAGCGGCAACGAGACGTCTAGGCGGCCGTTCCCTGGTCTGCGATCCATGTCTGTCAAGAACCTGGCCCCCCCAGTCTTTGTACAGAAGCCCGATGTCTCGCCTTCCCTGGCGGCGGGCCCGGTTCCACGCGTCCGCTACGGCATTCGACGCACAAACTCTCTTCCCGACAGGCTGAACCATCAGGTGCGCCCCCCCGGCGCCCTCTTCCCTGCTCAGGTCCCGTTGATCGCCTTGACAGCGAGCGGCCTCGATGAGGAAGAGGAGGGAGAGCATCTGACGCAGACGGCAGCCGTTGTACTCTTGCTCTTGACGACTGGTCTTGTTGCGGCATGTGCCGAGTTTTTGATTGGCTCCATTCAAGACGTCGTCGCCACGTCGAGCGTCGGCGAGATCTTCATCGGTCTCATTGTGTTGCCCATCGTGGGCAATGCGGCGGAGCACGTCACGGCCGTGACCGTGGCGATGAAGAACAAGATGGATCTTGCGATTGGCGTTGCTATTGGCAGCTCCATCCAGATCGCCATCTTTGTCACGCCGCTGGTTGTCATTCTGGGCTGGATCATGGACAAGGAGATGACGCTGTACTTTACGCTCTTTGAGACGGTGTGCCTGTTTGTGTCCACCTTCATGGTCAACTTTCTCGTCCTGGACGGCCGAAGCAACTACCTCGAGGGTGCTCTGCTGTGCGCAGTCTACTGCATCATTGGCGTCGTTGCCTTCTTTTATCCAGACGAAGCCGACGCCAGCTCGTGGGGGAGCTAAATCGTTGGGCAGGGGAGGAGACGGATGGTTCTTGGCCGCTTTACTGGGCCATTCTGTTAATGGGAGGATTTCGATATCTGGCTTCAAGCCGTGGATGAGATGGGGTAAAATGGTTTACGAAGTTGATGAGAATAACTATCGGTCGAGTCTAGCGCAACATCTATGTCTGCATGCTTTCTCATGATGCGAAGCAGCGTCGAGTGCCTCGCCACTCTCACTTAATATAAATTTGATACTCGCTGCATATGACGTGTCTTTGTGCGTGTTTGCAAAGAGTCTCTTGCGCCTTGTAAAGCACTCCTATGAATCTCTGATGGACTTGACAGGCTGTGCAAAAAGCGCCATTGTTCTTCAAGGCAGCCCAGCGTCATCTGACGCGCACAGAAGCGTGTTTGCGCCTCCTTTTTCCCTGCTCTTTGCGTGTTTGTCACGTCAATCGAACCCCCAACTGCGGCGGAATCACGCAGAAGCCACCTTTTCTGCTTAAACCCACTAACCCACTACCTTATTTAAGCAGCAGCATTAGCGCCTGCTAGAAGCTGATGCTATTGAGTGCTAGTTTATTAGAAGGAACATGAAGATTTGGAAGAAACGGCCAAGCAAGGGGGACAAGCAAGCAAGCCTTGCACAGCCACAGGAGCGAACAACGTCACCACCCAGCTTGAAACGCAACGCCTCTCCGCTTCCTCGTTTCTTTTCTTACATTATCTAGCTCTTGACGCGCCTTGTTCTTTGTTCGGCTTTGGTCCTTGACATTCCTCTTTTTCAGTCTTCACACGAGGAGATACACTTTTCCATCCTTCTCATACACATCTGCTCTCCCGATACCATCTCACACACACACACACACACACACCTTTATTCCCTTTGCTTCCGAGATTGAAAAGACACTGTGAACGAGGGGAAGCCCTTATCCATCTTCCAGCTTTCATTTCCTCGAGAGACAGACGCATTACATCACGGGGATAGAAATCACTGCTAGACACAAAAGAGACAATGTGTTTCGGCGGCCGGAACGAGAGGAGCGACGATCCCCCGCCGAGGCCGGCGCAGGGCGGCGAGGGCAAGACGGGGCGGTATGGCGCGCAGGGGGGTGCCGCCGCCGTGGGAGGAGGGCCTTTGGGGTCCCAGGGCTTGAGTCAGGGGCAGCAGCAGTCTTATCACGGCCAGCAGGGGCAGCAGTCTTATCACGGCCAGCAGGGGCAGCAGTCGTATCAGGGACAGCAACCATATCAGGGACAGCAGGCGCAGCACCAGCAGCATCACGGACACCACGGCCAGCATCAGCAGTCGACGTTTGAGGACTACGCTCCTCCTCCCGGGCCGCCTCCCGGGAGGCGACCAGAGCAAGACTACGCGCCGCCTGCTGGACCGCCGCCGGGACGTCAGCAGCACCAAGATGATTATGCTCCTCCGCCGGGACCTCCGCCGTCGCACTTGCAGGATGACTATGCTCCTCCTCCTGGAGCGCCTCCATCTCACCAGAAGGAAGACTACGCGCCGCCGCCAGGGCCGCCGCCGTCTGCTGGCAAGGCCGACTGGACTGCTCCTCCGCCGAACACCAATGCTTCTCAGTCTTCTGCGGCGCACGATTGGCAGTCTGCCGTGCCGGATACTTCTCTCTTCCCGCCGCCACCCCTGATATTCAGTGGCTATGACAGGTCGCCTGCCAATAATGCGACCGAGGAAGAGGCGGAGGCTGGCGAGGCGTGGTGCCGGCAGTTCCCGCTCGTCCCGCCCATGGTTCTTGATGAGCCCGGCAAGGCCGCTCTGCAATCCAACAATATCCGGCTCATGGAGCCAGCGGGCTTCAACGGCACGCTGAAGTGGCTTGGGCCCGGCCACTGGGAGGGCCACACGGCCAGGGATAGCCCCGATCGATGCATCATCGGCTACCCTCCCCTCTACGTGGTCCGCGAGCACGACCCGACGGTGTCGAACCAGCCAAGGACCATCTACTACGAGGTCAAGATCCGTCGCGATAGCCGCACCATCAACCTGGCCCTGGGCTTCACGGCCCTGCCCTACCCGTCCTTCCGCCTCCCGGGCTGGCATCGCGGCAGCTTGGGCGTCCATGGAGACGACGGGCACAAGTACATCAACGACCGATGGGGAGGCAAAGACTTCACCAAGGAGTACCGCGCGGGCGAGACGTACGGCATCGGCATGACCTTTGCCCCGACGGGCTCGCACAAGCCTCGCGTGGACGTCTTCTTCACGAGGAACGGCAAGCGGGCCGG
Source organism: Trichoderma sp. PF4103 (assembly GCA_023628735.1). Classification (NCBI taxonomy): domain Eukaryota; kingdom Fungi; phylum Ascomycota; class Sordariomycetes; order Hypocreales; family Hypocreaceae; genus Trichoderma; species Trichoderma sp. PF4103. The sequence goes on from JAMAKC010000003.1 coordinate 118,278, forward strand.
CGGCTGGGATCTCCACGAGGAGACGGACGCGGAGCAGGATCTGCCGGTGACGGGCCTGGAGGGCTTTCACGACGTGAGCTGCGCCATTGGCACGTTTGACGCGACGAGCTTTGAGGTGGTGTTTGATCCGGCCAAGTGGCTGTACCGCGAGGCCAGGTTTGATCTGTAAGGGGGGCTGAATCTGTGAGTCTTGAGGGTGGGGAGACGCTCAGTGAGTGATGCTGGGATCGTTGGGATTTGTGCGTATGCTTTGTTGTCAGTTTGCTTGAGCGTTGGATGGTATTCGATGAAGCTGAGGAGTATCAGCCCCTAATAGCGTATAATGTTGGTAATACACTAATCGTTCGATGAAGTCCTTGTCGTGGAGATTTTGCAATCTACTTAGAAGCTCTGTAAGAGTGACCTAGCGGATTTCAATGTCTTCTTCTCTTGCAAGGTATGTATTCGACCATCATCATGAGTAAATCAGTGAATTCCAATGTCTTCTCTTGATCAAGACAAGTATCATCGGCCATCTCCATTCTCAGGATCCTGCGCCGCATCCTCGGGGGCTAAATCATGTGCCGCGACTCATCAGCAAGCACTGCGCCGACCGAACTAGAATTACGATGACATCTCCAAAATGCTTCAACTTGTCTCCGTTGCAAACTGGGGGCAAGTGAGATGCACCTTTCTTGCCGGAAGATACAAGAGAAATAACAGCAGGTTTCTTTCAAATACGTCAGGTCCACGTACAATAAACGACGTGAGATATATCTCCTCCATCCTCTGGGAATCCTTTTGCATGTTCAACCCACAAGCTGCTCGAGCTGGTGCTGCAGATGAATCCACGCTCGAAACCATTTATGCACTTAGCCGTCATCGTAGCCTCGCTTTGCCGCTCACCCCCACCAGATCAATACTACCGCCTAGGCGCCTCTTATCAGTTCCCCAGCCAAACCGCCTTCGACCCGGTGGCATGTGAACAACTTCTCGAAACCCGTCCCCCAATCTCACCCACTCACGCACGAAACTCCTTCTTCTTTTGTTTGCCCATGGAAGTGGACAGCGACAATGACTTGCTTGGCAGGACCGCCGCCGGCGAGCTCGTGGCTTCGTACGTGGCTTCATGCTCTTGATTCTTTCTTTCTGTAGCACTTGCTAACTTGGCGATTGCTTCGTCCGCACTTTGCAGAGAGGCCTGGCCAGCCCTGCGCGACGAGATCCTTGCGCGCCTAGACAAGGTGCGTTTTCTGTTTTCCTTCTTACGGCGCTGTCACGGTAGTAGGAGAAGCTAGACAGCTAGCCATGTCGAAACGCGAGTGAAAGATTGCTAATGGGAATCTCATCTCGGCGTTCGACAGATTGTTCACAACGAGTTCCCCATCCCCAAGCTGCCGCCCCCGGTGCCGCGCTCCCGGTATCCAGACACACGACGACCCATCTCCCCGCCGTCATCGTCGCCGGCCGAGCACTTCCCCGACGACGCCAACAAGGAGAATGCGCCCGCACATGATCAGCCCGAGCCAGCGCCAGGCGCGACGTCCGAGCCGCAGTCGTCACCGCCACCGCAACAGCAGCAGCAGCAGCAGCAACAACAACAATCTTCGTCGCAGACCCAAGAAGAGACCGGCGCGCTGCCGAAGCAGCTCGCGGACATGGTTGACGAGATCAAGAGCCACATCGCCAGCTTCAAGTCGTACCCGCCACACACGATCCAGCGCATCGCCGAGCTGATCCTGCGCCCGCGCGCGCACTACAAGGCGCTGGCGTCGTACCTGCACGCCCTGGACAGGGTCGCGGCCGTGACCTCGGGGACGGACACGTACCCGCTGCCGCCGCCGATCCCGGACATGTCCTCGATCCAGCTCAACGGGGACGAGCCCAACGACCCCGCCATGGCCGTGTCGTGGAGCAACCCGACGGCGGTGGCGGTCGGCTCGGACGAGGCCCTGGGGGGCGCGCTGCTGACGCCCATCCCCTGGCTGGTGAGGAGGAGCACGCCGCCCGAGAGCGTCAGCGAGGCGGCGGCGGCGCCGACGACGCCGGGCGCGCAGATCCACAGCGAGAGCACCGAGACGATTGACGGGCCCAACGGCGTGGGCAGCATCGAGACCGTTTCCGTCAGCATCAACGGCGTGCCGTCCATGGGGGCCTCGAGGGGCGTCACGCAAGGCGAGCTGCTTAGGCAGGAGCAGAGGGCCGGCATCGTCCCCGTCAGCCAGCTCACCAAGGGGCACGACATTAAGGGGGAGGGCGGCCGTGCGGCTGCGGCGCCGTCGTCGGAAGATCACCCCATGGGTGACGAGGAGGATGAGGAGAGGCAGGGGCGAGAAGAAGAAGAGGAGTCACCGCATGTGAGGGGCCCGGACGAGATTGGCGTGGGCGACACGGGCCCTCAGTCGGAGACGACGAGCGTTGTGGGCGAAGACGGCGTTGAGATGCAGGGCATCGACCTCGAGGCCGCGGTCGGCCGAAAACACGCCGAGGAAAAGGACGGAGCGGTCGAGTCCCCCGCGCCGGCGGATCGGGACGGCGACAGCAAGCCCCCGTTTGAGCGGTCCAAGAGCCCCAGCGCAGAGAGCGTCGCCTCGAAGCGCGAAGCCGAGGATGACCTCGAGGAGGACGTTGTGGCGAAGAAGGTCAAGGAGGACACGACTGACGACGGGGACACCAAGATGACGTCTGGGACGCCCGACCCCGAAGAGGATGTGAAGGGCGAGGATGGCAAAGAGGTGGAAGTCAAGGAGGACGATGCGGATAAGGATGCTTCGAGGATGGAGGAGGGTGCTTGAGAGTTTGCCCGCCTTTCTGCTGCTGCTCGGTCATCTATGGAAGAAGCATCACATTCGCCTTACCCCCTTCTATCTCATACTCATTCTTTGCTCTATCTCGCAGGTTTGCCCACCAAGGCCCTTATCACATTCAAAAGGCCGATTTTCTAGGGCGCCAGAAGAAGAAGATGAAGAAGATGCGGCAGAAAAGCTATCAAACTCCTCCTCTGGACCCGCCTCTTCTTCTCCTCTTTGCATCAAACCAAATAGGAAAAACAAAGAGGGAGCCGGAGAGCGCCTCTCACATCTCATCCGGCCACGCATCATCAACAGGATTGCAGCGGACTAATATCAGATTATCACATGTACCTCCTCACGTGTACATCTGTTAAGTGAGGCAAGGTACATGTAGGAGAGCTTCCTCAGGGGGGGCATGGCTGAGGGAAGAAGTATGCTATATACCCCACCGCCCGCGAAGCAGGGCGTTCTTCTTTAGTACGGGAAAAGAAAAAAAGAAAACGGATCCTCATCTTTCCCTCTTGTATTTTTAGAAAGCGACAATCATTGAACCATGATCAAGGACACGAGGTGGTGGTTGGAATGGATCAATCAATCAAATGCTCTCATCCATCGCTATTGATTCCCTCAAGTAGATGAGGATGCAAGGGTAATGGCAAAGGTTATGCTTGTCTCCTCCCATATTCACGAATGCAAACTCACTCTCGTAGTTTGCTTCAAATATTCTGGTCCAAGTCACGGCGTGATCATGCAGCGTAAAAATTTGACTCTCTCTTCATGAGCCGAAGCATTGTCCAAGACTGCATGAATAAGATGACAGAGCCTTACAGTTCCGTCGATAGATACGATACATACATCGAACCCGTCCATTTTCGCCCCAGACGTGACACCTTTTTTTCATCATGGTGCAAAGTGGTAGCCCCCTTGAGCCACAACGCAATGGGACAGAAACATCCTTCAGAGGAGTCAATAACGAAAAAAGTAACGCCCGGCCCAAACGCCGCTAGTCCGTCCCTGAGGGTCCCGGCATTACATACAAGATAGCAGTAGTAGGTGTCCCCCGAGCCCTCTCTATATCGCGTGTTTTCTTCTGTCTGAAGAAATCTAGGGTGCGTAGCGTCGTAAATCGGCCAAGGTCGCCCCGCGAGACCTGTTTCATGGCTGCGTCCCATCATCTCGTCCCCAGGGGGCCTAAAACGACAGGGCTTTAAGAGGAATCATCGTGATGAGGAAAGACGTAGCCTGATGAGTCGACGTATGTGTTTCCCACACGCCTGATCCACTTGAAGGATACAAAAACAAACAAGGAAAGCAAAGCTGACAAGGATAACAGAACAAAGAAACCATCCCGTGAGAAGCAGAACGCCGACGCCATGCTATTCCTTAAAGCAGTGAATGTTGTCATCAGGAAGAGGCAAACCAGCCGAGTGAGGGTCATATGAATCCAGGGAATACGCTCGAGACAACACGCCGCCCTTCAGCGCCCACGTCAGCTCATATTCACGGTAACAGGCAAGGTAAGCAGACTCACATTTGGGACGTTTCAGGTCCGGGTCGTCAAATGGCGCGTTCTGGCTTGCAATCTCCCGCATGCGCTCTCGGGCGAACGAAGAAGGGCTGTGGCCACCTGCAGGATGTGCCATGACCAACTCGACGCCTTCGGGAGCCGTGGGTAGCAGCCTCAAGGCACGCGGTTGAGGCTTGCGGGTTTTTGCCCGTGTTGTAGGCGCCGGGGTTTGCGTAACCGCGGCGGGCGTTTGTCCAATGGAATCCTCTTCCGACTCGGATACGTCCATGAGCGTCGTTGTCCCGGACGGCGTCGTGGGTGTTACCTCTCTGCCTTCTGTTTCCGCAACTGTCTGCTCAGAAGACGTCGTTGACGTCTTTTTCCCGCTGGCACCCTTGCTTGGCTTATTGGCCTTGATTGGCGTTAGTGGAACGTCGGGCGAAGCTGCATGGCTCCCCGGATGGAAGATCTTCTTGCCCCAGCCCTTGAGCTTGCTCTCGCCAGATTCTAAAGACGAAAAGTCCAGATCCACCCTGCCTCGGAGTCTCCGCAGAGCGCGTTCGCGACGGACCATTCCATTGGTGATGGGAGGACAGTAGCCGCGGGGCAGCATGCAGTGCTTGCACATGGGACACAGCGAGCTGTTTTCGAGAAGAAACTCGTCGATACAGTCGGGATGAAAGATGTGGCCGCAGGGCAGCTCCTTGATGACGGTGACGCGATGTTCGAAGCGATCGAGGCAAATGTGGCATCGAGGCTGGAAGTTGGTGGCGGTCGTGTCGGATCCTGTGATGCTTGACCTCTTACTCCGCACACTCCGTGTGCTGCGGATGCTGCGCTCACTTTGGGATATGATATCGCTCTGGGCACTTCGATCGCGTCGACGGTGTCTCCTGGAGGATTTCCCACTTCGAGAGGCCCCGCGCACGGTCGGAGAAGATGGCGTCGACTGGCCGCTGAGCAGGTCCGGATCCTGGTTGTAGGTGAAGAGCGGAAATCCCTGAACAAAGGTCGGCGGTACGGTGAGTCTCTTGATGCCCATGGCCTCCAGATCGACCTCGCCGGACATGACGCGACGCCTTAGGGAGATGCGACGCCGCCTCTGAACCAGATGCATAGTGAGCGAAGTGCCACCAATGACGAAGAGTAAGGAGCCAATGACGATGAGGAAGAATATCCACAGGGCTGGGATGTTGTTGGGATTCTTCATGTTCAATTCGGTCCATATCCGCACGTAGTCCTTGGGGTTGGGGCCGTAGAGCTGCGCAATCTCCTGGCCGTGAGGGATCTGCTCGACGGTTCCCGAATATAGACTGAGCTGGGTCATCATCTTCTGGCCCTCGAGCCCCGAGACGGCGAAGACAGGAAATTGATTCTGCGCCTTCCAGGAGCCATCGTCGTCGAGGTTCCACACGGGGGAGTCGACATCCTGGGGCTTGTTGGAGGAGTTGTTGGGCTTGTAGAAGACAAAGGCGCGGATGGGATCGGCGCGTGCGGCGGCGAGGTAGGCCTGCGTGCAGTCTATGCTGAACCAAGGGGCAAGGGCGATGAGGTTGTAGTTGGTAGGAGGGAGGTTTGCGCGGCGGGTGACATTTCTAGGGATGAAGTCGTACTGCTGGGTATCACAAGACGGCATTCGGCTGATGTCGGGAACGTATAACAGACCCTGGATGAGGCCATTGAGCGTGTCGGCGTTGGTGGTGGTCAAGGTGGTGATGTTGCTGTCGATGCGCTCCTCGTATGCTATCTGACTCTGTCGGGTCCAGTCACGGTCAGCTGGTGGTTAGGCCGGAGGAGAGGGCCGGGGATATGGGATGGACGCACGGAGAGTGCGGTGATGTTTCTGATGATGGTGGTGGGCACTGTTTTGGCACCACCCCAGACGGGATTACTGAAGAGAAGCCTGGGAGCGGAGAGTCAGTAGACGGACGGCGGATGGGTGCGACAGCAGCCGATGAAGATCGAGTGTGAGGAAGATGGAAGACGAAGACCAGCTGGTGGAAGAAATAGTGGCAGCGGTTAAAGCAACAAAGGGGAAGCGGTGCTAGTGACGGCATTGCCGCTTTCATGAGGAGAGGGAAGCTGGTCATGGCGGAGAGCAGCAGACAAAGCGGAGAGCTGTGAAGCGTTCAAAGGCCGAAGCCGGCGGCGATGGCGATCGCACCAGCCAAGGGACAGTGAGGGCAACCCAGGGCAGTGACGACGGAAAAGCAAGGTTGAAGAGCGACAGGCGGCGTCAAGAGAGGAGAGCGAGCATCAAGAGAAGAGGCAAAGCATCCGTCTCGTTCGCGGCATGAACATACACGACATTTCGAATCTCGGAGAGCGCTGTGAGACGTCAGTTGCCGGCCGCCAAGACTGGGGTCACGTAGGGGCAGTCTTGGCCGCTGCACAAGTGTCGAGTGAGCGCAAAGAGCTGGGCGAGCAGCGGCCGAGAGCGCGGGCAGACAGAGAAAGACTCACACATTCTTCTAACACATATTGCTGGCGAGGCGGGAGGCGGCAGTCATGGTCTGCGAGGCACCGGCGGTGCGACGGCGAAGAGGACAACAGAGCCGGGCGAGGGAGAGGCGAGGCGAGGCGAGGCGAGGCGGCCGCGAAGGGGGAGGCTGTCGAGAATCCGAGGGGGGGCGCGCGAAGGTGGTTTTTGGAGGAAGCAAATTGGCGTAGGGGGGCCGCCGGGCGAGTCGAGATCAGGATGAGGAAGAAAAAAAAAAGACCACCAAGACTGGACGGCACAGCAGGGATGGGCGGGCATGCGGTGCGATGCGCTGCGGTGGGCGCAAGTACTGGTACCGCCGCAGCCGGGCGGAGTCGGGGGCCTGCGCTAAACCCGTAGTCCGGGCGGCCGTCCAGCGGGCTGCCAGCCTGCCAGCCCACCACTTACCCCGTGCTGGAGGCGCTGTGGAGGCGCTATCGACGTGTGCTGGGGCGTGCTAGGCCGTGGGGCTGCCTTGTACCGCTACCTGTCTGCAGCGAAAAGCCACAGGCCTTGACACGCCCAACTTGCGCCGTGGTGGAGGCAAGGCGGGGCGGCTGGACGGTAAGTCGGAACAGAAAGCAGAAGCAGAAGCAGAAAAGTGGCGTGTCCGCGGTGCAGGTGTGTGTGTCTGGCCAACGAGAAAGCAGGTTGTTGCTCTCAGGAACCTGTCGTGACATGGACAGAGACCCTCCACGACGACGACTTCAAGGAGTAGTACCTAATACTCGTACAAGGTATGGGCGATCTGGCCTTGCTTGACACTCATGATTATGAGCACTCACCCCGTCCAATCCAAGACATGGCGCAGGCGTGGTCGAGGTACTCTGTGCTACCTTACCAGACCTCGATGGCAGCTGGGACCAGGCGTTCAGCTCAGTGCCTTCAACTCACTCTCACAGACCAGGCGAGGGAGAATGGTGTTGTCGTTCATCAGACAAGAGAATGCCAAGCGCCCTTTTTTTCGTGTATGCATGTGCGGGTGCTGAAGGGCATCGCTAGTCGCGGCGATCACAGCTGCAGACGACCGCCATGCCGGCTAATTCTGCTGCGATTGGGGAGCCCCCCCCCGGCAGGCAGACACTTTGCTCGGCTTTCCCTGACGCCATGTATGATGAATCGGTCGATGTCGCAGGTGGGAAAAGTTGCAATTCAGGTGGTGTTTGCTCCACGTTTTGGTAACCTTAAAGGTAAGGTAATACCCGACACAAAATACCTTACCTTACATGTACTCTTTTCAAACGTGACAGGCGGTCAGGTCAAGCTTGTAGGTAGGGACCGCATCTCGTAGGTACCCTTTCATGTTCGCTCCATCACCCAACCTCAGCAACTCTCTCCTCGCAACCAGCAACAACTGTGAACTTGCCAACGACTGCCCGTCTCAGTGACATCAAAAAGTCCGGAGTCTCTCCCCGCGAGCCCTGGCGCTAATCCTGGACCGCGTTGGCGGCTATCCATAGCTCTAGCTCAGCAGCGTCGGCCAAGACCCCCTCCCCTGTCCGAGGTGAACGCATGGAGCGATCGAGGGGGGGGGCTGCGGGCAAGACGAACACAGGCACAGACTGGGGGCCAGAATCCGGCATGGCCAAGGGTCAGGGGGGAACCAGCAGCAGAAGTCTCTCTCGACGACGGGGTCTTTCTACCACTGTCTCACTGTGTATAGCAAGCAGGTGGCTTGCAACGACAAGCGCCGCCGCAACCCTTTTGGATTCTCGGTCCCGACAAAATCTCCTTAAAGACGTCGGCGAATCGGATGGCGACAGGAAAGCCTTCAATGTCTACCGACGGCATACTACCCTCGAAAGCCACTGCCATTAGCCCTTTGACTAGCGCGCTGTTTCCCGTCGATTGCCACGGGGAGCGCCGCCGGGTGGCTTGAATATGCCAGAAACAAGGAGCTGGATGGATATCGGATGCTACCACTTTTCTTGCCAGTACTCCCACTGCGACCTCACAGCATGCAATCTAGAAATGAACATCACGAAGTTTGATAAATGTTACAATTATAAAAGCAGCAGCCCTCCATTCTATTCCAAAAGCGAGCAGCCAGCAGGACCACACGGCAGCGTTTCGCGTGCTTGCCAAAGGGCATGTACAGTCGACAAGGGAACGACGTATGTCCATTCGTCTCAAGCGGCCGGCAAACACTTCCCTTCGGCGAGGTGTAGTATGTCTGAAGTATTGGTGCTGCTACTACAACTCGTGCCCGTTGATTCTCGCAGCGGAAAGACCACAGGGATGGACGAGAGCCGTGTCGTTATCTCTACCATCGTCTAATACATGCACTCTAGTCTCTCCGCTTTGGCAAATATCATATCCTTTCAAAACACTCCCAAGAATCAGTAGTACCGGGAAGTCACGCATTCTTCTTCACTGAGTCGTCCACGATATCATACAGCCCATCTCCAACCCCCAGTAAGGTAAGGTTTTCGATAGGGGAAACAGATACTATAGACCTTCGAGCTTACCAGGCCCAACCTTGCTGGTTTTCCCTCTCTCTTTTGATGCCCCCCCAACTCATCTTTCACCCTCGTCAATTTGGTCTGTAGAGAACGTCTCCTTTTTCTCTCGCGTACGTTCTCAACCACGTCCACCTCTGTCAGTGCCACATGATTCTGACGGTGGGATGTGGCAAACGTCGTGTAATCGAGATGGAGTATACGATAGAGAAGGGAGAAATAACCAGATACCCTCACAGCGTCATTGGCTAGATGCAGTGTCGAGTTCTCACGATTCATTCAGGTTCAATATCGTCTATTGGCGTGGCTTTCTCTAAAGGGTATCCATCACTACCTACGCCCCCTTGGCCCCTTATGTACTCAGGCAATGACTTCTTTCCTGGGCACCCAGTGGTATCATCATGTCAGAACCCGTATGATTTCCCACAGGGCAGCCAGTCACCCTCGAAACCGACACTTGACTAGAACCTGTAACCGCCGCTGTTACCGCCTCGATCTCGGGACCTATACTCATCGTCTTCGGCCTCGTCGTCGTCGTCGCGGCGGTGGCCGTGTCGTCTACCCTCCTCTCGTGATCCGTATTCGCCGCCATAGCTGTCCTCCTCACGACGTCCGTAGCCACCGCTGCCGTAGCTGTCCTCGTCGCGGCGTCCATAACCGCCGCTACCATAGCTGTCCTCGTCGCGGCGCCCGTAGCCACTGCTGCCGTAGTTGTCCTCCTCACGGCGTCCGTAGCCGCCGCTGCCGTAGCTGTCCTCGTCGCGGCGTTCGTAGCTCGATTGGTGGCGGCTGCTTTCCTCACGGTCCCCGTATCCCTTCTCTGAATCATCGTCAGAATCGCTACTCTCATAATGCTTGTGCTTGTGCTTGTGCTTGTGACTGTGACTGTGGCTGTGGCTGTGGCTGTGACTGTGACTGTGACTGTGACTGTGACTATGACTGTGGCTGTGATGTTCCTTACGGCTTTCATTGGATCCTCTGCTGCCACTCCTTCGACGGCCATAGTCGCCTCCGTAACTCTCCTCCGTAGAGCGATACTCTCGTCGTTCGGTGCGCTGCTCATACGACCCGTAGGAGCTCTCGTGAGTCTCGCGCCTCTCCTCATAGCTGGAACCGCCATAGCCTCCGCCGTACGATTCCTGCTGCTCGGTGCGACGGTATTCGGATTCACGTCCGCCGTCGGGACGGTAAGTTTGGCTGTACTCGGCTTGGCCGTATCGGTCTCCCTGTTGGCCATATTCAGTTTGACGCTGGGTATAAGAACCGTCTCGCCCAGTCTCGTAGCTGGTCTCTCTCTCAGTTGAGCCTTGTTCAAAGGCCCCTCCCAGGAGGCTCCCAGCCATGCCGCTAATGAGACCGCTGATGGGGTCACCTCCGCTTGACTCTTCATGTCGGGACGAAGGAAGGTCGATTCCGGCATTCTGAGAGACAAAGCCGGACAGGACATCGGTGGCTCCTGAGAAGATGGCGTTTGCGGCTGCGCCAGCAATCTGGTCCTCAACACCCTGGGGCTCACCAAACTCCTTACGCATCTTCAACTTGCCTGCGCAACCGTGGCCGGTATCGTGGACACCCTCCTTGTGGTTCTCGCCGTTCATGACGCCCCGAGGGGAGAGTTTGCGGCGGTAGTCCTCCTGTTGCTCTTCGTCCATGGAGCTCCACCACTCTTGGACAGAGTTGAAGATGAGCTGTCGCGCTTCGGCAGCACCGTCATAGCCCATTTCGCGCTGGGCGGGGTGGTGCATGACACCCGTCACGATACGGTTCAGCAAGCGATCAACGTCGACCGAGTCGTCGTCAATAGCTTCCATGAGTTGCGGCACAACCCAGTGAAGCATCCTGGCGGCAGTTCGGCCAGCAATCTCGTTGAGGATCTGAAACAAAGTTAGCCCGTGGAGCCTCGGCGAAGAATTCGGGCTGGGCACTTACGTTGGAGAAGTGATCTTTGGAAAGCATTGAGTGAGTTGGATCAGAAGAGTAGTCGTCGTCGAAAACAATGTGCTGCTCCTTCTTGCTGCTCTCAATGATCTCCGAAGATCCTGTTTGCAGCTCGTTCCTGATCTGGTGAATCAAGGGAACGATGAAAGGAGCAATGATGGAGAAGACAAAGATGGAGAGCTGCTCCTCCAACTGCTCAATGACCTTGGGAAGAATAGGGATGTTCTCAATCGCACCGCTAATGCTCTTCATAATGCTATCGTGGAATTCGATGACGGGCATGATCTGCTTGTAGATCTTCTGGACGTAGATTGTGAACTCTTCGGGATCTCTAGGAGAAACGGGTTCGGTTTCCTCCTGGGCGGCAGCCGCATTGTGCTGGATCTCGTCGAGCTTTTCTCCCTGGTTGTTGTTGCCCAAGATGCCAGGGGGGAGATTGTTGAGAAGGCTTTGGAGCAAGCTAGTGTCGCCGGACTTGCCTTCGTTGAGAGCTCCCTCAAGTTCATCGATTTCATTCTGAGTCAACTTGTCCGATACTGAGGATTCGTCAGTTGAAAAGCGCCGCAAGACATGGAAGAGACTGTGCACTCACCTTCACCGGTGACAGAGTGGAGGAAATCTACGCCTCCAAAGGTACCCGTCGTGATGGGATAGACGGGATGGCGAGCACCCTCCAGCTCAATCTGAGTGTTGCGGCCAACGTGGGGGAAGACGTCGCGCTCGCCCATTTCAATGAGCGCAAGCTCGACATAGTTGCTGTGGGCGAAGAAGTCTGTTATCCAGTTAGAAACGCTGTTGTGTCCGTCTAACGAGTCTCATGTAGTCTGATCATGGGACATACCTTCCAAGCAGTGCAGTCCAGTTCCCATCAGTCGAAGAGCTTCGTAGAGCTCCGGCTTGTTGCCCGAGCGCCTGTACCGGCGGCCCAGCTCGATGCATCGACCAAAGAGATTCCGAACGTGCCTGGAAGAGGTCATGCAGCCGGCGCGGTCGTTGGCAATGTAGTTTTTCATTCCAGTTTCCGGGTCGATGGCAAGCTCGACGTTCTCGTCAACGGGACCTCGCAGGCGGGGGTCAAAGTCGCGGGCGTCGAGGCCTTCGGCATAGCCCTTGGGGTTGTCGATGTGGTCTTCGGGGCGGTAGCATCCGACACGCTCGGCGGTGACTTCGAACTCGCCGGAGCCGTATCCGAAAGACATGAAGCCGAGGACGCAGAGGAGCAGTCGAATTGCCTCGGCAGAGACCATCTTGACGGTGGCCACGTCGATGGCCTGGGAGTAGTCACGCAGCCAGTTGCCGAAGTAGACTCGTGCGACGGTCCGCTTGTTGAACTTTCGGCCGCCCTTGATGGCCTGCGCCATTGCCAGGGACAGCAAGGCATCTTCGATGTCACCGTGTCGCCCTGTGAATGCAAGAGTTAGCCACGAGAGGACGCTGGGGAGCTCAGGCGGCTGGCGTACAGTTCTGGCCCTCGACCTTGGAGACGGAGGCAATGTTGCCCGCGCCAAAAGCAGCGGCCGGCTGAACCAGGCAGACAAGGAGCACCAGCCCCAAAAGGAAGCCCGGCGCTCTGAAGTCGATCATCGTGGCACAGCTTTGAGGCTACGGTACGGTCTGGCGTCGTGGATACCCTTGTGCGATACTGCTCGATCTCGTAGCTATCAGAACAGGTAGGTAGGAGGTAGATGGCGGGATGTGCCAAGTATTGAGTTCTCTGGGCAAGGAAGAGATTGCAGTTAGCAAGGAGGAAGAGGTGAGAAGAAGAGAGGACGAGGTAAGATATGTAGAGAGAGATTGCTGGGATAAGAAGAGGACTGGAGGAAAATGCGAGAGAGGGGCACAACAGGAGGGGCAGTCGTACTCGTACGGGGTCACTGTCGTCGCCTGTGCTAGCAGTGCTACCTCCCAAGTGACTATTGCCGGCATCAGCAGCATCAGCGTGTCGGAAGGGGTCTTGGCAGACGCTCCAGGAGGCCGTCCAGAGACCAACCAGACACGAGCTGTCATCGTCCTCCAGCCGTGAGTGGCCAGGCTGCGTGGAAACCGGCCGACAGCAATGATTTCATGCCGGCGCCGTTTCATGCCGCGAGGGGCTCAGAACAATGCCGGCGCCTGGTGGGGCGGGACGTACGATACCTCAAGTTTGGTGGCTGTCTGCATACAGTTGACGGGTATCTCTGTCGCCATCCGCCACGCTTGTGGCAGACGCTATTTCGGCCAGGGGTTTGGTCATGGACACGCGATGAGGTGTGTGGGAGAAAGTAAGGTTACTCGCTACTTTGTTTATTCTAAAACGACTACAGTGCATGGGGTACACGTACATACGAACTGCGCATCACGGAGAGGGGTGATGCGGTTGGCTAAGGGCTTGCCGTTGATAAGATCATCGTCTATGTACGAGAGCAGAAATGACGTTGAATCGATAGGTTCGGACACGTCATGAGAGGCACAGTAAATGTGCAGATACTGTAAGGCTGACTCTGAATTACCTTATGCATGGTCTGCGTGTCCTATCATGACGTTGATTCGATGTTGCCCCGCCAGAGGAAAACAAAGGATTTCACAACTTCATTTGTTGATACCAAATAACAGTCTCGTAAGATGGCGATGACAACCAACAAGCCGAGCTCATCAATGCGTGCAAAGAAGGGAGATGCCATGTGCTTTCAAAGGATAAGTATGGCCTTGTTGACGCAGATTAGGCAGCCGAAGCAGTGAAGCTGGAGCTCATCTAGTATGACGCAACCAAGCCGAGATGCACTTCAAACGCTATCAGGCTACATATGATAGCAAGACGTTCTATAAAGACTCGATGCAGCTTGATGCTACAGGAGGGCGAGTAGCACTGACGAGAGGCAAAGCGGCTTAGAATCCAGTCTTGGGCTTGCTCTAGATGTACCAGAAACGCCAAAGCCTGCCCACCTTTTAGAAGTACTATGATTCTCAAGTGTTTCCTCGTGAGGCGTCAATCTTTATTGACGTGCATTATTCAAGCTTTATGAGGGATCAATACCGCTGGGCGTGTCATGAAGGCTGAGTAATTTGTGTGCAGTTTCTTGCTGGCCACTCTTTGAGCATACACCCAGCCTGGTAAGGGGCAGTGGTAAAGCTTTCGTCCACGGCTTTGATTGTGCCCAAGTCATCTCAGCAGCGTGGTCGCGTGTAAGTTCATCGACCTGCACATTCAGGACATGGCTAGACACAGGCAACGACAGCGGCCAAATGCATGCTGCATCCATCCATGGAATGGGCGGCGCAACTCCACCATGCTACAGCTCCCTCGAGGCCTGGCTCATCACTTGGACAGATCTCAGCTGTAGGTACTCAGGGTTTTCAGCTGGATAGGTATGAGACATGAAATCAGACAGCATCGAACGATGCAAGTTCGCAGCAGAGGCGAGGGTACGGCGTTCAGTGTCAGCGACAACCAGCAAAGGCCTGTGACTCGCCCGCTCGCTGCTGATGGCATGGAGCCCAGTACCTGTGCTCTTCTGGCTGGGAGCACGCCGAACCAGCGAGCACAGAGCTTGGGAGCATCTGTAACGGCAGCACATGCAGTACATGTAGGTACATGTAGAGCACCCGACGATATTGAACAGCAACAGCGGCAAAATCAGCGCTGCAGACGGCCGTCTTTCCACGCCGTCAACACAGCCCGACACAGACACAGACTGGACCGATGGCGAGTGCACCTCCATTGCTCACTCGCCGCTTTTATTAGGCGCTGAAGCTCCGTGTCGACTCGACTCGACTCGAGTGATGAGGGGCATCCATCATCGTGCTGAAATGTACGCCACACGCGGCGCCTAGAGCTGGCCGAAAAGACCGCTAGCATTCCGTCTGAGGCTTCAATTGGCTCGCGCCGTCAGGTGCTCTCCCAGTGTAACCGGCTTTGCCAGAGGGGGGACCTGAGGGTTGAGCACAGATCAGCACGGCCAGCCAGTGGTTCAGTTCAGCGCAATTTCACAGGGTCCCGACGCCATCCGGGGCGCTCCAGAGGGCGATGCGTCGTCAAAGAAGGACGGATGTCGGGTCGCCGGCAGGTACCGCTGAATCACAGCCCAAGCTGATGAGCTGGAGCTTCAGAGGGGCGGCAACGGCACGCGGGCCGGCGGAGGCCAGCACAGGACATGCGCCAAGCTCAGAGAACTGGAAAGCTCTAGTCGAAAAAACGACGACAGCCGACATTGCTGGGATTGGAAGAATGATGAAGGGTCACTGCATCAGAAGCGATAGAGTGCCCAGGCGAGCAATTAGATATTTAGTACCTACATGTACACACAAAGTACACGCTTCACTTGGACGTGCCAAAATCGGTGAAGACTGAAAGCCAAAAATGCCTTGCGCGAAGGGAAAGAGCTCTCGTGCAGGTGGAGCGGCGGCGACTGACCGCCCAGCGGAGCTGCATCATGGAGAAAGAGCTAAGTCGCGGCTGTGCTGGATTCTGCCAGGTCAATGACAGCAGCTGCAGCCGATCGGTTCGCCGTCTGACTTGTCCTGGCAGGTAGGCATGTACACGTTCCTCACCTGTGGCAGGCTGTGCTCACGGTTGGACTTGAAGAGCGCACATTGGGTGTGGTTGAACGACGGGGTTGAGTGTGCTGCTACGGTAAGATGATCGATCACCCACTGGGACATGCGGCGTCTTGTGCTGATCGCCATGGCAGTCTGGGCATGACATCTTGAAGCGCCTGTGGGCACGAGACCTGACGAGGCAAGTCGAGGAGTGTGCCCTGGCGAGAAGATTCTGAGGGGCTGTTGCAAGCGCTATAGCACCAGACGTGCGTCTGTCGATTTGCCCCCCGGGCCAGACTCTCGCAGCCAGTATCTCCTGGGCTAGCAAGTGCTTCAGCAACTCGATGTGACATTGGATGAGGGCACCATTCATGCGTCCAGTCGTGCGCCAACTGCTGGAGCTCCCAGTCCTTCAGAGGTTCAGCGGCCCAGACGTCTAGCTGCTGAGGAACGCCCGAGGCAGCACTCGAGCTCCAGCTCTCAGCAGTGCGGGGTCTTGCTCGTCGGCTCAGCAGATCCAGAGCAGGGCCGCAGCTCCGCGGCCACGGATGACATGTTCCAGCGGCCAGCCCATCAGTACGGGCGCTCGGCAGCGTCAGATAGATGAGCCTGTCAATCAAAAGCTGGCTGAGCTGATGGCCGGACGGATGCTGCGCAGAGTCTTGCTGCAGGCTGCAGTGCCAGCGAGAGGCAACATGAAGAGATTGGGTGCGATGGAGGGAACAGGACAAGAAACAAATACGCGCCAGAGAGCGTCAGTGGGTGCCTCTAGCACGGCCAAATCAGCGGGCAGGCGACCAGCCCAGGCCCTGAGTGGGAGCGGAGGAGGGGCGCGAAAAAATGAGCAAAAAGTGAGCCCAGCTGGAGCCCGAGGAAAAAAACCGGCGACTGCTGGCTGGGCTGCTGCCGCTTTTGCGCTGATTGCGCGCCCCCCCAAAGGCCCCCAGCGCAGGTACTTATTGCCGCCACCGCCCACCTAAAGCCCCAACCCCCGAAGTTCTGTTTTCCCCCCGTTCTTCAGCACTCATCCATCCCCCCAAGCCCGAGCCCGATCCACCACCTCGACCTTCTCATCCCGCTATCCTTTAGATCGCCTCACTGAACTCACTGAAGAGAGTCGCAACAGCGCATCTCGTCTCCTTGCGCAGCAAACGGCCTGAAAGCCACCGCACGCAGCAAAACACGCTCAGCAACGCCCAGCGTCCGCCCGCTCAGCACCGCGCCAGGCCTATTTTTCAGGACCTCGCCCCCTGCCAGCAGCCTCGCCACATAGCATCCAATATTTTTTGGTCCGCCCTCGTCGCAATGCCTCGCCCGCCCAAGAAGTCCGCCGAGGAAAAGGCCAAGGTGCCCATGGCCGTTGTGCCTCCTCCCACCATGGTGCCCGCTCCCGTCGTCGGCCTGCACCCAGCAGTTGCTGTTCCTGGCCCTGTTCCCGGCGTGCCTCAGCGCGTCGTTGATAACGATAGTTTCCTGCGCGTTCGCGACTCGGTAAGTCACGTCTGCAGCTCTTTTCTCATCTCCCACCCTTTGCCTGGCATTTCAGCGCTTCGCCCAGTACTTTGTCAAGCTGCCTCATCTCTCTTGCTGCCCAGTGGCGGGCTTGGGTGACGTCGAGTGAGCTGGCGTCTTGTCTCTCTCTTGTGTATACGTCTGTGTCTGGTGCGGCCAGTGCTCGCTTCAGGCATCGTGGAACAGTAAAAGAGGATGAAAAAAAGAAGGCACCAGACATGTGAAGATACGGACATATTCCGTCTTGTGCATCTCAAACCCTCATGGCAACATTCCGCCTCAGTCGGTGACCTCTGAGCTGCGCTTCCCCAGACGCGCCAACCAGCGCTGCACGCCCCTCCCGCTTGTTTACATATGTACTCGCTGAGCCCCGCGTTTCACTGAGCCCAGCTCCAGGCCTCGAGCCGCCTGAGACGGACGTTGGGACATCTGTGGCGGCTCTAGGGCACTGAGGCATCACCAGCAGCTCCATCTACACCTGCCGCAACGTCCCCCCCTTCTTCTCACCTCTGTCTTCTCACCATAACAATCGTCTCATTGGACCTTGCGCTAACATGAAGTCAACCAGGCTGTCGGCAGACTCACCACCATCCTGGAGCTCCTGAGGTCCTTCACCAATGACTACATCCGCCAGACCAACCTGCTCCTGGGCGAGGGCACCGCAGAGGGCCCTCAGGGCGACCTCCTCAACACCTTCGACGCCGCTGCCCAGCTCATCGGCAACGTCATGCCCATGCCGGACATGACGCCCATGGTTGAGGAGAAGAAGGAGCGCAAGAAGCGGACACACGACCCCAACGCCCCCAAGCGCCCGCTGACCCCCTACTTCCTGTACATGCAGCATGCTCGGTCCATCATCGCTAATGACCTTGGTGCCGACGCTCCCAAGGGCGCAGTTCAGGAGGAGGGTCAGCGCCGCTGGGCGCACATGACTCCCCAGGAGAAGCAGGGCTGGAATAACGCCTACCAGTACAACCTGCGCCTGTACAATGCCCGTGTGCACTCGTACAAGAATGGAAACCCCCTCGCGAAGAACATGAACGATGAGGAAGCGCTCAAGTACGCAGAGGACTTTCACATTCCCATGCCGGAGATCAAGGACGCTGCCGCCCCGGCCGAGGCCCCCGTCAACGACCAGGATGCCATTGCCGAGCAGCTCCAGCAGGTCGCCGCCGCCACCAGTGAGGGCGACGAGATCGAGGCGCCTGCTGCCAAGACGCCCAAGAAGCCCGCCTCTAGCCGCAAGCGCAAGACGGCCACGCCCGCTGCCGAGCAAGAGACGCCCAAGGCCGCCGCCCCCGCCTCTCCGGATAAGAAGCGGAGGAGGACGTCGGCCAAGGTCGCCGAGCCTGAGAAGGAGGAGCCCAAGAAGTCGGGACGCAAGAAGACTAAGAGCACTTGAACGACGCCTCTCCTTGGCAGCCAGCAGCAATCAGAAAGCGCCGTCTTTAGTCTTGACACGGTTGGCCCTGGGTCGGTCTACCAAACATGAGCGATTGTGGAAGGACATTCGTTCCTTATGGGTCACATCCTATGCCTGAATTCACCGTCTTGGTGCCGACTAGGCAGTACGGGTTGCGGAAAGGACTTGCGCGAGGAGTTTGTCTGACTTTGTTCTTCATTCGAGTTGAATCTTGGCTTGCTTTTCCCTTTTTGTTTTGGTTGAGAAGGAAATCAATGATACCTCGAGCGAAACGACATGGCAGACGGAGGATACCTTGTCCTCTTCGACTTCCTTTTGATGCAAAGTCTCTTTTCTTTGCGTTTCGTACTTATGTTGGCCTACTTTCGGAATGAATTCGGGGGAAACGACCGCCGTCATGTTCTCTCTCTCTCTTTCACCCTCTATATCTCTCGCTTCTTTCCGACTTTTGTTTCCCCCCTCCTTTCCTCGCCCCGAGCATGGCGGTTCGTATAAAATCGGGTTTATAGGGCGTATAGTCTTTGTTTTCTTGTGTTTCCCTCGACTCTTTTTTCTATTTGTGTCTCTGGCCCCTGCGTTTGAAAGGGGGTCACACAGCAGAAGGCAATCGGATTGAATTTTCTGTTTTCTCGTCTCCTTTCCTGCTGGGTAGTTTCCCTGGCACAGTGGGAACGGGGCAACAAATGGGGGAAAGGGGGAAGAGATGATTTGGAAGGGTGGGAAGACCGGGAAAGAGGTCAAAACGTCGTGTATGTAAAGTCTTTTGCGCTTGTTTTGGACGGCCGAACTTTGTATGCAATGATGAAAGCAATGATAAAGCAGAATGATTTTCACTCTTTCCTTTTTCCTTTTTACTCTGTGACTGTGCAGGTTAATCGATGGATCTCGCTCCTTTTCCTCTACTCTGTGACAATCAAGGTGAATCGACGGAATCGCTCTCTTTCCTTTGTCCTTTGTGACGGTGAAGATGAATTTATGGGATTTGCTCTCTTTCCTTTGTCCTCTGTGACAGTGAAGATGAATTTATGGAATTTGCTCTCACAAGGACAAAGACTATATATGCCTCTCCACCCACATCTGCCTCCTACTCCTCATCTACCACCTACTCCATATCTACCAACCTCCTGCAACCCATCTGCCACATCAATGTTCATACCAACACAGTGACGTCCCGCAATATCCATCGACAGACCTAGCCCTCAATCAATACAGATACCAAGCCTGCGCCAGCGGCAAGCTCGTCGCCGGCTCGGCAGCGCACACCCGGCCGTCCGCCTCGACGACGTAGCTCTCCGGGTCGACCCTCATGCGGGGCATGGCGTCGTTGAAGCGCATGTCGCGCTTGCCGACGGAGCGGCAGCCGCGGACGGGCTCGACGCGCTTGCGCAGGCCGTAGGACTGGACGGCGCCCGAGGACACGGAGGCGGCGGAGACGAAGAGGACGCTGGTCTGGGGGACGAGGGGGGCGAACATGGGGCGGGCGATGATGGGCTGGACGGTGGGGATGGAGGCGTTGGGGTCGCCCTTTGGAAAGAGTTTCGATGGTTAGCTGGGGTGTGGTCACTGTTGAGGGGGGGATTTGATGACGGGGGAAGGGGATGATGATGTATGTAGAGTAGGTGGTGTGTGCAAGAGGACAAAGGGGAAAAGGGGGGTGGTTTGGAAGAGAGGGAACTCACCATCTGAGCCAGGGCAATGAGTCCGCTCTTGACGACGAGCGAAGGCTTGGTGCCGAACCAGGCCGGATCCCAGACCACCAGGTCCGCCAGCTTGCCGACCTCGACGCTGCCGACGAGGTGGCCGAAGCCCTGCGCCAGCGCCGGGTTGATGGTGTACTTGCTGATGTAGCGCTTGACCCTGAAGTTGTCGGCTCCCGTGCCGGCGTCCTCGGCCAGGGGGCCCCTCTGCGCCTTGTTCTTGTCGGCCGTGTTCCAGGTGCGGAGGATGACCTCGCCGCAGCGGCCCATGGCCTGCGAGTCGGAGCTCATCATGCTGATGGCGCCCAGGTCGTGCAGCACGTCCTCGGCCGCGATGGTCTTGTCGCGGATGCGGCTCTCGGCAAAGGCCACGTCCTCGGGGATGTCCCTGGACAGGTGGTGGCACACCATGAGCATGTCGAGGTGCTCGTCGAGCGTGTTGTTGGTGTAGGGCCGGGTCGGGTTGGTCGACGAGGGGAGCACGTAGGGGTGCTCGACCACGGAGATGATGTCCGGGGCGTGGCCGCCGCCGGCGCCTTCGGTGTGGTACGTGTGGATGGTGCGGCCCTTGAAGGACTCGATGGTGGACTCGACGAAGCCGGACTCGTTCAGCGTGTCGGTATGGATCAGACACTGGACGTCGAGCTCGTCGCAGACCGTCAGACAGGAGTCGATGGCTGCGGGAGTGCTGCCCCAGTCCTCGTGCAGCTTGAGGCCACACGCTCCGGCGACGACTTGTTCACGAAGGGCAACGGGAGAGCTGTCATTGCCCTTGCCGGTGATGCCAACATTGACGGGTAGTTCATCGCAGGCTTGGAGCATCTGGCGCATGTAATTCTTTCCGGGGGTACACGTTGTCGCGTTGGTGCCAGCACTACATGAGTCACGTCAGCTAAAGGGGTTGTTTCTCAAGCATGTTGTTCTTGAGTACTCACCTGGGTCCCACGCCGCCGCCAAGCAACGTGGTGATTCCAGACGCCAGAGACTCATTCGCCTGCTGCGGGCATATAAAGTGAATGTGCGTGTCGATGCCGCCGGCCGTCACAATCTTGCCCTCGCCCGCAATGACATCGGTGCAGCTGCCCACGACCATTCCCGGAGTCACACCATCCATGACATCGGGGTTGCCCGCCTTGCCGATGCCCACAATGTGGCCGTTCTTGACGCCAATGTCGGCCTTGTAGATGCCCGTCCAGTCAATGACGAGGGCATTGGTCACGACCATGTCCAGAGAATCCGCATCCAGGCGTCCTGTCGCCTGTCCCATGCCCTCGCGCAGCGTCTTGCCGCCGCCAAACTTGCACTCGTCTCCGTAGACGGTGTAGTCCTTCTCGACCTTGACCCAGAGGCTGGTGTTCCCCAGCCGGACCAGGTCGCCCGTCGTGGGGCCGAACATTGTGGCATACGCAGCGCGGTCAATCTGGAAGGCATCGATGAGAGCGGCGTCGGCCTGCGGCTCAGGCGTGTGCGAGAAGCCAGCCTGCTGCAGCTTCTCAACAATGTCCTTGACTCGCCACAGCTCCAGGCCGCCGGTCGCCATGTGGTTGCCTCCGCGGATGACCCTGTTGCCGCCGATCTCCACGAGCGTCACCGTCTTGGTGTCGCCGGGCTCGAAGCGGACCGAGGTGCCGGCCGGGATGTCGAGCCGGAAGCCGTAGGCCCTCTCGCGATCAAAGTCCAGCTGCGGGTTCGTCTCGATGAAGTGGTAGTGCGAGCCGACCTGGATGGGCCGGTCCCCCTTGCTCGTCACCTTGAGCCTGATCCTCTTGCGGTCCTGGTTGAGGGCGAGCTTGCCCTTGACGGCGACGACGACGCCCGGCCGCGCCGTGGCCTCGTAGTCCTCGGGCGCCGCGAGGGGGAACAGGTCGGCGTCCGGGACGGGCAGGAAGCTGCCGTAGAGGGCGCGGGCCAGGTCGCCATCGTCGGTGCGGATGGGGTTGTGGACGGTGACGAGGTAGGTGCCGGTGGGAAATGTGCCCTCGACTTGGATCTCGGTCAGGGTCGCGCAGACCGAGGGCTGGACGTGGCGGCGGCCCAGCATGGTCGAGCCGAGGTCCATGAGGTCTGCGACGGTGTGGTTGCCATCGCGGATGAGCTCCTGGAGGTTGTTTGCGATGAGGGCCTAAAGGGATTGGTGAGTGAGTATTGAGTCAGGTAAGGTAAGGTAGGTGTTGAAGCTGAGTGATGACAGATATAACAAGCAGGTATAGAAAAGAAAGTGAGGGCCTGCGTACCGTTGCTTCGCTGTGGTTCAGCTTGACGCCGCGAGCGAGCCTCTTCTGCGCCAGAAATCCCACCTGCGAGATGACGAGCTTGTCGAGCTGAGCTCAGGGCAAAGCAGAGCAAATTGCTTGGTGGTTAGCCGGCTGAGATCCACCAGAGCTTACAGCTCCCCCAAGACGCTATACTATAGCTCATGAGAGCTCTGGAGTCGGTACATGTACACACCTCTTTGGGCACCAGATGCATCGTGTCACACAGATTCCCGCAACGGCGCTGGTAGTCGAGATACAATGGGAACAATTGAGACCGAAACAGCGAGTCGCACAAGAAAGGGAATCACGACTAGATGTTAATTGGGATCACGGTGCAGCGATTTCCCCGCAGACAAGATGCTTGACGCTTCCTCGCTCTATCGGGTTGGCAACTGATGAGGGAGAGATAAGCAACTGATGGGCTGATACGGGGTCGCTGTAGGCGTTACCTCATCGCCTCAGCGTTATCGCTCGGCTCGACGGTTCATGAGTCTCACTCACGACCGCCTCCAAATTTCTCATCAAGGCCTTGTCTCAATGCCCTATTTCTCTTCTTCTTTATAACGATTGTAAAGATGGGTCTCAAAATGGATTGAAAGGATGAGAAGGAATCGCAGATAATGGTATTCATCTAGACATATGTGTACATCTCTGAATTGCCTCACAGAACCAAACCCATACATAACATCAATAGCATCCGTCCATACCCCAACGCCGGTCCCTTCTTCGGTCAAAGATTCACATTGAAAATCCTGGTCAAGGCAATCTTCAACCACCAAACGCCTAAACTCCGCCCACGCTGCACAGCTACTCCTCTTCAATCTCCTCGTCCCACTGATCCTTCTCCTTCTTCATCAACTCCGCCATCTCGTCCGGCTTGAAGATGGAGCTATCCGGATCCTCGGATCGGGGCACCTTGTTCAAGTTCTCGCCATCGAATACAGATCCTATTGTATCGATCCACCTCCGGCGTCGCTCCATCAGCGTCTTGGTCAGGTCTCCTATTCCTGGCCGTGCCATGCCCGCCCCTGCGCCGACAAAGTGGCTGCCTCCGCCGGCACCTCCAGGTCGCTTGGACTTCTTGCTCTTGCCCATCGTCCGGGTACGCTTCAGATAGGCGGCATTGACCTGCGAATCCAGATCCTCGAGAATGGTCTGGTATTCCTGGTGGGCCATCCGCTCACGGACCAGATCCATCAGCCGCGCCTTGCGAGCGCCATTGACGAGCATTTGCTCCTTAAGTCTGGCCTGTAACAGCCGCAGTCGGCCTGCAACCTCGTCGTCATAATGGCCGTCGTATTCGCTCTCGATGTTGTCCGGTGGCAAGAAGCCGACATGCCGGAGCTCTTGCTTGAGCCGTTCTTCCACCTGGGCATACTCGAGTTTCGGGTGCGTCGCCTTTCTCCACGATTCCGATGTGGACTCCACCATGAAGGTGGCAGGAGGCATTGCGTTTGACTTATCGTCGGGAATGCCATTCGCCTCGTCGCCGTTGAGGTCACCGTTCATGCTGACATCGCCATTCGTGACACCATTCGCGGCCGGCTTATCCTCGACCGGCACTCTCGACTCGGGCCGCAGTGTTTGCAGGAGTCGTGCGGCAAGCGGCCCTATGGAGAGCGCGTCCGTCTCGGCCACGCTGTCGTTCATGTTCTCGATGCTGCCGCGAGGCTGATTCGGCGGCAACTTGTCGCGACCCTGCTGGGGCGTGTCAATGGACATGGCGCCATCCTCCTCGGCCCAAATCTCGGTATAGTGTCTCTTGCCGCGCTTTGGCATGACAAAGGGCGTCACGCGATCGTGGCGTTCTCTCAGAAATGCCAGATCCTCTTCAGTAAACGGCCGGAAGTACGGATCGATGTAGGTTGAGAAAGTGGAGAAGTTGATTTGGCTGCTTGGTTTCGCGTTGCTAAAGTCCTTGTCCGGAGGGTCACCGGCGATCAAATCGGACAGATCGCTCTTGGGATACACTGCGACAGAATAAATCTTCTTTCGTTCTTCGTCCGGCATGCCCTCGTAGGTTGGCAGGATCTCGTAGACGGTCGGGTCCGGAAAGGTGGATGGATCTTCTCCAAATGTCTGTGCCTGGGGCAGCTCTCGTCTCGGGGGTGCGCCCTCGTCTTCCGAGCTCTCTTCCTCTTCTTCGTTTTCCTCCTTCTTGGGCTTCTCGTCGGTTTCCATGGCGTTGGGGGACGCTGCGCCTGCCATGGGGGAGAGCGACGAGCTGGCGTCGTCGTTGTCGCGAACGTGCTTCCTCTTGGAGTCTCTCGGCGGAGAGGATTGTTCTATTGCTTTGTGTCAGCCAAGGTATCTGCAGATGAAAATGCGGGCACTCGGATTTGATAGGTGCGACACCAGAGAGGACTTCCAACATACCTTGGCTACCTTCGCCCGGCCCTGAGGCATCGGCGCCCTTCTTGCGCTTGTGCTTGGACTTCTTCGTCTCCGGCTCTGCTCCTTCCACTCGCAGGTCATCGGGGCGTTTCTTGCGCTCGTCGGCCAGGTAGCGCATGCCCCGGTCGTAGAAGGTGGAGCGCTTCTCCATGATGCTGATGAGCGTCTTAAGCTTATCAAGCATGGCATCGATGCTCCGCGAGTCGGGCACGGCGGCGCTGGAGGCGCTCTGGTCGACCAGGTTGTCAAAGGTCAGGTTCGCAAAGAGGATGACGCGGGTGTTGAGGTAGTCCGGGTCGTAGAACTCCTGCGGCGGCAGCGCCGATGCTGGGGCCGGCACCGGCGTCGAGTTGCGGCTCGGCTTGGGCATGGCCGAGTTCTTCTTGCCGGTGCCCTTTTGTCCAGATCCGGGAGGCATGGTGGCGGCGGGCGCGGGCGCAGGCGCAAGGCGGCAGGTGCTGCTCTCTAGAGGGTCATAGACGGCGCGATACAAGAACTAGAAATGTCCAGGCAACGAGTGACGCTCGGCGACTTCAAGATGGGCTGCGGTTGCTAGGAGTGATGGAGCAGAGGCCCATTGTCGCGTCTGAGCCTCGTGTAACCGTAGAGTAGCGTCATGAATGGGGGGCCGGTCTGCTGGTCGCGAGCGAGTGGGCATGAGGTCGGAGGGCGAGATGTTCCGAGTTGGCTTATGTAATCATTCGGAGCTCACCACGCGCTGACAATTGGCTTGCAGTTACGGACGTTAGACATGGCGATGTCTCTTGTTCGATTCACTTTGCGACTGACGTGTCAAGCCGACTGACATCGAACCCACAGTAGTGCCATGTCTCTATCTTAGGTCTACCTGGGTTCTTTACTGAAAGTTACTGGCTTTGTGCGATTTCGAAAGACTGCAGATGGCACTTTATTCGGTACAAAATCATCAAAGCTACTTCGTCTTCCTCCTGCCGCTCAGCATGGTTGAGAACCAACAGCAGCTACCCTACATGTACTCTCGTCATACTGGATGCGTCTACTGATGCGTCAACCACAGCCGCTGCATGTGCTGTGGATGCCCTGCTTGATTGGCCGTCCCCAGACAATGCTAGCAGCTCCGCCGGGCTGGTGCTAAATCGATGACTTGACCCATACACAAATAGCCTGATGGTCGATCCAGGGACTCTGCACGCAAAATGGAGCACGGGGGTCCTCCAGACACCCTCAGCACCTCTGGACAGCTGCTAGCGAGGACCCTGCGAATTCTGCCGGCGTCATCAGGGCGCATCCAATCGTCCATTCCTCGATCCATACAGTACAGGTCAATGTGCCGTGGCCTGAGAGCTTTGCGCTGCATCCCAGGAGAGTTCCATCAATTGGTCTCCCCCATGCCGCCCAACATAGCGAAAGAAAAGCCTTTCCAGACTCATCCCTGAGCCTGTTGAGTTCAAAAGGCAGTATCACATGTAAAAGCTCAAGACAGGACAACGACAATTGCTTGTACGAGCCTCTATTCCCCACGCCAGACAAACTCCATCCTCAGGGATCCCCCACTCACGATGCTCGCACCCCACTGCATGTAACATGGACCGCAATGAGGCCTATCATTGATGGCATTCCTCACGATACCCAGCTGTAACCACTTACACGCTACGCAACAACGAGGTGCGTCGACATGTGACAAAGTGCCCATGCCTCCGCAAAGAGACACGGTGTGATTATGTGGATGCTGCTCCGCGATCCCCTCCGCAAACCCCTGGAGCCTCGCCGTCTCCCGCATCCCAGCTACGACGGCATCCGTGGAGATGCTAAGGTACCTAGTATGGAGCAAGGCCTGCCTCAACAATTCTGCACGTGTGCAGCCCAACAATATTTCCCCCCTGGCACAGCTCGTTGCTCAAGCATGTGGTTCAGCCATTGGCTCCAGCTGCTGTTCCCCTTGGCGCGCTATTCATGGATCGTGAGGCACGTCAAGGGCCGTGGCGATCCCTGCGCTGCAGAGCAGCAAGCTGTTGAACAGCAGCCAGTGCTGTTTGACATGTGAAAGCGTTCGCAACTAAGGTACTATGGCATACTGCTGGCCGTGAGGCGACATTATCCTCCTCAACCGCTGATCGAGCTTGTACAGTACGAGCTGCTGTGTCCAAGGCTGGCAGAATGCGCCAAAGATAATGCTGCCCGCTCTTCAATGTGGGCTCTCGTGCGTTGTGCAACCCCAGCTTGCGTCTCGATATAGCCGTGGGCGAGTGAGGCGGTCGTTTGATATGTATTCGTTGACGCCGGAGCTGGTGTTTGTACTTGAACGGGTAGTATTGTGTAGGCAACCTGAAGGCATGCACTCGTAGGGAATGGGGTACTTGTACTTGCTGCCATCATGGAAGCAACATTGAAACAAACAGAAGCCTCTCGTCCTTGTCCACCTCGAGGCACAGCTATTTATCCTCTTCTCTTCCTCTCGACTTTTTCCAACTCCTCTCTCAGTTCCATCTTTCCACCAATTTCAACCTCTACCCCCTTATACCTGGATTCAACACCAATCCTTGTCTCGTGACCACTCTTCTTCTCTATTCTCTCCTAGAAAAATGAGAGAATACCATGGCTTCTCCTGTAAGCTGCCACTGTTACTAGAGATTTCCTATTCCCTATCATGAGAAGAAACCATACGCTGACTGGATGCCTTCTTTTTCCCTAGGGTGGTAACATTAACATTCTGCCTTTTGGCACCGAAATCAATCCTCTATATGCTGGAATAGCGGCCACTCTGCTTGGTGGCATTGCCATTTCCAGCTTGGTCGCCTCTCGAGGCACCGGAAAAGATGGCGAGACGCCTGGCGTGCTCCGATCTTTTGTCCTCTTCTTCTACTCTTGCTTCATCAAACCCCACCAGGGCGATTCCAAGGCTTCCCAGCAGGACGCTCTCGAGAGCTTCTACAAGAAGCAGGCCGGGGCTTATGATGCCACTCGCAAGCTTCTTCTTCGCGGCCGCGAGGACATGCTTGCCCTTGTTGCTGCCCAGCTCGAGGCGAAAGCCAAGATGGCCAGTGGCGACGGCAAGACCAAGCGTATCTGGGTGGACGTGAGTTCTTCTTGACACTGGACTTGGAAGACGATTCGACACAAAGACAAGGCGTGTGACACTCGGTGCTGACTACAGATGAACAGATCGGAGGCGGCACTGGCTGGAACATTGAGGCCATGGCGCGGTTCGTCGACGTACCCAGCTTCTTCTCCAGCGTCTACCTCGTCGACTTTTCTCCCTCTCTCTGCGAGGTAGCCAGGAAGCGTTTCGAGAGACTCGGATGGAAGAATGTCCGGGTAGTCTGCCAGGACGCCCGCAAGTTCCGCCTCGAGGACTACGAGACTGGCATGAAGCAGCAGGTTGCTCCGCGATCCCCCTCGCTCAGCTATCTCACCCAGCAGCGCCAGGATTACGGCGGTGCTGATTTGGTCACCTTTTCGTACAGCTTGTCCATGATTGTGAGTTTCGTTCAACCTCATCGTTTGTCCAAGTCATCTTGCTGACCCCTGCTGTATAGCCCGACTATTACTCTGTCGTCGACTCTGTCAACTCGCTGCTGGCCCCCCATGGTATCCTCGGAGTCGTGGACTTTTACGTGCAGAACCAGGTCGACTTCTCGTTCCGCAACTACACCGGCGGCCTCGTGGACCGTCACGTCAACATGCTGTCTCGCAACTTCTGGCGTGCCTGGTTTGACATTGACCGCGTTGGTCTCGAGCCCGGCCGCCGCGATTACCTCGAGTACAAGTTCGGCACTGTCCTCAACTCCAACTTCCGCAACCGCACTCTCGGCTACATCCCGTACTACATCTGGGTGGGATGCCACAAGAAGCCCTTCTCGCCGTCGAGTCTGCCTCACGAGATTGTTGAGCGCATCGACGCCCTGGCTACCGAGTCGCCCTACCTGTACCCTGCCAACCAGGGAGATGCTCTGACCCGTGCGATTGAGAGGTCGGCACCAGAGATCCGCTCCAAGGCCTTCATCACCGCCGTCGAGAACCTGTCTGCCAACCTGCCGCTCCCCTCCTTCTTCTACCAGAACCACCACTGGCGCATCTACTACGACGACAGGCTGCAGAAACACACCCAGTTCAACGACGAGTACATCTACGCCTTCACCTGGGAGGACGCCCGTGTCGACGAGCGCCTGCTCAAGCTGGGCCCCGATGACAAGGTTCTCGCCATCACCTCTGCCGGAGACAACATCATCTCATACCTTGCCCAGAGCCCTGCCCGGGTTCACGCTGTCGACCTCAATCCGACGCAGAACCACCTGCTGGAGCTCAAGGCCGCAGCCTACACCGCTCTGCCGTATGAGGACTTTTGGAAGATCTTTGGAGATGGAAAGCACCCCGGCTTCCGCAACATCCTCATCACCAAGCTGTCTCCCCATCTCTCCGGCCGCGCGTTCCAGTACTGGCTCAAGAACACCCACGTCTTCCAGAACAACAAGGGCTACGGCCTCTACGACACGGGCGGCTCTCGCCATGCTATCCGGACCTTTCGCTGGATCTCTCGCGTCTTTGGCCTGCAGTCCGCCGTCAAGAAGCTCCTGTCCGTCCGCACCCTGAACGAGCAGCGCGAGATTTGGCGCAACAAGATCCGGCCCGCGCTGATGTCCAAGCTCATCTGCAACCTGGTGGTGGCCCAGGAGAGCTTCCTCTGGGCCGCCCTCGGCGTGCCCAAGAACCAGCTGGCCATGATCGAAAAGGACCACGCCGAGTCGGACATTGTTCAGCAGGGCAAGGCCAAGAACACGCGCTCGCACGCCATCTGGCACTACATGGTCAACACGCTGGACCCCGTCGCCGAGGAGACGCACATCGGCGCCGACAACCCCTACTACTACGTCTGCCTGGACGGCAAGTTCTCGCGGCGGTGCCACCCCGAGTATCTCCGCCCCGAGGTCCACGCCAAGCTCTCCCGCCCGGGCGCCCTCGACGGCCTGCGCATCCACACGGACGAGCTCGAGGAGGTGATTGCCCGCATCAGCCCCGGCACGCTGACCGTCGCCGTCATCATGGACAGCATGGACTGGTTCGACACGGGCTCGCACGCCGCGGCCGCCCAGATCAGCAAGCTCAACCGCGCGCTGCAGACGGGCGGCCGCGTGCTCCTGCGCTCGTCTGCCCTGAGCCCCTGGTACATCAAGGTCTTTGAGGCGCATGGTTTCGCGGCCCGGAGCCATGGGTCTCGCGTGGACGGCGCGTGTATTGACCGCGTCAACATGTATGCGAGCTGCTGGATCTGCACCAAGACGGAGAACCTGCCGCCGCCGACGCCCGAGTTTGACCGCATTGGCGGGACGGATATCACCAGTTTGACCATTTGATCTCTATGCGTGTATGTCTGATAGGTCGGACTGATTAGGGGGTATCGTCCAACACTGTAGCCCAGGATTTGAGAGTTGGTGCTTGTCTGTAGAATGAGGTCAATGGCCAAGGAATCAAGATTGAGTTCTATGAAGAGCGCAATGATAGCAATGGCCGTACGAGTTTCCGATGTAGTTGTGACTGAACATGCGACACTGTCTTGCCCGTGATCCGACTGCTTCTGTATCATCATGTAAGACCTTAAGGTGCTCTTTTGCGTAAAATTGTTTGTGCCATGATAATCATGACGAGAACAAATTGCACGTTAAAAAACAGTTATCCCCATTCCAGCATGAGCAGTTGAGGCACTCAAATTGACAAATCGAAAGGCGGCGAAAAAAACGTAAAGGACATCCAAAATGCAGAAAGAAAGAAAAGAGACAAACGGGGTATCAACGAGAACAAAAGAAAGAATTTTGAACAATGAAAGAGAAAGGAAAAGTTAAAAAAGAAATGCAAAAAATGTAACTCTTCTCCGGGGAGAATTTGCTCTCCGGGGACGGAATCGAACCGCCGACTTTCTGATGAGATGTTTTCCATTACAGTCAGACGCCATGAACCAACTAGACCACCCAGAGGATGAGGAAGAGTTGCTGAGAGGCTTCTGTAAGTGGTACATAAGCTTTAGCAGCGGGGCCGTCGACCATAGGTAGTGGAAGCGAATGCTGGGATTAATGTGGGTGGGGGGAGAGCTCGAAAAGCATTTTGTTACTGGTAGGTACGGCTGTTTAAAGCAGTGCGTCCATCTTCGTTCTCTTGCTAGAGTTTCTGTATGATACTGGAAAACGGAACTACTCAATGTGTCGGAGCATGTGAAGAAGAATGCACACTGTCATCAAGGCGCTATCATTGGGAGGTTGAAGTGCATGATATCATCAAACCTTGACCATAGGTGAATGGCCGCGGGCTACTACAGACGAGAGCCAAACATATATTCCCGATGTCACATCTCAAGGCACGAAGACAGGCTGTTTTTCAGCCAGCGCGTATAGTAAAAACGGTATCGTTTACTCCTCTCGACAGAACTTCTATACAGGCGCTCACAGCCCTTGTGGCCCAAATAGCGCATAATATCAGATACACAAGTCCTCCCCAAGCCCGAGAGCAAATCCACGCCTCCAGCAGCTCAAATCATTCAATTATGAAGCCATCTTCCTTTTCGAACAAATTCCTCTCCTCATCCCTCATACAACCTCCACCTCACGCCTTCCAGATCTTCTTAATCGCCTCCGTAACACCAACATCGTTCGTCTCAAACTCGTACAAGCCCACGCCCACGGTGAGCGTCGCGAGGTTCAGGCCCCACATGAAGAGCTTCCGCAGGCCCGGGTGCGACTTCTGGGGGATGTAGTCGATGATGACGGACTGGAAGCCGATGTGGGAGTGCAGCAGGACGGCGGAGCACAGGATGGCGTCGGTGGTGGGGTTGAGGGAGCCGGCGGCGAAGGGCGCGACGGAGAGGGGCACGAGGCCGGCGGCGAGGAGGCGCTCAAAGGTCCAGTGGTACGAGCCGTGGGCGGCGCTGGGGGGAGGGACCGGGGCGGGATCGTTGACTATGTGAGGGCTCGCGGGTTAGCTTGTGTCTTGTTCTTGTGCTCTTTCTCTTGTCGTCGTCATGATGGCGGCATGTGAAAGGGTCAAGGCGGGATGGGTTTGCGCGCCGTACCTGTGCCCTCAATTCGCTCTATAGAAACATTGTGTTAGCTTGTGTAAACCCGAGAATTGGAAACGGTGCAGAGCTCTGGGCATTCTCACGAGGTCCGGGGGAGATGAAAGCAGAGCGCCGAGTCGACGTGTGGAAAGCAGTCGCCCTCAGGGCGCTGTTTCGGAACGCAGGCTTCGCCGCCAGCGCAGTCTGCCGCAGCAGGGAAGGTCGCACAATCGAGGCCATGGCTGGACTTGTGATGTCGGATTCGAGGAGTACTTGGGCGGACACTTGCTGTTGTTGCGCTGGCAGAAAATCACAAGCTTCACTTTCCAGCCAAAGTTCCGATATGGGTTCGGGATGACGGGCAACGAGATGGAACGAAACTCGTAACGGGCCAGTGTATTGCCGAGGAACTCGAATTGCGAGCTCCGTGATTGGCTGAGGCCGTTCCGAAGCCTGGGGTTCGGCGGGCGCAACAATCTATTTCCGGGTCGCAAAGGAAGGAAGAGGCAGGCCTGCTCTGATTGGCTGGCTTTTAGAGATCGCATGTGAATTTTTGTTGCAGTTCGCATTGAAACTTGTACATCAAGGTGGGATGAAGCTTGAGGTGACGCCCTGATACCCCTTCATCTGTGCAGTTGTACCACACCGCTCAGCATTGTGGGCATGGTGACTTTGAGGGTATTCTGATTTCTTCTTATTGTCGAGTCGGAGGCCCTTTGGCGGCTGTACACCGTTTGCAATGGCTCCCCAGACAGCGATATCCAAGGCCCTGCTCGTGCTGCGATGCGCCAGCTCCCGGCATGCCCTTCGACAATCCCCCTGGGCCCTGAGCCAGCTTCACAGGGCGCGCGGCATAGCGACGTCGTATCTCGAAAAGGTCGCAGCCGGCGAGAAGCGCTGGGAGGAGAGGGCAGTCAAGGTCAAGAACGGCGAGCTGCCGCATGTGTGGGATCTCTTGGATGAACGAGGATATATCAAGGATGTCGCGGGGTATGTTTCCCTCTCCCGTTCACTGCACCCCGAATGCGCTCAACCGCTGACGACTTTTGTCTACAGAACCCCCGACAAGATCAAGGAACTGATGCGCGTCAAGCGAATAGGCGCCTACGTCGGCGTCGACCCCACGGCAGACTCCATGCACGTTGGCCACCTGCTCCCCATGATGCCGCTCTTCTGGCTGTGGTTCCACGGCCACCCGGCCGTGACGCTCCTCGGCGGCGCGACCGCGCGCATCGGCGACCCGTCCGGCCGCTTGCAGTCCCGCGAGATCCTGTCCAACGCGGACATCTCCAAGAACGTGACCAAGCTGCACTACCAGCTGTCGAGGCTATGGCACAACGTGGCGGCCCTGAGGGAAAAGTACGGCTACGAGAAGGACTGGGCGGCGAAGCAGCGGCTGCTCAACAACAGCATGTGGCTGCAGGGCTTGACCATGTACGACTTCACAAAGAGGCTTGCACGATATACGAGGATCGGGCCAATGTTGTCGCGCGATACGTGAGTTTTCCTCACCTCTCTCTCTCTTCCCTGTCTTTGAAAGGGTTTCCTGCTAATGACTTCACCAGCGTCAAGCGAAAAATGACAGAGGGCGACGGCATGTCTCTGGGCGAATTCATGTACCCCCTGTTCCAGGGCTGGGACTTTTGGCACATGTACCAGAAGCTGGGCATCCAGATGCAGATTGGCGGCTCCGACCAGTACGGAAACATTGTCGCCGGCATCGATGCTCTGAAGATTGTGAGGGAGTCGGAGGAGATGCCCCATATGAAGATTGAAGACACATGGCAGAACGAGCCCGTGGGCTTCACCGTGCCACTCCTGACCGACTCCGCGGGCGTCAAGTTCGGCAAGAGCACAGGCAACGCCGTCTGGCTGGACGAGTTCAAGACGTCTGCTTTCGACCTCTACGGCTACTTCATGCGACGATCAGACGACGAGGTCGAGAAGCTCCTCAAGCTCTTCACCTTCCTGCCGATGAGCAAGATCCAAGAGGTCATGGTCGAGCACCAGGCCGACCCCTCGAAGCGCATCGCCCAGCACACGCTCGCCTTCGAGGTCCTCTCCCTCGTGCACGGCTCGCAGCGGGCCGTGCAGGAGGCCCAGCAGCACCAGTTCCGCTTCGGCGGCCAGCTGCCGTACTACGTCCGGGAGCCCGCGCCCGAGACGGGCATCCTGACGCCCAACACGGCGCCCAGGAAGGACATTGAGCTCCCGCAGTCGGTGCTCAAGCTGTCGCCCGCCAAGATCCTGCACGCGGCCGGCCTCGTCGGCAGCGCCAGCGAGGGCCAGCGGCTCGTCGCGCAGCAGGGCGCCTACGTCGCCGCCCGGCCCGGCCAGAAGCGCGGCCTCGTGCCGGGCAACCTCGACTGGACGCCCATGAAGATGTGGTTCCCCGAGGAGACGAACAAGTTCGTCATTGACGACAAGCTGCTCATTTTGCGCAAGGGAAAGCACAACATTCGCATTATTGAGCTGGTTAGCGACGAGGAGTGGGCCGCGAGCAAGAGGATCTACCCGGGCCAGCCGTACACGGGCGTCGTCCGGCAGGTCAAGGAGCGGCTGCGGGCCGAGGCGGAGGAGAAGGGCGAGTACTTGAGCAATCGGAAGATTGTTACGGAGCTTAACAGGAGGAAGAGGGAGGAGGAGCCCATCAAGGTTCCGAATAACCCCGACATTGAGCTGCCAAAGAGGGTGCCGTCGTATCTGAAAAGGGGCAGGGTTAAGAAGGACGACTCATCGAAGTGGTAAGAAAAAGTGGGTTGAGAAGAAAGGGGGTTTCTATCTGCGACTTTATTGCGCTGTAACATTATCCTTTGGAAAAACAAGGGCAAAGGGAAGAAAGGCATGTATGATATGACGTTATAGATTTGATGAACCTAGATGCTGTATATATCTTGTAGATCAAAAATGATACTCCTGTAACTCCTTGTTTATCCAAAAGGCTACCTGTAAAACACCGTGATATCGCCCCTCGGAACGGGCAACATCTTGAGCCTATCCATGACCTGGTCATTGGTCAAGTTCTGCTCCGTCATGATCTGATCCATGTGATGGCACCCATCCGTGTACTTTTGCAGCGGATCGCCGCCAGCCAACGGCCTGCTCTGCCCCGTCGCGAGCGACGCGAGGTACTGCTTGGACACGACGTACTTGTGCACGCGGTAAAGGCACCCCTTGATGACGCCGAACTGGACGAAGCGCCGGATGTCAATGTACGACATGAGCTCGAACCCGTTGTCGCGATGGTTCATGATCCACTCCTTGATGCTCTTGCCGGGCGAAAAGGAGGCCATGAAGCGGATGAGCAGGTAGTTGCTGACGCGGGCCCTGCCGTGGGAGACGTAGCCGGCGCACTCGTCGACGATGCCGTCGACGTTGCGGATGAAGTCGTGGATGCCGGGCCGGGGCGCGTAGCAGGAGCTGAAGAAGAAGATGTCGAGCAGCAGGATGGTGTCGTAGTAGAGCAGGTGGCGGATGGCGATCTTGGCGAGGTCGAGGGAGACGCAGGCCTCGTGGGCGATGCGGCGGACGTCGGAGACGCCGTCGATCTTGGCGACGACCTTTTGCAGGGTGATGTCCCAGGTCGGGTCGACGATCTCGGGGAACTTTGTGCGGGCGACGGGGACGTGCCAGCCCTTGACGACTGGGGGGGTGGCGTGGTGGGGGAAGAGCTTCATGTTGATGATGTTTGCTTCGTCTGGGGGGGATGGTGTGAGTATTCTATCACTCTGGATGGGGGGGGAAGCTGGGGGTGATGGTGGGAGATGGTGGTGAAAGGAGACGGTGAGAAGAAGTGAGACGGAAGGTTGATGGGGAGAGTGAAGACTGACCAACTGGTATCATGCACTCGCCGTAATTGTTGAGATCCTCCTTGACAATCTCCAGCAGGCTCTCAATGGGCCTCCGCATGGAGTCGTCCTCGGGCCCCTTTGCCTCGCTGAGGCTGAGGTACTCGTTCTGCTTCTCCATCTCGGCAAAGGTCTCGGCGAGGCAGCGGACGACGCTCTCAAAGGGCGCCTGGTCGCAGTCGGCGTCGACGAGCAGGCCAAAGTTGAAGATGAACTCGTTGCGCATGTACTTTGTGTGGGGGATGACGACGGGGAAGCCCAGGATGGTGTACTTGCCGTCGGGGGAGTTGATGGAGATGAAGCGGTTGCAGAAGGCCTGGCGGGGGATGATGTATTCCTGGAGGACGTCGAAGTCGACGAGGGGGGTGTTGCTGTTGCTGTTGTTGTTATGCGTGTTGTTGCTGTTGTTGTTGTTGTTGCCTGAGGAGGAGGACGAGGAGGCGGTGATGCAGCCTGGGGGGGATTGGGCGACGATTTTGGGGCCTGGAGGAAGTGTGAGCTTGTGAGAACTTGGGAATGCGGGATGGCGGATGAGATGAGATGAGAATACCTTCCTGGGGGAAGAATCGCGCGTAAAAGATGCCGAGAATCATGGTGATGAGTGTGATTGCAGCGTCATGGCGCTGAAACGTCTATTCTAGGGTTTGTTGAAGCCCGTCATGTCATTTCGAGTCGAGGCTATCGTGTGGTGCTTCTGAGAAGAGCGACAGTTCAAACGGATTGAAAGTGTAGCGATGTTGGTATCGATATATGGTGGACGTGAGTGAGGTGAAGAGATGAGGTTTGATTAAGCTTTTCGCTGGTGGTTGAAGCAAAGGCAGGCACCTCATTCGCGGTATTCCGGACTTGGACATGGAGTCTCCCGCTAAGACGCACAGGTCAGGGTCACTGTAGGTAGACCCTGAACTCAATTGTACATTCCAGGTTCCTTTTCATCAACTTTACATTGGATGCCATTTGCTTGTAATGGTATTAACAATGAGAGTATTTCAGTTACCTATTCATTTTCTTACCGCTTTTTACAGCGCTTGAGAGGCTCAAATGAATGCCAATGTGAGAATTGCCGGGTAGCTGAAAGAAGCAAACGACGCTGGAAGCAACCAACCCATGCCGTTTGAGCTGAGCCTTAGTCAGTCTCAACGAGCAAATCGACGGGCATGTGTCCATAGAAGCCGACGGACTGCAATGGAAGCGCATTGCTACGTACAGCAGTTGCCTGGACTGATGGCTTGCTCCGAGTCTCTTATAGACAACCAGAGCTTCAAATGAAGGACAGTTAATAACACCTGTATTATCTGCGGAACCTCATAACGGCTCCAGTCACTACAGCATCTCAGGCACCACAGAAGCGCTTCAGTGAGTTCAGTGCTGTCACAGCCTGTCACAGCCCGCTGAGTACGCTGAAGTAGTCCGCCCCAATCCACCAGACCGTGGACC
This sequence comes from Trichoderma sp. PF4103, assembly GCA_023628735.1. Taxonomy (NCBI): domain Eukaryota; kingdom Fungi; phylum Ascomycota; class Sordariomycetes; order Hypocreales; family Hypocreaceae; genus Trichoderma; species Trichoderma sp. PF4103. Next base: position 155,534 of record JAMAKC010000003.1, read on the forward strand.
GATCCAATATCTGCCCCACCAACCTCTCGTCACCTCTGCAGCTGGTGCCTTATGTAAACTGCCGCATCTCGCCACAAGACGACGCATTTTCCCACCTCATCCTACAGCACCTACATACACAGCCATACACCTGGCTTCCGACCAGCTTCTGGCATTATCTTCAGCAGCGCGGCTTTTGTCTTGCTGATCTGCTATCGCGACTCCTCTTCTCCCATCTCTTGTCCCTTCACGGCAACAGCGACAACCTCTGCTCGCCCCGATTCCCCTCTGCCCCCCTCTCTCTCTACTCTCTCTCTCTCCCTCTCTCTTTCTCACACAACACACACACATCTCCGCGTCCGTTTGCTTCGCCTCGCCATGGCCGACAACGCAGAAGCGGGCGGCGATGCCCAGGTCACGTTCAAGGTCAAGACGGCGCAGGAGGGCTCGCACACCATCACCATGCCCGAGTCCGCGACGGTGCTGGAGCTCAAGACGAAGCTGTCCACGCCCGAGTTCGAGAACATCCCGGTCGAGCGCCAGCGCCTCATCTACTCGGGCCGCGTCATGAAGAACGACGACACGCTGGCCACGTACAAGATCAAGCCCAACAACACCATCCACATGGTCAAGAGCGCCGCCAGCAACGCCGCCCCGGCCGCCTCCTCCTCGACGCCCACCCCGGCCGCCGTGCCCACCAACATGGCCTCGGGCACCGCCAACAACCCGCTGGCCGGCCTGACGGGCGCCCGGTACGCCGGCCACCAGATCAACCTGCCCGGCATGGACATGTTTGGCCCTGACGGCGGCGTAAGTGCTACCCCAATTCTGCTGAGCGACGAACGGCTTCCTGTAGCTGTGCTTGTGGCTCCTATGGCTGACGCTTCCTGCACCAACAGATGGGCCCTCCCATGGACGAGGAGCGATTGTCGCGCATGATGTCCGACCCCAACGTGCAGCAGTCCATGAACGAGGCACTCAACAACCCCGACTTCATCAACATGCTCATCAATTCGAACCCGATGCTGCGCAACATCCCCAACGCCCGCGAGATCATCACGTCGCCGTTTATGCGCCAGATGATGAGCAACCCGCAGATGATGTCACAAGCGATGCGCATGCAGCGCGCAATGGGCCGAGGCGGCGACTCGGCCTTCCCTGCCCCTGGCGCCACGGACACCACCCCCGAGGGCGCGCCTGCGGCCGACGGCACCGCTGGTCAGGGCGCCACGCCACAGCAGAATCCCTTTGCGAACCCGTTCATGCTGCCGGGCTTGATGGGAGGAGCTGGCGGCGCCAACGGCCTCAGCATGCTTCAGCAGATGCTCAACTTTCCCCCCCCGCCCCAGGCCGGCACAGACGCGGCCTCGACGGCTGGATCGACGACGACGGGAACCGGAAGCGACACAAACACCGCCAACACGGGTGCTGGCTCGGCCACTACTGCCACTACGGGCACGAGCCAGCCCCAGGCGGCGGCGAACCCCTTTGCGGCCTTGTTCCCTCCCCCGGCGGCCGGAGGCGCGAACCCCTTCGCCATGGGCCCCGAGCAGTTCCAGCAGATGATGCAGATGTTTGCGCCGCAGGCAGCCGCCGCCCCCGCGGACAACAGGCCACCCGAGGAGCGCTATGCGGAGCAGCTAAGGCAACTGAACGACATGGGCTTCTACGACTTTGACCGAAACGTGGCGGCGCTGAGACGCAGCGGAGGAAGCGTGCAGGGTGCTGTCGAGCACCTGCTCGGGGGAGTCTGAGTGTTTGGAGGGAGGGCATGTTTGCCCGGCTTTTAATTCTAGGATCTAGCGTGGATATGGATGGAAGCGTTGAGATATCTGGCTGATAATACTGGCCACAGCGCCACGAACGAGCAAGGAGGCGTGGACAGGCCTCTCCATTTTCTCTTTATGGAAGGGAAGACTGCGCCTCAGAGAGTCTGCATGGCAACCGGGCGCGATTAACTCTGTGTATTTTGTTTCTTCTTGACGTAATGAGAAGTCTTGAGTATGAAGACGATCGGTAGATGCCGCGGTGCAGCGCCGTAGTCCGAAGTAGGGGTATATCTGGGGGATGCCTCTACTACCCCGATAGACAGCATATATTACCTACAGTACCCAAACGTGGAGCCTCCCTCCCAGACTACGATGTTAGTATAGTAGCTCCGTACTCTAGAGAATAGTAATAGAACCCTGCAAACAAACCCACTGCATTCTCCAGATCATACGCGGCAACCTGCATCTCCAAAGTCGATCCCAAATTACTTAAAGCCACTTTGTCGGCTACTACCCGCTTCTGCAGGCGGGAGATGCCTCGGCTCCTCTTCCCCCACCTTTTTCTATCACCCCCCAAAAACGACCCCGGATTTCCGACCTGTATTGGGCTTACCTTGGCCTTGTGTACACCTTTTCCCCAATTGTCTTTGCAAGCTTGCTTACCTTGCCTTACTTTATGCCTTGAGCTGACGTCTTTGCGTTTTGCGATTTGACCTTTTGTTCTTCTTCATTCTTGCATAGTCGTCTTCCTTCATTCGAATTCTATTATTTTCATCAATCTGCAATTGGATTTACAGAGTGTCTCATAAGTCATACAAAATGCGTGGCATTGAGATTCGGAAATATGTCAAGGTCAGACCAGACGAAGCCTCACCACCTCGACCCTCATCCCCTTTCCGAGACATCCTTGTCTCATCTCTCGATGAAAGCAAAGCCGGCAACTGCTAATCAAAGATCGTCTTGTCGTTATAGAGCCCCGAAGAGCTCCAAGTGACAGACCTGCCCGACCCCGTCCCCAAAGACGACGAATATGTCATTGAGGTGCACGCCGCCGCCGCCAACTTCTTTGACATTCTCCAGGTCCAGGGCCGCTATCAGAACCAGCCTCGTACGTTCTTTCACTTTCCCCTCCAACTAAATCCCCCAAATCCCCTTCACTCCTCATCATCACAAGTCATATCAGAGTGTTTCCCAAAGCTGACCGGCAGAGCAACAGCCTTCCCGTGGGTCGCCGGCGCCGAATTCGCCGGCATCGTCCTCTCCGTCCCGCGCCGGTCCCGCTCGCGCCCGCGCTTCGCCGTCGGCGCGCGCGTCTTCGGCGCCGCGCAGGGCGCCTTCGCGACCAAGCTGTGCGTCCGCGAGGTCGCGCTGCTGCCCGTGCCCCAGGGCTGGTCGTTCCGCGACGCGGCGGGCCTCTTCGTCACGGCGCCGACGAGCTACGGCGCGCTGGTGGTGAGGGCGGGGGTCAAGGCGGGTGATGTGGTGCTTGTGCATGCGGCGGCGGGAGGGGTTGGGTTGGCGGCTGTGCAGGGTGAGTTTTTCATTTCTCTCTTCTCTCTTTTCGCTTTTGTTTGTGATGTTCTGTTGGTGTTGTATTTGAGGGGGCTTGAGTGAGAGGAGTTGGGGTTGAGATGAGAAGAGTATCAAATTGCCTCAGCTCAACTCTCCTCTCACTCAAGTTATACACTCATCAACACCATTCATCGACATTGCGATCATAATCCAGTCTTCATCAAGTTAACAAAGCAACAAAACAGTCGCCAAAGCCTTCGGCGCAACCGTCATAGCAACAGCATCCACCCCCCGCAAACTCGACATCGCCCGCTCCTTCGGCGCCGACCACGCCCTCTCCTACGCAGACCCGGACTGGCCCGCCAAGGTCAAAGCCCTGACCCCGCGCTCCCGCGGCGTCGACATCGTCTTCGACCCCGTCGGCCTCGTCGACAAGTCCACGAAATGCATCGCCTGGAACGGCCGCATCCTCGTCGTCGGCTTCGCGGCCGGCGCCATCGAAAAGGTCGCCATGAACAAGGTGCTGCTCAAGAACATTTCGCTCGTGGGGATCCACTGGGGCGCGTACTCGGTGCATGAGAGGGAGACGATCCCGAGGGTCTGGGAGGGGATTATGAGGCTTGTGAGGGAGGGCAAGATTAGGGGTACCGAGTATACGGATGAGGAGTTTGTGGGATTGGATAGGGTCAAGGATGCGCTTTTGGCGTTGGGCGGGAGGGGCACTTGGGGGAAGGTTGTGATTAAGATTCCTCAGGAGGGCAGCAGTCGGCTGTAAGAGGGTTTGCCTTATGAGACGAGGTGAATAGGAGATGCCTACAGGCACAAGAAAGGCAAAGAGGGTGAACACGAGGACCTGTATCGAACTGTATCCGACGTATATCAACAGCTGTCGATTCTAATCAAGTCTCCTTTCTCTTTCTGAAAGCCAACCTCACGCCGAAAGGAAGTGAAAGGCGGCAAGTCGCTCATCCAAGTCATATTCTCATTAACTAGTAGTATCCGCACAGCTAAAAAAACCCGCTCTTCTAGCTCTCACGCACACAACCCCCCGCCATCTCTTTCTTCACTGCGGCACCTCGTTCAACATCTTCTGAAAGGCGTCCATAACCGCCTTGTCCACGTTGTCCACATAGTTCTCCTGAAAGACTGCCTCGCCCCCGATCCGGGCAACAACGTCCTGCAGCCTGACCTTGACAAACTGCAGCGCGTTGACGCAGTGGACCGGGTCCTTGTGCTGGCTCTGCTTCTCCAGGATCATCTTGGGCGTATCATAGTCGTACACCTCCGGCTCTCCGGCCCAGATCAGACAGTCGTTGCCGGGCCCCGCGTTGTCTTGGAGCTCCATAATCAGGTTCGTCCACATGTCTAGGTAGTCCTGTAGCCTGTCCAGCACCAGCTCCTGCATCGGCGATCCTAGCTCCAGCAGGCGCGTCAGGCCAAGCAGATAGAGCTTCTGCCGGTCGAGGTTGTCCATCCCGGACTGGTAGGAGAACCACTCCGACGAAAGCCAAGCCCACACCTCTTGCACGTTGCCGACTGAGCCCAGCATTTGCACGAATAGGTTGGGCTCCGCCAGCAACAGGCGCGCGAGAATGGCAAAATAGTCACCCTGCGTCACCGTACTCAGTCTACTCGCTCTCTTATTAGGCCCGGTTGTCTGGCGGGATTCCCACGCGTCGTGAAGGTTGGCCACGAGCTTGTTCACAAAGCCCGTCTCAACCATGTCCTGGATAATGACCGAGACCCCCTCGGCGCCTCCCAGCTCGGCCGCCGACCGGATGAGGAGCTCGATGGACGTTGTGCCGAGGCGGACGTGTTCCCTGCTCTTGGAGTCCAAGCTCGTGCTCAGCGCCACCAATATCGGCCGTCGGAACCTGTCCTCCAGCATGGCCTCTGGGGCAATCAGGATGTAGGACTCAATGGCCTGGAGGGCCAAGGACACCACGTCGGACGAATACTCCAGCAGCGGTAGCAGCAGCTCAACCAGGTCAATGAGCTCCCGCGCAAGCGGAGGATTGCTCTGCGAGAGGATCGAGTTCCACAGCTCCAGCGACTCGTCAATGAGGTTCAGGTGCAGGTCCGAGCCCGGCCTGGCCGCTTCGGCTAGCAAGGGGAGCATGGACTGCTGATAGCGCTGTGAGTTCGGGCCCATGCTCATAACGAGCGCCGAAAAGATGGCGATGACGGCCTGCTTGATCATGTATTCTTCCGGCCCCGAAGCCTCCCACACCGATGGCAGTGCCAGCATGAGCTGGTCTCCAAACTGAGCTACCTGCTCCTCCATCCTCGTCACCAAAATCCGAATCGACTCGAGAATGGCAAGCTTTGTCTCGTCGCTCTCCACATTCTGAACGAGCTCCGTCAGGGCGTTGAGGACATCCGAGGTATACGGCAGAAACGCGGTGGCACTGAAGTCGAGTTCATCGGCAACCCACCGAAGCTGCCTCGCCGCCGTGATCCTCACTACGATATCGTTCGTCTCGTCGTTTGAAGAGAGGAAGTGCTGGAAGATCTGGTAGACAATCGGCCGGCTCGACTCCGCCAGCCTCACCGGCGCCCACTGACTGATGAGAATGGCAATCCGTCGCCGCAGCACCTTGTACAGACCGCCCTGCTGCTGGGCGTCATTGACAATGGTCGTGGCCAGAATCGCATCAAAGTCAAAGGCGGACGACACGTGCGCGGCGGAGAGACCCATGGCCGTATACACGGCTTCCTTGGTCGCAATATCCGCTTGCGGTGACTGCGCCGTCTGGAAGTACGACAGCAGCGGCGGCACCAGAAGCGGCTTGAAGTTGGTGAGGAGATCCAGGAAGAGCTTTTCGGCGCACGGGCGGACTTCCCACTCGTACGCGCTGCTCTCGAGCTGCTCCTGAAGCTCCCAGTCTTCCGGGTCCTCCTCCCAAGCCTCGAGATCCGACTGGCGGAAAACAAACAAATGAGAGATGATGGTGTTGACAATCTGAATCACGAGATCGTCCTTGAACAGCTCATTCCTGATAATCTCCTTGGCCCGTTCCTGCTCGGCCTTTGTCTCCGGAGATCGATACTTGAATGTCTGCACTGCCTGAAAGGCCATCCTCACGCAAGCGCGGAGGAGGATGAGTCCCTTTAGCGCAAGCTTCTCTATCAAAGGTCCTTCTTTCTTCGCCTTGGACCCTGCATCCCCCGAGCCCTGCCGGATGCCCCCCGACGAGACGTAGATTTCAGCAAAGTTTGAGATGAGGTCCCAGTATGCGTTGACGAGGGAGATCGAGTTGGGCAGAAAAGCAAAGCTCGCAACAAAGTGCTCGGCCTGGTCGATGTGAAACTTGGCAAACTGAAGGAGGTGCTTGCCGACCAACTCCTGATATGGCGCCGGCACGGCCGATTCGTGATTCACGAAGCCCAGGAACTGGCCAAACTGGTTTTGCGACAGCGTCCAGAACTGCGTAACCGAGCTGTCGTCATGAGGTCGCGCGTAGCCGACGTTGATGAGGCGACGCAGCGTCTTGAGCGCAGACAGACTGTTCTCCATGGCCAAGCTGGCCTCGTCGCCGTCCCCTTGTCCCGTGCTCAGAAAGTTGATCCATTGTGACGACTTTTCCGAATATATCTCTGACAAAATGTAGACGAACTCGGGCGTGATTGACTGCAGCGCGGTTTGCGATTTCCTCAGCCGCGCGCTCCCCATCTCCTTGATGACCCGAAGCAGCAGCACAAGGGTGCCATGGAGATGATGCTGGTTGCCGTTCCGAGTTGATCGCAGCAAGTGTACTATACTCGGGAGCGCCTCAGGCCAGTCGTCTGGGTAGTCGACTCGGACGACCTTGGCAATGACTAGGGCATTGTGGAGAGCCAGGTGCCTGACTTCCTCCTCGACGGTCCCCTGGAACAGCCGTGACCGTATCAAGTTCTTCTCCTCGGGGGAGATTCCTTGCTTGGAGTGAGAGAACCTCCAATTCTTGTCTATTCCGTTCTTAATCTGTATAATCGCCAGAAATCGAATCTCGAGGGGCAGCGACTTGTCGAGGAACACGGACTAGCAAGTGAGACAAAGCTCCGTTAGCACGACAAGACGGAAAGGAGTCCGGAGGGGGGAATGGACAAACAACGGCCGTACCTGCAACGACGAGTAATACCCGGCCTGTGACTCCCAGGTGGCGAGCTGCTGACCGGCCGCCTGTCGCTGGACGTGGTCCGAGGACGAAGTGGCCGCGTGCAACGTGCGGCAGAGCTCCTGCAGGGACAGCGGCGCCGCGTCTCCTGGGACTTCGATGGCGAAACTCATGGCCGGTGCCGAGGCGGCTCGAGACGGCAGTCGAGTCGGGGTGAAGGGTTCTGGTGTAGGTGCCGAGTAGATACGGACGCGGATATTTTGTGTACTATGCCGTAATCATCAAGGCAGCAGCCTAAGGCGCAGCTGGTTCGTTGGTATATAAGAGAAGAAGAAGTAGAGGGAGAGGTTGAGGTTGGCTAGCAGCTGTTGGCGATGGTGGGGCTGAGTTTGGTCGCTGGCGGAGGGAATTGGCATGTAACCTTGAACCAGCCTGAAAGTCATGGTTTCCATGGCTTTGGAGGGGTAGCAGCAAGGGATGCGGCAAGGCTGCAGCAAGGCGTCTGGGATGCCGAGTGCTTCTTCTGCCCGTCACGGGCAATTACTTGACATTATCTGCCTTGTTTGACTTGCGTTGAAAGCATGATGTACTGCAATTCTTCAGCAACATGGTTGAGCTTCAGTACCTATTATGAGGACCTGACCTCTTGCTCTCAGGAACCATTTACAGCGAGACCCGGGAGGCCTTGTTAGCGCCAGCAACCGCCAAACTAGCCCCCGCCATAAACCATCAAACTGAAAAAGCTCCCACCACGATAGATGCAGCTCCAACTCTCTCTACGACAACCTCTTGCGAGCAACATTGGACTCTCCCAGGCAGCTCCTCTGGCACGTCCACATGCCATGATACGCTCGCGCACCTCCAGGCTCGCCGCCTCCGCCCTCGCCAGACGGCAGTGGACGTGCCCGGCATGCCTCTCCAGGCGCCGATACTCCAAGCAGCCCGAACGGCGCGAGCCGCCCGACCACCGCAAGCTGGGCAACCAGCAGGAGCTGTTCATGAACTCCGTCTACAGCCCCGGCTCGCCCATATTCCTGCCCAACGGCGCCCGCATCTTCAACCGGCTGGTGGACTTTCTGCGGAAGCAGTACGTGCGGTATGGCTTCCAGGAGGTCATCACGCCGACAATCTACAAAAAGTCGCTATGGGCCAAGTCGGGGCATCTGGAGAACTACGCAGACGACATGTACTCCGTGACGGGCAACAAACGAGCTTCGGATCTGGAGGGAGCGACGGGTTGCTGCGGGACGGACCATGCCAAAGGCCAGGAGGAAGCAGAGGAGGAGGACGACTACGGGCTGAAGCCCATGAACTGTCCGGGACACTGCCTCATCTTTGCGTCGAAGCTGCATAGCTACAGGGACCTGCCCGTGCGATACGCAGACTTCAGCCCCCTCCACCGGAACGAGATCTCGGGCGCCTTGTCCGGGCTGACGCGCGTGCGCCGCTTCCACCAAGACGACGGCCACATCTTCTGCAGGCCGAGCCAGGTCGAGGACGAGATCGGAAAGACGCTCGACTTCGTCAAGACGGTGTACAGCGTCCTGCGCCTGGGCGTCAGCTACCGCCTCGCCCTGTCCACGCGGCCAAAGGACCACTACATCGGCACGGAGGAGGAGTGGGCGCGCGCGGAAGACAGCCTAAAGCGGGCGCTGGACGCCTCGGGCATGGACTGGACCGTCAACGAGGGCGACGGCGCCTTCTACGGCCCCAAGATCGACATCGTGCTCAAGGACTCGGAGGGCAAGGAGCACCAGACGGCCACCATCCAGCTGGACTTTCAGCTGCCGAAGCGGTTCGAGCTGGAGTACCAGGCTCCGGCGCCGGAGTATGAAGCCCGGGGAGAGACGACGACCGATCCGGAGCTTCTTGCGCAGTACGGGCCTGTTCGGCCGGTCATGATTCATCGTGCGGTTTTGGGGTCTGTGGAGCGGCTGTTGGCGCTGTTGATTGAGAACTACGACGGAAGATGGCCGTTTTGGCTGAACCCGAGACAGGCCATCATCTTGACAGTCAACACGTCGGATCCGGTCGTGGAGTGGGCTGATCAAGTGCGCAGTGTCCTCCTCGGCATCAAGAAGGTTGAGGGCAATGGCGTGCCCTCCTTGGAGAGCCTCACGGGGCAGACGGGCCTGGCGGTGGACATGGATACGACGGCGAGGCCTCTGGGCACCAAGATCCGGGAGGCGCTCACGAGTGGCTACGGTCTCGTTTTGGTGGTTGGCGAGCAAGATGTCAAGAATCAGCAGGTCAGCCTGGGCAAGGAAAGGCTGAGCCCGCTTGAGCTGCGCGATAGAATGCTTCACATGGTAGATACATTTGAATGAAGAAACTCCCTGATCTATTAATCCTACCCAGTTGCGCCACGTATAACCTGTATCTTTGCTTCCATCCTCTGCTGGCGGGAAGGTTTGAACCTCCGACGTATGCTGACGTCTGCGTGTTTGCCTTTATAAAGTCGTCGGAAGGTTGACCCCGTGTCATCCCCTCAGTACAGCCATCGCTGCCCCGATAGCTCTTTTGTCTTCCTTAAGAGAACTCGGGCTCGCTTGGGTATCGGGTATCACGGCTAACGGCCTCCTCCCATTCATTCTCAGCCAAGGAGCGACGCAACCCGTCGTTCACCGCGATGACCCCTGCCTCGGCAGCTGTGCAGCCCTAGGTTATAATCCATCGTCAATCTGCGTTCTCTCCCACCTTCGACTCGTTCGCGACTCAAGTTTCGCTCTTACTTTTTGTACTTGGGATCGACGGTCCCGCCGGCCTGTTCGATGCGCTCAATCAGCGCCTGCCGCTGCACCATCTGGTCGCGCATGTAGTCGACGGTGCGCTTGAGCACGAGGCCCTCGGAGCGACCCTGTCCCTCCAGCCCGGGCACGAGCTCGGTGAGGCGGTCGAAGCCTTCGCGGATGGCCTGCCGACGCTTTTGTTCTGCGCGTTGCGTAACAAACGAAATGGTTAGCCTTTTGAAATAAGAACGAAACAAAAGCGCGCCGGCCTAATTCTCTTTTTCTTCTCCAGCTTGGTTGTTATTACCTGATGCGATGTGGTTCTGCTTCTTCTCCTCTTCTGTGAGGCGCGGCTTGTCGTCTGCTGCTGCAGCAGCTGCTGCTGCGGAAGTAGAAGATGAAGATGTTGTCACCGGAGCTGTTGTAGAGGGCGTGGCCTTGTTGGCGTCGCCGGAGCCTGGGGTTTGGCTTGGTGAGGACGACATTGGATCATGTGTGGTGCGGTGACGAGAGAGGACGAGGACATGTGATTGCTGGTGCGCATAACGAAATGGACTCGGTGCTCAATGCGACGCCATGCAGTACAACCTCGAACACGAAGACCGCATATAGATTAGAAGATAAAAGGAGAAGAAGAGAGAAGCCCTACAATAACTGACAGATGCGCCGAAGAGTAGTTCTATTTCATTAATGTGGTATGATTGCTGGGTTGAGCTGCAAAGAGTGTCATTGTTGGGGTCATGTCAGAGGGAGGAATCACATGCGTCGCGCGAGCGCAACGAAGGGGAAATAAGACAACCTAAGAACTGCTGGAAAATTATAAACATGGCATTTGATTTGAGGGAACAAAGAAGGCAAGCCACAGCGGCTTGTTACAGCGCTAGAGGGAGATGAAGGAGCAAGGATGCTGCCCCAGATTCTCGGGGCCGAAGAGCCGGTCCCTGCGTCTAAGGTAAGGTAGCTTGGGCTGATGCTGGAGATGGTGCCAACGAGATGTCTAACGGCCTTGGAAAGCTTCAATAGCTTGTGTCTCCTTGCCGTTGATTCTGATTTGAAAGACCCATTTGTCGAGTTTGAGGCTTGATATTGCATACTCGTTGATGGGCTGCGCCCCTTGCCAAGAGTTTGTATTCTGTACGACGCTGAGACTCCGTCCCTTGCCCTGGCGCCATTCACATGCTACCTAGTATGTGCTCAAGCTGCAGCTGACCGACCATACCTATCTTGTGTATGTCTGAAGCGTGTAAATCGATGTAGTACGGACTGCACCCAATCAATTGCAGCTGAGATGCAGCTCGTTTGAAAGCGAAACCATATGCCGACATCTCATATTCCAGCAACTCAAGCCAAGAATTCCGTTTCTTTCCTCCGCCAAACCTTGGCCAGCCGTTATGATAAAGACGAGCCTATGCTATCCATTTTATCCGAGGAGCGCCTGCGCCATGATAACTCGTCTCATCTTCCCAAGCCTTCACCTCAGCCACCATCGTCCCTTATTCCGAAGCCGAGCCCTCTCCGTCCTCATACTCGTCCCGATCCTGCTGAAACGTGACCTTTTCGGCCAGCGACAGCGTCTTCTTCACCGGCAGTCCAATGACATTGTCCACGCTCCCCTCAATCTTCTCCACCAACAGCATCCCTCCGATGCCCTGAATTCCGTAACCGCCGGCCTTGTCGACGCCCTCTCGGGTCTTAACGTAGGACTCAATCACATCGTCCGGCAGCCCATTCCCCTCTTCCCAAAAATACACCTTGGTCTCTTCGGTGTGACTCTGGATGTCGTAGCCCGGATGCCTCGCGTCTTCTCGCGGCGCGAGCACGCACACAGACGTTAGCACTCGGTGCATGCGGGTGTCGCGGAGGTGCTTGAGCATTCGCAGGTGGTCCGCCTCGCTGCGAGGCTTCTCAAGGATGCGCCCGTCGCGGGTGACAATGATGGTGTCTGCGGCTATGACGAGGGACGGATCCGGGATGGAAGCAAGGTGCGTGTCTACTGTTGTGGAGTAGACCTCGAGACACTTGTTTCTTGCGGTGGTGGCGACATACTCCCAGGGCCCATATGTCTTCTTGTCCACGTCCTCGGGCTTGGTTGAGGGAGTGATTTCCAGATTGGTGAGGCCGATCTGAATGGCAAATGTTACTATAAACGCTGCGCTGGCATAGATGGTTCTCATAACGCCCATACCTGTTGTAAGAGCTGTTTCCTTCGCGGAGAGGCAGATGCTAGGATTACTCGCTTTGAGTTGAGGTGCTTGATGATGGGAAGGTCAAGGGGCTGCAGTGGCCTGCGCACAGATCCGGCTCTGGGGCGTCCGCCGGGGGACGCCGCCTGGGCAGCGGGAGCATCTGACATTTTGGAGAGCAATTGGATGATGGGTCGGGCTGTGTGAGATGGTCGGGAGTGAAGAGGGAGCGAGGCCTTTGAGGTTGATGTGAGGCGGTATGGCCTTTAAAGGAGCACGTCGTCATGAAATGGTGGGGTTCTGCAGTTGGACCCCACCGTCCGCGTCTGAAGTTGATTTGGTGGTGTTGGATCTCGAGGGTGCAAGCAATAGAGCGAGAGGGACGAGGGAACCATGAAAAAAAAGCAGAACTCGGAGACTTAAAGAGATTGCCAACGAGGAGTATGATATTGGCCGCCTTATCTAGAACAATCAGAGATGAGGCTGCGTCCAAGATTCCGTGTTAGGCGAAAGCTGAAAGCTTAACTGCATTAGATAATCTGTCAACCAACCTGAAGAGGTACCACTTCGTACATAGCACTTGAAGTCAGGACATATCAGCATCATCTCGCAATTTGATCATCTCCATGCAATTTCAATAACTCATCTACTAATCTGTCTCCTTTGACCTAGCTATTGTTCAAGTGCGCACAATCAGCAGTATCTATTCAATGACAACCGCAGCCGAGTTCCATTGCTTGCCTCATCTTCAAGGTATCTGCCTCATGGCTGCATCGGGCCTAGCGCCAGCCGCGGTACCTGGCCGTGGTAGCGGGTACTTCTTGCAAGGTACCGTTCGTCGCACTCTCTCTCACTCCTCCCTGCTCTCGCGCCCTCACAGGGAAAAAGCCAAAACTTTTGGTCCTCTAAACAAGCGTCGACAAGGAACATTCCGAACCGACTCGAGTCGCCTGCGCCTCCCGCCCTGCCGCCCTGCGTCCACGCACCTCGACCAGCGTTGAGGCGTCCATCGATTCTGCCATCAGCACTCGGCCAGAACCGTCCAGCAGCCGAGAGCCCGTCAAGCCCCAGGCCAAAACGCCGCTCCAGCAAAAAAGCCACAATAGTCGCGCGCGACGCCCTCCAGCCGAGGACGCAAGACGACCCAAGAAAAGAGAGCCATCCCTTCCAACACGCGTCAATCCACGCTGGCGATTGTCGTCGCCAGGCCGTGGCTTGCGACTCGGGACTCAAGAAGCCATTGAGCCTCCACGACTGCGCAGCAGGTCCTCCGCCGTAGCTGACGGTAATGCGCCTGCTGTAACGCTAACGATCCAGACCAAGATGGAGGCCAAGCGCAAGGCAAATGCGAATGCAAATGGAACCGCGGATGCGGACGAACGCGCTGCCAAGCGCCGCAAAGTAGCTGTGAGTCTGACTATCTCTGTATTTGATGCTCTGGATTCTGCATCATCAGCATCTTCGACGTTCCTTTGCCTCTACGGTCGGGCAAGCAGGGGGTAGCCCGAATTCGACTGTGCACGTCCGCGCGCCCCAGCTGAAGAAGCTCTTACACTGACTGGCCTGCATGTCGCATCCGATCTGATCTGCGCGCTAACAACTCCATCTCCGCACATATAGCAAGGCTTCGATCTTTCCAAGGGCGAGTCCCGCGAATCGACCACTGCGCACGGATTGGTGTTTCTCGAGCAGATCCGCCGGACAGCTGATAAAAGGTATTGCCGCCCTCTGGGCTCTTCCTTTCCTCTCGTCAGAGCATCCAAGCTGACCGTGTCCCGACAGTGGCCGTCTTGTTGCAACGTACTTTGAACACCTCGTTCCGCGAGAAAGCAACCCCGACTACTACAAAAAGACGCGACTGCCCATCTCCCTCGAGACGATTGAGCAAAAGCTTCTCGATGGCGAGTTCAAGACGCTTGCGGAGCTGGAGAGCTATTTCAAGCGCATGATTGCCAATGCGAAGGAATACTACAGCCGCGGGTCGCAAATCTTTGAAGATGCCGAGCGAGTGCGAAAGGCGCTCAGCAACTACATGACCAAGACCAACCCCGCGTACAGCAACCGCTCCTACCAAGCCGTGCCCACTCCGCTGCCACCCGAAAACGAAGAAGAGGGAGAGCAAGAGGCAGAGGCCGAAGAAGAAGAAGCAGAGGAGAAAGAGGAATCGAATGACGCCGAGGGAGACGAAGATGCCGAGGGCGAAGATGCCGAAGGTGAGGAGGACGCTCCAGGTGAGGAGGAAGATGCAGAGGGCGAAGAGGAGCCCGAGGAGGACCAGGAGCCGAAGTCGCGGCGAAAAGCCATCATACTCAAGCGTAGCCGCACACGCAGGAGTTCAAACCACGAGATCCAACAAGCCCGGTCACCGCCCGCCAAATCCGATCATCAATACGAGAATGTCCCGTACAAGGGTCTCACGTTTCAGCAGGCTCAGGAGAAGATTGTGGAAGAGCTGTTGCGGCACAAGGAACCAGAGTGCGTCATTCACCTAAGCCCAGCAACGTATTATCTCTCTTCTTAAGACTTACTGACTTGACCTCGACTATAGTTATGACGATGCCTATTTCGAGCCATTCATCAATCTGCCCCCTCGCGCCTTGAGAGACTACTACAAGGTCATCACCGATCCCTTGTCTATCAAGAAGCTCCAAAAGCTTGTCAAAGGCGTGCAGGGACGAAATGACGCGACCGGGGTGAGCGAGTTCAAGAGCTGGAATGCCTTTGAAGAGAAGGCAAAGCTGCTCTGGACCAATGCCTACTTCTACAACGAAGAAGGCAGCGACATTTATGTGCTCGCACAGGAGCTTGAGGTGAGTCTACCTACGCTATTATGCATTTCATCCACGTCAGCAATCTCACATTCTGTCTAGAAATTCTTTTACAGCCACCTGAAAAAGGCA
Organism: Trichoderma sp. PF4103; assembly: GCA_023628735.1. Taxonomy (NCBI): domain Eukaryota; kingdom Fungi; phylum Ascomycota; class Sordariomycetes; order Hypocreales; family Hypocreaceae; genus Trichoderma; species Trichoderma sp. PF4103. The sequence goes on from JAMAKC010000003.1 coordinate 170,703, forward strand.
CAGGCAGCCGTCCCAGAGCCATCTCAACCAAAGATCAAGCTCAAGGTCGGCCAAGGCTCCGAAACACCCAGTTCGTCCAAGAAGATCACCATCCACGTGGGCGGGCGCGACAGCTCCGTAGCGTCGCCGGCACCCCAGGTGAACCAGGCTTCCGAGGCCATTGCTGCGGCCAACGTCAATGGCGCTACCGCTCAGCTCTCGGCCAACCTCGAGCCTCCTCGAAGCGTCTCGGCGTCTGCACCATCTCCGACGCCCTCATCGCAGGTAGGAATGAAGGTAGAGGAGGGCGCTCGGGCATCCCCCGCCGTTGCCAGTACGCCAGCGGGAGCGCCCGGGCAACCGGTTGCGCGACCGCCTATTCCCGCGATCCCATCCCAGCCATTCCAGACGAATCCTCTGGTTAATGGCTATGCGGACCAGAGGAGGTTCCGGCCGCCTGGCAAAGGTATGTGCAGCTTAATCCTGCTCCATATGGAAAATATTCGTCCGCCAGCCTGCTGACACTGAATCTCAAGGAATCGAGAGTGCGCTGATTGAAAAGCTGCGAATTCAAACGCATCCCAGCGTCCCTCACGAGCGCCCTACGCTGGTCACGATCCTGCCGAATGCAAAGGAGATGCAGCAGTCCGCCACCATCAATCTGCCGCCGACGCAAACCCGCATCTGGATTGTCGTGACACTGCCCACGTTTCTGCAGGACCGTCAGTACAGCCTCTGGACCCTTGTGGACAAGCAGCCCTGGAAGCAGCTGATGCAGCCCATTCCCAACCAGACTCACCACGAGCGAGCATTTGACGTGATGCTGCACCCCGGGCTCAACGTCATCGAGGCACATCTCATCGCCGCCATTCCCCGCCAAGAGAGAGAACCAGGCGGCCCCGAGGCGGAACTGGAGGTCTTTACCGTGTTGATCAACGTTGCGCGACCATACTAAGGCGCAATGCAGCCCAAGCAGCGCGTATTGTTCTGGAAGAAGTCCGCTTGCGCTTCCGTCGTCAACGGGGGCTTATCCGGACAGTCATCCCCAACCCCCCTGCGCGTCAGAGGCGTAGAGGAGTGAAAAGTAGATGCGGTATTCCGCACCTTGATCCGCATACACGCGGGTTAGAAACGGGACAGCCGGTGGGAGGCAGGTTTTATCAGGTAGCGAGGCAACAAAATCTGGACAATTGGGCGGAACTCTGACATGACTATTTCCCGAGTTTATCATTCTTGTTTTTCTTTCCCCCCTTTTCTTCCCCTTTCGCCCTATCAATGTAATCGACTTGGTTGAAGGCAAGGATTGCGTCCTTTGGTGTTGACGGCGGCGTCGCTTGCGGTCGGGACAAGACGTAGGACTTTGTTGCGAACATTCGTCCACGCTTGGGACGTGAGATATGATTGTCGAATATCGTACAGCTGGCCCGGTTGGACTTGGTTTGGGTATGAGCACTGCGTCTGCAAAGAGTTACTCGGACGTTGGAAGTCACTACATTTGATGGCTTTTGCTCTCTGGACGCTCATGGTAGAACAGGCAGTACGAGAGCAGTGGCGGTAGTTATTCCTAGAGGAGTGGTGATGACAATACGATTATGCCCCTTTTTCACCTTGAGTTACCTATACCAGATAAATACGCCTGAGCTTATAAGGTACGGCTGGAGAGATGCTGCGAGATGGGGGCAGATCTTAGCTGGTTACTGGAATCTGAGGACAGTTGCCAAGCTGCCTTGTGCCCCTGCCATCAATCACTGAGCAAGGTAGGAAAACTTATCCAGCGTCATTCAAAGCGGCCTTTGTCATTGCCCATGCCTCCACAGACCACAAGTCACGAACAACCTGAGTTGAGTCAGACGGCCTCGCTCTTCTACGAGCTTGCTTTACAGGTAGGCAGGAGATAAAACAAAGTCGGGGCACCTGCATGCCACCTCCCCTCCAGCAGTCCCACCGATGGGCTGAACTTATAGTGTAATCTTTGTCCCCGTGAGACTTTTGTACCATGCGGGCAGCTGACATGTTTTCAGCTGTAAGAGGGTTGGTAATCTTGGAGTTGTATCGGGGATTAGACAGAGGTCAGTTACCTTGGATGAAACAAGAACCGAGGCCCGTTTATGATGCGTGTGCTTTTGGGAAGGAGGGTTAATGATTTGATCGAAAAATTCGATAATTTAGCTTCTTATCTGTCTTACTTGCTTTTTATATTGGTTTAATGCTTTCCTGATTTAGGTAGTCGTAAGGATGATGGTTTTATCCACTGGGAGTGAAGATCGTGACACAGTTGTCACGCGAATTGTGTCTTTCGTATTCCTTTTCTAGAAAACGACACTTGATTCACAATGAGCAGATCTCTTTTGAGTTCTTTGACAAGAGGACTCATAAAGTTAATTGGGTATCCAGACTGAAAAAAGCCACTGTAAGCTGGGTGCCATACTCGACAAGTAGTAGACATGGGAGGCTTGGTGTGTCCTAATGGAGCGGCGGAGAGGCGGACGCGGACGCGGACGCGGACACGGAGGCGGAGAGTGGGTACCGTTACCAGCATCACTTGGGGACCTCATATTCTAGCTAGGAACTACTTCGTAGACAAGAAGTCATTGGTATATACAATGGTTCGTTTCTGATTTTGAGGAAGAAAGAAAAGTTCCCCAGTACAGCAAGGAGTGCCGACTGACCGATGTATGCCACGTCGTTGTCAACATCCGGACAAGACAAGCTATGTGGTGGACATGCTTGAGTCTTTCGACGCCCGACTCAAGACGGCATCCGTCCCATGCTTGTACCTTTGACGACACCGCGGTCGGTATGCTGTATTGGTGTATAGGAGACCCCGTGTCGTGCAGATCTTGCTGAGGAAATTCTATATAAGCTTACCTACATGTTCTCCATAGCTGACACACTATCACCAAGTTGAGACTCCCTGCTGCCGTGAGCCGACATGTAGAATCAGCCCAGACGGTACTTGGGCCGGCATGCTGACGTTGATCCTTCAAGAAGAAAACCCCACGGTGAATGAGAAATATGTCCGAACTTTTCTCCGGGCCTCGCTCGATCTTCAGCTCAATCTGTATTGAGAAGTGTATCAGCAGTGTATACTGTGGAAGGGATGCCAGGCCCTCTTGTTGGAACATGAGCTTCTATGTACTCTATTCATTGTAAATTAGTAGATATCTCTCCATACGCGGTTCCATACTTTTGTGTCGCTAGGATCTTTCATAAGCTACCTGATGTGGTTGTTATATCGGGGAGTTTCTGCAATTCAGAGGTCGAGGCGATAGATCTTCTCTGCTATTGTGCGGAGCCAGATCTTACAAGGGCGGAAGAGTTGCTTGTTTTGATCGTTGACGTGGAATCTGATAAAACCCTTGTCAATGTTGGAACAATCGTCGAGTGAGTCCAATACTGAGGCTGACGTTATCTCCCCCCAAAACCCATAACATATATCAATTGATCAATATTCCCAAGTAATTTATATCATTTTTGCTATTTCCAATCTCTTCGATTCCGTGTCCATGCAATCGGCGATCACCACGAACAACCTAGACTACACAGCCTCAACCAGCCAATCATCCCGCGGTTTCAACGTTACAACTTCCCCTTCTGTAGTCATGGTGGATACACAGCTCAACACCCCTTCAGATCCATCAGCCATACCAGGCCCTGCAACCGAATCATGCCCAGCTACCTGCAGCCCCAGACATGACTCGGCCCTTCTGCTATGGTACGGACTGCGTCAACTGAGTAACTAATCGCAGATGTTTTGTCTGAGCCGCCATGTCCCGCTGTTCGTTGCCGGCTCACGCAAAGTGTCAAAATCTCTGGAAGTCGAAAGTTGCTGGAATCTTAGAAACACGCGTTTTGGGGGCGGGAATAGTCTGGTGGGTGGGAGGGAATGGAGTTGGTTATGCAGTGAGCCCAGGAATGACCTTGTCCTTGTCCGTGGCTAGTAGGAGTGTATGACATCTGCTGAGTCCATACGTACCAGCTAGACTCTTCAGTCATCGATGCCCTCTTTTGACGACTGTGAGTCTCCATGGGGCTTATCGTTGTATCAGTTCCCCATGGTAAGGTATGGGACACGGGGTGGAACATCGGCATTGATTCGTACCTAGGTATTCTTGGCTGAGCTTGCATGATGGAGTATGTAGGAAGTATCATGGATAAGCACGATTGAGATGTAAAACTGTTATTTAGCGAGTCGTCTCAGACGCTGTTCTTATACATGACAACCCACGCCTGTGTGAGCACTCTCTCTAGCATCTGATCTAGGGGTGGTATCGTAAAATAAACCCAAAAACAAAAACCCCTGCGCCGATCCATGCCATGCCGTACCAATACCGAATCGCTGCTAGGTACCCCATATTGTACAACAATATCAAATATTTCCGAATCAAAGACAAACACCCGCGCCAGAAGCCATCAAAGCTTAGCCGCCGCCTGCTGGTCTTTGCTTCAGTTGTATCAGGTGCTTCAAACCAGTCTGGACCCCCATGTACTTTCGTTGTTTGGGGTCGTACCATCCCAGGACGTATACAGCCATGACTGCAGATTTGCCCTGCAACTCTACTAGTCCGTCGACCCTGATGCAGCCTCTGCTTGGTGGCTGCTTCGCAGGCTGCCAGTTCTTCGTAAATGTGACGGTAGCCGCCTGAAGAGCGGCCTGAATTCGGGGATCGACCTGGCTGACGCCGCTGAATGGTGTGCCAGGAATCTCGCTGATGCCGGTGTGGACGGGAAAGCTGGACTTGTCCGGCTGCCCGGGAACCTTGACCGTTTGTTTGCCAGTTGTGCCGAGTTCTCCCTGTTCTTTGATACGGTTTAGGATGGCAGCCTGCCATGTAGCCTCGGGCGGAGGTGGCGTATTGAAGCCCAGGGCTTTGGCGACATCCTGAGCCGTCTGTCCGGCCAATGACTTCAAGAACGCCCAAACGGATAATGCTACTGCTTTCGGATAGATTGCTGTGTTGAGGTGGTTGGCGGCCAGCGAGTCAATTGGCCGGTCGCCCCAGAAGATACCGTCATCGTCAATGATTATGCTGCGAAGAGTGTTAGCAGAGGTCTAACGGCGGTGGCCTACTATTCCACGGCTTACCCAGAAACGTAATGCTTGGGGGGTGGTGCTGGCGGATATATGATATCCAGCCAGAGCTTCTTGAGTTTGATCTCCCGACCACCAAGCAACTGAACATATGCAGGGTTCCGTTCAACGCCTCGGCGTATCAATTCCGCAAGTCCCACTGTGAATGCGACCGGTTAGTCATGATGCCGCTTCCCTGATGTTTCCTCGCATCGCACTCACTTTTGATGTCTTTTTGCAACTGTTGATCTTTGTTTATAGCAATAAATGTTGCCCATTCGGGATCCGAACCTTTGTACGGCGGTTGCCTGACCTCCTTCGTCGTGAAGGGGAAGGGGAGAAACAAGATGGGCTCGTCTTCTTCTGCCAAATCCTCCATCTCTTTCTTCTCCTTCTCCGACAACGCCTCCCACTCGTGATCTGCCCAGTCGAGTAGCGGATCAAATACGACGGTCGCGAAGATCTGCCAACAGGCATATGCTGCCAGGCATGTGAAGACGGCTCGGCTGCGTACGACGTTAGCCTGACTTCCATCGAATCGCAGTGGCGATGACTTACTTCAAGCGGCGCCGAAAGGCACCCGGCTTAGGCGGGGCAACGGGTTTGGCAAAGTAAACCGGAAGCCCGTCCGGCACTGGCCTGTTCCGCCATGGTAGGAAGGATATCTGTCGGCTGATGGAGGGAATGCGATGGGCGGGGAGACGAGGAGAGGCGATTGATAAGAGGTTTGCGTGTCGCGAAACGACCGCTGCGCGCCGCAGCATCACGACGTTCGGCTGGATTCTGTGCGTTTCCAAGAGGCTTCAAGATAGAAAAAGACGATAGAAGAGATCAAAAAGAGAATAAGAGGCTCGTCATAGAAACCGGCGCATTGTGGACTTTGAGCTACTGGATGATGATCAAGGCGAAGTTGCGCTGCGATATTACTACACATTTGTTCGCATGTGGTTACGCAGGGATCTGACCGGAATATCTTGCCCCCACTTCCGACGCGCCAACCACATGCAGCTTAGCCAAGCAGCTTGAAGCGTCACCTACGTACTTCGTCCTTGAATCGTCGGTGCAACTTGTGACGCCGAGCCCTTTTTGCGCGCCTTCACCATCCACGACAGCTTCACCAGAGACGACCATCATCATGAAGCTCGCGCTGGGAATTGCCTCAGCGCTTGTAGGCTGTGCTGCTGCCTCGCAGCCCGCCGGCGACGTCTACCTCTTACCGAATCGCGAATCCGCGTCTCCTCCGTCCATCTCCAGCGCCATCGCCGGACTGATCCTACAGCAGCGATCGTCCTCTGGTTCAGTCGGCTCCGTCAGCGAAATCCCAGACAATGTCGATGCCGAGACGGTGGTTTCACTGATGAACCAATTCGGAAAGAGCCGGCCCTCGTTGTTCGATGAACTCACCGAAGAGCCCAGGCCGCTGTTCGTTATGCTGGAGGGCCTGACAGAGGAGCAGATCAAGGACACTCGAGCGAAGCTGAACGCGCCGCCAACATTTACCATTCCTGACGTGCCTTCCACAGACCGTCTGCGATGGGCCACGGGCATTGACATGTCCATCTACAAGGGGTCGAAGAATGAGAAGACGAGCTGCTCATTCGACGAAATGACCAACCCCTTCGAGGGGCGGTGCTGGAAGGGGGAGTCCTTGGTTGCTGATTTCAATATTCAAGAGGTACGCATAGAGAGGCCGGTGTATGAGCTGATATATACCTTGTCGCGGACATGGAATGGGTTGAGCTAACTCTGCTCCTCGCTTGAATAGAAGCCGGAAATCTTGGGCGACGTCATCGACAACTTCTCCCGGCTGGCGTCGCTTGCTGAGAGTGGCGAAATGCAGGTGACTCTGCTGCTTCTCCCTTCTGTTGGAAAGGCGTCGGGCAAGAAGCAGGCGTTGAATCGACGCCAAGCAGAGCGAGTCATCTCCTCCTTTCGCAAGACTGCCGCCCCTGCGGTACCGACCTCGCCGGCAGACAAGAACAAGAACGCCTTCACCTCCGCAACACCCATCCCCGCCTGCTTCGACTCCGTGGACAGCTGCGTCTCGGCGACCCGCAACTGTTCTCACCAAGGGCAATGCCTGGACAAGTTCAAGTCGGATGAGGCTGGGGGGAAGGTCTGCTTCGCATGCCACTGTCTGAGCACCCGGACAACGGATGATGGACCGCTTACCCACTGGGCCGGGCCTACCTGCGCAAAGAAGGACATAAGCGTCCCCTTTTGGCTGTTTGCGGGCTTCACGTTGCTTTTGCTGGGAACGATCTCCATGGCTGTCACAATGCTCTACAATGTGGGCGAAGAGAAGTTGCCGGGCGTCATTGGCGCCGGAGTCTCCAAGTCGAAATAAGAGGTCAATGCGGGCTTTTTGAACGCATTCCTCCCCTTTGTGGCTTGCGTTTTTGGTTGGGTTCTTTTGTGTCCAAACGGACAGGTAATGGGCGGGGAAATCATGAGATGCTGGCCTAGACAGAGGCCAAGCTGGGCATGTAAGAGAAGGAGCGCACTCTTTCGATGCGAGGCTCTGCCATGTAACCATCGGAGCCAACGCCTCATGTTTCATACATATGTATTCAATAGCGGTTTGTTTGTTTGTCTTGACACAGTTTGATAGAAGAGCAGGTCCGGCAACAGGGCTGAGTCTCGGATTCTGTACCAAAAGGATTCCACGTTTTGTGATGTCGATGGGTGTGCATGTAAGAGGAGCTGTTGGCGTGGAATGGGTTGCTCATGGACAACATCTGGTAATACCTGAGGTCATTGGCAAATGTGAATCCGAGCACACGTACTTCGTATTCAGCTCCCATTGATTACCACCTTAGGTAGGATTTGGACTAAGGTCGAACAGATCCGGCTTACGGCAGTGGAAAGAATAAGTATCCAAGGCATCTGTATAGAAGACCGCGATCTCGAGGTTCGTCAGAGATCATCTGCCAGGCGCATCAATGGAGTTCTGGTCTAATCGGTCGAGAGCTGGGCTCAGCAGTATTTCCCTTTCAAGCCTAGCCGGCCAATGGGCCTCTAAGTTCAGCGAAAGTGGGCAATATGCTGCCTGCTTTGGACTAGCGCAGTTGTCCCAGCTGAGCCCATCAACGAGGTGGGGCGACTCAGGAACAGGCATCTCCAACAGCAGGAGCACCCTGGAAGCTTTCAGATGGCATGAGCGAAACCGCCAGCACAAGGTACCCAGTACCTCAGGCAACAGCTGAAGCGGCCTCGGGCTTACTGGGGCCCTCCAAACTGCAACCTCCCTTATCTGACACCTTCGACAGTCTTCCTCGTCACTCTGGCCTGCGAATCCGCGCCGTTTCCAATCTTCGGGTTTGCCCGCGTCTGACCTCGAAATTCCCCAGGCGTGGCTGATGGCCCCATCACGGACCAGGGTGGGATTCAGGCTGAGGCCCCGCCTGCGCCATGGCCGGATTTTGGGGTAAAGGCCGCTCCAGCTTGAAGCGGTCCCGAGCACTCGAGTCGCTCCCCGGGTCAATCGAGACGATTGGATCTCTTATTAAGTCGAAAGCCCGCCGGACTTCGGTCTCAACTCCCGCGAGCAGACCATGTATTCTTCTTTTGATTGCTTGCATAACTTAGCGGACTACCAAGAGCGCGCGGACTAGACAGTGACAGAGCCAGAGAACCGGAGACAAATCTGTCTGTCTTGCCGTCTAATGACGCACGATGGATACGGAGCCCTCGCAATCGACCACTTACAGCTCGAGAGCCGAGCGGCCAAAGCTCACCACGGCGAAATGGGGCGCTGCGTGTGCTCCGTGTGCGACGGCAAAGGCCAAGTGTATACGGTCCAACGATGCTTCGGGGGCTAGATGCGACAGGTGAGCCACAGGAGACAGGATCCCAGTCTTTTGAGCCTTTCCTCGATCAGGCTCGTTATGAGGATGGGTCTGAAACACAGAACAACTTGGTTTATGACAATGGTTTTTGTCGGAGTCTCTAAGTCCAGATGATACAGCGTCTTTGGTTCCTCATCTGCTGTGGCTGACATCTCAATTCATTTTGTTTCGTTGTGTTACTGTCGTTGAGCAAACACTAACTCGTCAGTTGTTGCAACTCATAGATGTCAAAGACTATTGAAAGAGTGTTCCAGCCAAGTCCATCGACCTCGAAAGAAGAGACAAGCAAAGCCCTCGTAAGTCGTCAGGTCTCGTTCAAGTACTTGCCAACTCATAGCATGTTTCATGCTGCAACTCTCGTGTCACCGGAGTTGTTGGTCCTTTCCCGGCCCCTCTAGACCGCAGAGCTCCGCTCGAACGGAGATTTCGCTGCTCCAAGGGCTTGCAAAACCTCCGTCTCCGTCGAGAATCAACAACTCACAACCGTGCATACCCCGCTCTAACACGCCTGTGTAGCCGCACATCTCAAATCGAAGAGCGACTAAACGGCCTTGTGAGCCTTCTCAAGGCCTCTGGGGAAATATCTGCAACCCAGCCTGACCCCTCCTCCCCGGGCGACATCCACGAAGCCCCCAGGACAGAAGCCTCCTCTGACCGCCCATCACCCTTTTCGAGTTCTTCAAGTGCCATTCCCAGCGCCTCTAACCAGGCCAATACATGGAGCATCGACCCATCATACAACTCCTTCACTCCGAAATCATGCATCTGCCATCCAGATACCATGGAGGCACCCCCGCCTCCCGAGTCAGACGAGGTTCTCCTTGACTTTTACCGAAAGAATCTTCAGCCCGTCCACCCCTTTGTCATCATACCGCCCAATGTCTCGGCGGCCGTCCTAGCGGCGAGAAGGCCATTTCTCATGGCGGCTGTTCGAATGGTCAGCTCGTTTCGAAGCATCAGGTCGATGAGGGCGCAAATGTATCATCTGATGAAGCATATTGCAGACCACATGCTCATCCGCTCCGAAAAGTCCCTGGACCTACTCTTGGGAATCATCGTCATGCTAGGATATCAACAGTACCACTGCTGTCTCCACGGACAGCTCAACAACTTGATAACCTTAGCTGGCAGCTTGATTGGCGACATGGGGCTGTCTAGACCTCCGGGTGTGCACGAGCGAACGCGGTTGATGGTCGTGCGTCCACCGGAACTACACAGCCGGAGTAACGAAGAGAGGAGAGCGTTTGCAGGGGCTTGGTACTGGGCATCGGTGTTGGTTGCCTCCTATCCAGCACTATGAGTCTTGATGGCTTACTTCTCCTCCACAGGATATCCATGAACTTCCAGCGAGTAGAACCCATGCGATACAATGGCTATCTTCAAGAGTGCATTCGGCACATTGAAGAGCACCCAGACTATGACACCGACATTTCGGTCGTGTATCTTGTCAGGATACAGAGGTTGACGGAGCGCATTGCTGAGCTCAACTCGAGAGACGAAGCCTCGGAGGAGCTCTCCCCTGTTCCCTCAGCTCCTGTGTCGGCTTATATACTGGCCTTTCAGAACGAGCTTAATCAGATCCGCGCTTCTATGCCGAAACATTTGCGGGAGGATAGTCAGTAATCGTGTATATCGCTTGCGTCGGTATTTCCTCTGACAACATGCCATAGAAACCTTCCAGCTCTTCCTAGAGAGTGCGAGGCTTCGATTATATGAGCCTCCCGTCGTCGACAAGGACTTGGTCCGCTCTTTGTCTAAATCACTCTCTTCCGTATCGATTGCTCCAGATTCCCCTCTCGACAGAATCTATCAGTCCAGTGCCGCTTTGACAGCATGGTTCAACGCTTGGCTTTCTCTTCCCATGTCGACCTATTACTTTCAGACCACGGCGGTTGGCTCACACCTCGTTTACGCTCTTGTCATGTTGGCCCGCTGGGCAAGGCTGGCGACCCCCAGAGCGATGTATGAGGGAAAGACAACGATGCCAGACGACCCGAGTGCCGATAATCCAAATGTCGCCTTGTACAGCTCGGACATGGCCAACGCGCAGTACGACCCCCGGATGATGCAAGACAAAGGTGGCATGCCCACGGGGAGCTTGCCGAGACGACCGGATCTGGAGGATCCCGACTTGGCAGCTGCTGTGGCCATCTTGCGCACGCACCTACAGACGCAGCCAGGTCTCATGATCAACATCCCAGAGATCCTGATGGCCATCTCCAGCCGCTTTGAGCATGCAAACGCGACCTTTCAGCTATGCTCTGCAGACACGGAAAGGGTCAATAAGAACGTCTGGATGATGACGGCGCTCAAAGTCCGTATCGCACGCGCGAAGCTTGAGAAGTGGGCGGAACTGGTGGCTGAGGGAGCAGTGGTCATGAACTCGGATGATCAGCCCGAATTTGACCAGAGAATGGCGGACTGCCAAGCGGCGATGCATATGCCGCAAGTCGAATGTGCTGGGCTAGATGACATGGGCCTCTTTGCCGGTGATGGCTCACAGGGGCTGCAGACGGACGGCAGCTGGGGCAACATGGCGCACAACTCATGGACTGCCGACCTGTTATCTGGCCTCGATCCGAGTGGATGGTTTGATGGATATGTGGACTGGAACTCGATGCCGATGCATGCTGCGACCTCTGCAGACCACTGAGCCCTCTTCATGCTCGCGGTGCCAGCGCTGCCGAGGACTATGAATCCATGACGACGATATCGATGGTGTGAGGGCGAACTACTTGTCTAGCTGATGCTTCCTGCGAATGTACGCTGCCCCTTTCAACGACCCTCGACAATGTACACCGAGAGGGCGTTGTCGCGCGATACCCTGAATGAGAATATCGTTTGAACATTTCCGAAGCTTGACTTCATGGTGGGCGTTTTCTAGATACCTCATTTCAACATCTTCCTTTTTTAAGTGTATCTCGGATTGTCTCGGGCCACCTTTGCATTTGCATGAGCGTATCCGTGGAACGAAACGTCTGATGTTGGACGACAGGCTGGGCCAACCAGTTGAACATGGAAACACGAACGTCTACTCATTTTCTTTTTCCACCAGCACCAGAGGTAATGGTAATGGGAGAATCAGGAATGCCGGGTCGTTGTGAGGGATGTGATCAGCATGATGATACAAAGGCAGAGCATCGCCTGGCTGTTGTATATCCTGCCCAAAGTTACGTTCCGCAAGTCCAAGTTTGACAACTGCGGGGTCTCATCCTGACGTACCACCAAGCAAACTCACAGTTCACCAGCAGCACTCGGGCTTCTTCTCCAGTCCATAACAAAAAGTTCACTGCCACAAAATCTGCGTTATCCAGATCTCCGTTTCGTAGACCTTTGAGAATGGCCTTCTCCACAAAGCAATACGAAGAGATTCCCCCGCCCAACGTCTCCTGCGACGTCATCGAGCCGGCTGAAGTCCACGGCTGGCTCGAGCGGCACAAGGCAGCCGGAGAGGACGCGCAGAAGGACTTTCAGCTTGTGGACGTGCGTTTGAACGAATGGGAGGGCGGGATGATTACCACGTCGATCAATCTGCCCGCTCAGTCGTTTTACCAGGCGCGTGAGATGGTGTATACGCTTTCGAAGCAGGCCGGGGTGAAGAAGGTCGTCTTCTACTGCGGTGAGTTTTGGGCCTTGTCACGTTGGGACTATGCTTGGGACTGGGATGGGCATATCTTGCTTTTCTTTTTGGTCTTTGAAATGGGATGAAAGCATGCTGATGGCAATGTAGGGAGCTGTGGAACTAGAGGGCCGAAATGCGCGGGTTGGTTCCAAGAGTATCTCAACTCAGTGGGCGAGACCGAGATGAAGGCCCTAATACTCAAAGGCGGCTTCAAAGGGTGGCAGAAGACGTACAATGGCCAGATGGTGGACGTCTGCGATCCCAATGCCTGGCGCTACGCCTGGCTCTCACCGAGCAAATAGACAAAGATATCCGCCGCCGTTTCTTTTTTTCTTTATGTTCCCCATTCCCCCGTAATCGAGCCTCGGAAACAGAGAAAAAGAGCCAAAAAGGTCTAGCAACATTAGACAGACGTTTTTTTCTGCGCATCCAAATGAATCCCGTGTATCACCCCCCTTCCCTTTCGTCGTCGGTCTCCGTAAACGCCAAACGAAAAACATTGGTTTCAGGTATTTTCCATCTTTCAATCTCCCAGCTGTTGTGGTCGCGGTCTGCGGTCTAAAAAAGACGGTTCTCATCGGTTCTGTCTGTCGTCGCCGCCGATCCTCTCGAGAGCTTCCAGCATGACTACGGAGTTGCCGCGGATAACCTGTCATTGTGTCTCGAGTAAGCATCATGCCTTCCTAGGGAAGAAAGGGAGAACAAGCCCATGGGGAGGGGTGCTTGTTGAATGGTGAAGACGCACAACCATGCCGAGCCGAACCTTCTCGCCGCCGTCCTTCTCCTCGACTGCCTCGTCCAGCACAATGTTCAGGAAGACCTGCGCTTGGTTAGCTTTCTCTAGCCACCCCCTGGGATTCTCTATGGGATGCTGGGCCTTGTTCTCACATCGTATCCGCGGAGCACGCCGATGACCTTGCGGCTGCCGTTGAGCTGGACAAAGAGCCGCTTGTCGAGATACTAAGCTCGCAATGTCAGCACGATGGAACAATTGAGTAGCGATTCAGTGACATGGAAGTTGGTGATGAGAACGGGAAGCTGTGCGAGTTTGTGAAGGCAATGGCAGGCAAGATGGAGACTCACCTTCTTGAGCTCAGGTTGGGCGGGCGCCATCTTGAGCAATCAAATGGTGGTTTGAACGTGGTAAGACGGTCGATTTGCGACGCGATTCGGGATGCACTATCGCAAGGTCGAGAGAAGCTCGTCCGCCTGGGAAAAGCGGGTCACGTGCTGATAAGATAAGCATCCTCGGGATATCGACACTGGCGATCAAAAATCAACTTCCAGTTGCGACTTTGCTCCCAGCTCACCATCAGTACAGTCCCCAGGAAAAATGAGCTCGTTTGGTGCGAGGCGCAAGGCAAAGGTCATCAAAGTCGACTACGATGACGACGAGAGCAGCGGAGATGCGCCGCCTGCAACAGACGGCGGGAGCCTCAAAGACGGTACGTACTGCACACCTTGGGATCGCGATGTCTTTGCTGATGACGAACAAAGGCTGACTCTGGCTGTTTGCTACAGACGGCGCGAAGCCGGTGTTTTCATCAAAGATAAATCGCAAGCCGTTGCGTCAATCTGGGCTGCGCAATGCGTTTAATCCGCGAGACGAGGAGACGTCGGGCGATCGAGACGAGGCCTCGCAGGGCAATGACGAAGATGACGACGGTCCGGTGGTTGTGCGGCCGAGCACCAACCGGACGGGCGCATCGAAGCAGAAGAAGAAGATTGCGATATCCAAAGTGTCGTTTGGCGATGACGCGGGCCAGGACGATGACGAGCCTAGTAGCGACTTCACCACGCCAAAGAAGCCGGCATTGGGACAGAAGGGGCTCGAAAAGAACAGCATCAAGCGAGGCATGGCTGCTAGGAAACTGCCGCTGCCGGTTCGGTCATTCCAGGATGATGACGACAGACCAAGATATAGCAAGGAGTACCTCGACGAGCTCAAGTCGTCAACGCCGAATACACCGAGCGACCTTTCATCTCTAAAGGCGACTCTTGACGACGAGATGGAGCTCGATCCCTCAGAATTGGAAGGGGCGTTGATAGTAGAATCCCCGATACCAACCTCCGTCAGCCAGCCGCAGACCACCCAGATCCTTACCGAAGCCGAGATTCGCGAGAGGAAAGAGCGGAGAGCTCGCTTAGCAAAGGAGAAGGACTTTCTTTCCATGGAGGATGAGGACGATGGCTTATCAGCTCGGAAGAAGAAGGACGAGACTCGATTAGTTGCCGAGGACGAGGATTTGGGAGAAGGTTTCGATGAGTACGTCGAAGACGGAGGACTGTCACTAGGCAAACGCGCGGAGAAAGAGCGCCGAAAGAAGGATCGTCAAAAGATGGCCGAGCTCATCAACGCAGCCGAAGGCCACACCTCGGATTCTTCATCAGACAGCGACGCCGAGCGACGAATCGCCTACGAAACGGCGCAGACGCGCGCGGGACTGGACGGGCTTAAGAAACCGAAAAAGGACCCCAACGAGCTGCTGCTGCAGGTGCCTCCTAAGATCACGCCGTTACCGAGTCTTGCGGAATGCTTGGTGCAGCTGCAGGCGACGCTGAAGACGATGGAGGCGAATATCAATACCAAGGCGGCGACGGTGGCGCAGCTTACGCGCGAGAGAGACGACATCATCCAGAGGGAGGCTGAAGTACAGGCCTTTCTAAACGAAACGGGCAAGAAGTACGAGGAGGCCTTGGGGCGGAAGCCCACTTCTACTGACGGAGTTGCCGGTGCGTTGGCGGGTGAGAGGGGGTTAGAGAGCTTGGGTGCGACGCCGGTGAATGAAGTCCATATGGAGGATGTAGCGTGATGAGCTTGGTTGGTGAGCATAGTGTTTCTCTACATGTATGAGTATATAGCGAGTTATTTGAGAAGCTGTCGTTGGGCAGCAACTGCACGATAGACCGATAGGTCAACTGACGGCGATTGCCATGAATATACATTATAGTAATTTTGACCTCCTACGACGACCATGGCCTGAAAACGAGGATGAATGTTGGCAGCACAATGGTCAGCTTGTTGAAGGTCAACGTGAGTGAATCAGGGGCATGCAAATATTTGTAAGAGTACTGCTCTCTGTGTTGGGGTATCATTTTTCTTGAGAGATTTCGTGTCTAGACAGAGTCCATTGGAATAGTCCTGTCTTGATCAACGTTGAATCACAGGGGGCGCTTGGTCATCGTCACCCAAAAGTCGGACGCAAAGAGAAATATCGAGGCAGTCGTCTTGATTGGCGTTTCAGGGTTGACGATGCAAAAGTCGAGGCGTCGTACAAACTGTGGGGAGATGTGTAAACAGAGATTAGCTTCTTCAACCCCTTGTTTGCTCAAGTTTGGTCCTATATCTTTGATTTCTTGATTTGTGTTATGTGAGGTAGGTAGGTAAGGTAGGTATAGAAAACTTCCACGCAGATGCGACGTACCTCAAACACAGCCTTATGCAACTCCATCAACGCAATCCCCTTCCCCAAACACGAATACTTCCCATGTCCGAAATGCAAATCAACCGCATTCCTCATCTTTCTGAGTTCCTCCCCCCCAACACGAAGCCACCTCTCCGGGCGAAAGACGTCCGCGTCCGGCCCCCAGACGGCCCTTGACCGGCCGACCCCGTGAAAGCCTTGTCCGATCTCCGTGCCGCCGGGGATAAAGTAGCCGTTGAGGGACTCGCCCTCGGGGGGAACGGTCTTGAAGCCGAGGCCGGCGACGGGGGGCCACATGCGGAGGCCTTCGTTAACGACGGCTTGGAGGTACGGCAGGGATTGGATCTGAGACCAGGGGACTATGGGGGAGGTGGAGGAGGTGGTGAGGGAGCGGATTTCATTGAGGAGGGAGGTGTGTGCGGGGGGGTTGGTGATGAGGGCGAGGAGGGTCATGCGGAGGGCGTGGGCGGAGGAGTTGGAGCCGGCGATGCTGGGGTTGTGTAAGTGGGATTATCATGGAGAAAACTGAGGTGGGTGTCCTCAGCGTCATCAGGGGAGGGGAGTGCATGCTTACATGGAGAGAAGGACCTGCTGGATGAGGTCGTCCTTGGTCATGCCATTGTCAATGTGCGCTTGCACCATGTCGTGAGCGCGAGGAGCCTTGGAGTCGAGGCGTCTCTCGACGTAATTTCGTGCAAAGCTTCACGCAGAGTTAACACCCATACAGACTTGTCCATGACTTAATAATGAGAACAGAAGGCTGGACTTACTGCATCAGTCGACCAAAGCCAACCTGATCCCCCTCCTTGGGCAACAGAACTCTCAGCGGCCACGTATGAACCAGACTCGCCAGCGCCGGCATCACCGAAACGACGTTCATGACGGGCAACGACGTCCTGTTGATCTTGTTATACTGATACAAGTCCTGGCCCTTTTCCAGATAGCCAAAGGGCTGGCCGAGGGAGACGTCGCCGATGGCGTCGAGGGCGAAGAACTGCGTCTTCTCGGCCATGTCAAAGGGGCGGACGTCTGAGCCTGAGGAGACGTACTTGCGCTCGAGGAGGTTGATGAAGCTGGACAGTTGGCGATCTAGGGCTGGTTCGAAGCTGAACCCCTCGTTTGCCTTGCCGGAGAACTGAGAGACGAACGAGTTTATCAGGCACTGGGGGTTGGGAAGATGGAGCAGCAGGGAGAGAAGGGATTGATGATGGCTTACACCGGGCGTCATGAGAGCGCGCATCTCCTTGTGCTTGACTGGATCTCCTAAAGAAACAACATTGTCCACGCCGGGGATGATTTTGCCGCTGGCGTAGAATCTGCCCTTTGTGTAGCCGCTGCGGACGGCGGACATGTGGCGGAGGACGTCGGGGTCGACGGAGAGGAGCTGGTTGGGGCCGATGCGCACCAGAGGGCCTTTTTGTTCTCACAATGTTAGAATATACATCTCTTCTCATATTATCAGAAGCTGAATAGGCGTTAGAGTGATGCGTGTTATGTGTGTGGACGGACCATAAGTGTCGGCAGCTTCTTTCAAGCGTTCATGATACCGCCCGGACATTGCGCCGGAGAGCTGCCACCAGATTGTCCATCCTGCGCCGGACGGGCCGGGGATGTGGCGCAGACGCTGACAGAGGTAGATTCTTCTGGCGAGGAAGATGAATAGCAATAGGAGGCAGACGGTAGATGGATTGATAGCTACAAGCGTCATCGTTGATTTCGGAAGCAGATGGGCTGGAAAGGTTTGATCCGGTATGTTGTGGATTATATGATGTGCACGTCTTTGCGCTGTATATTGATGAATGCTACATGAGTGTATTGGGTGGTTGTTGGTTGGATATTTGGTACAGTAGATGGGAGATACTTATGAGAAAATCAGAAGTGAAGTGAAGAACTAGGACGGGGTTATTTGCGAATGGTTGAAAGAGAGCATTTGAGCTTGAAGATCATCCACGCCTTTGCCCTGTAGCTTCGAGACCCCGGCTGCGGTCGATTGCAAGACCCCTGGATATTGAACGGCTGCCAGACAGATGTCACGCCATCGTAAATATGATCTGACAGGTACTAGGCTTGGGAGTGGATCGGAGTGTGCAAAAGCGGGATTGACGGCTGATGAGAGCTTGTATCCGTGAAGTCGGAAACACAGGTTTGGATAGGAAATGGGAACATTATGCCGCTCTTTTTCCCTAGCCTCAACTCTCGACGGCTCAATGCTCGGCTTTGCGGCGGTGGGTTTGCAGGAGCTTCTGACGGCGAGCTTCTTTCACCTGCTGCTGTTGGTAGAGGTTATACGATATACCACTTGAAGAGCGGCTGGCATGCGTCGTGGCAATCAATAGTCCGAGTCCATCCACAGTCATAGTATCAGTCTAGAAACACCTCAACCTTAGAGTCCTCTTACAAACTTCAGCTACCTATCCATCGGATGCCCCTGTTCAGCTGTCAAATCCTTGCTTCGCTAGCCGCGGGCCGAGCCAGGCCTCATGGGGCCACTAAATTAGCGCTGAGCGGGACGAGGTTGGGGGAGGGAGATGGAGGCGACCTGTGATGGGATTGCTGGATGGTTAGGTACAATTATATGGTGTTTCAATGTTGTTTGGCTACTATCTTGCCTGTATATGAAGCCCAGGCGAAGATGCACGCGTCAAGTCAAGGTATACACAGTCGAAGCATCGAACATCTAACTCTTACCTACTGTTCAGGCACAAACCAGCTAACAGTACTCCAAGCCACATACGTATTCGAAGAAAAGCCCCGAGTCAAATTAGGTAGGTAGTCAATTGCAGTACATGAGTTCGTGATCTGCCACTCCAAGGTCCCCCAATACATTTATCATTCATCATCTCTCGCCCCCAACTTTCGCTGCCAAATCCAAGATCCTAACCACTCAGCTAGACCATGTCTGCCAGACACAGAGGCAAGTTGAAGAAATAGCTGGTAGCAATGCTCATCGACTCCGTGTGTACTACCTTGGGCATCACTCGTATCCCTATCTTCTGTAACGAGGGTACAGCTGTCACTTGCCCTGATTGCACATCAGTCAGCTTCCCGTAATCTACCCAAGTCAAAGGGCACCGAGGCCTGCCCCGAGCCGTTGCGTGTTTGAACTCACCTCGCGCCTGATCCGCAGACTGCAAACACCGGGCGGCGTGGTGGCTCGGGCAGTGGCGGAAACCAGCAGTCTGCCTGACACATCCTGCAGAATCCAGCGCCGTAGAAACCTAGATTCATGGCGCATGCGGCCTGACAGAGCAGAAACGCCAGTGGACCGGCAGATGCGGTGGTGGCAAGGATGAAAAAGGCAACAAATCTGAGAATTTGCATCTTTCCGGCAGTGATGGGATGGCGTGGTTGAGCAAAGGCGCCGAATTGACGTATCTAGAGTGTGTCTTTGGTAAGAAGGCCTTCTAGTCGGAGAGGCAACGAAGGATGTCGACTACGAACAGCATAGAAGCGAAGTTGTATGTAAGGTAGGCGGCTGCCGACGTATTAAAGCGTATCACACAACGGGTCCCAGTGACTGATGCTGCAAATGAAAACTCACCACACCATTGCCTGGGAGGCCCTCAATCGTGTAGGCCGCCCGCCATGTGGCTGAGGCACAGCAGCATCTTCCCCAGCTGCATCTGGGAACACTCAACCGTAGGAGTGGACTCGAGATTTCCATTGAGACTTTGAGAGCATCCAAGTTATTCCACTATATAGAATCTTCATCTAAACAGTATCAGGCGTGGGCCGAGGCATCGTAGACAGTTATTTCGTCTTCTTGGCCTCCTTTTTCGTATACACCAGCCCATCCCTCACATTCCCAAACCACAACGCCCACGAATCGACAACCAAATTCAATCGCCCGTAAAACGGTGCAACGCCCGTCGCGTTGGGTATCCTGTCCCACGCCTTGACGAAATACGAGCTCTTGGCATTCGTGCTCGACAGCCGCGGCATCCCCTCCGTCCTCTCGATGACGGGGACCACGCTCGTCGCGTTCTCCGCCTCCATCTGCTTCAGCACGCGAATGGCCAGCTTCGTCATCGAATCGGCGCCCGGCGTCCAGGTGGTCGTCACGTAGCCAAAGACGGAGGCCAGGTTCGGCAGGCCCTCAATCATGCAGCCTCGCCACGCGTACTGCTCGCCAACGTTGATTGCTCTGCCGTCGACGTGGGGGTCGATTCCGCTGAGGATCTGAATGTGCAGCCCCGTGGCGGTGATGATGATGTCTGCTGGGAGATGGCGGCCGGACTTGAGCACGAGGCCGTCCTTGTCGGCGGTCTCAATCACGTCTGTGACCACTTCGACGTTCTCGCGATGCAATGCGTTGAAGAACTCGTCATCGGGCGTCAGGCAGAGGCGTTGCTCAAACGGGCCATACGTCGGGTTGAAGTGCACCGCAGGGTCAACCTTCTTGGGCAGCTTCTTGTCCAGGTCCAGCGTGATCAAGTAGCGTCCAAGGCGAGGCCACCGCAGACAGAGTTCCGAGATGAAGACCTCGAACCAGACGTCGATCCAGTGGCCAATCCAGTACACCCACGACAGGGGCAGCACCATCGAGAGGAAAGATTCAAGCTTCGAGAGTCTGTCCACGGAGATGACGTACGAGGGCGTCCGTTGCAGCATCACGACGGATCCTGCCTTTTCCGCCAGCGCTGGCAGGAGAGTGATGGCGGTTGCTCCGCTGCCGATGATGACGACGCGCTTGTCGCTGTAATCGAGATCCTCCGGCCACCACTGCGGGTGGACGACGGTGCCCTCAAAGTTGTCGATGCCGGGAATGGGGCTCTTGAGGGACTGCTCGTACGAGTAGTAGCCCATGCAGGAGAAGACAAAGTTGGCCTTGAGCAGCTTCCTGACGCCGTGGACGTCGACCTGCAGCGTCCACCTCTGCTCGTCGCTGCTCCAGTCGCTGCGGACGACGCGGTGCCCGAGCCGGATCTTGTCCAGGGTGCCGTCTGCCCGGGCCGCGTCCTCGAGATAGGCGCAGATCTCGGCGGCCGAGGCGATCTTGTGCGGGTGCGCCCAGGGGTGCCAGGGGAAGCCAAAGGAGCGCAGGGACGAGTCGCTGCGCATGCCGGGATACTTGAAGAAGCTCCATGTGCCGCCGATGACGTCGCGGGCCTCGAGGATGGTCAGGGTCCGGTGAGGGAGCTCGGTGCGCAGCCGGTGGGCGGCGTTGATGCCGCTGAGGCCGGCGCCGATGATGACGATGTCATGCTCCTCGACGGGCGGGTCAGGGGCAGCCATCTGCGCGTACCTTGAATGACCTCGAAAGATGTACCAGGTATGGTATCTTATCTGGTGTCAGGAGAGGCGCTCTCGTACGACGTTGGCTGGTCAGGACGTCGAGAGTTGCTGTGAAACGGATGGACAACAGCTTGGAAATGGGGCAGATTTGGGTTGACGAGTTTTGGGGCTTTAGGCTCCGGCTCTTTACCCATATGGCGCCACTTGGTACCTTATTTTATAGCCTGAACATTACCTACTAGGTACAATTATGTAGTGAACTGCAGGGACTTGGTTCGCCCTGCTGCTATTAGTATCGAGCAACATGAACGGGAACGGAGTCTCGAGGAATAGTTCCGTCCGCAGACCAGGGCGACAGATTTGATCCGCCTGCATGCAATTGAATGTGGTGGATGGTGATAGGTTGCAG
Organism: Trichoderma sp. PF4103; assembly: GCA_023628735.1. Classification (NCBI taxonomy): domain Eukaryota; kingdom Fungi; phylum Ascomycota; class Sordariomycetes; order Hypocreales; family Hypocreaceae; genus Trichoderma; species Trichoderma sp. PF4103. The sequence continues at coordinate 192,292 of JAMAKC010000003.1, forward strand.
TAGTACACTAGAGGTGATGTGCATACGACTACTTCCGGGTTGATACACCGTTGTAGACTGTGACCGGCAGCATACCTCTAGATGATGGTAGAGACGGCTATGCTAGGAATGTCAAGCCTCAATCAACAGAGTCTTGACTCTAGGGAGTTCAAGATTGATACCTGATCCGTGTACTATCTGATTCCAACTTGTCTATTTGTGAAACCCAGGGTCTACCTATCCAAGGTATGGATAGCTTCAAGACGACTGTTGCCTCGCCGTCTCCCCATCAAAGTGTTTCCCCTGGCTAATTCCTCGTCCTAGCCTTGACAAGAGACATGATTGGTCAATGTAAATAATACTAAATGGATATTTCTCTCTACCTTTCAGAATAGATCAGCAAAATATTCATACCTACCATAATCTCACCCGCACCCTGATAGAATCCAGAGCCTCAGCCTCATCAACTGCCAGCCCCACACCAGCTCAAAGCGGGGCGCGTCTCCCGCATCGAAGCAGCTAGAAGGTGCCTGTATTTTGCATTTCAACCCCACATGCAACACTGCAGTCGATGCCTCTGCTTCTCTTCATCCAGAGCCGATCATCGCCAGAAGCTTCACTCTTCTCTGCCTCTTTGGACTGATTGCTTAAGCTGATTTGACTTATCTGATACCCTCTTAATTTACTCGGCATTCGATTGTCTACTACCGCTTGACGGCTTCACTTCACCATGGCTTCCGCAGACGAGCTCAAAGCTCTGGGCAACAAGGCCATTGCCGAAAAGAACTTTGACGACGCCATGTAAGTCCGCTGTCCCCCTGAGGTTTCGCAGACGAGGGTACAGAAGGCTGACATTCTGCTGCCAGCGACAAATTCACCCAGGCCATCGCCCTCCAGCCCGACAACCACATCCTCTACTCCAACCGATCCGCCGCATACGCCTCCAAGAAGGACTGGGACAACGCCCTCAAGGACGCCGAGAAGACCACCGAGCTCAAGCCAGACTGGGGCAAGGGCTGGGGCCGCAAAGCCGCCGCCCTCCACGGCAAGGGAGACCTGCTCGGCGCAAATGACGCCTACGAGACCGGTCTGAAGCACGACCCCGAGAATGCGCAGCTCAAGAGCGGCCTGGCCTCTGTCGAAAAGGCCATGCAGCAGGAAGCTGGTAGGTTCTGCCCATAGCTCAAGCTGCTCCCGCAGGCTACATTGCAGTTTCACTAACATACATTCCTCACAGGCGGCGGACTTGACCCGACTGGTGGCATTGGCAAAATGTTCAAGGACCCCCAGCTGATCCAGAAGCTGGCCTCCAACCCCAAGACCAGCTCCTTCCTGGCCGACCCCGCCTTTATGGCCAAGCTGCAGCAGATTCAGCAGAACCCTCTTAACTCCCAAGACCTCTTCAGCGACCCTCGGATGATCCAGGTGCTGGGCGTCCTCATGGGCGTCGACATGGAGATGCGGGACAGCCCCCCTGAGGGCGCCCAGACGTACAATGTGTCCGAAGATACCCCCATGCCCGACGCCCCCAAGAAGCAGCCCGAGCCCAAGAAGGAGCCCACGCCCGAACCCGAACCGCTCGACGAGGAGGCTCTCGAAAAGAAGAAGAAGAAGGAAGAGGCCGACAAGGAGAAGGCGCTCGGCACCGAGAACTACAAGAAGCGCAACTTTGACGCCGCCATCGAGCACTACAGCAAGGCCTGGGAGATTTACCAGGACATCACCTACCTGAACAACCTCGGCGCGGCCTACTTCGAGAAGGGCGACTACGACAAGTGTATCGAGACGTGCCAGAAGGCCATCGACGAGGGCCGACAGATCTATGCCGACTTCAAGGTCATCGCCAAGAGTTACGCCCGTATCGGTACCGCCTACGAGAAGAAGGGCGACCTGGCGCTGGCCGTCGAAAACTACAACAAGTCCTTGACCGAGCACCGAACCCCCGAGGTCCTGAACAAGCTCCGCGCCGCCGAGCGAGCCAAGACCGAGGCCGCCAAGAAGGCATACATCGACCCCGTCAAGGCCGAGGAGGCCCGCGAGGAAGGTAACAAGAAGTTCAAGGAGATGGACTTCCCCGGCGCCGTGGCCGCCTACACCGAGATGATCAAGCGATCGCCCGATGACCCCAGGGGTTACAGCAACCGCGCCGCCGCGTTCATCAAGCTGTTCGAGTTCCCCAGCGCCTTGGACGATTGCAACGTGGCCATCAAGAAGGACCCAACCTTCATCCGGGCCTACATCCGAAAGGCGCAGGCTTACTTTGGCATGCGCAAGTACTCTGACTGTGTGGACACCTGCGATGAGGCTATGAAGGTGGACGCGGAGCACCACAAGGGCGCCAACGCTCGCGAGATTGAGCAGCAGCAGCAGAAGGCTTTTGCGGCCATGTACTCAGCCCGTGAGAACGAGACGGAGGAGCAGACGCGGCAGCGGCTGATGCAAGACCCAGAGGTAAGACCCTTTTTTTCCCGCTCTCTGTAGCGACCAAATGAACCTTGGCTAACGAATCATTGCAGATCATGGGCATCATGCAAGATCCAGTCATGCAGGCCATCCTGCAGCAGGCGCAGTCAGACCCCATGGCGCTCCAGGAGCACATGAAGAACCCGAGCGTGCGGTCCAAGATCCAGAAACTGATCGCGGCGGGTGTCATTAGAGTTGGCGGTCGGCCATGAGCGGGGGACAAGAAGGGGGCATAAGGGGTGACTTGAAAGGTTTTGTAAATCCACTTAATGAGTCAATGAAACAGCTTCATATGTAATGTATATCTAGTAGGTGCGTCTGAACAAGCATTGATCACTCTACAATTTCCTGCTGCTGCTCCCAGAATTTCACGAGATTGGCGAGTTCCATCCTGGAGAGAGGGTCTTCTCTGAGACACTGCATTACAACGGCTTTCCAAGCAGCTGGTATGTCCGCAGAGGCTTCATCCCAATCTACATGCATATCAGCGGCGTCGAGATGGTCGACATCTTCTTGTGGCACCTGTTGCAGCAACATCCGCATGGTCCGACCCAGGCTAAACACCTCTGCAGCCTCCGCAGCCTTTGGCCACTTTTCGCTCCATTCAGGGAAGACGTTCCAAGTCGGTCTCCCCCCTTGGGAGGTTGACTCGCTCCGGACCCTGATATCGCGTGTACACCAGCCGTGATGATGCGTTTCCCTCGGCCACTTCCGCAACGTCCCATTCGCCGTTTGCTTCGGGGGCGAGGGTATACCATGGCGCACCGCTCTGTTCCCAATCTATGAGGACGAGATTCCCGTGGTCGTCAACGAGGAAGTTTGCCGGCTTGATGTCCATGTGGAATGTCCTCGCCGTGCGATGGGTGTGAAGTATTGCTTCTGACATTTGGAGGCACCAGCGGGCTTTATCTCGGAGGGGGATGCGTGTTTTGTTGTTGTTTTTCTGAGCGGTTGTGATTTGGGTGTCGAGCGTGCCTTGGGCCATGTACGGATAGAGGGTTCCTCGTAAGAGTACTTGGTTCCGGTGGTTGCTTGTGGTGAGCAGGATGCGGGGAGGAGGCTGGATGTTGGGATGGGGCGGGATGATGGAGGATGTGAGTTTGATGGAGTTGTAGAGGGAGTTGCGGTTGTAGGTGAATTCTTCGTGGGAGACGAAGAGGTCTGTGAAGGCGATTTGTTTCAGGACGTAGAGGGAGGTTGGGTCGTGTTGGATGTGGACTAGGGCTGAGGTTCCTCTTCCGGGGAGGGGATGGATGAGGACGATGTCTTGTTTGTTGATATGTTTGATGGCTTCTTTGGGGAGAGTATGCGTGTTTGGGAAGAAGACGTCGACGGGGAGGAGCGCGGCGAGATACTGTTGATACAGCGTGTTCTCGTATTGTATGCGCCACTTGACTACCTCTATGCCTTCGACAAGTTCATCCCCAACATCATCAAAAAGGTCTACAACGGCATCCTGTGCCGCAGCAGCATATACGCAATCAGACCAAGCCCGTCGAACAGCATCTCCAAGTCCCTCACGCATAGACGCGCGGTCGGGAAATGTTTCGCCGCTGGAGGATACGGACAGGTCATGGAAGCGGGCGACGATGCGGTTGGCAAAGTTCTGCGGTGGTCGGGCGGCGTCTTGGGTGATGCGGAAGGTGAGGGAGGAGGAGCCGTTTGTGTCGTGGGCGTGGGCGAAGACTTGGGTTTCGGCGTCGTTGCCGTATATGAGGTTGACGACGATGGAGGAGGTGGACATTTTGAGTCATCTTGGTGGTGTGGATGGTGAGGGTAGGGATGATGGTGATGAGGAGAGGGGGTTCCTTTATTTGAAGATGTGTCGGTGCTGTTTTCATGAGTCAATCGGTGTTTTTCTGGTCTGTGGGAGGGTTGAAATTTACGTGCATGAGGCTGGAATGGCTGGACCAACAGTCTCGAGGTTGTCCGAGAGTATCATACAGAAGAGGGTGTTAGTTCATGGATCAGTGTCTTTTACGTGAAAGGGAGTTATTGGACTGCCTCAACTTACCTCCTGTTCATAATGAAGGTTCATTTGAAGCCCTTCTTAAGTAGAAATTATGAGCACCATACTCCCCGAGTTGGTGTTTCGATAGTCATCATGGATCGAAGTGCCGGTATTCGCATGGAGGAACTCTGCTGGTTTCTCATGGGAGCTCTGCACCAAAAGTACCACCCTGCAGGCCCCAACGCCATTAAACCACTTGTCGTCCAGAACCTCCAAGGTACACTCAGACTCGCCTTATCATGTAGTTGATGAGTCGTTGATCAGAGTCATCCCGTGCTGGCTGCTCATAGTATGATTACATAATCTCCCATGCATTCACTGTTCAGTAACTTTGGGCTCACCCAATTCTGTTCAACTCAAGTTTCCAACCACCATCAAGCATAATGTTGCTCAAAGCGCCATGAACTCATCTCTCGAAGAGAGATTTGATGTCATAGTCATTGACGACGATGACGAAGACGCCGAAGACTTCATCCTGATCGACGACAGCGATGAAGAAGAGGACGAGATCCCAGACAGCCAAGAGTCGACATCAACCCTCGACCAACCACCCATCCGCAGCATCTCAAACTACGACCCAACAAGAAGAGCAGCAGCAACAGCCCCATCGAGCACCGCGCCGCCGCTATGCAAGGAGCAACGCGACCTGCTGCGCCTCATCGCAAGCGGCAGAAACGTCTTCTTCACCGGCTCCGCAGGCTGCGGCAAATCCACCGTCCTCAAGGCGGCCGTCCTGATGCTGCGGCAGATGAACAAGATCGTCCACGTCGTCGCGCCCACGGGCCGGGCGGCGCTGCAGGTCGACGGCATGTCGACGTGGTCCTACATGGGCTGGACGCCGGACCACCACAAGATGCCCATAGGAGATCTCATCCGCAAGGGGTTCCGCAAGCACATCAAGAAGCGGCTGAGGGACACCGACGTGCTCATCATTGACGAGATCAGCATGGTGGAGAACCAGCACCTCGAGCGCATGAACGTCTGCATCAAGGCCGTGCGCTGCTGGAACGAGTGGGAGAAGAGAGAGAAGGATGACTGGAAGACGATGAGCATTGACGCCTTTGGGGGCCTCCAGGTCATCGTCACGGGCGACTTTTGTCAGCTGCCTCCCGTTAAGCCGTTCGAGTTCTGCATGGAGTGCGGACAGCGGATGATTGCGGACGAAGACCAGGCTGAGTTCAACTGCGAAGAGAACCATGGTCCGTTTGCGGAGACGGACAAGTGGGCTTTCAAGAGTCAGGCCTGGAAGCAGGCGGATTTCGTCCACGTGAACTTGCAGGAGATTCATCGCCAAAAGGACGAGCAGTTTGTCAGGATGCTTCAGAAGTGTCGTCTTGGGATTCCCTTTCTGCCCCACGAGATGGACACGCTGATGGAGCACCCTTGCGATGTGCCCAAAGCGACAAAGCTCCTCTGCACAAGACGCGAGGTCGACCAGGTGAACCGAGAAAACTTTAACAAAATGAAGACTCCAAAGGTCGAATACGACGCGCTGGACGGCTTCATCGCCTACCAAGAAGAGCATCAGTACTTGCCGCAATATCAGCAGCGTTTGCCTGACGGAACGCTGGCAGCCTGTAGGGACCAACGCCTGGAACCTCGAGTCCAACTGCGCGCCGGGATGCTGGTGATCTTGCAGGTCAATCTCGACATTAAAGGCGGGCTGGTAAATGGAAGCCAAGGAATCATCTACGGCTACGAACAGTTCGACCCCGAGAATCTCCCCAGAGAAGCCAGTGGCAAAGAAGCCGATGCTATCCCTTCGCACCTACGCCTCACGGGGGACCACGCGGCGCTCAGGGAGAAGCAGATACGAAAATTCATGGAGCAGCAGCAACAGAAACAACAAGTGCATCCGGCGCTGGCACAGGCTTGGCCGCGGGTGCGCTTTCACAACGGCCGGAAGTGCGTCATCTACGCCTCGTGCGTCGTCAACTCGATTGGCGACAAAGAGCCGTATTCGCTACTACATCGGACGCAAATTCCCCTGATGCCGGGTTGGGCGATGAGCGTCCATCGGAGTCAGGGCATGACACTGGATCGCGTCATCGTTGACCTTTCTAATGCGTTTGAAGAAGGGCAAGTCTATGTCGCGCTGTCTCGAGCAACGAGTCTGGAGGGACTCAAGATTGAGGGCAGCGCGAGCGGATTGTCCACGACGGGAGGAAACCCAGAAGTGCAAAAGTTTCTGCAAGCGAGGTTTGGTGATGGGCTGTTTAAGGCAGTACGAGAGTTTTCAAGTTGGCGGCTTGATTGGAGTGCCAACGGCAAAGACGAGAACGGCTGAAAGTCTTGCGTACAGAGCACATTGATGCGCGCCATTCAGACGGCGAAAGATGTACGGCGAAGTTTGGATAGGACAGAAGTGCTTCGACTTCCAGCACAGATCGAGCCTCTCCGACAATATTCGCATACGATGATCTCATAACGAAAGATGACCCAAGATGGTCAATAAGGCGACCACCAGAGGGATCACGACGGATTCATTGGCCTTGACATTTTGCTTTTGGCGTTGATGGAGTTCTGAGAGGGGGATTTAGGGTCGTCAGTCCTGTTGACTTGCTTGATAGAGGAGCTCAGAGTATGAGTTCCAAGATTGGGAATGCCTACAGGATATGATGGAGCGTAGGATGACGCTTTTCATGGGTCAGGAATAATACCAACAGGATATAATTTCTCATAGAAGGGAGCATATGAACTTGTTATATATGGAACAATGGTATGGATGAAGCAGGATTCTAACACATAGATGAATGTTTCTAGCGACGCAAGTATTCCTGGTCACACTTCGAATCAAGCATTGGATGCTGAGTCGAATAATATCACAACGACATTCTCACCGGTCTATCCTTAAAAGCCGGGTAGTCATTGGACATAAGGTATCCTAGGTAGGGCAAGGTATGAGTGGCCTCTGCCTGAGGGTCGATGCGAAGAACAACATGATCTCGATCAAGGCCCACCTGGAGTAATGAGATGGATATAGCGACGGCAAGTCCCTCAGCCGGGGCGGCTACATATCTGGGGTATGGAGCGTGCAATGCCTCGACCTTGGCTGATGATTTTATGGAATGCCGTCTGGAAATCTCCACCTCCTCTGACTTCCATCAGGCACACACAACCGCCAAGCGCAAGAATCGTCAGCAAGAAGCCACATGCGTACGTCCTAGATGCTACCAAAATCAAACACAACCTCCTACGTATCGAGAACTGCACAATTGTCAACTTTGGTGGAACTGCGCCTCAGGGGCGCTTTTGGATCGAGAATCCGTGCGTCGATCCACGACGCTAAGTCGCTGTCTGTTGGGCGAACAATCGCTCATGAATACAAACTAATCGTCCAAGCTCGAGACAGAGACTCGAGAAAAAACTCGGAAATTGAGAGACAAAAGGTTCCGACTCGCTGGTCTGAGCGGCTGGTGCGGCATTTCGAAATGCATTTAGGAAGCCCCCTTCCTGCGTGTCTGTCTCGTCTTGCTCTCCTGTCACTGGACTGAATATCACTGCATATCGACCGTTCAAAGCCAACTTTCGAGGTACCTACCAAACACCAACCAAGATGAAGACCGCCTCTCTCTTCTTCGCCGCCTCAATGGCCGTCACCGTCGCCGCCAAAGGCCTGACGGATGTGCTGCCCGCATGCGCTGTCGACTGTGTCGCGGACGCCTTGAAGACGACAAAGTGCAGCCTTGAGGATGCAGCCTGCCTCTGTGCGGACCAGGAGACCTACCAGAGCCTCCTTGGGCCAGCAGTCGACTGCATGGTCAAGGCATGCGGTGAGACACAGACGATCAGTAAGATTCCCGTTCAGACGTGATGGCCTCAGATTGTCTGCACATGTAAGCCTGACACAAACGTGCACAGCCAAGATTTCCCCTGATGTGGTTCACTTCTGCGCTGTCACGAACCCCAAGCTCACGTCTCGACCTGCTGCTCCCTCGACCTCGGCCCCGGCCGCGCCCAAGACGACTCCCGCGCAGTCTTCCAAGGCCCCGTCTGCTGCCGCCTCTCCTGCGTCTTCCGAGACCTCTCCTGAGGCGTCCGAGACTTCCGTCCTCGAGAAGAAGTGGACGTCTGATCAGTCATCCGAGATCAGCGAGGCGACTGCCAGCGCAAGCGCGATTGTTACTGCGTCCAAGAAGGCTTCTTCGACCTCGACCTCGACCACGACCGTCACGGCGTCGTCGAGCACTGGAGCTGCTGGAGCTGCCGGGCCCATGGTGACCGCCGCGATGCTCGTTGCCGGCGCCGTTGCCATGCTGTAGATGGTGTGCGACTCTGAATCATTTCTGCTGAATGGGATATATGGGAGGGATGATGGTCAGGTGCTGGGAGACGAAAGAGACATGTTGGGTTCAGTTGTCATTGAAACTCTGGGGAAATCGAAATGTACGTATACCTTGGGCTTACATAAGCCGGCTTGGATGACACACCATTACCGTGCGTGGGATGCAGATGCAGATTCGCGTCCAGTCGGCGGTAAATCTCCGTACAGATGGCAAATGAAATTCCGCATCCTGAGGGCTGCCCCTTGTCCGCGTCATGACGTGTATCTGTATGTATGCATGTGCAAGCGTCTTTGCAGCTGCAAGCGCGCTGCAGGAGAACAAACAGAATGAGCAAATAGACAACGTGAAGCCATCTGTCGCTGTCAACAATGGCCAGCAAATCGTGCAACCGGGACATCAGCGGCGCGGGCCATTGCAAGTCCAGCCAATGCACCTGGGGTATCCGGTACATGTACCTGGCAGTAACAGGGTCCAGCCAGACTGGCGGTGTCTCGGCAGCCCGTCCAGTCACTGGACAGTGGAAATCCAATCACTTGACGGCTGGGCGTATCAGCGCCTCTAGCTGCCATGGCCCGCAACACCGCCTCGGCGCACATGCAGCCGGCGCAGGCCCTTATAGGTGCCAAGTACTGGGTAGGTACATGCAGCGCGCTGGGGAGCGCCCCAAAACAGCTGGAGCCCTCACCTCACCCCTCAATCCCAGCACAGGCACTGAGCGCGAATGACAGCACATGCACATGCACCCAGAGACCCCAACAGACCCCAAACCTGCCTCAAAGGATCCCCCCCCCCCCCTATGTTTTCTCCCCTCCCAAAAGGGTCTCCGTCCAGCGCATCCATTCGCATCATCACGCGATGACTGGCAGCCGCGCAGCTCTGCACTGCGGTTTCAGACGCCGCCCGCGCCTATCCTGTGCGACTCTTTGCCGTCGAGTGCTGCTCGAGCTGATTGCTTGTTGTTGATTGACTGATTGATCCTACGTGGCGCCTGCGATGGAGACCGAGGCCAGAGCCGGCGAAAAAGGGACCTCCACGTGACCCTTTCCAGCGTCTGCCGCCAATCGAACAAGGGACTGGAACCTGACCTGACCCGATACCCCCCCACCGACCCGTATGCGGCAGGTCACGATCCAGTCGGCTTTGGCTTGACTTTTGTCTCGTCTCTCGCCTTTCTCGTCCTGCTCGTTCTCCCTGGCCCTGCTGCTGCTGCTGCTGCTTCTTGCTGCCGGCAATATCGCGCAACGAGAAGAAAGCCTCCCCAAAGGCTGCCTGGGAGTCTGCCGCCGCCGCCGCCGCCGCTGCTGCTGCTGCTTTCACAGGCTGCCGCTGGGGGTCTGTCTGTCTTTGTGTCCAGCCTAGGTGCCATCCAGCTCTTTTTTCGCCCTAGCTCCTACAGCTCCCTCCGACCCCGACCCCGACCCCGACCCCCGGATCCCAAACGACCGCCCTCGGCCCTCAGCCCCTTCAGCCTCGCCTCACGCCCGCCATGTCTGAAGAGGACCTCGACCTCGCCGCCCAGGACGCCCAAGGCCCCGGCCGCGTCGATCGCGACCGCCGAGCGCCGCGGTTCAGCTGGACGCCCGCCTACGAGGCCACCTTCTTCCGCAGCCTGTGCGAGAGCGTCCAGCTGGGCATGCGGGAGAACAGCAGCTTCAAGGCCGAGGCGTGGGAGCGCGCCATGCTGGCCCTGCAGGAGCATCACGGCGCCTATCCGGCCAAGAGCCATCTGATCAACAAGAGCGACAACGCCCGGAAACGCTTCCGCCTGTGGCGCGGCCTGCGAGAGGACCCGGACTTCGTCTACAACCCCGTGACGAGGACGGTGACGGCCACCGAGGAAGCCTGGAGAGCGCACATCGAAGTGAGTTGCGGCCGCGTTCTCGCCCACGCTTGTCGCCGGGTTGCTGATTCTTCTTTTTTTTTCTGCCGTAGCGAGAGCCACTGTCGCGAGCCCTGAGGGGTAGACCCTTTGACCATGAAGAATACATGGAGGTGCTGTATCCGGACGTGGTCGGGTCGGGAGGAGCGCCCAAGAGGATCATGAAGCCCCGCCGAAAGACCGACGGCCAGCCTTGCGACGAGACGGAGATGCCGGGGACGGGCGTGCTGAATCTGCAAACCGAGCCGACGCCCCTGGTGCAGGAGCCCTCCGAGGGGCCCAGCCAACAGCCGCCGCCGCCGCCGCAGCCGCAGCCACCTCCGCACAAGGGCTCCCTGACACAAGCGTCGACAGCGCCTTCGTCCGCAGCAGGTGTCCAGCCACGGCCAACGACAGCACCCTCGATACCTCGCAATCTCACTGTTGGACAAGGCTCAGCTCTGACGCCTCCCGACGAGTCGGTCCCCCAGAGTCGGAAGAGACCCTCGCCCATGGGGCGACAGTCCTCGGGCGACCTTGCTCCATCAACAGCCGTCCCGGTTCTCGCACAGTCAGCTCTGCCGACCTCGCCGGAAAAGCGTCGCCGACTGTCGTCCCGAGATGACTCCAATGCCAGTATAAGCACGCCCACTCCGTTATTGGGCTCCTCGGCTCTGTCAAGGCCCGCTCTCGAAGCTCGATCTCGCTCGGAAACCCAGAGTGCCGGTCTGCAGACGATCATAGAGGAGCTGTCCATGACAAGCAGGGCTCGGATGTGGAGAGAGGAAGCTGTCGATATACTTTTCAAGGATTTCGCAAACGAGGACGCAGACCTGCAGATTCAGATATCAGAAACTGTCTTGAGCGACGAGCACAAGGCCATGGTCTTTTGCAAGATGCCGCTGCACCTGAGACAGCACTGGGTCAAGAAGCAACGCGGCGCTGCACCATGAAGAACGGGAAAAAGAGGGACTTGGAAGATACCCCCTTGGCACTGGATAGCCAAGATGATGGAAGCCGAAGGATTTCTGGTGGACTTGATTCTTTCCTTTGTGCGAAAGACGGAACGGAGCATTTGTGCTGTTGGAATAGAAACCGAGCGGCGTGATGGTGTCGAGGACTCGCGGGCGGGAGAGGCGCTGTTGAGAGAGACCATGATACCCCGATTCACGGCGTTGGAATCACTTGTTGCATTTCAGCGGAGATTGTTGTTGTCGCTGACCATGGCGTTTGTGTGTCATTGCATTTGCGTGTCTGGCTCGCGGTCATGAACACCTTGCTGTTTGTACCCGTTTTCGATCTTGTCTTCTTCTTTGTCTTTGCCATATAGCTGCCCCTTTTTCAGACTCTCGCCTACACCTCTCTTCCGTCTTGATGACGAGGTGGGGAGAGTTTTGTCAGTCATTTGAGATGCATAGCTCTTTTGTCCAAGCCACCGAATCATGAATCTGTCAATTGAGGCCTCGAGTTGATGCGAAAGGTTGAACTGTAGAGCATGGCTTGTGGAAGCTCGCGAACGGAGCCTTCTTCGTGGAGGAAGCAAAGAATAGAAAACAAAGCAGCCGAAGGAGATGGAAGCAAGCAATTCACTCCATCATCGATGTCAGCAACATAGTTCTACGCTTTTTGCAATGGAAGTCTCGAGCAGACCCTGCTTTTAGCTCTCCTTCCGTCCTAAAACAAGCATAACCTCAGATCCCTGCTCATTGATGTAATCGAAGCTTCCCCCAGCTTTTTTTTCCTTTGCCTTGCCAAGGCACGACCGAAAAAAAAGCGCCGCTGCGGGAAGCCGAGGTTTTTTCGAGCCGCATACGTCATCACGACGGCTTTAATCCAAGACACGACTTATTTTCTAGCTTTGGCGTGACTTTTGCGGAGAGCGTTTGCGTCACGGCTGGCGAGGTACCTTTTTACGAGTTCAATTGGCTTTCTTTCCTGGGAGGTCGTTCCTTGAGGGGAGGTATTTATAGTTGTTGCGATGCCGATGTTTGGCCTTTTTTTTCCCTTTTCTTCCTTATCGTGAAGCTTAGAACACAAAACCTCAACACACACACCTTCAACTGAAACCTCAACGCAACTACTTTTGATCATCCCCTTTCAATCCGTCAATAGCCAAGAGTAAGTTGCTGCGATAACTTGCAGATTCTAGCGATGAGCTGGTTACTGATTGCCTGGACAGTGTCTTACGCCGACGCCGCTGCAAAGGGTGCCAAGCAGACTCCCGAAGAGGTACGCACTCCCTCCTCCTGGACATCAGTAGGAGAATAAAGAGAAACATAAAGACAGCTGGTCTAACACACAATTGTCAGGCCGCCGCCCCTCAACCCCCGGAAATCATCCCCAACGAATCCTCCTCCACGGCATCCCTCATCGACGTCGACATGCCCAGCGTGCACACCGTCCCGCCCGACTTCCTCGAGCAGGACGTGCAGACGGAGACGCAAGCGGAGCGCATCGCGCGCGAGGAGGAAGCCGCCGAGCAGGCCAAGCAGCAGCGGCAGCGACAGCAAGCCGAGGCCGCGGCGGCAGCCAAGAAGAAGGCGGCCAGCAAGGCCCGCAAGGCCGACTCGTGGCTGACGCGCCAGTTCTCGCAGCTGTCGGACGGCAGCGTGACGGCGATTGCGCTGGCCAACGTGGCGGGCGTCGTGGGCGTCAGCGGGTTCCTGGGGTACCGCGCCTGGGGCCTGTACGAGAGGCGGGTGCTGGACTGGAAGCACGTCGGCGTGGGCGTCGGCGTGCTGGCTGCCGTGGGCGCGGTGGAGGCGGTGCTGGGACGTTATTTGTACAAGGGCAAGCAGAGCGATTCGCGATGAAGGGATTTGAACTCGCTGGTCGTGATGGCTTTTTCTTTTTGCAATTGTTTTTTGTTCGACTTTGCGGCGTTTCGGTTAGGAGAGCTTTTGGTGTTGACTCTGTTGTCTCTCTGCTCTGATCATGGCCACCATCATTTGAGTGGCAGTTACATAACTCAAAAAACAACGCACATAACGACTCTCTTCTAATTTTGACATTATACCCAACTGCATCTTTCTCCAGAACAACAGCTCATCTGTCCCAACGTAATCACCCAATCAGCACCGGTAACAGTGCGTCGCGCAGGCCGCACAGCTCGTTCACATGCCTGTGAGCCCTGTGACGTCATCGTTATCATCCCACTAAGCAAGCTACCTATCTCACTCACGATGCCACGATGAGAGGAACGGAATCCCGATCAACTGATAAGTCCTAACGATACTAGGAGGAGGGCCAAGGCAAAGGGAAAAAGAGACCTAACAGCAGATCCAACAGGGCCAAGGACATTGTCAGCCGAGCATGCCGCTTTGGTCCGCTGCTCTTATCAACCTCTATATAACCTGACAAGCACGACACCATACCACACCAGCCGCCACCTTATCTCTCTCTCTCTCATCCCAACACAACAATAATACCTTGTGTATCTACAATCACAGTATACCGAATACAAAGCAGATGCTCCCGTACCACAACAAATCCACCTCCCGCCTCGCCCGCATCATGCACTCCCTCCGCCTGCGCCCCGCGCGCGACGAAGACGTCCCCGCCATGGCCGCCCTCGAAGTCGCCGCCTTCCTCGACAGCCCCATGCACAAGGCCATGTTCCCCAAGCGGCTGCGCATCAAGCCCGGCGTGCAGGACCAGCTCGAGTGGAACGTGGCGCGCATGCGGAAAGGGCTGGCGGACCCGAGCCTGCATTACCTCGTCGTGCTGACGGACGCGCCGGGCAGGGGGGAGATTATTGTTGGATGTGCGGAGTGGGCTGCGCCGGCGAGGGATGACTCTGACCATGGTGAGAATGAGGATGAGGAAGAAGGGGGTATGAGGAGGAGGAGTGAAGAGAGGGAAAGGGACTTGGAGCTGCGCATGGCTCGGCTGCCGCCTTTCTTGGACAAGAGCGCGCTGCTGGATGCGAATGACGAGGTGATGGAGCTGATTGAGAAGAGCAAGGGTGCGTTTCGGGGGCAGGATAGGCATAGGATGTGGACGCTGAATTCGATCTCTGTGGATGGGGATTATCGTGGCATTGGTGTTGGCAAGATGCTTACGCGCTGGGGCATGGAGCGTGCTGAGAGGGACGGGACGGGGATTTGGATCATTTCGTCGCCGTTGGGGTTGCAGCTTTATAAGTCGTTGGGGTTTGAGATGGTTGCGGAGGGGTCGAGGTTGGGGGAGCCGCAGTATTTGATGCTCAAGTTTTATGAGCCTGGGATGATGACGGGGGCGGAGCGGAAGGGGGATGGGAAGGAGAATGGGAAGGTCAAAGAGGCTGGGAATGTCAACGAGACTGGGACTGGGGCGAGTGCGGTGGCGGCGTGAGGGGAGGGTTTTTCCGGTTATTGGATGGGTGTAAAGGCGTTCTGGTTATGGGTTGGATAATGGGTAGCTGATTGTATGTTGACTGATACCGTAGAGTCTATAAGCAATAATACTGTATGCGATGTTGTTTACGAGAAATTCTCAGGTCATTATGTCCTCGGCGAGCAAAGTTGAATGTCGTGGATTTCCTTAAGAATACATGCGGCCGTCTATCGCAAGGCCCTCCTCAACACCATTTGAGTACATCGGTCTCTTTGCCAAGAGCCCGCTTAGAATACACTGAAGGCAGTCCCAACTCGACTGGCCCTCTAATTTTCTGCCCAGACGTCTATAAGCACCTCCTTTTACTCTTTATTAAATATTCTTAGTTCTGCTCCTTCTTCTCGGCACCCTCCTCGGCCGCCTTTGGGGGCACGCTCTCGACCAGCCTGACTCCAGGAAGGTTGTCCGTCTCGGAGCCGTTGGAACGTCCACCCTTCACGGCGACCTCTCGAAGCTCTTGTCGGTCCTCGGGAAAGGGCTCGGGAGCCGTCACGACAGCCGCCGGAGTCACGGCCTCTTGTCCCTCGGCCGGCGCATCGGCTTCGGCATCGGCGTCTTCGAGCTCAGAGCCGTAGATCTCGGGGTACTTTCGGAAGCACTCTTGCATGCCCCTACAGCACTGTCAGTACAAAGACCCTATATCACGTTATATCCACCGAGGGGCTGTCTCGTACTGGAACTTCTCAATGCAGTCCATGCCCTTGGGTTCCTCGGTCGAGTACACGAAGCAGCTAAACGCCGTCTTGAACTCCTCTCCGCAAGGCCCATGCGCCATGCCGCCCAGGCAGGGGCAGTCCCAGTTGATCTCGCCCGTCTCCGGGTTGAAGGCGCCCTCCTGGCTGGCCTCCTCCTCCAGCGCGTCGGCGGATTCGCCGCCGAAGCCGGCGGCGCTCTGGGCGGGCGCTTCTGACTTGTCGGCCGTCGCGGGGGCTTCAGTTGTCTTGGGGACCTGGGGCTTGGGAGCTTCGGTCTTTGGTGAGGCCGGTTCGGCGGGCTGAGGCGGGCTGGCCTGCTTTCGCTTCTGCTCGATCAGGGCGTCGACGGTGGGCAATTCGTTGTCGGTATACGGCGCAGCGACGGGCAGGGCGTGGGCTATCACACGGGGTCAGTAAATAGGCTCGACAGACTTACACACACATGTGAATCGGCGTATGAACAACATACCCTCGGCCTCGTCCGCAAAGATGGAGCTCGTGTTGTAGTAGTAGACGCCAGCAACCGCCAACCCCCACCGGAGGGCAGAGCTCTTCCATGACCGCGGCCTGTCTGCGGGAGCCGTCGAGGCGAATCGCCGGGGTGCGGCCTGGACCAGGGAAGTGCGCAAGCCGACGGCGGGCCGTGAAGCTGTTCTTAGCGCTGCACGGTACATTGTGAGGACGGTATTAACGTGTGAAATGAGATAAGTAGAGAGACCAATGCACGAGAAAAGACAATGAATATGTTCAGCGGCAGCAGTATCAACAGCAGCGCAAGTTGGATATGTAATGATCGCGGAAAAAAAAAGAAGCTTGGATCGGCTCCATGACAGAATCGCCAGATTGGTCAGCGGGCATTATCTCATCATCGTTCGGGACGGAGAGGTGCGGCGGATTGAAGGTATTTAGCCGAGAATCTTCCATGACAGGTTTCCGCAGTGGGGACTCGGGTGAGAGCAGCTCTGTTTCGTTGCATCAGGCAAAGGCAGCCAACTCATTGCTTCCTAGAAGTTCAGAGCTGCAACTTGGAGGCACTCAGAAGTGCTCGTTTGGTTTCGTTATCTTAAGCAAATTACCTCATCCTCAAGAAGTCAAGACAAGGCTCGTCAATTCAAGAACCAGTATTATTACGTAGAAACAAAGAGAATCTAGAACTCTGGTGCCTGTCTCAACAGCTGCATGCAGGAGTTCATGCCATGCCGCAATCCTACCCTGACTCAGCACTCACGTCCAATCACGTCCACGCATTCAGATCCCCGTCAAAAAAGCATTGATATCAGCTGTCCAGGGGTTGAGCCGCTGATCGCAGGGCTATTCGGTGAGCCTGGACTCCAACGGCATTGATGGTAATATTCCCATCCTTTCATCCTTACGAGCTGAAATTCCAGTTGGACGTCGCGCAAACCAGCTGAAACCAAGAGAGGGCACACTCGCCTAGGTATTTGTTTGACCACTTACGCGCACACACGATCCCCAGAGGGGCAGCGATCTGAACAGCTGCTGTCTACCTACTAAAGTGGCTCTGCTCTGCATCTGCACAACCCGGTTTTCTTTCAACTCTTCCTCCGTTCTCAACTCAACTCACTTTGTCGCCTCCATACCTGAAATAGCACCCTTGCTTAGCCTTTCAACTTGAAAAAGGGTGTTCAGTCGCATCAACTCCTCGTTTCTTCGCCCTTTTCGCGTGCCGTCACGACGACTACGAACAACGTCACCACCAGCAACAACAGACACCGAGGTCTCATCAAAAGAGCAACGCTCGCGATGGATTCGGTCTTCGAGTGGCAGCCTAACAGGTTCCTGCTGGACCAGCGAAGTCCGCAGCCCTTTGCCCTCTTGGTGCTCAACCAGCCGCTCAAGAACGGCAGCAACCTGCGCAAGCTCTGGAGAAACTGTACGCCCTGAAGATGCCTTCTACGCCCCATGAAAGAGATATGGATATTCAGTGCTAATTCTGGACAAAAGCATCTCTCCGTGTCGCTGCGGATGGAGGCGCCAACCGGCTTCATGAGCTCTCTTCGTTCCAGGGCAAATACGTGAGTTCTGAATTCATTACCACAATGACATGAGTTTCTGAGTTTAACACCACAATGACATCATGCAACTTCTGTCACACCGTTTGCTATCTATCTCGACACTATCAAACAGCCTCGGCTAACACTTTCGCAGTCCAACCTCCAAGTCATCATCGGCGACCTCGACTCCCTGAGGCCGCACGTCCACAACTTCTACACCTCCCAGCACACCCCCGCCAAGATCATCCACGACACCGACCAAGAGTCGACCGACTTCGGCAAGGCCATCACCTGGATCCGCAAGACGCAGCCCCCCGGCACCGACATCATCGCGCTGGGCGGCATCGGCGGCCGCATCGACCAGGGCCTCAGCCAGCTGCACCACCTCTACCTCTTCCAGTCCGACCCCGCCTACGCCGACGGCCGCGTCTACCTCCTCTCCGGCTCCAGCCTCACCTTTCTCCTCAAGACGGGCACCCACCGCATCCAGGTCCGGGAGGACGGCGAGGAGGACGTGTTTGGCAAGCACGTGGGCATCATCCCGCTGCAGGAGCCGAGCCGCATCACGACCAAGGGGCTGGAGTGGGACGTGACCGACTGGGAGACGCGCATGGGCGGCAGGATCAGCACGAGCAACCACGTGCTCCCGGAGACGAAGATTGTCGAGGTGCAGACCACAAAGGACGTCCTCTTCACGATAGCGCTGAGCTGCATCGACGGCGAGGAGGACGGATGAAGGAGCATGACATAGAGGCGTGCTCTGGCGGAACGGGCAAGGGGACGTTGGGTCATCTTTTTGATAGCTTTTCAAAGCGCGCGCGAGAGAGAGAGAAATGTATACACTTTGATATCCCCATACCTCAAAAAACGCCAAGGCGCCGCTCCGCACGCTACCAAATTTGTAGAATCATCGTAGGAAGTGAATCACCAGCCAGCAGAACAGGAAGAAGACAATGACGCCGGCGACGAAGATCCACTTGTCCTCGCGGGCACGGCGCTCCACCATGCGGATCGTGTCGCCGCTCACGCCGAGGGTGTTTGCGATGCCGTACAGCCGCTTCTGCGTGTTCTTGAGCGTCTCGCGCTGCTGGCCCAGGTCGCCCAGCACGGCCTGCCCGCGCGCGATGAAGTCGTCCAGGGCATGGTTGGTGTTGTTGAAGAAGTTTTGCTCGCGGAAGGCGTGCGCCTCGCGCAGGTCGTCGCCGGCGCCCGTCGTCAGCGAGGCGCTGTGGGAGCTCGTGTGCCGGGGCTGGAACGACGAGTGCGTCGTCGTCGGCGCGGCGCTGGCGCCGGCGCTGGCGTAGGGGTTCTCGGGCGTGGCGTTGTAGGGTCTCCGGCCGAGGAGCTCGGAGCGGTTGTGGTGGTGCTGCGCCTCGTCGCGGGCTCTCTTGACGACGTCGAGCTTGGCGCGGAACTCGGACAGCTCCTCCCGGAAGCGCTTGACGCGCTCGTACGCCTCCTCCTGCTTCTTGGGGACGAGCTCCTGGCGCGCGAGGCTGTGGTATTCGTCGAGGGACTTGGAAAAGGACGTCAGGGAGACGGAGACGCTGCCAATGTCGGCGGGCGTGGGCGCGGGTTTGGACTCGAGGTTGGCGAGGTCACTGCGGATGGCCTTGCTCTGCCGCAGCACCGTGTTGTAGGCGACGTTCTGTTTGTGTAAGTCATGATTGCCTCTGTCTGGTCACACTGACGAAAGATTCAGTAGAATGCGATTGAGGCTCACCATCTTGAACAGCGCAATGGGGAGTTAGTACAGATGCGTCTGTTGCCCCTGTGCAGGAGCTGAGCCCATCTTCATCCACAACGGGGCGGTTCTAAGGTGATGCTT
Source organism: Trichoderma sp. PF4103 (assembly GCA_023628735.1). Taxonomy (NCBI): domain Eukaryota; kingdom Fungi; phylum Ascomycota; class Sordariomycetes; order Hypocreales; family Hypocreaceae; genus Trichoderma; species Trichoderma sp. PF4103. The sequence continues at coordinate 211,801 of JAMAKC010000003.1, forward strand.
GTTTAGTGGCCACATGGCTGCAACAGCCCCGGAATTAGCGGTTTTTCCATGCCGCCGGCCACGAGGTACGACCGCCGAGTATCTTTTTTCGGCAAGATCGAGATTTCGGCTGTGGAGTCGCCGATACAGCCGATTTGAAGACGGGAGACCAAAGAAGGCGGAAAACATCCGGCTTGGCGAGGATTCAATTGACGTTGCTTTGGATATCTCATCTGATTCAAGTCTACATGGCAGTTTCATTGCATTCGTCTGCATCCTATAGATAGAACCCGAAGATACCAGTTCGTTAACAAGCCAAACAATGGATATTCAGGTACCGTCTCACTGGAATCGTGGCGCATCACCGTAATCCCTTCATAAACACCACGTCCAGAGCATCTCCATCGCAAAGCTCGCTTCGTTCATTCGGCGTTTATCATGCACGTCATCCGCATGCTGACCGCCAGCTTTCCCTCTTTCCACCGCCAAAACGGCCTGCAATCACAGTGATGCGTCGTGATGGATTGCCTATTCGGGATGGGGACGCAACCACACAGAGGGTCGGCTGGCTGGTTTGCCGATCTCGGCACCGACGGGCGGCGACACCTTCACGGATGCAAGTTGCCGAACCGCTGGCCGATGGCAAGCTTTTTCTCCATAGAAGATTCTCCTTTTTTATATTCTGGGTCGCCGAGAGTTGTTGATTTTGTTTCATTCTTTTTTCTCTTATAAAAGCTGCTACAAAGCTTCATACGTGTGTCTTTGACTTTCAGCAGCAGACATTCTCTACGAGATCGTGACATGATACCGCCATCGTCTGTATAAGCTCAACACCGCCATGGGCACCCCAGAAGAGGCAACAAGCGCTTCCTCAGAGTCGGACAAGCACCGTCTCTCAAACGATCTCACCGACCCAGAGAAGCAGCCTCTCCCAGCACAAGAAACCACCGCCCCTCCTCCACCTTACTCCGTCTACACAACATGGCAGAAGCGAATGCTGGCTCTCGGAGCCGCCTGCACGGCCTTCTTCTCGCCCATGTCAGCCCAGATCTACCTGCCGGCCCTGACGCAGCTCTCCGAGGAGCTTCACGTGTCAAGCACGCAGATCAACCTCACCATCACGACTTACATGATCTTCCAGGGCATCACGCCAATGGTCCTCGGGTCCCTGGCGGATAGCGGCGGCAGGAGGCCGGCTTACATTGTCTGCTTCGTGATCTACATTGCCGCCAACATCGGCCTTGCCCTGGCGCCCAACTACGGCGCCATCCTCGGCCTTCGATGTCTTCAGTCTGCGGGATCCAGCACCACGGTGGCATTGTGCATGGCTGTCGTGGCGGATGTCATCACATCCGCCGAGCGAGGCCAATACGTCGGCTACACCGTCGTCCCCGTTGTCCTCGCCCCGGCGATAGGTCCCATCCTCGGCGGCGTCCTCGCTCAGGAACTCGGCTGGAGGTCCATCTTCTGGTTCCTCGTCATCTTTGCAGGAGTCACTCTCGTCCTCATCTACATGTTCCTCCCCGAAACATGCCGCCACATTGTCGGCGACGGCTCCATCTATCCACCTCCACTGTACAGATCAGGATGGCAGTTGCTCAACTCTCATCGAAACAAGAACCGCACAGCGCCCCCTCCAGAGAATACCTTCAAGTTCAAGCCGCCCAATATCCTGGGCTCTCTAATCATGCTGCTGGAAAAGGAAACCGGTCTGCTGCTCGGAAGCAGTAGCCTTGTCTTTGCAGGCTTCTACTGCATCTCGGCTGCCATGCCCACCTTGTTTAAGGACTCGTATGGATACGACGAAATCACCGTGGGCTTGATGTACCTGCCCTTGGCCGTGGGCTCCGTCCTCGCCGCTCTCATCGTCGGTCCGGCAATCAACAGGAACTACAAGCGATACTGCCAAAAGCTCAACATCCCCCTCGACCGCAGCCGCCAGCAAGACCTGTCCAACTTCCCCATTGAGCGCGTCCGCCTCGAAGTCGGTCTCCCTCTGCTCTGCCTCAGCGGCCTCGCCCTCATCGGCTGGGGCTGGGCCATGAACTACGCCGTCCACGTCTCGGTGCCCTGCATCCTGAGCTGCATCATGGGCATGGGCATGATTGGCTTCAACAACACGACCAACACGCTGCTCGTCGACATTCATCCCGGCAAGGCGGGGACGGCGAGCGCGGCCAACAACTTCTCGCGGTGTTTGGTGGGCGCTGGGGCGACGGCGGCGATTGTTCCGCTGATGGACGCCATTGGGGTGGGTTGGTCGTTTACGATGCTTGGTGCGATATATATCGTGTGTTGCGCGCCGTTGATGGTCATCATGACAAGGGGCATTCGGTGGAGGGCTGAGCTGAAGGCCAAGCACGAGCGGAAGCAGGCACGGAAGCAGGAGAAGAAGGCGGAATCTACGTGAAGCGGATGAGATGAGTTTTCAATATGGTATAATGACGCATAATGATAATAGATGTGGGAAGCTTGATACCCATCAGATAGAACCTCTTACTCAAAGATCTGCATATCAGCGATCTGATTAGCTATACTACCTATAATACTTCATGAGTTCATATGGTTTAACGACAAGCGTTGTGCATTATGCTCTACCCCACAGCTTTGACTACTATCTGGCCGATGGCTGCTGATCAAGTCGAATCTTCGGTAGAGAACTTGGACCGAGCACATGGAGACGGGAGGACACTCGCTTTCCACGCCACGGGAATCCAAGCCATCAGCTCAGTCCTCTGTATGGCATGGGAAGACATGATCGCGGCCTAGATTGCCTCCCTGAGAGAACAAGTTTGTCCCATATGCCATCGCACAATCGGCTCGGCTACCTACATGTATTTCATGTTGACAGCAACCTCCCACGCGAACTTACACGGCGCGACTGCGGCTCCGACTGTAGCCCAGTCTGGCTGCTGCCCTCCTCATGTGGCCGCGAAAAATCAGGCCGTTTATTCGAGTCCATCCATTCGCCGCAATAGTCCTTGATCAAGGCTGATGGCAAGTCTCTTTTGTTCAGACCGTTGCGGTAATGGTTTGTGGCGAAGGGTTACGTTTGTCCAAGCCACGGCCACGAAATGGGCCAACATCCCATCCCCTCTAAAGGGCGTCTTGATCAGGCAGAAATCATACATGTTTACGATACCGCAGGACTTTTTACACTTGATGAGGCGAAGCTCGACATTGGGCGCTTACGAAAGGCAGCCAACCAACTGCAAAGAAAGCCTGGTGTAGTACACCAAATGTTGAAGGCCACCTGCATGGAGGCATTAGGCAGGACTGGCAGTCCAGTCGGCCTAAATCGCGAACCGCGGGGGATATAAGTCCACGACGTCGGTACCGATTCAGTGCATCAGAGGACTCAAGTTCTTGCGTCGACAATCACCCACGATAGCTTCGCCAATTCGTCGAGCCAACGCCAGTACCGTGATCAACAGCTGCGCAGCAGCGTACAACATTCAAGCGCCGAAAAAGAGCCATGAACAACGAATTCAGTCTGAGTCGCTACGAATGCCAGGGCCCCTCCCGTCCGCAAAAGTTCTGGAGGGTGACCTATCCCTTCTGCCAAACTCGCAAAGACTCAGTCGCAGGATTTGTTGCGGAAGACAGGCGCGAGATATTGGACATAAAGACCTTTGAACAAGCCGCTAAGGACCATTTCCTTTGGGAACACGTTCCGAGCCGTTTCGTATCCGTCTTCAGTGAGAGGCAACATGCCCACCGTTGGGCCGAACAAACACAGAGGAGGCTCAAGTGTGGCCTTGACGAGGTTACTATCAGCGAGATCGAAACGGAGAAGCTCGCAGCTGGTACATACATTTTCGAGGCTCGGTCTGTGGCCAGAAGGTTCGGCATTGAGCACAAATGGTCAGAGCATGAATATATTTTCCTGCATCGCATTCCCCGCGAGTCTATTACTAGCACGCAGAGCCTGCTTGAGTAGACCGAGGAACAAGGTACATGCGATACTGCAGCCAACGATGGGACAAGCTCCGCTGACAGACAAGCAGACCTGACCCGAGGATTTGACAGTCTGCAGATCAAAGGACCGGTATTTGGCAAGAGTATAATAGTTCAGCCATCGCTCCGGCAAAGAAGGAACCAGTGTACCCTGAAAGTACAATAGCCAAGCAGAGGGACAGGAAGAAGCAAATCGCTCCGGCAAAGAATGAACCGGTGTGTGTTGCAAACTTGGGCTGAGATGAGGTAGAGTCATAAAGTTGGGTGAGCTTGTGTGGTGTACAGAGGGGGGGCTTCGAAGCTCGTTCGAGGATTGATTCTTGATGATTTATATAGTGAAGTTAGAAAATGCTGTAACCTAGTCTTTCTCGATCAAATGTTTGCCTTTGCTGTGAATTAGAAGCGCAAGACCAGAAGACTGGAGGTCCAAACTTTGAGGGAAGCTGAACAATCACAGAGGGCGTGAGTCGTCTACGGAACCGGACATGATAAAGCTAGATTATCCCGTGTGCAAAGCGTAGTAGCTACATGTATAGACGCCATCAAAATAACTTAGACCTTCGTCGTTTTGGGTGCCTGAACCGAGGTAGTGCTAAGATATTCCTACTGTAGTAGTACATTATTCGAGGTATGATCCAGACTGCAATCTGCCCCGGAAGCCTAGATACACTACTACTATTGCTGGCTTATCAAGATTGTTGAATAGTCTCTCAATACTACGCGAACTGCCGACATCTTAGACATCAGAGTAATACCTACTCGAGCACTCCCTTATACTCTCGATGTGGAGAGTTGATCGCCAATCTATTAACTATGGCACAACCAATCTAGTGTTCTTTTTCAAATAGCTTCCACAAGTCTACACCGATTTGGCCATATTAATGCTGCTGGTTGAATTTGACAATGATCCTGTGATGGATTCTGACCAGTCGTGATGCCTTATTATTATGTTCTGGGTACTCTTTCGGATTTCGAGATAGAGGGCATTCAAGTCGTTATCTTAGGCAAAAAACATATTGACATATCATCAAGATAAACCCTTGCAAAAAGCTGTTCATGATTCACCATTTTCACTCATCTGCTTCCACTGTCATTTGACAACTGTGTCTTGGTCTTCAAAGCTTGTTGACCACTTCATGAAGTGAGTTCAACCTTATTTGCTGTTTCGGCGCTTACCCTGGATGAAACAAGTATTCTGTTAGCGGATAACCCCGATACAAGACTTATACAAACCTCCACTAGCATCACAAGCAGTCATCCCACTAAACATGCACTCATCCACAATTTTCACACTGCACCTTCAAACCTTTGAACGACAATGATATAAGAATCTTCGGCTGATCAGCATCAGCTGAATGTGGGAGGAATGGAAGTGGGATACGGCCTGATATGGACTCCTCTCTGGGCTTTGTGTTACGGACTTGGCGTGCTCCTCTTGAGCATCACGACCATCGCCTTCTATAGACTGTTTCTTCACCCGCTGGCACGAATCCCAGGCCCAAGACTTGCCGCCGTATCAAACATCTGGCACGCATATCATGCCCGTAATGGACACATGTTCGACTTGGGACGGAGGCTTCATCGAGAGTATGGTGAAGTGGTGCGGGTTGGACCGAATGAGCTTTGGTTCAACAGCACGGAGGCCTTTGACAAGATATATAGTACGTGGAACCGATGGCAATTGCTTGACGTAGCGTGGCTGACAAGTTCAAAGGTAGCACGAAGGGCTTTGAGAAGAGTGATTTTTACTGTACGTTGAATCCAGTTCAGCATCATGGTGGTTGACTTGCCGACTGACTGACTGGATCAATGGCTGCAGTGGCAACCAGCCTCAACTGGCCAAAGATAGATGCCTTCTTGCGCCCTCATTTCGCCGACAGCCTGGACCTCCTTTCTGAGCGGGACATGAAGCGTTACCGCCTCCAGAGGCGACTCATTGGACGAGCCTACCATACGGCCAACGTAATCAAGTTCGAAGCAGCAGTCGACGAAGTTATCAAACAGGTCATCGCGCGACTGGAAGCCCTAAACGGTGCAGAGATCGACCTCAAAGAGTGGATGCACATCATCGCCGTCGAGTGTCTAGGAGGAGCAGTCCTGTCATGGTCTCCAGGATTGCTGAAAGCGGGAACAGACTGGGGCTCCAGCGCGCATAGCTACCTTGGCTGGAGAAGGAAGAGTGTCATGGGCCTCTTCCCGACCTTGACCAAGCTGACCCTGAGGTCGAATCTGTTCGAGTGGATATTCAGGGATCTTTGGGACCTGAAGTATGCTGCTCCGCCAGGCTTTCGTACCTTCTTTCCGGTCAGTTGTATTCCTATCACATACCACTGATCCGCTGTAGGGTCTTTTGCTCATCTGGACATTAGGACGTCGCAAAGCGCATCTCCCGAAGGGTCAAGTCTGCCCTGAAACCAAACGCCCCCAAGGACAATCGGGCAGATCTCCTGGCCGACCTGATCCAGCTTCACAAGGACAAGCCGGACTTCACAGAGAACTATCTCAGGAAAATGGCCATGACCAACTTTGGCGCGGGGCATGAGACCATGGCATCGACTCTGACATCAATCTTCACCATGGTAGGCACACATGAGGATGTGCAGAAGAGAGTAAGACAAGAGGTTCGGAGCGCCACGGATGCCTCGTCCTATGCGGGTACACTACAGCTGCAATATCTGCGTGCGGCAGCAAGAGAAGCAATGCGCCTCCATCCGGTCCTGAGCATGTCACTTCCTCGCCGAGTCCCCGACGCCGGCGCACACATTAACGGCTACTTCTTCCCGGGAGGCACGACAGTCGGGTGCAACCCCGTGGCGTTGCATCGAAATGCAGACATCGTGACGGGACCCGATCCGGAGGCCTACGATCCGGAGGCCTACGATCCGGATCGTTGGCTCGGTGGCGAGTCTGCGGATACGCGCCTCATGGAGCGATACAGCCTCAACTGGGGCGGCGGACCGAGGACTTGTCCGGGTAAGAACCTGGCCGAGATGGTAGTTTACAAAGTCGTATCAGCCCTATTCGAGCGGTTTGATGTGGAGGTGGCTGTACCGCAGAATGTTGGGCAACCGTCCTACTTCCTGTCAATGATGACGGGGGTCAAGGCCCGGTTCTTGACTGCCGCTCCACAGGCGACGGGGAAAGGCGGCCTCTAACAAGAGCTGAAGAATAGCTTCGCCGTATGTTTTCAATGATGAAAAGGGTACCAAGTAACTGGGGGCGATCTGTAGTGCTGCACTGCACCGATGAACATGGTTTGACTCAGCAGAGGACGTTGACACCAGGTTGATCAATGCTATGGAAGGCTGTAGTTATCTCTTGGCATTGTACGGGAAGCCGGGCCAAGTTCATCGGCTTTTCGTGTTAGAACCCACCGAAATTGTAGCTGAAAAGGAGTGCAGGACGTCACAATGCAGTACAGACCTTACAATCTCGACATGTAAGGATGCCACACCTCACGAGGGACAGCCGCTTCCACAGAGTTGGGCTGCTGCTCTGATCCGGAAGATTAGTCGTTGCCTGGACATGCATGCCGCCAACATGTTGGCAAGAAGATAGGCGTCCATTGTCGAACCTTTGGTGGCTGTCGGTCGTTTCAAGAGGTCGCATTGATACGCCATCAACTGGCATTCTCCGGGCCAATTTCATGCTGCCTTCCTGCGTCGATGCTAATGTGTATCTGCTTGGGCGCTAATGCCGCGAGGGAGTGGTCCCGTTGCAACTCCATCACATTTGACAGAGGCTCACACCTCCAATTGCCAAGGAGTCGGTTGTGGAGCTGGCGAGGCTTGCTAACGGAGATGGCAACGAACAGGGGAAAGCGTGAGTTGAGTTGCGTTGAGCCTCGTGTACGGAGTAGCTTCCGGAAGAACCTGTTTACACATGTTGGTCGACCGAGATGCAGGGAAGCAAACAAGCAGACAAAAAGCCGGTGACAACGGTGGCTGTCAGCCACAGACAAAGTTTTCTCTCGCAATGGCCTCATAGACGCATACTTACACTGCGAAAGGGGTGTGCTCGCCTTTCCAGCCTCTCAGTGGCCAGATGTCGACAATGGGGCGAAAATCGAAAGTTCGACGAAGCGCCACGTCCGATGGCTCGTCTCGCTCGTCGGGGACGCCTCGTGGGAAAAAGAGACGGCGTTGGCTTAGAATCGTCCAGCAACTCTGGGCCGGACTGTTTCCCATCCAAGCCAAGGATGCGCCATCCCCGCTTCCTCGTGCACCCCGGACCTGTCTAGAAATGTTATCGAACCCTTCCATTCGTGGCGTTATTAGAGGATAACAAATGGCCGAGAGACTTGGCCGGAAGCAGCTGAGCAACCTTGTCAGCCCTCCCCCTTCATCAGTCCACCTAGATAACCCGTCCATTCTGCAATGGCCTGGTAGGGAATGGCGTCTGCGGGCTGATGTTACTTCTTACATACGAAGTACTGGTGCTCCGTTTCCCGAACTTCGCAACCCGTATCTCGAGAGGACCAATGGCTAATTTGCCGTGCGAGGAACATTATGCGGATTCCGCCAAGTGATAAAGCATTCATCTGGAACCAATGAGCAGCGATGCATATCATGCCCGACACGTTTCTCCTGATAAGGCAGGACGGCGATGCGCCCACCAGGGTGGAACGTCTGACGATGTCAGGTAACGGCGAAAGGAGATGGCCTTTGCTCAGTTAGGTACAGGAGCACGGCTGATGGTGTCCCAAAAGGTCGCCCTTGTCGCTTTATCCTCAACCTCAGCCGCGGAATCATTCCTCCTGGTTTACCACCCAACAGCTTGTCTGGTAAGCCGTCCCTGGCCGCTGAGACACTAGCTAAACAGCCTTTCACCTCTGCCTCTGGAGAAAGACTTTGCGACATCCATTGGTGACAATCTGGTAAAGTCATCGCGGTGGCTGATTGCTTGAACAAACACTGAGCTCTGGCCCGTCTGGGGTAATCTGAGTTTCCTGATCGGCGCATCGACGTCAAACTCAAGAGACTGGACGAAGCTCGGCTTCTCCCCAGATTTTCCCCAAAACCTTGACTAACAGATTGCTCTTCACCCCATCGCGAAGTTGATTCCGAGCGTGCGCATTACGAGATGGTTTTGAAAGCAGTGGCAATTGGCCCACTCAACCCCGTATGATTTGAGATGGACATGTGCAACGAAGATGCTGAAGAAGGGTCGGAGGGGCTGTCACCACTAGACGCCGGTGGGCCTTGGACGGCCGATAGGGTTGCATCCATCGAGTTGGAGAGGGCCAAACCGCGCCTCCTCGCGGTCATTGCTGAAGTTGAAGCCGCGGTAGAGTCGATCGCGATGAGTAGCGATCCTGTACGTCAAGCGGCACGATAGACGAGCCTTGCAGAGTCGCCTTGGCGAAGGACTTTTGCGCAAGCCACATGAACATGGCTTCCCGCCGTCCAGCGTTAGCAAAGCTTGGCCTGCCGCCACGCAGAGGACAGCTCTGCTTCGACCACACCGTTGCCCTAGCCTGTCCTCTCCGTCGCGGCATGGATGGGAACACCAGGATATGGTTCCCTCATCGGGCTGCACTCCGTGCACGCCACCCGCACTTTGGGCTTGGGCCAACGGCACATGCCTGTCGAGGCGTTCCAGGAACGAAAGCCCGCAGCCCAGCATCAAACGTTGCTTTTGGTGTTATTTGCTTCGACTGACTCTTGGTGGCCGCTTTTTTGCCCGGGCCTGGATTGCGTGCTTTCGGCGGCTCTCGGAGTCCAGACCAACGGGGCCCATGGAACGCTGATACGGCTGAGGCTGCTAGCAAAACTCATTGCGAGTAAGACCATCTCGCTGAGGGCAGACAGACGCACTAGCTCGCTTGAGGTCGTCGTGCGTATTACTATGGAGCAGCAGTTGTTAAAAAGTAACCTTGAGCATTTGAGCTTTACGCTTGAAATTAGAGAGGGAGCGACGGGGGGCCCAGGGCCTCCGGTATCTGTGGAGGTCGCATGTCTCCCCTGCAAGCTGCAAGCTTAAAGGAGATGCGGCGATGCCATTGGATCCCGCCATGCCGCAGAGAGGGCCCGAAGGGACTTAAGGGACTACATATCCAGCTACTTACCCCCTCCGTGATAGAGCTACTGTGTCTAACGGTTTTGGGCTAGCATCTGCAGCGGACTTCCTGATGTAGAAGGTACAGCGCTCCGCATGTAAATTTATATGCGCAGCAAGGTACCTTCTACCTAGGGCTATATTCTTACAGTAGGAAAAAAAAAACACACTATATATAGGAAAAAAAAAGCTATAATACTATAATAATACAATTGCTGCTAAAGCTATAATATTATAATAAGTATATAATTTTTAATTTATAATGCCTTTGCAGCTACTGCATTAACTTAGGCTATTTTAGAGCTATAAGGAAGCTTTTAAATCTTTTTAAAATTAGGCTAAAGATAAAAGCTTTACTATTATTTATTTATGCATAGTAAATTATTATAACAGCAAGCCTTATTAATATAATATTGCCTATACCTGCTAAGGCATATATGCCTTTAAAGGCTGCAGCCTAAAGCTAGCTAGCACCTGCAAGACTAAATGCCTTTACTAACTTAAGATAATCTAAAGATTTAAGCTTAAGGGCCTCTAGGTTATTAAAATTATCTATAGTAAGTATAATTATAATTCTAGGCTAGCTATTTTATTTCCTAAGCATTATTATATTACCTATAAGCATCTCTTTAATATTATAACCGCTAATAAAATAGGCTTAATAGTAAGAGTAATATAGTAAGCCTTAATAGCCTAAGAGCTAGACCTTCTTATTATAATATAAGATATTTAAAATTAATTATTATAAGAATTATACTAATAACTTAGTAAATATACTACTATACAGGCCCTAATTAAAGAACTTAAAGAGTGTGATTTTTATTATAAAAATAAATATAACTTCTAGGAATTTTTAAAATGTCTTTTTATTATTATTAACTGCAATTTTATAATATTAAAAGCCTTATTAAATTTATTAATGCTTAATATAACCTATAATACTAACTAATATAGCCTTAAGCTATTAGAGATTAATAGTATTATAAATCTAAGCACTGTCTTCCTTATAGCCTTTATCTTAAGCTATAAGGAGGATAAGGAATTCTATTTATAAGTTCTAGGCTATTTAAAATCCTCCCTAGTATCTTATACCTTTAAGAAGTTAGCGCTACTAGATTAATTTTTTCTTAAAGTTATAATTATAAACTTTATAGCTGCTAAATATCTAGTAATCTTTAGCATCTTCCTAGCAGCCTAAAAGCAGCTATATATTTAGTATATTTTTAAAAATATCCTTAAAGCTATATATAAGTATTAAGTTAGCTATAACTTTACTACTACTACTGCTAATATACTAAGCCTTTAGGATCTTATTAATAAAAATTTTTTACCTTTAATATAGCTAATTATAAATATAAAAGCAGACTTCCTCCTGGCTTAGTATTAGCTTCTTTATGCCCTAATAGCTCTATTATTTAATGCTAAATAGAGGGTTATTTAAGAAGACTTTAAGGTATAAGTTAGTAAGTTAGATTCTTATAATTACTGATTTTTTATATATTTACTAGTAAATTTAGTGCTTTTATAGTATTTATTAAAAACCTATATACTGCTGCAGGCCTAATAGGCTTATGCTTTTATTAAGTATTATTAGAATTATAGGTATTATATAACTTTGCCTTATAAGGTATAATACTTAAGCACTAAGTCTTTCTTTTAATTATAAAATAATAACCTTTAGTAGCTTTTTTAAGCTTTAGAAAATTAATAAAAGATGCTAAAGGTGTAATTTTTAAAGAGATTAAGCCTTAAGATAATAAGGGTTTATAATATTTTTTAGCAGCCGCTTTTTAATAATATAATTAACTGTATTTCTTAAAAGGCGCTGTCTTTAGTCTATAACTAGTACCTTAAGGCAAAAGTATTATAGCTTTTTCCTATATAAAATTATATAAAGGACTGCTTTAAATTATTTATAACCTAGTATAAACTGCTATATGCCTATATTATTAATAATTTTATCTATCTTAAGGTTTCTTATAATAGCTAGAAGCAGTAAGTTTATATAACTAATCTATTACTGTTTTCCTTATTTAATAACTACTAGCTGCTTTTATTTAATCTTATAAGTCTTTTTAAATAAATGCCCTTGCTATTTATTCTATTTATTAATAAAAATAGGCTAATTTAGATCTATACTATTATATATATAATCCCTAAGTTATCTTATAAAAACGCTGCCTCTAAAATAACCTAATTAATACAGTTGCCCCTAAGTAATACTATTAACTATAAGGCTGGCTATAAAATACTATAAATTAAGCATTAAGGCAAGCTTTATAATAAGCCTTGCAAGCCTTACTAATAAGGCCTACTAACCTAGGGCTAGCTATATTTCTATAAGCTATTATATAATAAGAAATTTAATAAGCCTTTAGAAATTATATAATATTATAAAACCTGCTAATAATTATATAAATACTAATCCTGCTAGCTTTAAATCCTATTTATAGGATATTTTAATACTTTAATACTACTAAATATAAGATAAAATGCATTCTTTTATAATTTAAGGGCATTAAGCCTTTATTTAAGATAGGTATTAGCTATAGAGTTAGGCATAAAGACTAGCTGCGTTTTTTTAATACTATAGGATTATAGCTGCTAATTCTAATAGTAATTATATTAATTTATAGTATTAATAGCAGTAATAGACTATCTTATAGCCAGCCACTTCTATTCTTAAGCTTATAGCTATTTTATATAAAGGTTAAAGCCTTAGACAGGCTATAGCTAGAGCAGCAGTGTCTTAAAGGCCCTGGCTTGCTAATTATTAATTTAATATAGGAATAGCTATAAGAATAAAAATACATGCGTTTTTATCTATCTTTTAGTATACTTTATATATATAATTTTAATGCACTATATGCCTAGGAATGCAATTGTAATTACAGTATTATAGTATTGGTGTATTTTTTTTTTCTTACTATAAGAATACAGCCCTAGGTAGAAGGTACCTTGCTGTGCATATAAATTTACATGCAAAGCGCTATACCTTCTATATCAGGAAGTCTGCTGCGGGTGCTAGCCCAAAACCGTTAGACACAGTAGCTCTATCACGGAGGGGGTAAGTAGCTGGATATGTAGTCGACTCAAGGGGACTTTTGCAGAGTGGCGCCTGTGCGTGGGTTGGGCCGAGAGGGTCGCTCACCATGCCTGGACCAGCCTAGGGTGACATGCTCGCCTTGCTGACGGTGGGTTTGCCGTCGTCTTTTGCTGCCATCGCCGGACCCGGCCGAGAGAGAGAGAAGAAGCATAACAAGCTTAAGGTTGTGGTTACACGGAGAATATCCAACGTCGAGCACATCGTGTGGAATGGAATGCAACCTCTGCTGGCGCAGCAAACAGAGCGGCCGCGCGCAGTCGATCTGGTGTCTTGCCTGCATCAGGGTCAGCGATGTGCAGTCGTCTGGCAACGGATTGTTTGATCTCGGCGACGCAGGCCAAACAGTCCAGATAGCGATGCATCCTCTGGGCCAATATCTGTGTCATCGCTTAGACGCCAAGCAGGCTATCTCTCGCCGCCCCGCCGCCATCACAAGGCTTGTCGCGTGCTTCCGAGAGTGTTCGAACACTTACTATGGTAGCAGCCGTCGCTAGGCTGGTGCGCCAGCTCGCCGGATCGTTTCGGCGTCCGGCGAGGAAGCCGTGCAGGGCAGCTCATGCGACGCCCACTGCGTTGAGTCGTCGTAGAAAGCAGCAGCTGTGGCGGGTTCGCCGTAGTCTGAGGCGTAGCACCGCGATCCAGGCCCTCGGTGAGCATGATGCAATTTCAGCGATGCGCCAAAGTGCCGACGGCGAGGCATGTGAGTCTAAAATAACCGCGGAGGAAGGATGGGTGGGCGTGGAAAGCCCTGTTGGATGGCGACAGCGATGGTGTTGCAGGCATCGTATGGCTATCGCTGCGCTGTGATAGTGAGTGTGGAGGAGGAGAGACGATCAGATGGCAACCCAGCAATACGAGGGCACCTGCACCTGCTGCGATGAGGCTTCAGGTTCTTTCAGTGATGCCCCCCCAGCTGGCAGGCGGTCAGAGGCGCCTCCCCAACTGATGATTAGCGGCCAGGACTTTAATCCGGGCAGTTCGCCATGCCGCCGCCGCGCATTAGCTCAAGCCTCGTGCAGACTCCCAGACTCCCAATCCCACGCCTCGCTTCTCCTCACCCTCCCACTCCCCTCGCTATCAATCTGGCGCCTCGCCACCTCCACTCTGGCACCATCTCTCGCGTGCTCGCTGGCCCCGGCACTGGTCCGGGATCTTTTGTCTAGTTGCCACCGCCTTGCCCTGAAGCAGTATCGCGCTCCGGCGGCTGCTTGTCTTGGCCCGAGGCGCCTTGGCTGTGTTTGTGTGCCTGTCTGGCTGGCTCTAGCACCGAACGGGCAGCAGAGCCAGGCCTCGTCCTTTGCCTCCCACGCGAGACTGCGGCGCTGCACCAGCACTCGCGCGATACGGGACGAACAAGGACAAGGCCGAGACAGCACATGGTTGTGCATGGTTTGGGTTGCGAGGGGCTTGGGGGAGGAGGGTGTCCTTGGGGTCCTTGGGGTGCCTCTTCCGCAGCCGGCTAGTATTGAATCGACATCCCCCATTTGACTCAGACGCTTTCCTCCGTCGTCGTACCAAGTATATAAGTCAACCTCTCGGCCGCATACAGAGGGCTTCTCTCTTCTCCTTTCTCCTTGTGCTGCGAAGCCCATCCCATCCCTGCCCGCGTCAATCTACCGGGTCGTCAACTCAAAGAAGCTCAGAACTTCAGTCCACCATGAGCAACGCTGCCAACCTCGACGTGGACGTCATTGCCGAGGCGGACCACCGCGCCGCCGGCTTTGACGAGAAGCCCACGACCGCTGTCGAAGTCCGAAGCGACGAGGACTACGATGACTTCCCTACCGAAGAGGAGCTGCGCACTCTGCGCCGTGTCTCGGGAAAGATCAAGTGGGCCATGTACACCATTGCCTTCGTTGAGCTTTGCGAGCGTTTCTCATACTACGGCTCCTCCGTCCTGTACACGAACTTCGTGAACCGTCCTCTGCCTGTTGGCTCAACCACTGGATCTGACCCGGATGGCGGTCACCCCGGTGCCCTGGGAATGGGCCCCAAGGCTGCTCAGGGCATCAGCTTGTTCAACCAGTTCTTCGCCTACATCATGCCTCTTGTCGGGTAAGCTTGAGCTCTTCTCCCGTTATATGCAATGCTTGGTCGCTGACACACTGCCAACAGTGCCTGGATTGCCGATGCCCGCATGGGACGTTTCTGGACTCTGCATCTGGCCATTGGTATCTCTACCATTGCCCACGTCATCCTGGTCGCCGCGGCCGCTCCCGGTGTCATCATCAAGAAGGACAGCTCCTTTGCCGCCTTCATCATCGGCCTCATCTGCCTCTGCGTCGGCACTGGTTTCTTCAAGGCCAACGTCTCTCCCCTGCTGGCCGACCAGAACGAGGACAGGCGCATGCGCGTCGAGACCCTGCCCTCTGGCGAGCGTGTCATTGTCGACCCTGCCGTGACCAACACCCGCATCTTCCTCTACTTCTACTTTGCCATCAACATCGGATCGCTCACCGGTCAGATCAGCATGGTCTACGTCGAGAAGTATGTCGGCTTCTGGCTTGCCTTCCTCATCCCCACCGGCATGTTCCTGAGCGCCCCCTTTGTCCTGTGGAGCCAGAAGAAGAACTACCGCCTGCAGCCGCCCACCGGCTCCCTGCTCCAGAAGTTCCTGCAGATGTTCTTCTATGCTCGCAAGCGCTCAAAGGGCTTCTTCAAGATCGACTGGGACACTGTTCGCCCCTCTCGCATTGCCATTGATGCCCGCCCCAAGTGGATGACCTACGACGACGCCTGGGTTGACGAGGTCCGCCGTGGTCTGATGGCCTGCAAGGTCTTCCTCTTCCTGCCCGTCTTCTTCCTGTCCTACAACCAGATGACTGGAAACCTGACCATCCAGGCCGGTACCATGGAGCTTCACGGTGTCCCCAACGACATTATCCAGAACCTGAACCCCATCTCCATCGTCATCATGATTCCCCTCATCGACCACCTGCTCTACCCCGGCCTCCGCAAACTCGGCATTGCCTTCACCCCCATTAAGCGTATGACGACTGGTTTCATCATTGCCGCTCTGTCCATGGTTGCCTCTGCCGTCATGCAGCACTATATTTACAAGATGAGCCCTTGCGGCGACCACGCCAACGGCACCACCATCGTCGATGGCGAGGAGCAGCTCTGCCCCCCTGCCCCCATCAACGTCTGGGCTCAGTGCTTGCCCTACATCCTCATTGGTTTCGCCGAAATCTTTGCCAACGTCACCTCCTACGAGTACGCTTACTCCAAGGCTCCCGAGAACATGAAGTCCCTCGTCATGAGTGTCAACCTGTTCATGAGCGCCATCTCCGCTGCCATTGGCGAGGCCTTCACCCCTCTGTCCGACGACCCTCTCCTGGTCTGGAACTACACCACCGTTGCCTGCATCTCCTTTGTCGGTGGCGTTGCCTTCTGGCTTTGCTTCCGCCACCTCGACTCTGACGAGGACAAGTGGAACATGCTCAAGAAGTCCGAGTTCATTGGCCAGAACCAGCCGGGTCTGGGCAAGGAGGCCGACGCGGAGCCTTGATTTCCTTCGTTTCTTGTATGTATAGCTGGCGACGCTTTTTGAAAGCAGGGATGGGATATGATACCAAAATTATGTATAGCACTATGAATATTATTTAATGACTATTACAACGATGCTCGAAATGTCCGCCCTTTTCTTTGACTTTGATGCAATATCACGGGGACGAGTGTGAACGAAAGAACGAGGAAAAGAATGCCGGTGGTTTTGCTGGGTTGGGCGCATTTTGGCAGAATCCGGGGATTACTCTTCTGGGACGCCGAAGCCGGATGCGGAGAGGCGACGGACGAGTTTGCGCCGGGATTTCGGTACATGATTCCGACGAATTTTCGGGGCAAGGTCAAGAACCCTGTTTGTCGTTGTTGGTTGCTGGACACAGAGGGCGCAGATCTCACTGGCTCCTCCATCTATAAGTGCTGACAGTATGCTCTCCCGGAATAGTGTCTTTGCGTTTTCTGGCCTATCGAGAATCAACTGGTCCAGAGTATTGGGGCTTCACGGTATGAGCTTGTGGTGTGGGAGAAAAGCATTGGACACGGTCTGCAAGAGATTGAGAGATTGAACGACATATGAGGGACAATTCGCGCGGAACAGCTTCTATTACAGTTTTGATAAAAGATTGCCGAGTTTCTGCGGAATAGCGGTGCCCAGGGCAATACGGAGGACGATATGGATCCCCACGACGAGACAATATCGCGGGTTCCCGTTGGCACGACCCAAGGCTCCCCAGAGCGGCACGACTTCAATGAAAAGCACGCTCAAGACCGAGAGCATGGCCTCTACGAAGAGCCCAATCTCGCCCTCCCTGCCACCATCAACGCGGCCTACGACTGGACCGGCCCCGAAGACCTAGACAACCCCCGCAACTTCTCCGCCTCGCTCCGCGTCTTCAGCACCGTCGCCATCACCATGCTCGCCATGATCGGGACAGTCGCCGGATCCATGTACGCCCCCGCCCAAGACGCCGTCGCCTCGGCCTTCCACTGCAGCCGCATCGTCGCCGTGCTCCCCCTTTCGCTGTACAACCTCGGCCTCGCATTCGGCCCCATGGTTGGCGCGCCTCTATCGGAGACGTACGGCCGCAAATCCGTCTTCCTCATCTCGACGCCCGTGTTCGTGCTCTTCATGCTCGGATCGGGCTTCAGCCGCTCGGTGGCCGGGCTGATTGTGTGCCGCTTCTTCGCGGGCGTCTTCGCGTCGCCGCTGATCAACAACGCGCCCGCGACGCTGCTCGACTTCACGCCGCCGCGGTACAGGGGCGTGAGCCTGGGAGGATACTACGCCGTGCCGTCGTTTGGAGCTGCCTTGGGCCCGTTGATAGGCGGCTTCGTCCTGCTCGCCAAGCCGTGGCAATGGACGCAGTGGATCTCCATCTTCATCACGGTCGCCTTCTACATCCCCGTGTGCTTCACGCGCGAGACCTACAAGAAGGTCATTCTCAAGCGACGAGCCACGCGTCTGGGCCTACGAGACTCTGCGTCACAGCGGACTTCTCCAGGGCGAGCATTTCGGTATTTCTTTACTACGCTGATTCAGCGACCGCTGCACATGCTGTTCACGGAGCCGATTGTCACCCTGGTGAGCGTGTACAATGGGTTCTTGTTTGGGCTTTTGTACACGTTTGTCGTGTCCGTGCCGTGGATCTTTAGACATTACTACGGATGGTCGGTGGAGAGCGAGCCGCTGTCGTATCTGGGGCTGATGTGCGGCACGGCGGCGGCGGCGGCGCCCCTGATTGTGATTGATCTGCGGTATTATCAGAAACGGTTGACGGAGTGGCAGACGAGCCACGAGGGGGGCGACGACGAGCCGTTGCCTTCGGAGAACCGCCTCATGCCCGCCCTGATAGGGAGCGTCATGCTGCCGGTGTGTCTCTTCGTGGTGGGCTGGACGGTGCATTTCCGGGTGCACTGGATGGTGCCCATCGTCTTCCAGGGCCTGGTCATGCTGTCGTCGCTGCTGGTGTACGCGGGGGCGAACCTGTTTATGCTGGACGCGTACGGGCCGCTGTACGGGGCGTCGGCGTCCGGGGCGATGATGTTTAGTCGGTATTTGCTGTCGGCGGCGTTTCCGCTGTTCGCGCTGCGGATGTATGAGGCTTTGGGGGCGGGGTGGGCGACGAGCGTGCTTGGGCTTGTGACGTTGGTGATGGCGCCGATTCCGTGGTTCTTTAGGGCTTTTGGGGGGAGGTTGAGGGGGAGGAGTAAGTATGAGATGAGTACTTAGGGGCATGACGATGTGATGATTATGACTGGCATTGAGATTTGTGTACGATGATGTTTGTTTGATGGAAATTGTGTATGAGATGAGTTTGTTGAGATGGTGATGTTCGACGCAAGAGGAAGTGATGTTGACACCTAAGGTAGAGATGGCGATATTCGACACCTGGAGATGGTGATGTACGATAGTGGAATGGTATACGCAACTCACCGGAATAGAGTCTGACAGGGTGGACTCTTGCAGATCGCGAGATGACTCGGATCGAAACTCAACTCAAACTCTTTGTAACATCTTCTGTTGCCTCCCTTGGGTATCAAAGACCCTCCCGCTCCACCACCATCGTCCGCCAAGCCAGGGCGCAAAAATAAAGCCAAGTCTTTTCAACCGTCACATATCAGATCGACCTCCTTAACCGACTGCCAAGCCAGCATCCATCAGGGTATGTATCACAGTGGGATGCGTAATTCGAAAGAGGCTGAGCATAGACGCCAAGAGATAAGGAAAATAAAGAAGTCAAACGTCGAACCAGGCATAATTTCTCTTCGTTTGAAAGTGCGAACTGCACTAGACCGAAAGATTGCTAATGCAGATCGGGCACATCGAAATTATAGTTGCCAAGAGTGGCTCCGTATCAGATCTATATTACTACTACTAGGTACTACTAGAACATCTCTTGTAGTAGGTAGTAGCTCTTCTTTATGGTTCTATTTTTGGGTGAAACGGGTGGGATCGAGGGTTTTGCTGTGGGAGGTGTATAAGACGGTTTGCGTTTCGAGCAAGTGCCGGACTTAAGTTTATATATGTGCCGTAGAGGGTGGGCGATCGATCTTGTGCGACACATGCGTTTGAACTGGATATCTATATCGAGGGTGGGGGTTGATGAAATGGAGTATCGGTTGTTCAAATGCTTATTTTCACGGTCATCTCGATGGCGTCTCGTTGAGATGGAGTAGGCGATGCAGAGGCAGTGCGCGCGCCACCTCTTGCTGAACTGTCTCATTTGAAAACGCCCAGTGCAGCAATTGAGAGTACAAAATATGCCAAGAAAAAGGAAGAACAAGAGAGAAGAGAGAAGCTTGACTCAAGATCCTTGACGATAAACTTGCGATTGGCAGCTTTTGTCTTTCGTGACTCTTCGACGCCAAGCAGACGCAAATTGTCTCGGTTTGGGCTGTAGGTACGAATCCATGCTCTTGACGCCTCCAGCGCAGCTCTGAGGCATCTTGGCGGCAATGGGCACCAAGTCATGAGTTGTTGGGCTTTTTTTGTTTGTTTGTTCCCTCTCTCTTTTCGAATTTTTTTTTCTGCTCTCGCGTGTTTGAGGCTCATTAAAGCTCCGAGCTTGCAAGTGCCGGGGGTCCTGGTCTGCCATGCAAGCCCAACGGGAGGTCCGGGTTTTTATCGTCGAACACCCGGAACAGCGGGCTTGTAAGGACATGTAAATGCTGGTTACCAACTCGACAGACAACTCGATTTCTCCAGTGACAGATTCAGATGAGGCCACAAACACAAGGGTTGTCCTGTTTGCAGTTGCCGTTGGTATACTGTACAATCCTTAGCAAAGCTGCAGGTTGCCGCTGAATATCAGGTGCTTGTAGCAATGACCGGGATGATAAACACCCAATGATTGCATGCTCTCCCGAAGACCAGGGCCATCCGGAACTTACAGCACACACCACCCTAGTCAGGTCTCAACGCTGCCACGCTTTTCTCGAGAGGCATAATTAACCATAAAAATGCGTCGTAATCATGCAGCTGTCACGTTTATTCGGTGGATGCTTTTTTTTCTTTCTTTCTTTCCATGTAAGAAGGCTGTGGTGTCCCGTCCGTAGCAGAAGCATAAAAATAAGATAATGGAGATACGGAGCCGCGATCGACGGCTTTGCGTTTCAAGGGCTTTCTTTTGGCTCATGGATGTCGAGTCGTTGGATCCCGTGGGTGAGGCTTGTGCGACATGTGAAGGCCTTGGCGCATATGCCGGTATCATGGACCCAGATCGTCCCGTAGGATTACGAGTAACCCAGACTTACACGTAACAATGAAAGAGCCTCACCGTAGAAGGCCTTCGACGAACAAAGCAGAAGTCTTTCTGGAAGCACGTGTTCAAGGCCTGATGCTATCCCTGCCAGGGCCACGACAGGGTGGCAAAGGGGAGCTTTAGAGATGGGTTCGTGTGCTCTTGCTGCCCAAAGTTGGCCCATCTGCCCATTTACAAGATAACGGTTCACCACTTATCTGCCTTGCAGATCATACAAACCCCTGAGCATATCTCGTTCTCCCCCCCCCTGTCAGGACATGCCTCGCTAAAAATAATTTAGAATTGATAGCATCTCCTGCTTGCACTGCCGATTAGTGGGATCGGCTTTTAAGGGCGGCGCAAGTACCGGCTGTTGCAAGGGGGGGGGAGTGCAGTTCGTCGAGATATAGGAAGCATCATATGTTGATACACTGCAGAGACGCCCTCGGGCGGAATAGCCGACGTAGCCTTTTCTTCCAGAGCCAAGCAAAGTCGTCGAATGAGGCGCCTGTTATCCGGGGCCATGAGACACGATGCACCTTGATTGCGACGTCTGAGCTTTTCTTGCAACTCTCTTGAGTCAGCTCTCTCTCCGTGCGCAGCATATCCCTCCCCGTTCTCCATCTGCCCGTCTTGGCTTTTCTTTTCCTTTGAAGGGGCCACCGGATGTCAGGGAGCTGGCCGGGGGGCAAGGGTATTGGAATTTCGTCAAGGTGGTCCAAGAGCAAACAGGAGCCGGGGGGAGAGAGATTGTGGGCGACGGGAGCAGTACTTAGATGTGAAAGGTCCTCGAACGGTGGCCGAGGGCTTGTTCGAAAGGGAGTCAAACAGAAAAATACCACAAAAAGCTTCTTCCATATTTCTCTTCTAGACATTCCTTTGATGTGCTATTATACTTGATTGCTCTGAGCTTCTATTTCCCCTTTTGACTCATTACTTGCCGCTTGGCTGGGCTCTCTTACAGCATATATCCGTCTAAAGAGACAGTTTGCCTACATTACCCCTGATAGAGACGATTACAACAATACGAAAAGATGATGAGACCATTCGGTCCCATGGACCACAACGATGTTGAAAGGGGAAACCTCGAATCCAGCCACACGCGGACCTTCTCTGGCGATGTCACCCGCACAAACACTCCCGTTCCAGACGACGAGCGGTCCGCCCTCCACAAGAAAGACATCGAAGCGACGCTTCCTCATGCCATTGACATCAACGACCCGAACCGGCCAAAGCTGCCCATCCGACCGAGGCTGCAGCACTTCACATGGGCGTGGTACACTCTGCCCATGAGCACGGGAGGTCTCTCCCTGCTCATCTTCGCACAGCCATACCAGTTCGCGGGCGAACGGGTGATTGGCTTGACCGTATACATCATCAACCTCATCATCTTCTCATTGGTCACCATGACCATGGCTGCTCGCTTCTTCCTGCACGCCGGAGAGCTTGTCCGGTCCATCACCCATCCGCGAGAAGGCTTCTTCGTCCCTACTTTCTTCCTGTCGTTGGCCACCATCATCACTAGCACGCAACGCTACGCCATACCTGACGACCATCCGATACTCGAGCCGGCTGTGAAAGTTGCATTCTGGGTGTACGTTGCCTTGACGGCAATGCTAGCCATCGGCCAGTACAGCTACGTGTTCGCAGCCCATAACCTCAGCCTCAAGACCTTCATGCCGACCCTGATCCTGCCCATCTTCCCCATCATGCTTTCGGGAACAATCGCATCCGTCATCGCGGGCACGCAGCCCGAGTTTGATGCTATGCCCATCCTTGTCGCCGGCCTGACCTGCCAGGGCCTCGGCATGTCGGTGGCCATCCTGATGTACGCCCACATGATCGGCCGTCTGCTCCAGTTCGGCCTGCCCAACCGGGAGCATCGCCCGGGCCTCTTCATGTGCGTCGGCCCGCCGGCGTTTACGGCCCTGGCCCTGGTCGGCATGGCCAACGGCGTGCCCGAGGGCATCAGCGAGCTGGGCATCGACAAGAACATCATCAAGGTGGTGGCCATTCTCGTGGCGGTCTTCCTGTGGGCGCTGAGTTCCTGGTGGTTTGGCATCGCCGTCGTCGCTGTTGTTTCTTCGCCGCCAAAGTATTTCCATCTGGGGTGGTGGGCCATGGTGTTCCCCAACACGGGCTTCACGCTGGCGACGATTTCGATTGCCAAGGAGTTGCTCAGTCCCAGTCTGCAGTGGGTGACGATTGGCATGAGCTGTTGTATCTTCGTCATTTTCATCTTTGTCTTTGTGAGCCATGTTCGTGCTGTGGTTGTTCAGGACATTATGTATCCCGGTCGAGATGAGAATGTGGAGGATCACTGAGTGGTTGTTGTTGGGGGATGAGGTGTGTGTTTGCTGGAGGGATGGGGCGCGATAGATGGTCTCTTCCTGTTTTCATTCATTATTTCCATGGCTGGTTTCTTGGGTTCAATGTTTTGAAGGTTCTGTTTCTGTCGTTTGTCTTTTAGATTGTTTGTTGGAACTTGTTGAATGTACGTTATGCCTGTAATTTGGGACGTTGCCGGGGCTGATGGGTATATGGCATTGTACGATACATGTGTCTTTCGAGTTGGACGTAGAATAGAAGCATAACGAGCTATTTTTCTTTATCAAAACGGATTTCAGTCGTACTTTGTTCAAAAGAAAGTGTGTAAAAGCAGCTCCGAGACCAATTACCGGAACAGGCAATCGGCATCGGCATCGGGCCCGGCGTTAGCTCCGGCCTTTCCAGTGAACGATCCCGGCATCATCATTACTCACTGCACTTCAACTATGAGGGCAGATTAAGGCTTGCTTTCACTCCGTAAACAACTCCGGCATCAAATAAGCAGCCGAATCACCGGTTTCTCTGTCTAGGACGCACTGATACTGGCCGTTGTCGCGCATTGGTAGCCTTATGATCGTGATTTGCCTCGCTCAATCATATCAAAAATCGGCCGCGTGGCCTAATGGCTAAGGCGCTAGATTTCGGTTGAAATCACTTTCTCTAGAGATTCCAGGTTCGACTCCTGGCGTGGTCGCTTCTTTTTTTGCCTTTTTTTTGTGTCCCCTTACGGATTACATGAAGACTCAGAAGACCTCTTTTACAGACCAGAAGGGAAGAGTTGAAGAGGTGTCCGATTGTGCTTCAGCTTGTCCTGACTGGATCTATCAAAACCCCCTAAATCTCTACTCCGAGGAGTTGAAGTTTGGGCTATCAATTTCCCACCGACCAGCTCCGTTCGGCGCAAACCTGAAATAGCGACGAATATTGTCAATATCCGCCATCCAAACCTCATCCCTACGCTTGTCAAGATACTCAAAGATAGTCTCGCACATGACCTTTGTGCGCGCTGCAGCCCACCAAACCTCCCCCGAGAGAAGCCGCCAAGCAGTCGCGTAGAAGCAGAGCATAATGACCAGCGCCTGCGTCTGATTCTGCGCAACCTCCTCTTCAAACGCCTTGGACGCCTTCGCAGGCCAGAAAAGAGTGTAAATCTCAATCTGCGGTAACAAAGGCTTGATGACCCGGCCCTTTGACGCGGCATCCATCGTCCGCAGAAGCGGCGTCAGACGGTCGCAGGCGTTAAAATTGCCCAAATCAATGCAGCATCCGTCGACGCCGCTGAGAGGAATCGTCCGCGCGCTGAAGAAGAAGTCATCAAAGATGAATGTCTCGCCCAGCGTTGCTTCGAAGCGCCGGAAGTCGTCGATGCTGTTGTAGGACATGGGGGCTTTGAAGATGCCGTTTGTGTATCTTGTGTCTTCCTTCATGGTTTTCATGACCGTCTTGAGGCCGGCGGCGAACTTGAGTAGTCTGTCGGGCTCGTTCTTCATGTCGATTTTGTCGTCTTCGTAGGCAAAGAAAGGCATGGACCAGGCGTAGTGGACTAGGAGGAGGGCGCAGGCTATGATTACGTCGTGGTTGAAGTCGTCGGTGCTTTGGGATAGGAGGTCTCTGAAGCCGGAGAGGGTGAGGTCGAGATGGTAGGCCATGGACTTGTTGTGTGCAGGCTTGTCGGGGTAGAGGCTGTGTTGGTGAGATGCGGCAATCATTAACACTGCGTGCATCACGACTTCGTTCTATCAGCGCACCGTCAGCATTGCCACAACAAATGAGGAAAGCCTGCACAAACATCTAGTGCCAGAGGAAGCACGCCGTCTCTCCATACAGAACTGCCAAAAGCGAGGGTCGGCGCGGTGTAATGATCGAAATGATGCATGAGCCGCAGACTAGACATGTCGAGGCCCTGGTCGAGGGACTTGGGAATGGGGCCAGGCCCGGTCCTCCGGTTGTAGATTTGTTGTCGGGAGAGCTTTGGCAGCATGGCCATGATGCCAAACTCATAATGGCAGGGCAGGTTTCTGGACGAGCACCTGGAGCAGACGGGGCGGACTTCGTCGCACTGATGAAGTTATGAGCAGGTGTTACGGCCCGATTCTCGACGTACAGAAACGAGGCCATACCTTTACTCTGGACGACTTACATGTGAAGCATCCGGCGCGAGACTTAACGTGCCGCTTTCGCTGCCGTGGCTCTCGGCCGAGGTCGTCCACCTGCGGCGCCGAAGCGGTCTGGTTCTCCCCGGGCTTCGATGAGAGGGCAAAGACGCCGAAGTTCCCGTCCGGAGGCATTGCAGTCAATGATGCTACAGTAATCTCAAGAGCAAAATGTAGACAAATGTGTGAGTTGTTTTAAGAAAAGGAACAGTGAGCTCGTTTATGCTTGTTAAATAAGGCTTCGGCTTTCGCTCGCTGCTCGCACGACGTGTAAGAAGGCTCACCTTGTGGCTCGGCTCAGACAAACGAACACAGTATGAGTGCTTCTAGTGTCGTTCGGATAATTACATACCATAATTCGTCTATACCTATGAGGTGATGACAGGATAGGTAGGGGAAGTCGAGGTGATGAAGAACCAGAGGTGATGCTTAACAGATCCTATTGGACCAAAGTTTCTCTCAATATCTATGGCTAATGGATGCTCGCTTCATATGCAGTGGATACACAACTCTGAGCTACCATGAAGGTGATGAACACCTGACAGGACTTCCCACGACTCAAAGGGCGTGAGGCTTCGGTGCCTACAGACTGTTAGTATTCCCAGACCATTCACTTGGGAACTAGCATCAACATACCTGTGGCGGCGTCACCCAGTCAAAGTGACCCAACCTCTTGGTCGTCCAAGCATCTTGCGGATATACGACCCCCTTCGCGCCGCCCAAGAACTCTTGCGGATATCCAAAGTGGAACGGCACCGCGCTCTCAATCGCCTCCCTCTCCTCTTCGCTGAGATCAATCTCCAACGCTTCAATATTGGCCTTTAGCTGCTCAATCTTCCGACACCCCACGATGGGAAAGCAATACGGCGCCTTGGTCCTCACCCAAGCCAAAGCAATGCTCGTAATAGACGTGCCGCGCGCCACGGCAATCATCTCCAGCGCGTCCGCCATAACCGTCTTCTGCGGCTTGTCGACAAAGGGCACCTTTCGCCCCTCCCGTTCCTCCTCCTCCTTCTCGGCTGCTCGCTGAGCGGAGGTGCGAAAGTAGCCCATGCCCAGGACGCCAAACGGCGCCTGGGCCATGCCTTCGTCGATGCACATGGGGATGACGTCGCGCTCAATCTCTCGCTCGGCGGCGTTCCACTGGCCCTGGTAGACGGAGAATTGGGTGAGACCCTTCTGGCGGGCGTATTCGTTGGCTTTGGCGACGACCCAGGCAGGGGTGCTGGAGATGCCGAGGTAGAGGACCTTGCCGGCGACGACGAGGTTATGTAGCGAGTGCATGAGCTCTGTGATGCTGGTGGTGAAGTCCCAGGTGTGAACGTAGTACTAGATGAGTCCTGTCAGTTTCCGTCAAGATGCTTGAGGCAGCAGAAGAGGCAGTCATACCAGATCGATGTACGATGTCTGCAGGTTTTTCAGGCTGGCCTCGATGGCGACGGTCAAGGACTTCTTGTTGTTCCCGCCAAAGTTGGACTGAATCCGCTTGTCTTGTTCAGCCAGTCGCCAAGGAGACGTGTACTTGGTGGCGAGGATGATTTCCTCCCTGTTGTCGCGAGTCTTCATCCACTCGCCAATGATGGCCTCGGACTCTCCATTCTGGTAGTTGTTTGCACTGAAAGTCTCCCCCAAGGTCATCATATAAGAACTGTCAACATCGTCGGAGGGCTAGCAACTCACGTGTCGATAAAGTTGCCCCCCTGACTGTAAAAGTAGTCCATCAGCTCAAACGACTTGTCCTTGTCGCAGCGGCCCATGATGTCCTCCCAAGCCGTGCCGAATCCCATGCCTCCGAGGCAGAGAGGGCTGACTTTGACGGCTGCCGCGGGGGCGAGCTGGCGATGGTAGCTCAGCAGGCTCTTCGGCGGGGGGGCAGCGCCGGGGAGGTTGTTGACCTTGTTGGACATGATGGCGGTTATGGACAATGGCCCTGAGTGAACGGGCTGTTTTTGTTGTTCGGGATGGCTGCGTGGTGTGCTTGATGCTGTGCAAGAGGGACGTGTTGTCCATGATGAGCGACGGTTCGACTTATATAGATGCTTCAAGTTGTCCACTTTCTCTCTCTCAACCATCGTATCTCAGTCTTGTCATACGAAGCTGTTCGATTTCCCAACCTGGCATCCGACGAGATCGTATTCCCAATATGCAATACCACAGTAGCTGAAAGGCGTCGACACAGTATCGCTGCCCACGACTTTCTCCGTCCCCTCAGCCATCGTCGTTTGCCGAATCGGGAATACGATGCAACAAAGTTGTTAGCGCAAGACAGGTTTCCATCTGCCGCGGGCAGATCGACCCGAGATTGGCTCATTGAAGGATTCAGGGGCCACTGGCTCTGCATGCTGAGCGGGTTCAGGAAATGTTCGAGCAGATGCCCCAATGAGAGCCGTAGATTCTTCTTCCAAGCAGACCCACGAGGATTGATTGACTTGTATTATCATGTGAGAGCTACGTTTAAGTGAAGCAGTTACAGAGTTCAACGATGCTTCGTACTCCGGACATACAGAGGACTTGGCTGCAACTTCGGCCGAGTGCATCGCAAACTCCGTCGGTGTAGGACATGGGTTGGACTACTCAGTCGTGATGCTTAAGGCTATCATTCCAAATGAATGTGTCGTGTATATTTTGCCGATTACAACAAAAGCTGCGATGATACCGGAACAACTGGTACCGTTCAGGAGGCACTTGCATATAGCCAGGACATGCCAGCGGAACAAGTCGATTGGTGGGACATTTGACGCTGTGCTGTTGACAGCCTTGAGCGTTAGATTGAACATTCTCAAGATGTGTGGATGTATCGTGGTGTAAGTCGATCAAAGACTACCTAGGGCTAGGCGAGGCGCCAGCGAGGGGAAATTGTTGATGGACCGCATTTTGTCACTGAAAAGGAGCTCGAGGAGTTCAGCCTTGTCCCTTCAAGTGTATCCATTTGTGATCAAGGCCACCATAATCATAAAGATCTCATCAAAGATACGAGTCGAAGAGACATAGCACGTCCTTGGTAACCGGTCAACCAAAAGACTTACCATATCAGCCGCTCCATCAGTCAAAGCCCGAAGCTGCGGATACACACCTGCGGAGGCTCACCGCGCCAATCACCATCGAGGTGTAAGCAGACTGCATCAATTAGCGTAGGGGAGACACATGGCCATAACGGGAATAAGCCGCCATTCACAGCATTCCATCCCTCTTCCTCCAATACACTCTACTTTGACTGCAGTACATCAGTATGTTTACACATGACCAAAAGACCACCATGGTCAACGCCGTGGACGAATGGAGAGGCACAACGAACCCCGATCTGCGACGAAGGGTGCAGAACAGGCTGAACCAGAGAGCGTATCGTCAAAGGCGAAGGCGGATGCTCGGGGATCCGAAAGGGACGTCCAGCAGGGCTGTCGACGAGAGGATATCGACAGCTCAATGCCTTGGCCAAGATGAAGCCCCTTGCCCAACAACGGAAGCCAGGACTGTGCGCTGCCGGGCAACGGAGAAAGACACGAGCCACTCTGATAGAAGCCTCGCCAACGGTTCACACAACACGGATGCTCGTATCAAGGAAGCTCCCTGGTACACCGATCCGGCCTCAGTAGCTGCGCAATTCCGGGCCCTGAAGCTTGGGCGCCATGCGAAGCCTTCGCCGTCCAACGACCATCTCTTGTGCATCATGCAGTTCAACATCATGCGAGCCTTTGGCACCATCACCTCCATACTTGGCCTGTCGCCGACGGATCTGTTAGAGGATGACACACCATCTCCGTTCTCACCCTCCCTCGCACGGGAGACTTCAGCCCGTCACTTACACCATATCCCATTACCAGAAAGCCTCTCGCCGACATCTCTGCAAAAGTCCACGCCTCATCATCCATGGATTGACATTCTGCCATTCCCTCAAATGAGAGACAACCTGTTACGTCTCGAAGCCGACTCAAGTACAGCAGTACGGAAGCACCAGTATGATGCGGATAGTCTATGCCATTGGATGGTCGGGCTGGACCCGTGTCAGAAGGAATCTGGTCTTATCTTGTGGGGAGAGCCCTGGGATGTGGCTGCTTGGGAAGTAACGGCAGACTTTCTTCGTGAATGGGGATGGACGCTTGAGGGGTGTTCTGACTTGTTCCGTTCGACGAATCACTGGAGGAAGAAGAGAGGGTTGAGGCCTCTTTTCAAGATATGAGAGAGAGAGTTGTAGATTGAAGGTATGCTCGAGATGATAGATCCCTACACGCAACAGTATAGTATCCAACACACATCAAAGCAAACCCCCAGCAGCCATCACACCTCCGCCCCCAACGCCTTATACACAGCCCTCAAATACTCCCCCTCCCTCCCCTCCCCCATACTCCGATGCGCCATCTGGTTCATCGCATACGTAAACGTCAATCCCCGATCCGCATCAAACACAAACAACGAACCCCCCCAGCCTGCCCACACCCCGACCCTCCCCGTCGGCATGAAGCCCCAAGCCCCTCGCCCCCCAAGCGCATACCCAATCCCCCAGCTCACCGGCATCCCCGTCGCCAGATCGTCTCCGTCAGACATCTCCTCAAAGACAAGCTCAATCGTCTTGGGCGACAGCAACCGCACGCCATCAACCTCCCCGCCGAGAGCCAGCACAGAAAAGATGCGATTCATCCCCCTCGCATTCGTAAACCCGTTCGTCGACCCCAGATCCGCTTTCCGAATAACCTCTCTTTGAAGCATGCCCGTGTCCAAGCCCGGACTCATCATCGTCTTCAACGCCACGGATCCCTCCTCGGGCAATTTTACCACGGGTGGCTCGTCCTTTTGCGGAATCACGTTGCTTGTCCTCTTGACATCCTCATCCTTTAATCCAATTTGAAAATCTGCGCCCAGAGGACCGGCAATCTCCTCCGCGACAAACTGCTTCAGGGACTTTCCCGTAACGCGACGTATCACCTCCGTAATCAGGACGCCATACGTATACACATGATACCCAGACGCGCTGCCAGGCTTCCACAACGGCGTCTGCGCAGCGAGTTTCCTCGCCGCGAGATCCTGGTTGCACATCTCCTCCACAGTAATCCCGTCTTCCCACCCGGAAAGGCCCGAAGTATGCGACAACAAGTGTCGAATCTCGATATCCTGTTTGCCATTCGCCGCAAATTCAGGCCAGTACTTTGCCACTTTCTCATATGGATCGACTAGGCCGCGGTCGATGAGCATCAGCAGGGCAAGGCTCGTCACGCCCTTTGTGCACGACCACACGCCGACAATGGTGTCGGCTTGCCAGGGTTGGGTGCATGCATCGTCGGTGTAGCCGCCGTAGATGTCGACGACGGTTTTGCCGCCTAGGTTTACTGTGATGGAGGCACCGATCTCTGCTTTGGAGTCGAGGTTTTTCTGGAAGAGGGCTTTGAGGGCCTCGAATTGAGGGTCGCAGTGGCCGTGGATCTGTGCCATGATTGCGAGTTCCTGATGAGGGACGTTATGAACGCTTGAAGGGGAAGATGAGTTGGCCAGATTTATGGAAAGTCAGTTACACCACCCGGTCACTCGATAGAAACCAGAGTAAAAACACAATCAACCTGCTATGAAAATACTCAAACCAACAATTCGAATACCGGGTTTGGGGATACTGGATAACATAACAACCGGGGGACATGGACAAATTAATCCCTTCCGATATATAATAAATTCATCCGGCGCAGGGAAGAGAATCCTGCGCGGGGAGAACGCACTCCTCCTCCGCCCATAGCCCGAGGGACCTTGCGGAGTTTGTATATCCGTTCGAGACCGGACATTGTCGAAGCACTTCCATTACATCGAAAAGAAATCACCTACTCGAGTCACACGCGCTGTACTTCTAATCTCATCAAACCTGAAAAGACCCTTATTTTCCTCAACGCAACCTTCTGTTTCGCCTGGAGACAAGTACACCTCATTCCCGATCAGAGCTCCCTGTTGGCAACAAGCTGCTTTGCCTCAACTTTTACCTCTAAAGACGACATGTATAGTCAGCAGTACATATTCCGAGGGAATGGCAACGCCTTGACGATGCATGTACCTGCTAGACCAGCTGTACTTACAAGCATCCTACCTAAGCAGCAAGGGACTGAGGCACCGACTCTCATGCAGTTCTAACTTCTCATCCTCCCACGCAGGGTTGAGGCAGGTTGACACCGTAAACACTTGACATCGTAAACACGGCACATCGTAAACACGGCAATGTAGCATCACGCGGCAACGAGTGGACATCCGTTTTAGATACCGTTACTCCATTATTCATTTCAAAGGGCTTGCTTTCAAGGCCAACCAAGGCTGCCCATCTCCCAATTGCACGATTAAAACATCCGTAATGCCCATGCTATGCAAAGACCGGGGTATTATGATAACAAGAGAAAAAAAGACAGGCGAAAATAATACAGGTATCCCCTATCCCGAAAGTCCATGTCTAAGCCACGCAGTTATATATGCAACCTCCCATTCACACCTTTTTCAGGGCCAAAGTTCTACTTTCTCGCAGGAACGTTGGTAGACGGCCGTCGGCTAGCAACGTTGACAGACGGCCGTCGGCTAGCAGCGGGCGTTCCTCTGGGAGTACCACGAGGGGTGACTCTGCTCTCGCCAAAGAAGCGGTGCTGCTGGCTGTAGCGCCTGGTGTTGTCCGGTCGCAGGTTGCTAGCACCCGAAGCGGAAGCTGTAAAAGACGGGTTAGCATCGATTCGTGAG
Source organism: Trichoderma sp. PF4103 (assembly GCA_023628735.1). NCBI lineage: Eukaryota > Fungi > Ascomycota > Sordariomycetes > Hypocreales > Hypocreaceae > Trichoderma > Trichoderma sp. PF4103. The sequence goes on from JAMAKC010000003.1 coordinate 243,816, forward strand.
GTGAGTGAATGGGTGGACATCAACTTACATCGGCGCGTCGCAGGATCGTACGAGATGCTGCCGTGGCGGCCTTCGTTAGTCTGCTCCATGCGAGCATCGGCAAGCCTCTGAGCAAAGGGCGACTTGTGACGCAGTTCGGGGCCCTTCCAGTAGATGATGTAGACTGCCACAACGAGGACGAAAGAAATGCAGAACAGAATGGTGCTAGCATATTCCAGGTTGTGTCCGCTTGACTTGCCAATGTTCTGGAAGAAGGGCAGGGCGGGAATGGTGAGGACACCGGCCAGGAAGTCTCGGGCCCAGCCGTTACCACCGGTGGCGGAGGCGGAGTAGGGGCCGTAGGCGCAGATCATGTAGTCGATCGTGGCCATGTAGATGGCGTAGTTGGCAATGCCGACAATGGCGACAAAGATCATGGAGCCGATCCAGTGAATGGGAGGGCCCTGGATGGTCCAGGCGAATCCAATGAGGCCAATGGGCAAGCAAGGAGCCGTGTACAAGAGGAACCACAGACGCGACTCGTACTGAGCACGCTCGTCGTTGGGCTTGGCCTGTCGCTCCTTGATGTTGCGCTTGATGGCGGGGATGAAGAGGAGCCATGCAATGACGTAGCCGATACCGATGGGGATGAAGCTCAAGCCAATCTCAACAGTGCCGAATCCCCACTGCTGGTACACCAGGGCAAATGACTGGATGAACATGAAGATGAGGGCATCGGAGAAGCCAGAGAGCAGAGAGAGCACCAGAACGATGGGCTCGGTGAGGAACATCTTGAAGGGGCGGACCCAGGTGGTGAGAACCTCCTTGGCGGAGAAGCGATCCCGGAAGGGAACAAGCTCGTCCGGTCCCCAGATGTTCTGGCCCGTCGCCTCACGGCGCTTCTTGGCAATGCGGTTCATGAGGATGGTGGTTCGGGTCTCGGGGACAGTGAAGAAGTGGAGCAGCTGGACGAAGCCGCCGAGAATGAGCTGGACCCAGATGGACCATCTGTGATAAAGTGTAAGCAGATGTCGGACATGAAGTTGCAACGTTGATGATTAGTTTAAACTCACCTCCAGGCCAGGTACTTCTCAGTGAAGCCACCGACAATGGGGCCCAGGACGGATCCACCGACAGAGGAAAAGACGACGTAGGCGACAGCGTATTGCTGGCTATCGGCCTCCCACATATCCGCAATCATTCCCAGGGTGACGGAGCCACCAGCCGAGGAGAGACCACCGAGGGCACGACCAACCATGATGGAGGCAAAGTTGGGCGCCAGCGCGACGGGGAGCTGCCACACGTTGACCAGGAACAGAGAGAGCTGCAGGACCGGCCAGCGGCCAAACTCTTCCGACCAAGGCGCCCAGAGCTCGCAACCAAAGGCGTAGAGAACCAAGAAGATCATGGCACCGCACCGCGCCGCCTGCTCGCTGACATGGAACTCCTCAGCGATGCCGGGGATGGCGTTGGAGTACAGAGACGTGTTGAAGTTCATGGACACCTGTACCCAGAAGATGACCGTCAGGATGAACCACTTCTTCCACGTGGGGAAGCAGTATCCGAGCTCGCTGTAGCAGTCATCCTCGGTGATCTCGTACTTGTCGTTGGTGCCGAGCTTCTCCAGGTTGTTCGCGTTGCCGGTGGGGAGGCCAGCGTCCTCCTGCTTCTCGATGTTATCGGAGCTGGAGTTCTGGCCGTCGGTCCTCAACCGCTCATTGGCGAGGTCCAAGTCGCGTTGGTTGAGGACCTGCGGAGGGTCCTCCGAGAAATGGGTGTGGGCGGGCATATTGATGTATGTTGAAGCAAGTCTGTGTTCCGCCTATTCGGAAAACACACTTGCTAACATGGGACAGGATGAGGAGAAAGTATGGGGAAGGTGAAGTCGGGGAAAAGATTGGGGACCGGGAAGGCGAACTCGTGGGCTTTATATAACCAGGAGCGTCCAGCAACGGAGACTTGCGACGTCTGCCAAGGTCGAGGACGAATACTAGCCTTGTCTCTTCTGCCCACTCTTAAACTCGCTCAGGCGGTCGCCCAACAAAAGGCAACGAAGCCACTCGAGCTTTAGCATGCGGCCGGCGGAGGCAATAATGGAGAGTCGGGGTCTCACCATGTCGGTGCTGGAGCAGGGAATATCCACACGCGACGGAGGCTAGCCGATATGACGTCCATGGTGCCCCATCACGCCTCCCATAGAGTTTTGCACCCTAAGACCAGTTTGGGAGATTCGGAGATCGTCCTGCTCTGCACTAACACGACAGAGGCGCACAATGCCGGCCAATTGACAGGCCTACAGTACGGACGCGGCTGCTGCTCTCGGCCGTATGCGAAAGGGGGCATTGGAAATGGCGCCCTCGTGCAGCTGTTCGTGCAGCCGTTCTCGGAATATGTGGCCGGCACACGGAGAGTTGGCCATGTCTGTATGTACTGTGTAGAACATGGGGTGGCATCCCAGAGCACGAGGACACTCCGTATTTTGATACCTGGTTCCTTTTTCTTCCCCCTCTGGGGGACTGGGGAATGTTCTCCGCATGCTTGCGGCTCCAATGGGCAGTATCCTCAGCAACAGGGGCGCTGTGAGACACAGCTCAGCCAGCGAGAACGGACGACCCAGCACTCGGGGGACCCTGCACGTTCTCGGCCATGATTGCAGGCAAGACATGTAGCAGAGACATGTGCCACAATCCAGGCCCAAGAAAAGAAAGAAAAAAAAAAGCTCGTCTGCAGGCGCTTATCGCTTTCTCGTCATGGGAAACAGGGTTCTAGACCGGTGCGTATCCCGGAAGCATCTTCGGTTTGTTTTGAAGCCATCGTGCCATCTCATCCCCGCAAAGGGCCTCGACCATGCCTCGTTGACCCTGTTTTGGGAGTTGAATTCGTCTGCTTCGCCTTCGCTCTGGCCGTTGGTCTCACTGCTTCTCGTTCTTTCGCCCATGTAGCCCGACTCTCCAAAGTTTCCTGTTTCTCCAACACCACAATGGCCCAAGTCCCTGGCCGCCACCGTTTAGCCTCAGCCACGGCGAAAAACAGGCGCTTCATAATACAAGCATGCACACGTACTAGTACGAGGACAAGCGTACTAATGCCTCCAAGTGCCAGGCAAGGCTTCCGATCTTGGTTCGGCAGCGGCGCCAGAGCCTCGCTGTGAGTGGTGTGCGGTAGGGCCGGAAGACGGCACTTGACCAGAGGCTAGCAGGGGAGCATCGATCGGGCCAAGGAATCGAGCCACCACCGGCCGTTGTGGCCATTCTAGCGACGCAACAGAGAATCGATCGCGCGTGCCTCGTAGATTAAAATCTTGCACTCTGTTTGTTAGCGACTGCCCAGACTAAGCGTCAAGCCATCACGATCCCCCTCAAAAATCTCCCCGAGATGCTGCGAAAACCTTGCTGGCGAGGAGGAGGCATGGCGAGCGCGGCCCCTTGCCTCGCCTGTCTGCACCTCATCGGACAGTTTCTGCGCGCGCAGGCACAAGCATCAGACGCCCCCCTGCGAAAAAGCCATCGTCCCATGGGTCCTCGAAATGCTTCTGCCTGATGCTGATCCCTCCCCGATGACGTCGTGGTGATGGGCGCTGATGGAGGCATGATGGGACCTGCCGAGCAGCCTTTTTGGGCGCTATGGCCAATGACAGGGCGCCGGGCCAGACGGTTGATGGAGCGCCGTGGAACCCCGAGTCAGTGCTTGGGACGCCTGTGCTCGTGCAACGAACTTGGTTTTCGCCGTCTGGCGGTTTCGATGCAGCTTCTCGAAGGCGTTTTGGCGGATGAAGAAATTCAATGGTCGCTGCCGTTAGCGCCGTGGTCGGCAGCCGGTAGCGTGCACAGTTCTATTGGCGACTGGGGCGGAAAATTGTTTTCACGCTTGCACGGCTTCAGCCTCGCGACGCCCTGCGCGAAATTCAATTGGAAGAAGCCATCAAATCGCCTTCAACCGTCGTCATGGGCAAAACTTTTCGGTCACTGCGCCGCGCCCAATCACCCAATCCCAGCAAATCCGCAATATTGCCGAACTCGATTCGACCACCGTTTCCTTGGCCTTGCCAACCTCAGTCGACGCTAAAGCTGCTCGCTTCATCGTTACGCTCGGCGCAACTGAATCGTGGCCTCGCCTTCGCTTCGCCTTCAGCACCCAAATGTGGCTGCCTGGACAAAGTCGAGCTACTGGACAAGTACCGTACTCCGTATCCATGTACCGTCCTGAGAAATTATTCCCGCCTGACGTGTCTCTGCTGCCCCCAATGTTCGTTTTTTTATTCCCCTGCGCATGTCGATCAATCAGGGTCTCAGGCTTTCACATTTTGGATCAAGTCTCTCTTCCGCTCATCGACCTGCAACAGCTAACCTTCTCTCTTTGCTGCCTTAGTTCTTATCGTGTCTCGCGTTCTCTGGGCCGAGACGGATCATGGAGAAGAGCTATTTTCAGCTCGCCCGCAAGACAGTCCTCTTCTTACCCCTTACTTGCACAATCTCAGCAGTACTTGCGATGCTGCCAAGCTGATCGTATGGAGCTGACTCCTCCAATACCCGCAGAATAATACTGGTGCCTAGCGAACCGCATTTTGCGACCCATCCACCACCCATGGAGAAATGGGACTCTTCTCTTCTCCATGGGCAACTCTCTCCAGGCCCATCCGCCTGATGGCAAAGTCAGGGGCTGGATGGAGAAGAATCCCCAGACATCGACCTCGACCGATGAAAAAAGCCATGTACGGTCCATATTTTCCCCCTGGGCAGCATCACGCGTTTATTTCCCCTTGGGCACATTCCATGGCATTCCACTTTTTGTTTGGGCTCAGCTTCCAGAACGTAAAGCCCGACGCTGCACATACTGTATCCCACACTGGGCGACGACGATCTGCGGTGTCTGGAGTTCCGGGGGCGCCGCTCGTGTGGTATTGTAAGCTGACAGCACCTGGACGTATCCCATCCCATGACCACACACGTCTTCACTTATTTGGCCCCCCGGACGCCACTGATGGTAGTATGAAGACTGGTTTGATGTCAAGGGGTGGTAACCTTGAATCCAAATCTCCAGGTTTCGGCTATATCACGAGTAAGGAGACTTTTGAATATGGGGAAGAGCCCATATTGGAGATAAAGACAAAAGAGAGCGAAAGCTACTGGATTGGCATTCAGGGTAGCATATCTTGACGGTGACTGATGGTCCAGTTGACCCTCGGTTCCATCAGCCAAGGTACGTACAATATTTGCATCTGGGGAATTCGCATGAACTGTGGTGAAACGTCCTCCTCTACAACAAAGACTGTGTGGGATCGTTGCCCCACCCCGACAAACGTATACCGTACTTATAGTACCTCAGTATAAGAGATCTAAGGAGGTAATGGGCCTCGAACCTACTGGTCGTGTATCTCCTATATGTCTCATATCCACTGCATCCATCTATGTGGCGTCTCTTCATCTTCACCGCTCACAATAATCAAAGACAAGCTCACAACTACGTTCGAGCTCTCATCTTACGGACACCCTATATCTTGGCTTATGATTCATCTAGCTCCACGGTATCAGATTCTCATTGTTCTCTGCAGGAAGTGAATCTGATTGACCTCATTGACCAGAGGAAAGTAGCAGTGAAACCACAAGATGGAACTTGTCAAGACATGGGATGAATTTCTTTGAGTGCAAGTCGAGCTTTATCTCATCCTGACTGATTATCGAGACATCCCTGGCTCTCCCCGGTATTCTCTCCGTCCTCATTTCCTTACCGAGCCCCCAGTCGACTCCAATCCAAGCAGGCTGGGGATTCCCCAGAGCAGCAGCAAGATAGCCGGAAATCCCTCCCTCGCGTACCAGATTTCAAAATGTCACCTGGCTGATGGAGGATATGGCCGCAAAAGCCGTGTCGTAGGGACTCGTCATCTCATAACGAGCCCCTTGTGCTGCCAAGATCGCGATTGGCATTGGTGAGCCATTTCTCATTGCCCCTGATAAGCAACCTTGTGAAGAGAAAAGACACGTGAAACAGACCCATCAGAACATACCTTACCTAGTCTTTGGGTACCTACCATCTTGCCAATCTTGGCTCGCTTGGCCAATACCAAGTCGGGGATCTGTCGGGTATTTGTCGATCGAGGGCAGCACGACGTGGAAGCCTAGCTGAGAAGTGCCACTACTGTGATGGCGGATGCACCAGCAGCGGCCCAAGGAGGATAGCTACTAGTGATGAGGGCATTTCTGGAGGTTTAGAGGCGAAGTGATTGATGCTTACTGTGCGATAAATGCAGGGTCCAGACCGAGCGAAAAGGATTACCCTGGAGAGACGATATTTTTCTTGATATTCGGGGTTCCAACGAGTTTGTTCAAGCAAGATGGCTACGAGATGAAATTCAAACAAGCTTCGAGAGAAAGATGCACTGAGGCACTCCGTTTCCCTCTACTGGCTGATTGATGCCACTGTCAACCTCGATAATCGTGAGCATTGGTCATCTTCAAGGTGGCTTAACCCCATGTCATCTCACCTCATGTAAGAACAGCTGCAAATCTTAACGCGAACAATTTCCTATTTCGGCCAAAGCCATGATTGCAATGAGGATGTCTCGGATATCGCGGTCACAAGAAGCTCAAACTTGATATCGACCACAACTCTTTCTATCTTACCCGCTGAACCTCAGAAAAGAACACAATAAAAGTAGAACGAATTGGGACAAAAGATTGCGCCCAACTTTGCCAAAGACGGACATGAGCGACTTTAGAAAGGCCAAGAGATGCAGCACCTGCGCTGTTCGGCGTGTAGCGGTAAGTCTGTGACCTCCAATCCACGAATCAAAAATTGTGATAACCAGGTCCCAAGTGTGATCGGAAATGTCCCTCGTGCTCCCAATGCCTGTTAACGGGACGGACCTGCGGAGGCTATCACCGCCAGGCAATCTTCGTCCAGGGCGACGTCGGGACCACCAAACCCCGGACACGAAAAGCACATGCCCCCGACGATCCTCATCCCCCAGCTCCCCGTGTTGATGCCCAGCCTCCCGCCAAACAAGGCAAGACAAGGCGGCGACGTCGACAGACGAAAGGACCCGCTATCAAGTATCAGGTAGCATCGCAACCTAGCGAGACGCTTTCCTCTGAGCTGGATTTCCTCATCTGCCTCATCATTGAGAATTTCACTCCCGTGGAGGAGAGGTCGTTGGTCAGCGCCGTAGACGGCTCTGCTGCCTGTCTTGACTCGAGGGTTTGCGGTACTTGGGTCACCCTGCTTCCAACTATTGTAGCGCGGGCGACGGTTCATGTGGATGTCCTTCAGTGTGCGGTCAAGACATTAGGCTACACGATCTTGAACAAGATTCCAAGGGCGCTTGAAGAGTATGGCGAGACAATCCGTTTATTCACGTCTACCCTCGGCGTCGTCGGGGAGGGCTCGTTTGAGGAGTTGCTGGCAGCCATATTATGCTTGACTATTGCTGAAGTATGAAGATTTGCTGCCTCAATTTGATGCAGATCACTGACTTTACATTATTGATCTTAGGTCCTATTAGGCACTGAGCACAATGGATGGCTGGCGCACACCCGAGGTATCTCTACGCTGATTCGAGAGAAAGGGCCCGAGGCTTTTCAAGATGGCATTCCGCATCAGCTGTTCACAAGCTTTCGTGTGTTCATGGTACGTCAAGAAACATTGGAGTAAGCCAGTCGCGATGTCACTTACACGGAAACAGCTTCTTGAGGCTATCCAACACCGCAGAGAAACCTTCCTAGATGAGGCCGCCTGGAGAACGCTACCCTTTTCATCTGAACCGAAATCCTTGATGCAAGGTCTACTGGATCAGATATCTGGTTTGCCGTCGCTGTTACAGCGGCTCGATGTAATTTCCAACGGCAGCCCGAAGGACCAGACTGAGGACATTGTGGATTTGTATAGGGACTTTGACGCTCAGATGCTTCGCCTCGAAGACTGGGAGACAAAACTTGATACGAGCGCAGCATCCAGACTCCTTTGGTGGCCCGTGGCACTATCTTCTGATACCGGAACTGCATTTCCAATATCGTACGAGTTCACCAATGTATTAGTCGCCAATACGATAATCCATTACTGGGGGTTTCTCCTCGTCATCCAGTTGTCGATGGAGACATTACAGGCTATTTGTGGCAAGCATGGGATCGATGACTCCCACGTCGCAAAGCAAAGAGCTACGGTCTTGTCAGACAGAAAGTTGACTCTGGCAAACGACATCTGTCAAAGCGTCCGATACCATCTCCGCCCCGAAATGAAACTCTACGGCCCGGCTGCAACGCTGTTTCCCCTCAACGTGGCGTTGCAGGTATTCAGACAGGAGAATAAGACAGAAGAGACTTTATGGTGTGAGGAGACTATTTGTCGGCTTGGTTCCATGGGGATACGGCTCGCCTTTCATATTCCTCCGATTGGGGCCATGAAGTCTCCGTGAGACTCAGCTGGCGATGCAGGCTAGATCAACATTGACTTGTAAATGTCGCTCTTGGCAATCTGTACGTATGACTTTTATCGCATGTTTGGGTTAGGTGCCTGTAGGTATACTCTATTAAAAGAATTGGGTAGATAAATCTTCAGTCTTCTATGAGGAGACTAAATCATGTTAGGAAGCAAAAAGCGCAACCCACTGAAGTATGCATATGCGTGCGAGAAGAAAGATGCTGAGATCATAAGCCACTTTGGAATAAGCATGAGCAGTCCTATTTGCACAGTTGAATATTCCTATTTGAACAGTCGTGGTATGTGCGTATACTAAAAGTCTTAGGCATATACCACCTCTCCTACAGTTACACACCTAGTTATAGTGTGAGCTGATGGCATAAAGAGTAATTAATCAGGGCCGCGACTATTGATTGTCATCGCAGCATGAAGTAGAGGGCAGAGGCAGAGGCAGAGGCAGGGGCAGAGGCAGAGGCAGAGGCAGAGGCAGAGGCAGAGGCAGAGGCAGAGGCAGAGGCAGAGGCAGAGGCAGAGACAGAGGCAGCCAGGGCTCCTCCAGCTCCTAGTCGTGAGGTTTACAATCGCGCTATCCACTGTCGCAGCTTTTGCTGCTGCCTCTGCTACTGCCCTTGAAAGAATTGGCATCTATTAATGTACTGTGAGTTGCTAGATATAGAGTGTGCCATACTGTAACTTGGTGTGTGGGTGTGAAAGTGTTACTTGGGGGTTACTCTATCAGGTGGCACAGACCACGACTGTTCAGATAGGAATACTTGACTGTGCAAATAGGACTGCTCATAAGCATACTACTACTATATTCCGAATTAGGAAACCATTCGCGTTTACCTCTTGTGTTGAGAAGACTAAGATAGGGCAATACGTCCCGTCGAATGCAAGTATAAGAAGAACTCCTTGCCTCATCAGTTCCATTTCAATCAATCTACTATCTGTTTTCTCTTCCAATCTCATCTTTGTATCAATTAACATTCATCATCAACTTCTCTCACTACATCATTTTTCATTTTACCAACTGCATCAACAGCACAATGGTCTTCAGCGAAGAACTCGTCCAGGGGCTGATCCAGCATGCCGAGTACAGGACCTCCCTGATCTGCCCTCAAACAGAACCTTCTGACATATATCTCTCTGCAGTGAATGCTCTCTAACGCACCAGCCTCTCCCAACATTTGAAGAAATGAAGGCCACCCTGCCCCCCGGCGCAAGCGTGCTTATGATCGGTAACCCAACACTCCCTTCAAAGTCTTCTCCTCCGTACGGCGGTGACTGATATACTTCCCTTATAGTGACTTGTTGCGACCCTCGTGTCCTCCCAGACAAGTTCTTCGGAGGAATCGGCATGAGTATGCCCAACCCCTTTCCCTTGAAAAGCCTAGAACCAACTACAACTGCTGACTCTCATCACTCCTAGAAATCAGTGAGATTCGAAACGCAGGTGGCCGTGCCAGGGAAGCTCTCCGCTCAATCATCTGCGTCGACCAAATGCTTGGCGTCGGAGCAGTCATGGTTATCCACCACACTGGTGCGCTACAAGAATATTCTCTCTTCTCACCTTTCACCCTAGATAAATATCGATGAGCAACTTTGGAGTTCTGACGGAATAGCCTGCTAGATTGTGGCCTTACGCACCTTCGGAACGACTACCTGCATAAGTCTCTGACTGAAAAGGCACCTGAGAATGCAGATGAGATTGCGGGGATGGACTTTGGGGAGATTGTCGAGTAAGTGCTTGATTCTGAACTCGTTTCACGAACGACTGATGCTGAGATTATTATGGTGCTGTAGTTTGAAGGCTAGTGTTGTTGAAGACATGAAGATCCTCAAAGATAGTCCGTACTTGAGGGAGGAATTGAAGATCTATGGGTATGTGTATGATATCAAGACTGGAAAACTTCAGGAAGTCAAGCAGTAGAAGAATCTCAACGACCAGACCGGATACATTGTAAGCTAGCTAGCCACTTATCTGCTTCATGATCCAACATGATCAATCTCATTGTTTGTTCACGCAAGTCGTTAGATGTCCTTTGTGCAGGACCATGCAAAGCTGCTATACACAACCTTAGCATGCCCCGGACTACATATTATGTCAACTGCAGACTATCACCAGAAGAGAACTATATACGGTGCAAGACATTGATGTATATACCAAGGCACTCGCATCCAGACGCACGACTCCACGCAAAAACCGCTGCTCAGGGTATCGCCGCTCAAAATTACTCACGCTAAATCAGGAAACTTCAAATGTCGCCATCGGTTATTGAAACTGCGAATTGTACCCCAACCAGTCCGACTCGGGATCCGGCATTCTCATCGACTCCCCCGTCAGCCCGTTGACGCCCTGAGTAGGCCACGATTGGCCATTTGCTGACCTGGGCTCTAGCAGCTTGGGGTAGTTGAAGAAGTCAAAAATGTCGATGTTGTCGAGCTCGCTCAGCGAAGTCACTTGTGTTGACGTCGGCTCCGAGCCTGATTGTCTTGTTGATGATATCAAGGTTGCGAGATCGTGTGCGCTCCTGTCAGGCTATGTGTGAGCACATGGACAATAAAATCATACTGGCGCAGTCATAGCACGCTCACCTTCGCATGGCTGTAAAATTCATATCTCCCTGCCGCCCTCTCTGAACAGCCCTGGAAAGGATCTTTGCATAGTTACTAGCAACCTCCCAGTACTGCCCAATATGACCGAGTATCTCGATGAAGAACTCAATCTTGGGATCGACAGGGCAGCCTATCGATGCCGCATGGACCAGCAACAGTCTTGCGGCAACCCAGAGACCAAAGATGAAGGGAGGCCCGAGATTATCCAGGCCACTTGCTTCAAAAACATCTCGGGCAATGTCTGCCAGGCTCTGGACGGCAGACAAGCACCGTTGCATGGCGTAGTACGACGGGACGAAAAGGTGTGACCTGACGGTCGGATACGCCGCTGAGGAGTGCAGTCGCACAACAGACGTAACGTAGGCGCCGTGCAACATGAACCAATTTGCCACTCGGCTGCCCGGATCAGAGTGGCAGAGTGCCGAGATCTTGCTGTAGTCGCTGGGCAGGCTTCTCAGCCAGCCATCAAGCGCGCTGTCTAATGATCGGTACGTGTTTCGCCAGCTGGCCACATCGGGTGAGGATGTGATGTCGACGGGCGTCTTGAGAAAATCGTGTACCTTGCTTAGTATCCTCAGGATTTCGCAGTGATACGAGAAGCTACCCAGATTTTCCGGCTTGTTGGTGGCATATCCCGTTGTGCCGTACGGCTGGGAGGTCGATAGCCAAGACCGCGTCTCGACTGGGACATTTCTCGAGAAGAGATCATAGGAGCTTGGAAGGACCCTCTGCATCTTTCTATCTTCCAGCATGAAATCAAATGTTGTTGTGGCTATCGTTGCGTATCGGTCAAGCAGATACACCATCCAGCACATCCGCCGCCGCCCTTCATCCTCAATCCACGAGTCCGGCCGTCCAGCAGTGACTCTTCGTATCGAACCTGTGTGCGGCAGATTATCAGACTGGACGGACAGATAGACGCTGCTTTCCTCGCACAGCCCGAGCTGCTTGACGTTTTGTGCCAGAAGCGAAAGGAGGTTCCAGCCCTTGGGGCCATTTGAGGTGCCCAGCTCATCCAAACTGAGTATGATCAAGGCCCTGAGCGCGGGGACGCTCACGTTTTCCATCGTATACATCTGTACAATTCGTTTCGACACCGCATGGTGATGAGCTCTCATCTCCGAAGACAGTCGAGGGTCTTTGAGGAATCTCAAGGTCGTGGCCACGATGGCATGCAAAAGCACACGGTCCGGCTCGTTGAGCGAGGTCGAGCCAAAGAAGAGGCCGAACGTGGTCTTGCGGTCCAGGATGGGACACCAGGGGTTGCAGTGTTTGAAGTAGAGATCGACGAGGGTGTATACAATGTCGTGAGGCGGAAAATCATTGACGGCGGATATGGAAGAGGGGCCTCTTCGAGAGGCTGAAAAGGTGGAGGTCGGGTAAGTTTGGGGATGCGAGTTATTGACCACGGGTGAGTTGGAGCTCGCAAGGGGTGGCATTCGCGCGTCCTGGTAGTTGTCGGCGCCATTTGCATCCCATGATGGGCTTATAAGACCTGGCCTCAAAGTGGGAGTGCTCCGGACAGCTCCCACCGGACCAAGCCTCGCCCCGTCTGCGTGATAGGCGTCGGCTGGAGATGGCAGATGGCTGGTGAGAGCCGGTGAGAGGCCCTGCGTCTGTGAGCTAGGTAGGTGGTCATTGGCGATGTGCTCTTCAACACGGCGGCCCAGGCTCTGCAGCAGCGCATCGATGCGGTTGACCTTGGCCTCGAGCTCGAGGCTGAAGCCGATGCGGCTGCCCGGCTTCTGCCTCTCAAGGTAGACACAGGTCCGGTTGTGCCGCGCGCACCAAGAACATGCGGGCTCGGCGCGGTCACACTTGACCTTGCGCGCCTTGCAGAGCTCGCAGCTAAGGAGAGAGAAAGAGGGTCAGCAAGGCTGTTCTGATAAGAGGAGCGAGTGGCTGCCACATTCACTCATTCTGGTGAGTCATGGCATAGTTGACCCGAGGTGATATAATATAATATGCTGTAATGAGGCAAACTGAAAAGAGATGGCGAGGCAGTAATGAGACGAGGAGAGACGGGATAGGGTGCCATGGGATATGGGTAAAGGAGAGGAGAGATCAAGACATACGACGTCTTCTGATACTTGGCCCGCTTGCGCTTCTTGCCGGCCACCTGCTCAGAGCCCTTCTGCGACGACGAAGCAACGGCAGGCGTGGTCTCATCAGCACTGGAGGCGTCGTCGTGGCTCGATGCCGAGTTTGTGTCGTCCTCGGCCATGGACAGCGAGAGCGACGCGCGCTGCATGATTCAGGTCCGTCCGCATGTGCTGAGCTCAAGGCGTGCGCGGGCTGGATCGGCGCTGCGTCCTGGTCCCCCTTATCGGGCATGCAGAGAATTCACACCACTGGGGAGACGCTGCAGGCAGTATCTCGTCATTTGCTTGCCGGGCCCGAATCACGGCGAGTCTGGACTTTGGGCTCGTGGTGGTTTTGTTCTCAATTGCTCTGCAAGGCTCGGGGATGAGGTGGGGGATCGTGGCCCGTTATTGGCCGTCTATTTTCCTCATTAGTAACCATCGGGACTTGTCCAATCCCATCCGTGGAGGCAGCCGGGAATATGCTCTGCTGAAGAGGGCCCTAGCGGCACTGCAGCGGCTCAGTTACAGGCATAGCGGGTAGCTCTAGGCGCCGTCTACAGGCCCTTTGGGGGCCATCTACCACTGCGTCCAGGCCACCTGGGCACCCGTGGACCCCATCTTCAGGCAGTGGAGGGGCTGGTTGATTCATGCTCGCCCTCAACTGTCATCAGAGACGAGGCCAGGCAACTTCTGTCCTCAAGTCTCCATCATCTTGCTTCTCCCGTTAGCCATCAGCCCATTCCGTGGGTTTGCTCTTGAGCTCGCAAAGACGCCGGGACGGCGCTCAACAGGCCTCTTACTATGCCTTCCCCGCAATCCTTGGCCAGTCTCCTTTGGGGAAGTGGTTCGAAAGTCGAGCTGCCGCGGCTTCATGCGACGACTCCGCAGGCTGCATGTGGTGAGGGCGTGTCTGTCTTCTAGTGTCCGTCGCTTCTCGAGCCAACGCCACTCGCCAGCTCTTCAACGGTCATCTCATTGATCTCCCTCCATCAGGCCAATCCCAATCATCGTCGACAGTTTCGATTGGCATTCCGTCATGCTGCCTTGCCAAGTGCCGCCTTGACGCACCGAGCGAGCATCACGAGACACCTCCAGGTCGAAAAGCCTCCCTCCCAAACGCAGAGCATCGCCATACACCCCGCGTCCACAGCTTCTCCAAACCGGGGATAACCTCACGTTCCAAAGACCGTATTTGCGCCTAGCGTTGTGGCGTTGGAAGGCCCCTGGTCAGCGGAAACGGATGCTGAAGGCTCCCACCACGAAGACTTCGCTAGCCGCTCTCGTATCGCTCCTCCGTTGGAGCTCGTCGGAAGCTAATGGTGATCTGGGCCAACGAAGAATCGAGTCGAGGCCTTGGTGAAGATTTCATATATTGCCGACTGCCCCCGCTCCTGCAGGGATGCCGTTCGACCGCTGCTAGTCGTGTCCATGTCTGCACAGATACACCAACAGCACCGACATGCTGGTCTTGGAAAGCCAAGCACGGGCGTCGACGAGAATGCGGAGAAGGCAGAACTTTATCTCAGCGGCCCCAATCCTTCTCCAATCGTTCTACTTGGTCTTGCTAGTGTCTGGGGTCGTCAAGCGAACTGACACACATAAGCTCGCGGGGCCTTTGCAGACTTGACTCTCCAGACAAGGAAATGGATCATCGAGGCTGCTTGGCTTGGCAAAGCAAACGCCCTCCCCCGAGCGTGACCAACGGACACGAACCTCTTTAGCGTCCCCTCGCTTCCGTTATGCTGGCTTGGCGATGCCAAATGAAACGGAATGTCAGTCAGTAATCCTGTCTGGCGATCCGCACGTCGTCTCCACCCTCACTCGGTCTTTTGGAAACCGAGACTCTGCAAGGGTTGATCAACGAGTCCGGGAATACAACCCCGAAAGCCTTATATGGTGGGAACTCGACAGGGTAGCATCAACACAACAGGACCGGGGATACTACACGCCTCGGTGGGCTTCCAGACATGCTTCCACGGCTCCTCAGGCGGGATATCAAGGGGTTCACTTCAGCTCGTGCGAGCTCACAGGCAGGCCACGCGACGATGTGGGATTTGGCAATGCCTCGAGCCAGAACGCTCGCGTGGAGATGCTAGACTGGGAGGTAGAGCAGCAAGGAAATGCGTGATCCCGACACCTTCAGCGCTCGGGCCCTGTCCTAGGAGCAACGCAATGTACGACGCGGAGGATGTGCATATCGTGGTCACAATATGATCGTGCTTCCATGCAAGTGTGTGTCTGCGTCCTTGCATGGTCGCACTACTACCATTCACCAAGGACATCTAGGCGGAGGGAGACGGCATATCCGGCAGTCAGAATAATGAATAGGCAAACCGCTGATGTATTATGGGTTGTTAAGCTGACGAAATCATTACAAGCGCTTCATGAGAAAAGAAAAATCGGACACTGGTACGTTATTGTACCTCCACCTCGTTGAGCCATCCTCTGCTCATATCGACGGCTTTCTCCCATCGGGCGAACTTCTTGCGCGCCTCCTTTTCGGGCATCTGAGGCTTGAAGATGGTGCGACCCTCGTTGTTGACATCCTTCAGATCCTCAAAGGTCTTCCAGACACCCACTGCGAACCCTGCGGCCATGGCAGCGCCAAGCGCCGTTGTTTCACGCATTCCGGGTCTGTTGACGGGGATACGTATCAAGTCGGATTGAGTCTATAATGAAATGGTTAGTTTTGAATGATCAAGTCTTGACAAAGTGAAGTGTTGCACACGAACCTGCATAATCAGATCTGCAGCGCACATGCCACCGTCTACGCGGAGCTCTGTGAGCGGCTTTCCGCTGTCCTTCTCCATGGCCATCAAGATGGCTTGCGTCTGGAAACAGGTGGCCTCGAGGGTGGCGCGGGCGATGTGGCCACGCTTGGTATAGGCAGTGATGCCGAAAATGGTTCCTCGAGCGTCGTCGATCCAGTAAGGGGCGAAAAGACCACTGAATGCAGTCACAAAGGTGCAACCGCCGCTGTCCTCGACCTCCTCGGCGAGAACACTCAGCTTGGATGGGGAGTCGATGAAGCCAAAGTTTTCCACCAGAAACTTGACACTGGATCCGGCGGTGGCGATGCTGCCCTCGAGAGCATACATCCGCTTGCCCTCGCCAAAATCAAAGGCAACCGTGGTCAGGAGACCGTGCTTGGAAATGACGGGCTTGGGGCCTACGTTGTACAACAGGAAGCAACCGGTGCCGTATGTGTTCTTGGCCAGGCCAGCGGTGAATCCCTTCTGGCCTACCAAGGCGGCAGACTGGTCGCCCAGGCATCCGGTGATTCGGACGCCCTTCAAAGCGGTCATGGTGAGAGAGCCATACGCCTGGGGGTCGGAGGAGCTGACAATCTTGGGAAGCGCGACCTTCTTGCGGTCGATGCGGAACCAGTCAAGGAGGTCATCGTCGTACTCAAGAGTCTCGATGTTCATGAACATGGTGCGCGAGGCGTTGGAAGGATCTGTGACGTGGATGTTGCGGGCAGGGCCGCCATTCAGCTTGTACACCAGCCATGAGTCGACTGTGCCGAATGCCAGGGTTCCACGCTCGTAGGCCTCCTTGACCGCGGGGGCATTCTCAAGGAGCCACAACAGCTTGCTGGCGGATGGGTATGTGGAAAGAGGGAGGCCGCAGCGGCTGTTGAGCTCGCCGGACCCAATGCGGTGCTTCAGCTTGCGGACCAGCTCTTGTGATCGAGCGTCGGTCCAGACAATGGCGTTGTGCAGCGCCTTGCCCGTCGTCTTATCCCAGACGACGGTGGTCTCGCGCTGGTTGGTGATGCCCACGGCGACAATCTGCTCGCGGGTGTGGCCCTGGTTCTCAAACTCGGCGACACAACCATTTACGCAAACTTCTACTGACCGGACGAGCTCCTCAGGGTCTTGCTCATGCCAACTGCAAATGATGTCAGTTTTGACTCTTTTCTTGTTCTTCTTCTTTTCCTTGTTTGCGTTGCGGATAATTCAAAATGACATCAAAATCTTCTTGTGACATCATGGGGATCGACAAACGTACCCAGAATGCGGATAGTGCTGCTGGAACTCTAGCTGATGTGTTGCGACCATGTCGCCCTTCTGGCTGAAGATGAGGAACCGAGAGCTGGTGGTGCCCTGGTCTATGGCTCCGACAAACGTGGGTCGGATCATGGCTCTGAAACTTCGTGAACTTCTTCTGGATTTGAATCTCTTTGAAAGGGAGGCGAGCATTCAAAGGTGGTGGTTGTGCTCTGTGGTAGCGCAGGGTGGCGGAGAGTTGTGTGGGTCTTGTGAAGAGAGAAGAGGAAGAAAGGAGAAGAAGAAGAAGTAGGAGGAAGAATTAAGGAGTCACGGAAGGCTTGTTATAAGAAAACTGACAACACAACAGAGCTGGCAACGCAATGCTATGATGATGAAGAGAATAGACGGGAGGAGGATGATTGTCGTTTGGTGTAAGAGAAAAGTTGGAGAAAACCGGACAGGTGTGTGGTTGCGTGGCTCAAGGTAGGCCGACAAGCGGCCCTTTATGTCGCCCCCTCCAAGACACGAGAGATTGACTTTGGGGGAGCCCTGACACAAGACAAGCCCAAGGTAAGGTAACAAGCAGCATCATCCGCCTGGGGCGGGCAATTAGTGTGAGCGTGTGCCTTGTTGCTGCTAACTAACTGCCAACTACTAGTTCTGCCCTTTAGTCGCCCCCCGGAGTAATTGGGTTCCAGGGAGGACATCAGCATTTCGACATCGACTCCGGTGCTCGCGACCCTCTCCTCTCTTTCTCGCACGGCGCCTAAGAAGCACTAGGACGGGCGACGCGTGGGATCTACCCCTCAGTTCCACAAGTTCTAATTCCAGGCTCCCCAGATTGTGGAGGCGGAAACGGTCACGAGGGGGCGAGAAACTGAAGGCGAGGGCGCTAAAGGGGGGGGGGGGGCAGAGATGACATGGGAAAACGGGTTGGACGGGGTTTGCTTGCGCCTCTCTCACTGACTCTCTGACTGACTCTCATTCTCTCTGAAGGAAGAAGGGTTCCGAACTGGTGGAGACAACAGAGTCCCGAATTGGGGGCACCGAGATTTGGGGGGGGGCGTGTTTTTTGTTATTATTACGGAGCGCCGTACCGAGAGGGCGAATATTTCGCCCAATGGCTGTTACGATTACGGAATCCTGATGCTACCGTAGGGTGGTAATGGGTTGTTTGTTTGGGTAGTATTCGCTCCTTGTACATACAGCCGCAAGGGCCTGGACCTGCGGTTCCGGCTGACCTTTTTCTTTTTTTTCCTTTTTCCCCACGGGCAGCTAGACGAGATTTGACTTGCCCGTGTGCTACTAAACATATCTCGGTATCTGCTTTTGTCTGCCTCGGCTTCCCCCGTTCAGGTTGGGCTGGTTGTGGCTGTAAGCCATCGACGATTCGGCTGGACTTTAAAAATCACAGGTACTGTACAACATGTGACTAGCAAACATAGGAGCCAACCCCCAAGGAACATGAATCCTTCCCTACCTACTGATTCCTTTTCCCTAACCCCCGCGCAACGTGACAGTAGACCAGTGTATGTAGTTACAAGGGGCCTCCGTTTCGGGCATCAGCATCCCGAGCTCAGATCCGGGGCCCCGATGCAGGAGACACACATCAATTGCTCCCATCGTGACCCCAATGGCCCTCCCATTCGGTCTCTGCCGCCCCGACCCGGTACCGCAAAAGCTGCCCATCCTCCAGGCTCGCGGGACCCCTTCTTTGCTAGCCTCACGCGCGATGCTGCTTGCTGCTCTTCTCCCCCCGGAGGGAAGCTATCCCTCTGGATCGCAGC
Organism: Trichoderma sp. PF4103; assembly: GCA_023628735.1. Classification (NCBI taxonomy): domain Eukaryota; kingdom Fungi; phylum Ascomycota; class Sordariomycetes; order Hypocreales; family Hypocreaceae; genus Trichoderma; species Trichoderma sp. PF4103. Next base: position 262,686 of record JAMAKC010000003.1, read on the forward strand.
TAGAGAAGCCGCTACCGCTCGGGAAAAAGGGCCCCCTCAGACATGGCCGCCGCCGCGCGCGATCTTGATCGGAAAGAATAGCGAGGGGGTGGGGGCTGCAGCTTGGGATTGCAATACCGAAAGTGGCTGAGCCGAGCCGAATCTGCAAGGTGCTCCCTCTTTTCAATCCCGTCCCATCGTCCCGCGGCCAGGATCCGGATAAGCGCCCGTGGTCAGATGGGCGTCCGCGCTTTTTCGACTAATGAATATCGCAACCGTAAAGAGGTGGGGGAAGAAAGGGGGAATAAGGCCACGAGACGGGCAGAGACTGACAGGCACGGCCCTTCCCCGGTGAAGCCAGCGACGATGGGATGCCGTTGCCCATGGGCTCCCCCTCTCTCTCTTCCCCCCCCCTCGCACTAGAAGGCGAACCCCGTACTGCTCGCACTTGTGCATGACAGACACACTCACACACGGCAATGTCCTCTTTTTTTTCCCCGATGGGGAGATGCACGCCGCTCCATCCTTGCATCAAGCATGGCTGGCGCAAGCTAGGGGCCGCTTCATGTGCAGGTAGCAGTAGTATGGACAGGACCCAGAAGCTTAATGTTGTCTGTGCTGATCTGTTGCCTGAGAGGGAAATCGTTCTTCAGGATGCCGTTCGTGTGACTTTGCAAGATAAAAGAAGCATCGTTCCTCTGCTGTTTCGCTTCGTCTTGCTGCCGGGTTTTGTGCTTCCTCTCTCTCTCCCCCTTTTCGCTCGCTCGCACCGCCAGATGCTCCTTTCCAAAGTCGCTGCTGTTTTTTCACTCCGCTCTTTGCGCTAGGACGACCTTTGCAGCCGGCCACGTCCGGCGGCCGGGAATCGAGAGGTCTCACCAGGGTCCTTAGCCGTCGCCACGATGGTACCGTTTAGCCAGGGAGGGGAGGGGGTGCGTATGGTGCGGTGCGTCTGCATGTTCGATGCCCTCCCACGGAAACAAGTTCTCCTCCGAGCGTGTGCGAAGCTGGACCTCGGCCGTAGCCCGTTGCCCGCCAGCTTCCTTCGTGAGACCGTCGCTGTTATGCGTACTACTGGTAGCACGGCAGCAGCAACGGCAATGGAACAGCCCGAGTGACATGAAATGTTTCGGTGAAAGCCGCCGAGTGCATGCGCCGTAGAAGAGATGATGAACCCCGAGACTGCGTCTTCACAGCCCCGAGCCCAGCCAGCCTTTCGGTCAATCTCATCCAGCATCATTCGATTCTTGTTCCCGTCGTCCGTCCCAACCAACGTTGTTCGGCAACCCTTGGCATCGCCTGATCTTTCGAGTAGCTGGTTCTTGTTGTTTCCCTAGTGCTCGTTTGCGACTTTCTCTTCTCCTCAGCGTATTGCAATGGTTATCGTCGTTGGTTTCCAACCATCCCGTCTCATCCTTCCCCCCCGTATTCGAAGGCGGGGAAGAACGTGTTCTCGATTGTTGTCGAGGTCCACAACGCAGCAAGGCGGGCGAACCCTTGTTTGCTTCGACCAGATCTGTCTTCCTTTTCTGTTCGACAGTCTCTTCAGACCTGTCACTCTGTGTGTGCCAATCTGGTCGTCTCGCGAACACACCCCTCCCCCTTCCTCTCGTCGTGTGTCTGCAGCACCGACTTACCCGGTCCTTTGGTCGTCGCTTGTGTGCTTCTAGACGCCAGCCAGCCTTGAGATTTGTTCAAGCTCGTAGGGCGTGGTTGGTAGCTCCGTACCTTGCCCCACGGCAAGAGAGACGTAATAGTAATCTTCCTCTTATCCTTTGCCAGGCGTTGCCTTTGCCATGCGTGGGAAAGGGTAGACATCGTGAAGGCCGGCCTGGCTGCTGCTGCATCTCAAAAGGGAGGGGGGAAGAGAGCTATAATTTGACAACACCACCCACCCTCCCACAATCTCTGAAACCAGACTCGGATGTTTCTTTCTTCTTCTTCGCTGTGACCAGACATTTCTTTTCCATATCTTGATCAGGTACACACATAGCCAGACATTGAGAGTTGGTCAAGAATGTCCGCGTCTGCAGAGACTTCGGAGTTCTCCATCGACAAGTCTGTCCCCATTCCCATTCCCATTCACCACACCATGGGAAACCCAAGCCTCCACGACGCAGAGGGAGCAATATTTCTCGCAACGTCCTTGGAGGAAGAGGAGCTGCTGGCTTGGAGCAAGATTCGGAACTACTGCCAGGACTTCTTTTCTGAGTTCCTGGGGACCATGACCTTGATCCTCTTCGGCGATGGTGTTGTTGCGCAGGTTGTTCTGAGTGGTGGCACCAAGGGCGACTACCAGAGCATCTCCTGGGGATGGGGGTAAGTCTTCATTGCGGTCAACCGCATTCCGTAGTGCCATGCCATGCCGAGAGATAGAGAGAGCGTCGTCCGACTAACAGCAACCCAGAATCGCCGTCATGCTGGGCGTCTATGTCGGCGGCAAATCCGGCGGTCACCTCAACCCTGCCGTGACCTTGGCCAACTGCCTGTACCGCGGCCACCCCTGGCGCAAGCTGCCCGTGTACGCCCTGGCCCAGCTCCTCGGAGCCATGGCCGGCGCAGCCATCGTCTATGGCAACTACAAGTCGGCCTTTGACGCCTTCGAAGGGGGCGCCGGGATCCGGACCGTGACGGGGCCTACCGCCACCGCCGGCGTCTTCTGCACGTACCCTGCGCCCTTCATGACCCGGACCGGCATGTTCTTCTCCGAGTTCGTCGCCAGCAGCATCCTCATGTTCTGCATCTTCGCCCTGGCCGATCCGAACAACATTGGCGCTGGAAACCTGATGCCGCTGTGCCTGTTCTTTCTCATCTTTGGCATCGGTGCTTGCTTTGGCTGGGAGACGGGCTATGCCATCAACCTGGCTCGTGACTTTGGTCCTCGGTTGGTGTCCTATATGATCGGATACGGACATGAGGTGTGGTCCGCGGGCGGTTACTATTTCTGGGTACGTATTGTAGCTCTTCCCGTCGTCTCCCCTCTGCGGACCCCTTTGGCGTTGGCGACGGTTCGTTCGATGTGTCGTCTGCTAACCATGTGCTGCAGATTCCGATGGTTGCCCCGTTCCTGGGCTGCGCATTCGGGGGGTTCCTGTACGACGTCTTCATCTTCACCGGCCCCAGCCCCATCAACACCCCGATGCTGGGCCTGCAGCGTTTGATGCGGCCCCGCAGGAGCGTGTGGTCCAACACACATCAGTCTGCCATCGAGACGAAGGTCTAGAACTCGGTTCGATGCTGGGGGATGTGACCATAATGATAACAGGACGGGGATTGTCTCGGTAATTGTTACAGCAAAACAGGAACAGAATCATATGTGATTGGAGGATCATCGGAAAAGATGTGGGCCAGCAATGAATAAGGGAAAAGGGGTGAGCACCGAAAAAAGGTCGGCGATGTGTTTTGATAATTGGCTTTGCCCTTTTCTCAGGTGTTTTTGCTTCTTCGCCTTCCTTCTCTCTTCGTGAGAAGTCGGAGTACATGGATGGGTGTAAATGTATGTATTGGTAAACTTCCAACAGATGATAATGTATAGGTAGCGAGCGACAATGATAACAGGATAATGTTTGATTCCACCCTCATACTCAAGAAGAACAGTGTACCGATTCGACATCGAGTATCGCGCATCAACGATACAATGCTGGCTTGCCCTTGTGATCGAGACGGGGAGAAACGACGGAACAAGGATCTGTGTTTGCATGATGAGACCCCGGAAATGTAATGGTCATCAAATAGCTAGGACCAGCCTGCTGGAAACTCGTTGGCGACTGAATAAGACAAATGATTTATGATGGAAAGCAGGGTAGTATGAGACTTTTGAGAGAATCCGTGATAGTCCGTGATAGTGGCCCTGATAATCCGCGATGGTAGGAGACGAGAAGAACATAATACCGTTCTTACCCTATTAGCCGGCAAGGGCAACCGCACTTCCATTTGCATCATGCAATGGCCTGTGATGTGCATGACAACAGCTGCAGCCCGCATACTTGGATAGCTCAATGCATCTGATCTCCTCAGCTCAGCTCAATGCAGAGCAATGCGAACCATACTTCAACCAACCGGCGCTTGCCTGATGCTGAAGGATGGGGTTGTCACCAGCATCGACACCGCCTGCAGACACGCGTCCACCGGTGAGGCTCGTTGCCAATATCGTGAGATTATGACAAGGCAATACCGTTGCCGGCACGCTGCAGGGTCTGAGCGTGTCAAAGCGATATCGCTTTCAGCCGCTGTTGCCAAGCCAATACCATCTCCTGATCTCTTTTGTCGTTTCTTCCAACCCTTGCGTTGTGAGGTCCCGCCCTCAGCCATCAACACCATGTCAAGCGTTGCACGGGCTTCTCCGAGCAAGGGGAAGCAAAAAGACGATAAGAAGCTGCAGATATGGTCACCTGGCCCGTGTGGAGCTGGCTGCCGCGGGAAGAGGCGTGTAAATCTCTTCCTCCTCCCTTCTGTGTCTTCTTTCGCTTTTGGGAGGTGGCCTTTGCGCTGCGTTGGCGATACAACCTGGTAGGCATCAACCATATGCACACGCCCTGCGTCTTTTGGCCGTACTTGGCTAGGAGACTGGCGAGAAACGGAGGAAACGGAGGCATCGTGAGCGAAACGGCGTCGTTACTTCCGCGTAAATTCCGACAAGGTGGGTAGTCGCCATTGGATGGAAAGTTGAAGAATTGCTGAATGTATTTCTTCTTGATAGGTTTTCATGATGGCGCGCGGAGCTTGAAGCTGAAGGAGAGACGATGCATGAGGATGCTCGCTTTTCTCAACATTGTGGACGGCTGAATCGTAGTGACGGCTCAATGGTCTCGGGGCAGCTGATTTGCTGGATGCAGCTGGTGTCCAGAAGAAGCTGAAGAGGCGTGTGTCCGTTTCGAGACTGGAGGGAGGCTCGCGGATAAAGACGATTGGACCCTGGCCCTGGTCGTCGGTCTGGATGGGTTGAAGCTGGATGAAAATCATCCGGTACCGGCAGTCGAATCGTGATTGGCTGACTAAGTTGTGGCTGGGTGTGGCTGGTGCTTTTCTCCAAGTCGGCACGTGACCTGAGCGGCAGCAGGAGCGCAGAGGCAAATCGGCGATTGATTTCGAGGCGTCGCCTCTTCCTTTTAGCATCTGGCATGGACTTGATCGCATCGCCGGGAATGCAATCCCTCATATGGAACCACCACATCGAGGCTCCGGAATGGTTGCATTCCGCCAATGGCAAACACCAGGTGAACGAGGGCTGCCATCACCGGCTTTCTCTATCGGTTCTAACCCCGTCCTGACAGCTTCACGCCGTGTCGCCCTTCGGGGGTTCTCTACCGAACCATTCCCGACCCCCTCAGCCATGGCGACCCCTGTCGCGCGCCACAGCCGAGCTGGTCATCGACTCTGTCCATTCAAGGCCGTAGCCTGGGGGTGTGCCTCGCAGACTTCGGATCGTCAGCCCCGACTCGCCCCCGAACCCAAGCGTCCGATCCACTCTGAGCGCCAACCATCCGCGCACTGCTTGGGGATGCGTGGAGCAGAGACCCGCGATGGCCGTATCCCGGAGGCCGGGCTGCGGCGTGATTGGCCGGGACTTGACGATTCGAACCCTTTCAGGGAATCCGAGCTGGACCTCTTCCGAGCCGGCTTCATCGGGATCGCAAGGCCAAAGCCTGGTCGACGTTGCTGATCCGGCAGGTCTTCCTGCGTGACATCACAGAGATGTGGCAGTGATGTGGCCCAAGTTTGCGGCTCTGACTGTGAGCAGGACTGTGTGCAGCGCCCAATTCTCCGAAAAGAGGGGAGAAAACGAGTGCAATTCGATGTCTTGAGGCTCACAACAAGCCACCGCGTGGGGAAGTCGTACGAAAAGACTAGAATACGCCACAAGTTGGTCGTTCAACGGACTCAAACACACAAGGCTTACAAACAACCTACAATGTACGAAGCCTCTGATATCGACTGCCAAACTTGCTACTACTCTGCTTTTCCCCCAATCTCCTCTCACTCTTCTCATCCTCGCCCCTTTGCCCCACGAAGCATTGCCAAGACCCCATTTTGATCGTCGAATCAAGCCAAAATCTCGTTTGACCCACGTCAACCGTCTGTCGGCCGTCATTCACCGAGCTCACTCTCGGTTGCATCATTGAGGTCACCTCATCTGACGCAAATTCTATCTTCTGATTCTTTTGTTCCACTTCTAGCATCACAGTGGACTCGCCTCTCTTCAGTCTCCTCCCTGTTCTCTCTGCACTTCTTGCAAGTCGTCGCTTTTCTTACCTTCTTTAAGAGTGCCTCAAACCCCCCACCGCCGATTCTGCTTTCTAGAGCATCATCAATCGCGCTTTTGCACAAAGGAAAGGCCCTGCCAACGAAAGGACCCCTGCCATTCGCGCCCCGTTTCGTCCTTTCTCCAACAACCGCTTCACAACTTTTCACACCATGGTTCGAGGCTTCTCAAGCCTTCGACGGCCTCTGCTGGGTCTCGGCGCTGTCGCAACTGTTGGAGGTGCCGCGCTCTACGCCAACACCAGGATATCTCACACAACTCAGAAGGCGATCGCGGAAGTCAAGCGTGACAGCAATGGGCGCATCATCCCACCCTCATTTCCCGCCGTTCCGTCGCGCCTGCAGCAGCTGGCCGAACTGCGGCGCCACAGCAAAGACAGCGAGAACCTCGACGAGTACGATCTCATCGTTATCGGTGCGGGCGCAACAGGCGCTGGTATTGCGCTCGATGCCGTGACTCGAGGCCTCAAAGTAGCCGTTGTCGATCGCGATGATTTCGCGGCGGGCACCAGCTCCAAGAGCACCAAGCTGGTCCACGGCGGCGTGCGCTATCTCGAAAAGGCCGTCATGAACTTGGACTACTCCCAGCTGCAGCTGGTCATGGAGGCGCTGCACGAGCGCAAGACATTCTTGACAATTTCGCCTCACCTTTCCAACTCGCTTCCCATCCTTCTGCCTCTCGACAATTGGTTGCAAGCTCCCTACATGTGGGTCGGCACCAAGGCCTATGACCTGCTCGCCGGCTCACAGGGCCTTGAGGGCTCCTATTTCATGAGCAAAAGCAAGGCTATTGCCAATTTCCCTCTGCTGCGCCAGGACAACTTGGTTGGTGCCCTGGTGTACTACGATGGCCAGCACAACGATTCCCGAATGAACGTCTCACTCGCCCTTACAGCCCAGCTGTATGGCGCTACTGTTCTGAATCACGTCGAGGTCACGGGCTTGGACAAAGACGCGAACGGGCGAATTCGTGGCGCAACTGTCCGAGATACCATGCCCGACGGCGACAACAAGGAGTTCACCGTGAGGGCCAAGGGCGTCATCAACGCCACCGGTCCCTTCACCGATGCCATCGAGCGCATGGACGACCCTTCGCGCATGGATCTCGTTGCTCCCGCGTCGGGCGCCCACGTCATGTTCCCCGGCAGCGTGTGCCCAAACGGCATGGGATTGCTCGATGCGCGAACTTCCGATGGGCGAGTCGTTTTCGTGCTGCCATGGCAGGGCTACACCGTTGCCGGTACGACGGACCATCCTTGCGAAATTGAACAGGAGCCGATTGCGCCAAAGGAGGATGTGGCTTTTATCCTCAAGGAAGTCAACAAGCTTATCCGCCCGGATGTGAAGCTGAGCGAGGATGATATTCTGGCAACCTGGTCAGGTAAGCTACATAACCCCCCTATACACCCGCATCGAGTTTCCTGGACTAACATAGAAAAGGCATCCGACCTCTGGTCCGAGATCCCAATGCCAAGAACACCGAGTCCTTGGTACGAAACCACCTTGTCTCCGTCTCGCCTTCCGGTCTTCTGACCTGCGCCGGTGGAAAATGGACCACCTATCGCCAGATGGCCCAGGATGCGGTCGATGAGGCCATCAAGACATTTGGTCTTACACCGTCTGTGGTTTCTCTGCCCGACATCAGCGGCGCCGGTCTGCCTGGTATTCAGACCACAGGTCGCTGCATCACCAAGAAGGTGCCTCTGATTGGAGCGCACGGCTACTCGACATCTCTGGCCTCTCAGCTCATGGAGGCTCACCATATTGATCCCGATGTCGCCCATCATCTGGCACACAACTACGGTGATCGTTCCTGGGCTATTCTGTCAGCCTCCAATGCCGCCACTCGCCTGATCCCCTCGCTGCCCTTCATTGAGGCCGAGATCCGCCATGGCGCTCGATCCGAAGCTGCTTGCACCGCCGCCGATCTCATCTCCCGCCGCCTTCGCCTCGCCTTCCTAGACGTTGAAAACGCTCTGCGTGCTCTGCCGCGTGTCATTGATGTCATGGCTGAGGAGCTCAAGTGGTCAAACGATCGAAAGCAGCAAGAATGGAAGAATACCCTCTCATTCTTCAGATCGATGGGCTTGGACGAGGCTAAGCAGAACATTACCCGCAAAGAGGTCGAAGCACTGCCTGCTCTGCCAAGCCGAAACCCTAGAGTTGCGACCACGGCCGGCCAGGAGGAGCTAGGCAAGGTTGAAGCCAACGGCGTGCTGGCTTAAGCTCAACTGAACCGACTTTTTCTTTTGTACATATGGTTCGGGAGGAAAGGGTGTTTTTTGCTTTGTTGGCTTCATCTTCCGGAGTCTGATACCTGGCGTTGGGATGGGAAAGAAGGGTACCAAGGATCTGTTACGCAAGGTAGAAGCAGCGGTTGGAATTCAGACAAGGTATGGGAGTTATAGACGGCTTCTCATTGTTACTGATACCTATATACAATAGCATCAGCGATTGTCTTCGATTTGTTGAGTTCTTAGGTGACGCTTGCTCGATGTGGATGCCACATGAACTTGGTGATGAACGACTGCCGGCTGGGTCGTGGAAGGAGGTTTCCAAACCCATCTGCAAGTATTTTCGGCTATCGAGGAGGAAGGGAAACAGGGGCCCGGCAAACAGGCAATTGCAGAGGCATATGCTATATAAGCTTGCCGAGCCTATTCTCTTTACAGTACATGGATTGGAGGCTGACTCCGTGAGCATCGTCAACATTGCCAGCAGCTTCAGTGTCGGCTTTTGCTGGCAGAGTAGCAGATCATTCTCTTACGAGCATTTCTTTTAGACATCTTTCCCCGTCACAACGCGTATCACCACACTTGCGTCCATAGAGGAGCAAAGATGGCCTGGTTGAAAAAGCTTGCCCTCGTCTTGTTGGCAATCGTGCCATATGCCACGGCTTCTCCGACCGTCAGTCCCAGGTCCCGTGAGATCTTGAGCCTCGAAGATCTCGAATCTGAGGACAAGTACGTCATCGGTCTCAAGCAGGGCCTGTCACCCATGGACTTGAAGAAGCACCTCCTGCGCGTCTCGGCCGTTCAATATCGCAACAAAAACAGCACGCTCGAAGGCGGCACCGGCGTCAAGAGAACGTACACCATCGGTGACTACCGGGCATACTCTGCCGTCCTCGATCGGGACACCATTCGAGAAATTTGGAACGACACGCTGGTGAGTCGACAGATGAGTGCACGCAGCTGCCTGTGGTGCTGAGCTTGAACGTCTCTAACGCTGTTGGGTGATATCAGATTGACTGCATCGAGAGAGAAAAGATTTACACCATCCACGGCAACGTTGAGACGCAGGAGAAGCCGCCCTGGGGCCTCGCGACGCTCTCGAACAAGAAGCCACACGGATTCCTGTATCGATACGACAAGAGCGCGGGCGAGGGAACCTTTGCCTACGTGCTGGATACCGGCATCAACACCAAGCACGTTGACTTTGAGGGCCGCGCCTACATGGGCTTCAGTCCGCCCGAGACGGAGCCGACGGACATTAACGGACACGGAACTCATGTTGCGGGCATCATTGGCGGCAAGACCTTTGGCGTGGCCAAGAAGACGCAGCTTATCGGCGTCAAGGTGTTTCTGGATGATGAGGCGTCGACGTCGACGTTGATGGAGGGGCTCGAGTGGGCAGTCAATGACATTACCTCGAAGAGCCGCCAGGGCCGTTCCGTCATCAACATGTCTCTTGGTGAGTTGGTCCTCGATGGGCTGATCTTGTGGTGCTGAATGGAAATGAGCTGACGCCGAGGCAGGAGGACCCTATTCGCAAACGTTGAACAACGTCGTGAACCACATATCCGACATGGGCATCCTCCCGGTTGCTGCTGCGGGAAACAGGGGCATTCCAGCCACGTTCTTCTCGCCTGCTTCCGCGGACAGGGTGATGACGGTGGGCGCCATTGACTCGAACTGGCAAGAGACCAACTTTTCCAACTTTGGCCCCCAGGTCAACATCTTGGCTCCCGGCGAAGGCATCCTGTCGGCCTTTGTCAGCACAGACAGGGCGACGAGTGTGCTATCGGGCACTTCGATGGCAGCGCCTCACGTTGCCGGGCTGGCGCTGTACTTGATGGCGCTGGAGGACTTTGACTCGTCGGAGAAGCTGATGGACCGCATCTTGCAGCTGGGGAAGAAGAACAAGGTTGTCAATTTGATGACGGACTCGCCGAATCTGATTATTCACAACAATGTCAAATGATGGCTGTGCTCTTGTGTTTTGGTGGTTGTGCGTTGGGTGCAGATAGTATAGATATTACCTCATTGTCATGGTATCAATAGAAGCTATTATCAGCTGGTCCCTTAACTTGGGTACCTCCCTTGTTGACATATGAGAGATCTTTCTAAGGTGTTGCCTGAGGTGTTGCCTCTACAGCGCACAGGGTAGCCTTGATATACACGACAGTGTGCTCTTCTCTTGATGCTGTCTAGCTGGTCCTTGATTGGATTCGTGCAATTGTCAGGTACCTATGATCAATTCTCAATGGTCATGCAGGTATCTCAACTTGGCGAAATGGTCACGGCAAGGCCACAGAAGAGAAAAAAACTTATCAAGGTGCCATTATTGTAACACATTTGCTGGAGCACAAAGTCGTCATCCTATCGCCCAAAGTGGCACGATGGTCACCTCAGCCCAAGTGGCCCAATGAGGAGCAGCGGAGGGCGGGGTTTTGCATGTGAAGAGACTGGACTGTCACTCACGACACGTCAGGCGGAGCTTCGTCTAGTACCCAGCAAGCAGGCGGGGGAGGGGGAAGAGGGACGGGTAAGGTGAGATGCCTCGGCTGCTGAAGGGAGAAGAAGAGAGATACGCTGGAGGAGGGTTAGGGTTAGAGGGTTCTGGATAAAGGGTTGGGGAGATGGAAAGAAATGGTGGTTACTATTGAGATGAAGAGAGATGGTTGATGGGATGGGACAATGTATTGGATATGTGATGTTGGGTCCTGATGTTGGCGGGGGAGATTGCGGGGATTTGGGGCATTGATGATGGTGTTGCTGTATTACGGCGGGAGAGAATCAGGAGCCGATTGGAGTGAGAGAATGCAGACATGGCCCGTGTCATATTTTTTTTTGGTGCCAGTAAGAGCTATGAATAACTCGATCGCCATGCGATTCAATTGAGGACGATGATTGGGCTGTCATTTTACACGAGAAGCTCGACGTTGTGATGGTTGAGAGCGGATGGCTAGAAGAATGTAAGTGGTTCGCTGACGGATGGCTCCCCTGTGGCGGTTTCTCTTATAGTGAGCTGATGTGCTGGAGCAGCTGCCGTGGTCCATTGGGTTTGAAATGGTGTGACTTATGTTGAATAGAGTACCGAGTAATTGTTGAGTTTGATGTACTTTGCTGTTGGTAGCTGGAGAGATGGAGGACGCAGCCAACTCGGGCGTGGCAGTCGCATCACCCGATAACAGGCGAGTGTCTCCCAGTCGATTCTGAGCCCTCCCTCCTCCCTGTGCATATGCAAGATAAAGCAGCTTTGACGACGGATAAACACAAATCTAAAAATATTTCCCGCATGCGAGTAGAGTACACGTAGCTGGACCTATTTTTTATTTTTTGAGTACTTGGTTCTTCTCTTTCTTGTGTTCAGTCCTGCTTCATCTCTGTTGTCGTCATCTGTTTACCTCCTCATCGTCCGTCTCATCAACCCCTCACCTGTATTATCTGGCTCTTGTTCTTCTTCTTCATCATATCTCCTCCATAACCTTCCTCCCTCTCTCCCTACCTATATATATATACGCAGTCAGTCATTGTCAGTCAATCGTTTATCCCACAGCCAAACAAAAACACAATGGGCTCGGAAGAGGAGCAGAAGCCCGTCATCATCGTCGGCGGCGGCCTGGCCGGCCTGGTGGCGGCGCACGAGCTGGCCAAGCGCAAGGTGCCGACGGTCATTGTCGACCAGGAGAACGAAAACAGCCTGGGCGGGCAGGCCTTCTGGTCGCTGGGCGGCCTGTTCCTCGTCAACTCGTACAGCCAGCGGCGGATGGGCATCAAGGACTCGCGCGAGCTGGCGATGCGCGACTGGCTGGGGTCGGCGCAGTTCGACCGCGACGAGGACTACTGGCCGCGGCAGTGGGCGCGGGCCTTTGTCGACTTCGCCACGGACGAGTTCGAGGACTACGTGCGGGCGCTCGGCCTGGGCTTCCTCTTCAACGTCGGCTGGGCCGAGCGCGGCGACGGCCGGGCCGACGGCCACGGCAACTCGGTGCCGCGCTTCCACATTGCCTGGGGCGCCGGGCCCGAGGTGGTGCGCATCTTTGCCGATCCGGTGCGCAGGGCGGCCGACGAGGGGCTCGTGACGTTCCGGTTCCGGCACCAGGTCGACGAGCTCGTCGTGGACGGCACCGGCAGGGCCGTCGGCGTCAGGGGCAGCGTGCTCGAGGCTGACGACTCGCCCCGGGGCGTCCAGACGTCGCGGACCGTCGTCGACTCGTTTGAGCTGCACGGCGCCGCCGTCATCGTCACCTCGGGCGGCATCGGCGGCAACATCGAGGCCATCAAGAAGAACTGGCCCGTCGACCGCCTGGGGCCCAAGGTGCCCGAGTACTTCGTCACCGGCGTGCCCGCCCACGTCGACGGCCGCATGCTCCAGATCACCGAGAACGCCGGCGCCAACCTCGTCAACCGCGACAGGATGTGGCACTACACCGAGGGCCTGCAGAACTGGGACCCCATCTGGCCCAACCACGGCATCCGCATCCTGCCCGCCCCGTCGTCGCTGTGGCTCGACGCCTCCGGCAAGCGGTTCCCGCCGTATCTGTTCCCCGGGTCGGACACGCTCGGCACGCTCAGGGCCATCTGCGCGACGGGCTACGACTACAGCTGGTTCATCCTCGACCAGAGCATCATTGCGCGCGAGTTTGCCCTCTCCGGCTCCGAGCAGAACCCCGACCTGACCAGCAAGAGCATCTGGGAGCTGCTCAAGAATCGGTTCTTCTCCACAAAGGGGACGGTCAACGTGCAGCTGTTCCAGGAAAACGGCAAGGACTTCGTCGTGCGGGACACGCTCAAGGAGCTGGTCGCCGGCATGAACGAGCTGGCCAAGGAGCGCAACGGCCCCGTCCTCGACTACGACAAGATCAAGGAGGTGGTGGATGCCCGCGACGACCAGTTCAACAACGCCTACTCCAAGGACGCCCAGGCCATGCTCATCCACAACGCGAGGTCGTACTGGATAGACAAGCGCAGCCGCGTCGCGACGCCGCACAAGCTGCTGGACCCTGCCCACGGCCCCCTCATCGCCGTCCGCCTCAACTTGCTCAGCCGCAAGACGCTCGGCGGCCTGGAGACGAACCTGAGCAGCAACGTGATGAGGAAAGACATGACGCCGTTCCCGGGGCTCTACGCCGCGGGCGAAGTGGCGGGATTCGGCGGCGGAGGCGTCCATGGGTACAACTCGCTCGAGGGCACCTTTTTGGGGGGCTGCATCTTTTCGGGGCGCACGGCTGGGCGAGCTGTGGCGGATGAGCTGGCCGAGGTTGTCAAGGAGTGAGTGTGTATGTTGTTTGGAGCATCTGTGAGGAATGATTGATGAGATTACACCGTTTCACCTATTGCGAAGCTGCGGGACAAAAGGCGGGTTGGAGGAGTTGGTAGCATTTGATGATTTTATTTTCCTAGTGTGTATGGTTACAGGTTTACCTATTCTATTCGACTCGATGAGATCAATGATATACTCCCGTATCGACGAATAACTATCTTTGTCAACTCGACACTGCTTGTGACAGAGTCTCTAGTTATCATTGTGTCATCTTGGAGTTGGGGTTTGTAAGGGGAGGGCATGGGGAATGGCCTTCGATCAACGAGGCTAGATGCGTGATTGGTGGAATATCATGACAGGCGGCATCCTTTCGATCGGATAAATTGTCCCAGGCTGTCGGGTTTCTTCCGTGATGCGACTTTGCTACAGTGATTATCTCCCCTATTGCTCACTAGAGTGATCAGGGAAAAGCTTGTGGTCGAGGGTTGGAGGAGAATCTGGGGAAATCTGGGGAAATTGCCCGGGGAGGGTGAGGGGGTATGTAAGACGGCTTTTGTGTATAAATATGAGGAGGGAGGTCTTGACTGTTTATATATGCGGTGAGTTTCTGGTCATGCAGATCCAAGTCTTACGAACGACTGACTGACTGACTGGACTGAAGAAGCAATGCATCTCTCTTCGCTTTCGTTGGGTCTGCTCTCCGCGGCGGGCGTCGTCAATGCCCTGCCCGGCTTGGGCCTCGGAGACCTGCTCTGGCCCTTGAAGGTGCCCAACACGGTCGTCATTGACGGATGGCGTCTCGTCGACGCAAAGACGCGCCTCCTTCTCGGCGACCGGGAGCTCAAGACGGCGCTCAAGCACCTAACAGGCCAAGCAGACTCATGACTCTCCCAAGGCCCCTGGACCGTCACCGCCAAGACGAAGCCTCCCCCCAACGGCACCATCCACGACTACTCCTCCCAAGCACCATACTGGTGGCCCAACCCCAACACGCCCGACGGCTGTCCGTACATCCAACGGGACGGCGAGCGGAACCCCGAGGTCGACCAGTACCAGGACAGAGTGTCCGTGGGCAAGATGTTCAACTCGACGTACGTGCTGTCGCTGGCGTGGTACTACACCGGCGAGAAGAAGTATTCGCAGCACGCGGCGGAGATATTGAGGACCTGGTTCTTGGACGACGAGACGGCGATGAATCCTAACTTGGAGCATGCGCAGATTATACCGTGTGCGAACACGGGGCGGTCGATTGGGATTATCGACTTCAGCCAGGAGTACACGAATGTCATTGATGCCGTATCGATACTCAACGCGGGGCCTGCGCCGGGCTGGACGAAGCACGATAATGACAAGTTTGTCGACTGGAACAGGCGCTTTCTATCGTGGCTCGCGGAGTCGCCGTTTGGCGTCGAGGAGGCTTCTGCGCAGAACAACCACGGGACGTTTGCCAACATGCAGATCACCGCCCTGGCCGTCTTTACTGGAAATCGTTCGCTGGCGGTGCAGAGGACGGAGATTGCAAAGGGGTTCATTGACAGCCAGATTACGCGGAATGGGTCGCAGCCGCAGGAGCTCGCGCGGACGAGGAGCTTTCACTATTCGAACTTTGATCTGTGCGCGCATTTGAGGATGGCGCTCGTTGCGAGAAAGGTGGGCGTTGATTTGTTTCGGTATAAGGGGCCGGAGGGGCAGACGCTGTTTAAGGCGGTGGATTTCCTTGTTCCGGCGGCGAAGGGGGGAGCGGGTGCTTGGGCGTATCCGGAACTGGGGTTTACGCGGTATGCGGCGACGGATAATGTTAGGGCTGCGGCGCAGGAGGGGGATGCTGTTGCGTGGGGAGCGGTGGGCGGGTTGGAGGCGCCGCCTGGGGGGGATGTGTTTGGGTTGAGGCCGGCGCCGGAGCAGTTGGATAGTATTGCGACGGTTGGGTGAGGGGGGTGGAATAGGGGGGATGATGGGCGTGGGTATGTGAGATGGTGATGTGTTATTACTTCAGATCGCTCTCACCTGTTGTGAGTCTCTGCTACTCTTGCTACGCTCTACTGCTACTGTTTCTACTCTCTCTACTGATCTTATTACTCTCTTGACTTCTACCATTGGTGGCAAGATAGTTATAGCTGTGGCCGGCAAGGTACACACAACCTGTTTAGACAGAGTCTATCAGCCCTATTGCTGCGATTCCAAACCTCACTACCAGTCCCTGCCATCGAACCAGCTTCATGCGATGCCAACGCCTTCTGCATGCTTTCAAATCATCCCACATTTGGGCCAATCCAAGCAATGCCTTCATCAGGATCAAAGGTGTCTTGCACCCTGTTAACGAAAGAGCCTCAGAGCTGGACAAGCACTGTATATTCCTCAGTAGCTCACGCTATACAGCTTCCAATATCCCAACCTCCCATTCAGAGAAGCGTAACTCGATGTCCCCCTCCCCCCAACACTCAAATATCGTCCCGTCTCCTTCACTTGAAACGAATATCCCTTGCCAGATGTATAACCTGCAGTGAACACAACCGCCTTGCCAGCATCACCACAGAGCGCCCCGTTCTGACAGACGTAATTTCGCCCACTATCATCCGAAAGTGTGAATTCATCCCCTCCAATCGTCACCGCGTGCGCAATCCACCTCTGAGAGGGAGCGTCATGCCTTTCCGTCGCCCTACTGAGGGCGACAGTATGCGAGTAGGACGTCTTCTGGGTCAAAGCGAAGCCATTTGCCTCGAGGATGAGGTGCCGCCCCTCAGTGAGCATTCCACGGAGCGGTTTAAACCCCCTCTCAACCTGAGTCGTCAAGTCTGGAATAACACCAGTGCCGGTATACGGAACCGGCGGCTGAACGGCCGAGTACAAAGACTGACAGTACGACGAACCATCATATACCCCATTGGAATCCGTATGCGGAGTCTGCGGCTCAGGAATCTCCGGAATGGAGTAGTCAGGGTGATCAAAGTCAAACGCATCAACTAGATCAGACATGTGGCCGCGGCGCCAGTAGACCATCTCCTCCGTCGTGACGTTGCGGCCCTTTGCGGCCTGCCACTTCTCCACGAAGAGGATCTGCGAGTTGTGGTCGCTGTGGGCGGAGAAGACGCCGCCGTTGCGCGTCCAGGGGGAGATGATGTACAATGGCAGCCTGAAGCCGGGGCCGACAAAGGTGTATCCTACTTGACCGTACGGATCGTCGATCCATTCGCCGGGGGTGTCCTTGGGGGAGCGATAGGGGTCGACGTGGTCGAACCAGCCGCCCGTTTCATCGTACGAGATCATGAGGGCCGTCTTGTTGTACTTTGGCGACGTGAGGACCGCCTGGGCGACCTGGTGCTGCAGCCAGGCGCCGTCATGAGGAGAATACGGGGGATGCTCGGAGAGCTCCATGGGGGCGACGATGTAGGAGACTTCGGGGAGCGTGCCGTTGGCAGCCATGGCGTAAAACGTGTCGAGCGAAAGGCCCTTCATGCCCCTTTCATAGAGACTGGAGCCCGGCTCGGCATCCTGAAACTGCTGGAACCGGGCGTACGAGTTGTCGTCAAAGTTGTCCGCGTCCTGGAAGACCTGCCACGTCACGCCCGCGTCCTCGTAGTGCTCGCCCACGGTCTTCCACTTGAGCGGGTAGCAGTTGAAGCCGCCGGCCTCGCAGCCGGGCGTGATGTTGTTGTCGATGTATGGGTTCCCGCCCTGGTCCGGGGTTTGGGGGCCGCCGGGGACGTTGACGCTGCCGGAGAGCCAGGTCACTCTGTTGGGATTCGTGGCGGCGACAATGGCTTCCTGATGTCCGCGTTAGCAATAACTCCTTTCGTTCACCTATGTGTGCAGGATGGCTTACCTGATACATGTCCGCGACGACAAAGTTATCCGCCAGGGCAAACTGAATCGGAATGTCCTGCCGCTTGTAGAAGCCGATGCTGTACGGACTGTTGTCCACGGCCCAGCGGTCGTTGCGGCCATCGTTCCAGGCGGCGTGGTTCTCCTGCCAGCTGTTGCTCCCCGAGACCATGCACTGCGTCGCCTCGGTCCAGTTGCCCCCGAGGTAGTTGATGTAGAAGGGCGTCACGTAGTCGGTGGCGTTGGTCAGCTGTGAGTTTGTCACTTGTTTCCAGACGGGCACGTCGCCGTCGTTCATCTGGAGGTTTGCGTCTGCGAAGCCGCGGACGCCGGCCATTGTGCCAAAGTAGTGGTCAAAGGCGCGGTTCTCTACGTTTCTCTGGAGTTAGAGTACGTGATTGTCTAGGCTCGTCTTTGCGCGTTTGTCATACCCTGCATGAAGAGGACGACATGGTCAATATCCTTGAGGCTGCCGGCGTTTGCAAGGCCAATGGCGGCCATCAACGTCGCCGACGCAGGCGCAAGAGTTCCAAGGCGAGGCATCTTGATCACGAAGGAAAAGGGACTGTTTTGCCAGGGACACTTCCTGCAGCCCGCTTCATCACAGAAGATGCATCTACGACAGACATTTCGACATGTTATACGATTCGCCTCGACTGCACATCGTCAGAGACACCCCTCACTTCAACGTGAGTTGCCGATCGCAGTGTAGCATCGAGGCATCGACAAGGCGGCTGTCCGTGCCGAAGGTCACGGTTCATCATGCGGTTAAAGGATAAACAGCTGCGGTGTTGCATTTCCCATCCGGTCGTCTACCGACACCCCAAAGCGGAAGGTAGGTGGCCATTGTTGAGTGAGGAGATCGCCATGAGGTTGGGGCTTGTGCTGCACGGCAGAGAGGAGATGTTGGGATATTACTTGTTAGCCCGCAGGATAAACGTAGCACCCCCCCATCTTTTGCACTCATAGCGGTTAGAGTTCTCTGATCAAGAGACATGGAAGTTCGAAAATTTCAAAGCCGCTAGAGAAAAAGATCCAGGTTCAACGTTGCGCTCAAAAGCATGTGATTGGATCCATCGGGAAAGGACAGATGCGAGATGCGCAGCCAGACGATCAAGACATGTGCTTGCGAGAAGCCAATGGCGGCGAGCCGGTGGCCCTCGTGATGGCTGGCCGTGGTTGGCTGGAGTGGCAGCGATGCAGGGATGGGTGAGTTAGTGCAGGGGACTCGCGAGGTTCCACAAGGACGAAGACCATGAGAGCTGCATGATGCACGTCGAGGGGTGTTGGGGTGAAGACGGCGGTTAAGCGACGAGAGAGGGAGGGAGAGCAAAGGCCTCGTATGGACTGCTTGAAGGTGAATCAGTAGGTGAGGATGAGTCTGAGTTCTGGGTGTGTTGGAGAGGAGAGGGGAGGAGGAGAATAGAGAGTGTCTCGACTTACACGGAAGAAGCCGTGATACGTAAGCCCCCAGAACACTAAGACAGAGCTTTCAACACCATCTCCCACTTTCCCGAGAAAATCGTCTGATAAAAAACAAACACAAACAAAAACACCCGCCGGCAAGATAAACAAACGGACTGCAGGCCGGTGCTACTAGACCAATAAACCCGGCCGGGCCAGAAAAAACAGCATCTTTGGCCTCGTCCTCCTCCTGCGGGGCCCGCCACAAACCCGGGCGTCCAACAAATCAAACGACGAAATCCCCACGTGCGGCGATGCTGGCTGGGTCGGCAGTCGATGCCGACAGAGTGGTGACGAATACCTCCGCGCGTCGTTGATACCGATGTTGCGAGAAGTCTTGGCATTGTCATTGTTGTTGTCCGATCGCCCGCCTTTTGGTCTGCTTGATTTGGTGTTCTTCTTATCTATCTCTCTGTCATGACGTGTCCTGGTCTCTAGCTTTTCTTCTCGCCTTTTTGGAATTCCAGAGTTTTGCTTGTCCCTTTCGTTGGATGAGTATGTCGAGTTGAGTCTTGTTGTGAGAGAGAACATGTTCATAAGACCTTTCAGCTGAATAAGTCCACGCAATCAAAGCGAAATGAGGGACGAACTCGAAGACCGTCGTCTGCTCGATGGAGTGGACGTCGATAGCGATGACTTGGCAACCCAACCGAGCATCGACGAGGCACGAGGGCTAAGGACACAAGACGCAGCGCCCGAGGTTCGGCCAAAACCCAGCTTCACGCTCGTCCGCATCGCCGGCCTCATCGTCGCACTCTGTCTGGGCTCGCTGCTCGTGCTGCTGTTTGCGCTGAACCGCCACGCTTCCGGTGTCCCCTTGGACGACAGCCAGCTTGCCATTCCTCTTCATCCAAGCGAGCATTCCACACGAGATCCCACCACACTGACCTTTGACTGGCACGTCACCCTGGGCAGGAGAGCCCCGGATGGGGTGGAGAAGGAGGTTTATCTGATCAATGGTGCGTGAGGCCCTTTTTTCATGCAGCACTTACTATTTGTGTCCTGGCAGGGCTTAAAATGGCTACAGGTCTGAGGGCGTGGTCGGATCGATTGGCTGACGCTTCTGAGCAGGACAATTCCCAGGGCCAACCATCGAGGCACGATCCGGTGACCGCATCATCGTCCGTGTCCACAATGGCCTCAAGGACAAGGCCGACGGCGTCTCGCTGCACTGGCACGGCCTCCGCATGCAGGGCTTCAACGCCATGGACGGAGCCGTCGGCTTCACTCAGTGTCCGATCCCCGCCGGCGGCTCGTTCGTCTATGACTTTCGCATCCGCGATGACGAGCACGGCACGTTTTGGTGGCACGGCCACTCTCAGTTGCAGAGGGCGGACGGACTCTTTGGCGGGCTGGTGGTTCACGAGCCGAGACATCGAGACGACAATGAGGCTGCACAGGACGAAGCGCTGCTCCTCATCGGTGACTGGTTCCATCGCCGGCAGAGTGATGTCCTTGACTGGTACAGCAGCCCTGCGAGTGCGGGCAATGAGCCTGTGCCCGACTCCGTTGTCATCAACGGGCGTGGACGATACGACTGCTCCATGGCCGTGCCGGCGCGGCCTGTCATGTGCAAGGCAACGAGCTTGAGCAACTTCCCGCCTCTGATCAAGAAGGCTACGGGGGAGACACTGCTGAGGATTGTCAACACGGGCAGCGTCGCTGGCTTGTCTGTCGGCGTTGACGGCGCTTCCCTCCAGCCAACACACGTCGATGGGGGTTGCAAAGTGGATTCGAAGCCGGCTGATTCCATCGGCACTCTCTATCCCGGCGAGAGGGTTGATGTGCTGCTCAAGTGGAAGACTGATCAGGCGGCGGAGCCGTGGTTCAACGTATATCTAGATCACGAGTGAGTTTCTTTACCTGAACTTCTTCCCCTCTCGATGAGAAACAGTCAACTAACCCCCCTGCAGGAATCTTCGCTTCGGCAACCCGGCGTTGAACCCCAACCATACGTTCCCAGCTCTACCGAAGACAGTCACAGCGCATGATAGGGACCAGGCGCCCCCTTTGAGATTCAGCAGCAGCCATCTTGATCTGGCGTCGCTTTCTGCCACCGAGGAGCCACTTCCCATCGCCACGGCGGAGGAAGAGCAAACAATTCTGCTCTACGTCTCGACTCAGAAGCTTGCGGTGTATGGAAACAAGCCGCTCGGCTTCGTCAATCACACAGTATGGCAACCCCAGTCGCTGCCGCTGCTGTCGCTGAACCGGTCATCCTGGGACGAGAACCAGTTTGTCCCCTTTATCGGCAGCGGGTCAAAGCCAACAAAGGTCAAGCTGGTGATTAACAACCTCGATGATGGTTCTCACCCATTCCATCTCCACGGGTATTCATTCCACGTCCTGTCCTCTTTCCGGGCAGACAACGCCAAGCTCGGGAGCTATAACCCTTACGAAACACCGGAAAGCAAAGCACCAGGGCACTGGAAACGGGAGAAGCCCCTCCGGAAAGACACCGTCAGCGTGCCGAGAAAGGGCCACGTGGTGCTGTCCTTTGTCGCCGACAACCCCGGAATGTGGATGCTGCACTGCCATATGATGGTACACCTCGGAACAGGCATGGCGACGGGCTTCCAGGTCGGAGTACCGGAAGATGAAGAGCATATATATGGATTGGACGAATCAGCAGCGAGGCTGTGCAAAATGTCGGGATGATCCGAAATCAAGATACCCAAAACCCAAGAAAACATACACGAGACCAAGTCAGAGATCATTGTACGTTCATTGAAACAGAAACGCATTAGGAACCAAAAAAATGAATAAATATTGCTGAACCATAGTAGCCCAAAACGTCTCGTAAGAATATACATGGAATATGAACAAAGGGGGTATAATTGACCAAGAATAAACATCATATCCAAGACGTAGACAGTCTCTCAGCGGAGACATTTCGTAAAAGTTACCACAGCATCAAAGAAGATATTGAGAAAATCAAGGAAAGGATCGTGATCCGGGACAGAGAGCCCGGACACAGCAGGCTCTGCGCGTTGTTCTCGTCGTCGCCACCCTCACTCGGTGCCGGGACCGGAACACCAGTGGGCACTGTTGGTGGCGCTCCGGCGAGCACTTTTTCGCCAGACGGATACTGGATGTTCCACACGGGCTGTGACTTGAGCGCATCGGGCACGCCAAGGGTGCCTGGACAGGACGGCTGGTTGGCGTTGGGCCAGTCCAGAGTGCAGACCTGGTTCTGCCCAAGGGTGCATATCGAGTCGAGGATGTTGTACAGGACGTAGTTGTCCGCGACCCACGAGTTCTGCTGCTCGAGACAACTGGACAAGAAGTTCATGCTGTTCGCCGCGCTGAGGGGCAGCTTGTGGCCCTTTGTCTTGAGCAGGCTCGCGCACTTGGAGGCATCGACGTTTTGCGCCGTCATCTCGACGGGGCCTCCTGCAAAGGGCTTGTCGGTGGCGGAGTAGCCGGTGTAGAGATAGTTCCAGGCATCGTAGCTGACGTCGTGGGCGCCCTGGGACTGGTCCACGCGCAGCAGGTAGACCTGGCGGTCCTGGTACTGGAGAGAGACGCAGATGTTGTTGCAGTCGACCGAGTCGGGCCAGTAGGCGACTCGGTTGGTGTTGATCTTGCAGCCCAGCACGCCGATGGACGACGAGTAGCTGTCGTGGGGCGTCGCCCAGACCGTCTTGGAAGAGGAGGAAGAAGAAGAGCTGTCGTCGCGAGGGATTGAAGCGGCGACGGCTACAGACGCCAGCAGGGGCAGAAACGCCACGGGCGTTGCCATGAGAGAGTGGAGGCTGAAGAGCATCACGAGAGCTTCGTCATAAGATAAGGAATGGAGACTGATTCATCACAGGCCAGACCGGGGCCAGCGAATCAAGGAGCGGACAATCAAAAGAGAAATAAGGAGTGACAGGCGGCGTTTGGCGCCGTGGCGGCAAGGGCAAAGGACGAAGCGCTTGAGGCTCCGAGAGCGTCAATTTCGCGCAATTGAACGAGGCTGCATGGCAAGAGGGAAAAAGACGGCTCGACAATCGCGAACTGCAGCAACTGAAATCTGGGGGAAATTTGGGTCAGGGGAATCCGTAGGCGAGCGGGCGGGCTAGGCCTGTCTGGGCTAGGCGAGACAGCCCACTTGCAGCCTTTCCCGATGGGGCCGTTGGCGGTAAAAATGTGGGCACGCTCCACCAGTTCCCAAGTTCTCCATATGGGGGAGCTTTTGCTTGTTTGTTGGGCTGCGATAACGAGTTCACGATGGCTTCACGACTGCAAAGGCAACGGATATGAAAATGATAGTCAAAATAATGATATTGCAGCAAAGTAACGGATGCGGGCGGATGTGGGGAATTGATAATAGTACAATCAACAGCAATCAAACACACAGCAATTGTCTCACACACGCGCCATCTTTTTTTCGTCTCATTTTCCCTTTGTCTGAGTCGCCATCCAGCATTCAACAGAGTTGCTCATCCGCCCAGCATCTCAGAAATTCAGGGTTTGTTGTTTTTTGGTTGCTTCTTCATCTTTCTTATTTCTTGAGATGCAGCGTCTCCTTGATCTTGTCCATCGCCGAGTGGCGACGCTGAGTCTGTCCGGGTGCAGACCCAGTCTCAGTCTGTTTTGATGCGTAGAGCGGCTCCTCGCCCTCGTCCGGCTGCGTCAGCGCGTGGTCGCCGTGCGCCTTGGCCAGTGTTAATCCAGTCTTGTTATCTAAGGCTTGTCACTGGTTGAACCTTACCTTTTGCTCCTCCAACTCGGCGTTGTGAATGAGGTCGTGGCCCTCAATCGCCGCCTCGTCTGTGATGCCGGTATTCGGGTTCATCGTGATGGGTTGTAGCAAGTTTCTTGATATTTTGATGAGATTGTAGCAGTCACAAATTCAATGGAGATTAAGCACAAAACTGGTGGCAATGAGAGCAAGCGAGCTGTCTTATAGCTTCTTGATCAGCTCACCAGACTGACCTTTCGTCATCTGGCGAGAGCTGCGTGATGGTCTGCTGGAAGTGGTTGCCATCAACGTCATAATGAGGGCCATCAACAGCAGACCCTCGAATAGCAATGCTGATACCCCGCGTTGGCTGCGCAGCCATCACCAGCTGTCAGGCGAGACAGTTTCCAACAATGACGGAGGACTGTATGCCGAACGGGGTTTCGATGTGCGCTGATCCGTGGCAATGCTACTGTGCTTAGTTGTCGATGTGCGCCCATTGTCCAATCGCGGGGTCTGAGACAGAATGGGTATGCAGAAGCAGGGAAGCTTTTGGCTAAGCAGATAGTGGGCGAATGAAAGAATGATTGATTGTCTGCTGTTCGCCGCATTTGGAATTCACGTTGTGTGTTTTCTATCATTAAGGTCCTCGTGACCATGAACCTTGGTGCCGGGATCTGTCTTGGAAGACTGATGGAAAAAGCATATATCGATATATCTCGGCTTTATATTCTTTGGTCGAAGGCGACGTTTCTGATGTGCTGTAATCTCTCTGACTCTTTTGTCCATGGCGAGAAGACGCCTGCTCTTCTGGCCAACGCTTACAACATACAGGTAGGCGAGCGCCCTCATTGACGCGGGAGCCTGAATATTATTTGGGATCAAAACCACATCATTTAAATGACGAAGTCTCAATTCTAGAGATGAATGCACTATGTCGCATGAGACCAAGTCAATGAGATGAATGAGACAGGTATCCTAGTTGATGTTATGTATGAGGTCTGTGTCAAAGGGGAACAACTTGTTCGCTGATTGATCCTCAGAGAAAGTCGACCCAAAAAGTCGTGAAGCGTATAGATCTAAAGTCCCGTATCTTTCAGGTATAAGCAGTTCCGGAGAATAAGAGGGGTAACAGGCAACTTTACTTCATTCCCTTTAGATGGCGGAGCTCAATAGGCTTCGGGACGATATGCGATAACGCTTATACATTTATTTTTAGCTTTACTGGACCTTCATCACTATGTGAAGTTCGTAATCTGGGTGAGGCTTTTAAGTGTGCCTCCCTGCAAAGTATAACAGCAATCTCTCTGAAGGACTTCAGGCGGGTTCTAGGCATTCTGAAGTTGGAATCTTCCCAACCCTAACCCAGACTAATTGAACTAAATTTTGATATTTTATAGTAGATCAAAACTGAGTTGACGTTGGAAGGACTGTCATCAGAGGCTTCGTCGCTCAGCTGCCTCGTGCCACTAATTACCCCAAGAGCGACGAGTTCGTCTCCTCTGATGGTGTCTTTCATTTGCCAGCTATTGTTATCAACTGCAGCAAATTAGCCATGTCAGAAGCTCAACAGCCAATCTGGTGACGAAATCAGCTGGATGTACCGTGGCGTTACATCGCGATGCCATTAGCCCAACGACGACATGTTGAGCCGTCTGAGACTCTTGAACAATCTCAGTCGTCGGCATCCCCATGACTCAACTATATCACTTCTCTACACGACGAGAAAGTGATTCGGCACATGATGTAATACTTGCCGGCGTAGAAAAGAGACTGTTCCGGCTCACCCAAGTCCCTCCAACGCATCACTTATATGCATGCGTTAACTACAAAGTGCAGGTAAAGGACGGCGACATCCAGGAAGACTCCATCGAGAGTAGTTTCTTGGTCTTCGTTATATGCCTCATTGTGTACATGTTTTGATAGCTTCAGTCAAACATGAATCACATCAAAAAAGACCCTGAATTTGATCCTCATACATATCAAGTGCCGCCACGTGAAGTCCAAGTGCCGAATCATGAGGCCATGCAAGGCCGGCCGCCAAGCAGCACGGGCTGCAACGACTGGCTGGCTGAGGCCCGTCCATTCCATCCCGTCTTCATGCTGCCCCCCGTCAGTTCAACTGGGCGATCTCCCCCAACCCCTTATTAGCGCCACCTGCAACCGTACGCGTAGCCCCGAGGACCCAACTCCATAGCGGAGGCCATCCACTGTCTCTCCCCCACACCGCCGCTAGTTTGGGACCCTCGACCGCTGTAGTCCTCGCAGCACAGGTCGGTGCATGAATGGAAGTGGTCCATTGACAGCGCGATATTCATCACTCATGTCGGCGCTTTGGAGCATCGTGCACCCTGAATGTACCTCTATATCAAGATGGATGCGCAGAGTTTAAAGGCTCCGACAGGCTCGTGATACCGTCGCTTGTGTCAGGCGTGGACCCGTGAGGTAACGACGCCATCACCAGCTTCTACCCGTACCATCCTGGACCTCTGTGGACCCGTCCTCTCCGTATAAGAGGTCGATGACGACGCCTTCAAATTCTCGCCCAGACTAACGGCCGGGCCATCTAAAACCGGACGCCGTCTCGCTGCCGGATCTGCGACCAAGCGCAAGATTAAAACCGCTCCCTTCCCCGTTACACTCTATCTAAATCGTCTTCAAGCAGATAAACCACAAGACACACGTCCGGAGCAATGAGGCTCCCCTCACTATTTCCCGCAGCGGCCGCCGCCGTCGCCGCCATCTCACTCCTCTTCGCCTCTCCGTCATCGGCCGCTACCATCGACGTGAGCTCAAAAGCTCCTCGCGGTGCGCTGCCCGGGACGTTATCCCTCCAAGACGGACAGGCGCTCTTCACGTTCAAGTACTCGACGCCGGACCCGGACCCGACGAACTGGATTGGCGTCTACGAGACGTACTATGGCGGCCCGGACGATGAGAAGTTCGTCGCAGGCTCCTTGACCTGGGCGTATGCACCCGATGGTGATGGCGAGGTACACGTCGATGTCTCGAGTCTGTCCGCCGGCAGGTATTACAGGGCCTATTTTCTGGCCAAGGAAGGCTACCAATGGCTTGCGAAGCCCATCGACGTCATCATCCCCGGCTCGGGGCCTATCGAGTTCATCAACGACCGCATCATCACCCAGAATGCCCACCAGGGGAGCCCTTTCAAGGCCAGCCTGGGCCGTCTGATTGCCAATCCCAAGGACGACCAGACCAGCTTCACCAAGGTCACTGCCCACAGCGCCAACTGGGTCAAGGTCGCCACGGACGGAACCATCTCGGGCACGCCCGGTCCCAAGGACAAGGACACCAGCTTCGTCGTCAAGGCTACAGCCAGCGATGGCTCCTCCGCTACAATCCAAGTCCAGATCCCAGTCCGGGCCAAGCATGAGCCGCTGGTGCGCAAACTCAAGGTCATGTCATTCAACATGTGGTTCGGCGGCACCAACGTCAACGACTACCACAACAAGCAGGTCCGCTTCCTCATCAACACAAACGTCGACATCGTCGGTCTGCAGGAGAGCTGGAACGGGCAGGCAACTCGTCTCGCCCAGGCGCTTGGCTGGTACCACTGGCAGAGCCCCAACGAGGTCGGCATCATCAGCCGGTATCCCATCGTCGAGGTGTTTCCGGAGCAGGCCGCCGGCGGATCGATTCGCATCGAGCTGGACGGTCCTAAGAGTCAGCTCATCATGTGGAACGTGCACTTGGGATTCAATCCATACGGACCATACGACTTCTGCTTCGACCACATGCCTCTGGCCGAGGTCCTCAACAGAGAGTACCAGTCGGGTCGCACGCCGCAAATCATGGAAATCGTCAGCGCCATGCAAGGTGCCCTTGCCGAGGCCGACGACACCCCGGTCCTTCTAACAGGTGACTTCAACGCGCCGTCTCACCTCGACTGGACAGACGCTACCAAGAAGGCACACTGCGGCACTGGCTTCGTCCCCTGGCCGAGCTCCGAGTTCCCCATGCAGTCGGGCCTGATCGACTCCTTCCGCGAGGTGCATCCCGATCCCAACGCCGAGCCGGGCATCACTTGGTCGCCCATCTACCTCGATAACAATGGCCGCCCCGAGCCGTTGGACCGCATCGACTTTGTCTTCCACAAGGGTCGGAGCCTCAAGGTTCTCTCGTCCGAGACGGTCGTTGCCGGCGAGCCTACTCCAGAGCCGAATCAGCGGAACAATGAGTGGACGTCGGATCACGCTGCCGTTTTGACGACGTACAGGATTGGAGACGCTGACGATGATGGAGAGCTGTGAGCTTCGTCTAGATCGTGCATTATACTGGAGTTAAGGGCGTGCTGTATTGTTCTAGAGGGTTACTGTTGGATTGCATTTGGGGAGGATGACTGTTCTTATTTCGTATATGTGTCACAATATTCGGAGTATAGCGAGCGGGGTAGATGTCCATTGAGAGCGAGCATGCATGCATGATCGATATTGTTGTACATAGGTGGATGACTGAGCAACTTAGACATGATGAGATACGAGCAAGGGGCATGAATAAGATGATGGGCGTTTGGTCATGCGTGTCATCTCCGCGATGCCTGCGACAGATGCGTCTCCCATTGCAGTGTGAAGTTTTTACCGAGCTGGACTGACAAATTTTGTCAACAGGACAAAAAAATTGGTCAACCCGGAAACAGAGAGGGGGGGGAGAGGTTACACAAAGATGGACGAAAAAAAGGAGGAAGAATCGTGACTCTGAAGGATTCAAGAGAGACGGATGATGTCTCAGCAAAAGGCAAAAAACTGCGGCCTGTGTGGATCGAACACACGACCTTCAGATAACAGGTGATTGAAGTTGAGACTTCAGTCTGACGCTCTCCCAGCTGAGCTAAGGCCGCTAGTTGAAAGCCGCTCCTTAACTTCAAGCTATAAGCCCGCGGCGAAGGCGGCGGTAACGACAATTGGACGTGGGTCAGAGGAGATGGAAAGTCTTGCTTGCCCACGCACTTGTATTCCGGCTTTCGACAGTTGTAGCGCTGATCTGTGAGGAGGAGGGAGTGGGTCAACTTGAGTTGTCAATGTTGAGGCTCAAGAATTCGTTGGCTCTGTGTTGATCACCATGTGTCCGAATGCAAGTATTTGGATGTTTCGCCCCATAGCAATTCTCTTGCGATGTGGATGAGGAAATTGCAGTCGAAGCAGCCAGCGTGATCCATCTGCCTATCAAGAGTAAAGTCACGGTCGAAATGGACGGAATATGGGTGGCAGCCCGCCTAACCGCCCGCTTCATTGCTCGAGGCGCTTAGATATCTGCCTTACATCCTTGGAGCCCCGCCTGGTAGAGCACTCATAATGGAGTCAAGCCCTGCGAGGCAGCCTGCGCAGACGACACTTAATTCTGGGGCAATCCTTCTCTTTCAACTTCATCATTTGGGAAACTCGTAGGGTAAGGAATCAATACCATGAGTTTAATGGGGATAGGAAGCCTCAGCCTCTTGGCTACCATCGTTGCAGCGAGTGTCACCTACTACTGGGTCTTGAGACGACTTACACGAGCAAACGTCCAGCCTGACCGGACCAAGAGAACAGATACATCCCCAAACGTGCGGACAACGTTTCGAGTCAATGGTGTGCCCATCCACTGGGACCGAGAGCAGTTGCGGTCCTTTCTGTTGAGCAAGACAAGCACCGCAGATGTTGTCGTAGAGTCTCTTGCTCATGAAGCAGGAATTGGTCTGCAGACAGCCACAATTACGCTCGGAACCATTCCCCCCCAGCTCCGGAATGACCGCACCTGGCAACTGCCTTTGCCGCAAGAGACTGAAGTCCAAGTCTGTGGCGAACAATGCTTGGCGATCGAAAAAGACTTTCATGGCATAACGATGCTTTATGCGCCACCTCCAGAAGATCATAGGATTGAGTAAGCAATTCGAATTCGAAGAACACGGCCATTGGCTGATTCTATCAGCATCGTTGCATTGTCTGGTCTTGGACACCACGCTTTCGGCGCGTTCACAGACAGGAAAGGAACACACATGTGGTTACGAGACTCTCTTCCATGGCATCTCACCTCGGAGACTTCCGGGAAGCCAATGGCGAGAGTCATGATCTATGGTTACGAATCAGCTATTGCGGGAAGCAAAAATATGCAGAACATCGAGGACCTAGCCACCACGTTCCACAGCAGCTTGCACACACTGGCAGCTGATCCGACAAGGAGACGGATCATTCTGATCGGCCACAGCTTCGGTGGACTCATCATCAAGCAGGTGGGTTATAGCTAGTTCGGACACAATCCTAACGCACTCACCGACGGCAAGTACAGGCCCTGATTTTGCTTTCAAGATCAAAGAACCCGGACGACGTCAAGCTCCTCCGGGCTGTGTGCGGCGTCATCTTCATTGGGACTCCGCATGATGGCATGGATATCAGCTCTCTCACTCCCATGGTCGGAGACCGAGCGAACCGTTCTTTGATCGAGTCCATCAGTAGACTCAACTCACAGGTCCTCAGTATACAGAAACGAGAGTTTCATAGGGCGCTGGGCGATGAGGGCGATCTGGAAGTGTTTTGCTTCTACGAAACTGTCGAATCTCAGACGGCGCAACAAGTAATTGGCATCCCACGTAGGGCTTACGACGGGTCTACTAACAAGCTTGCAGGACGAGGATGGCAAGTGGACAATGACCGGACCGGCTGCCTTTCTCGTGACAAAGTCTTCGGCTACGTATTGTCGTCCCTGGAACGATGGTCCGGAGTACTCCTGTGCCATCGCCCGCCCGCATTCCGATTTGGTCAGGTTTGGACCGCACGACGCCGATTACAGGACAGTGAGGGAGAGGATCAAGGGCATCGCTAGACGGGCACTGGAAGCACAAATGACTTTACAAACCGCAGCTCCAAAGGCTTCCGCTGCCGTCAATACCGGACTGGAACACAAGGGGGATTCCGCTGAAGAAGACATTGCTAACGTCTCATTGGTGCATAAGTATAACCTCCAGGGAGAGAGAAAGACCACGGACGGCTTGGTGCAAGCAGCGAACACACGAGCTCGTGAGGTCAATGAGAGGCATGTGAATACGCTTGCTTACTTGAATAACCTTGAGCTGGACTTTGTCGACGAGTCTCGGTGGAAAGAGGCAGAAAACCTCATGTCACAACTCGCTGAGAAAAGGAAACAGATACTGCCTAGGGGTGAATGATTGAAGTGTATTGTCATGTTGGTTGTCACAAAGACAAACGGGATTGAG
Organism: Trichoderma sp. PF4103; assembly: GCA_023628735.1. Classification (NCBI taxonomy): domain Eukaryota; kingdom Fungi; phylum Ascomycota; class Sordariomycetes; order Hypocreales; family Hypocreaceae; genus Trichoderma; species Trichoderma sp. PF4103. Next base: position 293,576 of record JAMAKC010000003.1, read on the forward strand.
AAGCGACCCGACTTTGGCGATGCGGTTCATCAATTGGCAAGACAAAGACGTACATATGTATACGGGTGAGCAATTCTTAGCTCGAGCTTTGGGTACTCACGTTCACGTCTCATAAGGCGATATGTAGAGGGCTGGGGCGATCAAACATCCGCAACTTTACACCGAATCAAGCATGTTGTGCTTGATATAAACATCGTCAAAGTAAACAGCAGTATTAGAAACGCGTCCATGATCTAACGTATCAGTCTTGTGATGAGGTTGGCTGACTCCTCACAAAAGCCATATCTCCCGGCCTCTCTTAGTAAGAGCTTACCTTTGAGAAAAGAAAGAAAGGACGAGAAAGCCCATCATGCTAACGTGAGCTAATCTTTACTCCCTCGTCTACTCTTGTCATGTGGAATCAGGCGAGCTTTCGTCATCTCTCCTCGACAATTAATATGCGACGCCCTTACGTCTCTTACACGATCCATGGGAAAGTGGTCTCGCAAGGGTGATTACGAGAATACTTCGGAGATAGCTCATGGACATAATCAAGCCTCTGTTTCCAAGCCGAATGATTGGCCATATGCCAGAAGTGCAACTACTCAATCAGATCTAGCTGCAAATCATGAGTATAGCGCTGACAGGTCGACTTCGGACTATACCTGTGAACCGGAGTGTTGGGTTGTAAGCCGTCTTGAAGCCGAAAGATATAAGCGTCTCGAGTTTCCAGCATGAGCACTGTACGTCGTGTTCTACATTCAAATCTTACATCTTTCGGCAGAGTTCCTGTAACCCGGCATGTCTTCCAAACTCATTCGCGTCGCGCTGGTTGGGCTCTCAGCCAACGCAACCACGTCCTGGGCAGCAAGAGCTCACCTGCCATATCTCCTATCCGCTCGAGGGCGGACTCAATACAAAGTCGTGGCCCTTCTCAACTCCAGCAAGGAGGCAGCCGAACAAGCTCGATCTCACTTCAACCTCCCCTCCGACGTCAAGGCATACGGGGACCCATCTCAGCTTGCTGCAGATGAAGACGTCGACCTCGTGTCAATCGTGGTCCGATCTGATAAGCATTACGCCGCCATGGAGCCTTCATACCGCGCAGGAAAGGCTCTCTATGTGGAATGGCCTCTTACCGAGAGCTTGGAGCGCAGTCTTGCATTGGTGGGCGAGAGAAAGGGCCGTGATACAAACATCATTGGCCTTCAAGGGAGGCTCTCGCCAGTTGCCTCCAAGGTCAAGGAGTTGATTGCCTCTGGCAGAATCGGAAAGGTTCTCGCCAGCCAAGTTCGAGGCTTCAGCGCGTTGGGGCTGGGGAAACAGCCGGGCACGCTTCTTGAAGGACCCATGGAAGAACTGTTCAGCCAGCGAGCCATGGGCGGCAATCATTTTTCCATCTTGTATGCACACATGGTCGATCTTGTGCATTCAGTCCTGGGCGAGTTCAAGGATTTCCACAGCAAACTGCAGATTCGGTGGCCAGAACTGGGCATCGTCGACAAGGACGGCGTTCAGCTGCGTACACGAAAGAGCGATGCCCCCGACCTCGTCAGTGCACATGGAGAACTTGCTCCCGGTGCGGCAAACATCCAGAAGGGGGCGACCTTATCCGTGCTCTTCAGAAGCGGAACGCCTTTCAAGGGCGAAGACCCCTTTGTATGGCACATCCAGGGCCAGACCGGAGAGCTGAGGATCACAAGCCCGTTCGCGCCAACTTTGCAGGCTTCCACGTTACCTGGCGTGAAGATTGAGCTCCACGACTACAGCACGGACGAGGTGACGGAGATTGCGTGGGAATCGGAGTGGACGGACTGGCAGAAGGAGCTGGAGTTGCCGGGATGCAGGTTGGTGGGAGACATGTATAACCGATATGCTCTCTGGTATCAGCAGGAAGACAAGGAGGCGGCGCCGGTGGGAGGAGAGTGGCCGACTCTGGATGTTGCTATTCGCAGACAAGAGGAGCTTGACAGGATGCTGAAGGACTTTGACAGGACATCTCAGATGTAGATAGATGACGACATTGAAGTGGACGCATTCTCATGGTGCTTTCTCTCTAATATATTTTCCATGTTGAGTAAAAGAAGTAGTGAGCGTCAAAAATGGAAGATAAGTTGCCAGGGTGCTGTTCTGATGTTGACAGGATGAAGCCTTTACAATGTAAACGTTGAAATGAGGGATAGTAACGGCCAGCATCGAGATAGCTGCAGATAGCCTACCACTTTAACTTATGATGATCACCCGTGAACATATGTGGCTGCATCATCTAGTCTCATAAGTATTCATCTCGCCATCGAATTCCAAAGCCCATGACGATCCAAAGCGAAGGAAATACTGAGCATTCTGTTGTTTGCTTCAAGCTGTTTGGGTGCAGCTTTCAGGCTCAACAGCGCCATAAATACAGCAGCACCCGTTTCAGCAACTGGACCCACACCAAGAGCCCTGACGTAAGAACATCCAAGCTCCATCATTTCTCCAGAGCTTCAACATCTTGACTATTTCATCTCAATTGAAGCTCCATTCCCGCAGCACCATGGACGGGCTGGACGAGTTTGAAAAGAGCCTCGCCGCCGAAAAGGCCGAGCGCGACAAATCTGAGCGCGACCGCGAGCGGCACCGGCATCACAGTCACAAGCACAGGCACCACCATCGAGAAGACCGAGACCGAGACAGAGATCGAGATCGAGATGGCGAAGAGAGACACAGACATCGTCATCGTGACAGCGAGAGAGGCGGAGAGCGCGATAGAGATAGAGAGAGGCATAGAGAAGGAGACAAAGACGACCGTCGCCGTCGCCGACACCACAGCGAGCACGATGACGATGATCGGCGGCACAAGAGGAGACGCGACGACGGGGCCGATGACCAACGCAAGCGACGCCACCGAGAAGACAGGCCAAGTGATGACAAGGCATCAGACAACAACGCCGACCAAGAGAAAACCCCCACCGACGACGCAGAATCAGGATCAAAGCCCTTGGAGCGCGACGCTTGGATGACGGCGCCATCAGCCTTCGAAGTCGAGCATGTCCACCGCCCTGGGCAGAACAAGCCTCGATCGCCGACGCCCGAACCTCCCAAGCGAGTGATACACAGCCGCGAGCTCAACAGCGGACATCTCGAAGACCTCAACAGCGGCAAGGCGCCAGACAATCAGGAGCAGACGACCAAGAGAACAGTCGACTACACGTTTGGCGACGCGGGCTCAAAGTGGCGCATGACCAAGCTGAAAGCCGTTTACAACACCGCAAAGGAAACCGGCCAGCCCGTTGAGGAGGTTGCCCTCAAGCAGTTTGGTAGCCTGGAGTACTTTGATGACGCGCGCGAAGAAGAGGAAGAGATGGAGCGGAGGCGACTATACGGCGAAGACGCCAAGACCAAAGACAAGCCTACGGGCGAACTCTACAACCAGCGGATAAAAGAGCAGAGGCGCGCAGAACCAGTCAGCCAAGAATTCCAAGGCGACATCTTGCAGGAGAACCCTGTTCAGCCTGTGCCTGTCCCCATGGACCAGACGGCCTTGAATAGACTGCGCGCCCAGATGATGAAGGCAAAGCTCCGGAGGGCCCCCAACGCCGCTCAGCTGGAAGAAGAATACAACCGTGCGGCAGCCGCAGCAGCCCCCCGCATCAACGCACCCGAAGCCGTCGTCCTGGGCGTCATGGAGAGCCGTCAGCTCGCCGGCACCCGCGGCGAAGTCAAGGCCGTCGACAACAAGCGCGGCCGCGAGCGCGGCACCGTCGAGGAAAACACGGACATGACCATCGAGCAGATGCTCCAGGAAGAGCGCCGGACCAAGGGCCAAGCAGGAGGCGAAGGCCTGCGCCTGGCCGAGCGCATCGCCAAGGACGCCAGGTTCGACAACGACCTCGAGTACATGGACGAGAACGCCGAGAAGCTCGCCAAGCGCGTGCACAAGAGCGAGGTCAACCTCAAGAACATGGCCGTCAGCGAGTTCCAGAAGATGAACCGCATCCTCGAGAGCTGCCCGCTGTGCCACAAGGAGGACAAGGGCCTGCCGCCGATTGCGCCCGTCGTGTCGCTCGCGACGCGCGTGTTCCTGACGCTGCCCACGGAGCCCGAGATCAGCGAGGGAGGGGCGGTGATTGTGCCCATTGCGCACCGAAACAATCTGCTCGAGTGCGACGACGACGAGTGGGAGGAGATTCGGAACTTTATGAAGAGCCTCACGAGGATGTATCATGATCAGGGGAGGGAGGTCGTCTTTTACGAAAACGCTGCTGCACCGCACAGGCATATGCACGCTGCCATGATGGCCGTGCCCATCCCCTACGACCAAGGCGCCATGGCACCGGCCTTTTTCAAAGAAGCGTTTCTTACTTCCGACGAAGAGTGGTCGCAGCACCGCAAAATCATCGACACGGAAGCCAAGGCGAAAGAAGGCATGGGCCGGGCCGCTTTCCGCCGGAGCATCGCCAAGGAGATGCCCTACTTCCACGTCTGGTTCTCGCTGGACGGCGGGCTGGGCCACATTGTCGAAAACGCGGACCGGTGGCCCAAGGGGGATCTCTTCGCGCGAGAGGTGCTGGGGGGCATTGTGGATGCTGATGCGCATGTCATCAAGAAGCAGGGGCGGTGGGCAAAGGTTGATGCTAGGGTTGATGGGTTTAAGAGGGCGTGGAGGAAGTTTGACTGGACGAGGGTGTTGGCTGATGCTTGAGTGCCTTGGATCTTGCTTGTGACTGTGTGTTCATATAGAACTCCTGTATTTGATGAGAGCAACAAGGGATCTAATTAGGGCTTCTCATGGTGGTTGACTGCAACTTCAGCTTTATATAGCTCATCAGAGAAGGTAGATGCTCAATGATGACATTGAAGCTTATCACATGTGAGCAGGAAGAGACAATTGGTATTAACATGGGCGCCATGTACGCTGATACAGATCAGACTTCGGCATGGAACGCGCGATTAGTAGGTACAGGTAGCATACACAGTATAACAGACAGATATCTGAGCAAGATTCTTTCATCGCATGTTTCCCATACATAAACAGGTAAGCAACATCCTCCTCTTACATCTCCGTATATTCCTCGGGGGTATCTTCATCCTCCTCCTTCGTTCTTTATATCAGCCATCTGCCGACTAGATTTTCTCTAGATATCCAGCGGTCCAAGACTTTCTTTTCGGTACGACTCCGACTCCCATATTCCAACTTCCCAGATTAAAAGTCGATAAATGATTGAAACGAAAAGACGCGGCCTCGCTCATACGGCGGCCTTTGGATAGAATTCAAGATAGAGGCGGCCTCGCACCTCACCTCGCTGGAGCTCCTCGTCGTCCCCTCTCGCGCTCCCTCAACGCCTCAGCCTGGACATCTTCCCACTCCCTGCTGATCTCCATCAGCACCGAGCCCATGACCGTGGCGCTGGCCATCAACCCGTGGCCCTCGCCTTCGAGCACGCGGACTTCGCACCGGCGCATCGTCTTGCCCAACCACTTGACGTTCTCGACGGGCACTCGGGTGTCCCTGCTGCCGTGGCGAATGATCACGGGGCGCGTAATGTCGACGTATCGGAAGCCGATGGTGTGCCGTCTTTCCAGGCAGATGAGCAGGTCCACTGCTGGGTTGGCATTCGTCGTCGCGAGATCCCAGATGGCGTGCGTCAGTCGGATGTCGTACGTCTGTTGTCGCTCCTTTTCGGCGAGAGCATCTACTGGAGGAGAAAAGCTTGTCGCTTGGCTGTCTAGTGGGGGTTGGGGGAGCGCCTTGTCTGTGGCATCCGTGGCGTTGGAAAATGCCGAGTCCTCGCTGGCAAGTGTGCCGTATGAGTCTTTGACATCGGGGGCATGGTTGATGTTCTCCTTGTCTGCAGATGGCGCGGCGTTTTTGCTGCTGTGGCTTTCTTTTGCCCCCGTTTTCCGTCTTGTTCGCCGGGGAGTCTTTGGTAAAGAGCTCGTAATCGATGAGCTGGTCGCTGACATGAAGCTGCTGTTGGCTGCCTTGAGGAACGAAGTCGGCAAGACCCGTAGGATTCTCTGCGCCGTCGGAAGCGTGTGCGATGGTGGCGAGACCTGGGATGACCCGAAGACGTTCATCTGAGAGGGCGGGATCCATGGCGCAAGCAGGTGAATCTTGCCTCGAATGTGCTGAGGCATGCGGAGAGCCGTGGCCAGGGCGTAGATGGCGCCAGCCGAGTGAGCCATGAGGGAGAACTTTGTGATCTTGAGCGTCTGGCAAATGGCATACACATCATCTGCGGTCCATCTATTAGCAAGCGTTTGAGAAAACGGTGCGCAAAAAGTACTTACCAGGCCAACTGAGGGGAGTGCTTGTCCCATCAGTATAGGGCTCGCTGTCTCCCACTCCCGGTCGGTCAGGCGTAATGAGGCGAAGCTTCAGCGTCAGCGCCAGCTCGTCGTAAAACGCAGTGATATATCTCGTCAAGCCCATCCCCACGCAGCAGAAGACTGCGGAACCCTCGGGGTCGCCAACTTCTGAAAATGAAATGATGCGCCCTGTTTGAGGATGGCGGATCTTCTGAGACAGTCGCGGGGAGCAAAGGTAAGACTCAACAGCGTCGTCAATGGAATCGGCTGATTGCGGTCGCTCGTAGCCCGTCGGCTTGATGGGCTGAACGGGTTCCTCGCTGGTTCGCTTGGTCTCGTGCGGACTGAGAGGCGCGGAGAGGCGCTTCAGCCTGGAGCTGCTGCGCTTCAGTTTGAGCGCTTCGTTGGGGCTGGGGAGTGTGCGGGTGGAAAGGCGATGGTCTTTGCGGTCGAACTCATCCCGCCGACGCCCTTGCGAAACGGAGGGAAAGGGGGCTCCGTCGTCCTCGGGCTCCTCCTTCTCTTCCGCAATGTAGTCGACGCTCAGGTAAGTGCTGGACGCTATTCGCCGTGGCTTGTGGTGAGGCTTCTCCTCCTCGTGTGAATGCGTCTTGCCGGTGTCCGAGCCCGAGCGGCGGTGCTTCATCTTGACCGAGTCGCGGCGGCTGAAATCGGCGGATTCGAGCATTCTCTCGCTGGCGGATAGGTCGCCGTCCTTGGCTGATCGTCGAACGCTGGATCGCTTTCTGCTGGAGCTCGAGTTGCGCAGACTCGAATCGCGAGCCGGAATGTGATGCAGGCCGTCTCCCAGCAGTGAATCATACGCGGTGACCGTCGCTGGCTCCTCGGTAATGGCGCCACTGGGGAAGAAGTTATCCGTCTTGGATCCGGCCTGACTGCTGCTCGTTGGTGTTGCTGCGCCACCGCCGACAACTGAGGTGGAAGAAGCACGCTTCCTGTCAATATGGGACTCGCGAAGGTGCTCTTTAGAGCCCATGTAACTGAGCACCTTGCTGCCCCGGCTCGACTTCTTCCCCCAGCTGTCGAGCGAGCGGCGTGGCCTGAGCTCCGGATGCGGCGCAGGACCACGTTCTACAGACAGGTTTCCGATGCTCCGCGCATCGTCATTCTTGGAGGCAAAGGAGCCCGTGGACGACGGGCGAGAGCTCGCGGCGCTTCGTATAAAGGATCTGAGCCCGCTCTCGCGGCTGGTGCTGCGATGGCTGCGCGGGCTTTGCGGCGCGGTCAGAGGCGAGAAGCCGCTCGGGGGCTTCGCGGTGCGGATCACGGGCGGGCTCGCAGCAAGGTCGTCGAGGGAGACGGGGCCGCTGTGGTCGTCGTGCAGCGAAGACTGCCTGTAGGCTCCGTAGTCGACGCCGAAGCTGCCAGAGCCGCTTCTGGAGCTGTGGCCGAGATCGGGGCTCGTCGGGAGGGACAGGCTGGCGGCCAGGCCGGAGTCGAAGTGGTGGTTGGCAGGCTCGGCGATGGCGCTCAGGCTGGTGATGAGGCTGGAGATGATCTCGGGGCTGCCAGGCTGGATGGCGTATCGCTTGCGGGCGGCGGCGGTCGGCGTGGTCGAGATGTGGTTGAGGTTGCGCTGCGAGGGATGGACACGGTGGGCGCGCGGCGGGATAGGGGGAGGCATGGCATCTATAGAGGAGCGGTCCATGGCGGGCAGCGGGCAGCCGCAGGGCGGCGACTAGGTGCGTCGTCGTCCAACGGGCTGAACGGCCTGCGTGTCTCGGGGAGGCGACGGCGAGTGTCTCGCCCTGCCGCAGCAGCGTCAAATTGGCACGCACGCAGACGCAGACGCAGACGCAGACGCAGCCACGTTCTCCTGGCCCCCGGCGGCAGCAAACAAACCGTCGGTGGGCGTGTCTCTGCTCTGCATGAAGCCCTTCCCCCACGCACGCGCCAGAACTCCAGTCTCACACGCTGACTCTCGCACAGCGCAGCCGGGTCTAACCAATGCAGGCGAAGCGGTCTGGGAGAGACAAGACAGAAGAGAGAAAAAAGAAACGAGGAAGCGCGAGTCCAGCGGGCGACGGCTTCGCGCTCGGATGCAGCCAGAGGGACAAACCAAGGCGAGGGCGGAGACACGACGATGGGCGGTTGCGAGCTTGGACCGTCCTGCTCGAGAACGGAGGACAGGGAGAGAGAGTGGAGGGCCGGCGGCTAACTGATCAGCTGCATGCGTTAGCTCTTCGTCTGTTTGTTCTCAGAAAGGTGCAGGTGAGGTGAGCAGCGGTGTTCAACCAGGTCGGAGCTGAGAGATGGAGTCGTACCAGGTTGACGATGCGGTGCCGTGGTCTCAACTGATATGGTCCGGAGGTCGAGACACCGCACACAGAGAGACACAAGCACGCACAAGCACAAGGAACAGAGAAGGCAGAGCACAGGGCACAGAGCACAACTGAACAGCACGCACAGAGCAGACGACGGCCAGAGAACAAAAGCAGAACAAGCAAACAATAGCTCGCCGCTTTCGTGGGAGATTTGACAGACAGACAGACAGACAGACAAGCTCAACCGAAGCTCAACTGACGATGAGCCGGCCCCCTTTCGACAGCTGCTGCGGCCCACTCCCCAATCAATATCACCAAGCGCTGCAGCCAGGGGCCAGGGTCTCTTTTTTTCTCGTCTTCCCACCAAAACCCCCTGCGGCTGAAGAAGCGATCGAGCATTGATTCGGCCGTGACGAACGGGCTGGAGACGGAGGCGCGGCCGCTGATTCGGTGGCTGGAGCAGGGATGCCCAAATTGGTGTCGTGTAGTCTGGTGGAGAAATGATGGGTGGGAAGAAGAGAGGACAAGAGGGAACGGACAGACAGACAGACAGGGATGGACAAGATTCGGGCTCGGCTGCACGTTGACCCCATTCCGAGCGTCTGTTTCATAGGAGAAGGAGCTCGATGAAGCTGCTGCTGTGCATTGGTGACAAGTGCATCTAGAGCAACCAATGGGGACTTGGACGATGCATTGAAAGACTTGCTGGCTCTCTCTACTTGTTGATTTGTTCACCCTTCTACCTACTCGTCATCGTACAGGGCCTGAGCCTGGGCCTGGCATTTGTGCGACTGTGGTGATACACGCAGTGACACGCAGCTTCAAGCCCCAAGTCCACCCCCTACTAGCGAGGCGAGTTCAAGGTCAACAACTGCCGATCGTCGACAGTCGAACTTTAATGAAAGGGTTGAAATGAAATCAGCAGATGACATCAATGCACTCATCCGCCTCCATTAAGCGTCAACCGACTTCGCCGAGGATCCTGGTGCTGTCAGATGAAATTGCCATCGCACGGCGGTTCCGATCAAGTGGAGGCTTCAAGTTGAGGGGAACCATGAACCGTCGTCATCGCGTTCTAGAAGCTGTCCTCATACAAACAGGCGACGTTGAGGCTGAAGCGCTTCCATAAGCTGCCCTCTTGTACTCTAATACGATGTTCAAGAGGCGTTTGGATTCTTTTTCGAACAAATGAGTAATTCAGGCTGCTGACTGCTGGTGTCATGTCGACTTACCCGGGATTACTCCAATGTCCATTCAACTTCACTATCCGAAATGACGGGCAAGTATGTCATATCACAAACGCCAACTCATCTTTTCTTTTTGTCCCTTTCCATTGCGAAGCTTCAGTTTCCCAGGTTGTTGCTCGTAGATGCTTCGCCGGTAACACTCTTGTAGACATGCAAGCCTGTACGTGGTAGACGCATAAGATTCAATGAAGACGCGTATATGCGCATTGGGGCATTTCTTCGACATCCTTGTTTACACAGTCATATTGCTCGTACAAGTAGACAAGACACCTGCTGCATCAAAGCAGCATATCGCCCTGCTATTCATTTTCGCACAGAATCGGTTGGCCGTATGGATGTGATGCCGGCATGATCCGAGCCCAGAATAGGTACATGTACGCCATTGGTGCATGTTCAGTTGATCCATTGACCACCTGCTTGATAGGCTAAACTGGCACTTTGATTTCTTTTTGCCTCCCAACTGAACACGAGGATTAACTACTGATACAGTCCGGGGCGTAGGCAGGCCTGGTATGAGACTACTTCAATCTCTTTGCCAGACCTTCTTCGAGGCACTGCTTCAACGTCTGGTCAACCTGTCCAAAGTAGTCTTCGCAAGAGTCAGCCTGAGACGCCAGAACAAGATATCGTCCGAAGGATCAATCAAACTTACCCAAAACTTCCTTCCTCAGACCATCCGGAATATCCACCAACGTCGGGATAATGTTATGCAGCAACTGCTCCTTTCCATCCTTTTCCCTACACATAATCTCCCACAGCTTCCTCGCCTGCTCATAGTCTTTATCCGAAAAGGACGTGGAAAACGGAATGACACGTCCCTGCCAGTGCTCATGCGTCGGCATCGTCACCCTCTTGCTCTGTGCGACGGGACGCAGCTGCGAGAAGACGTAGTCCGGATCGCTGCCGTAGTTGCCGTTCATCGTGCCCGGGCCGTCGCGCACGTAGGGGGCGTAGACTTTGTTGATCGGGCGGTTGGGCGGCAGCTGGAAGTAATTGGGGCCGACGCGGTAGCGCTGGGCGTCTGGGTAGCTGAACATGCGTGCTTGGAGGACTGATAGGATGTTAGTGGTGTTGCTTTTGAAGATGGCTTGGGAGAGAATACAAACCTGGATCAGCTGAAGGGCCGACGCCCGGGACCATGTTGGATGGCGAGAAGCAAGCCTGCTCTATGTCCTGGAAGTAGTTGTCCGGCTACGTTGATCCATTGTCAGTGCAGTCTCGAGGGAAAAGAGTCACGAGAATAGGTGACCTACGTTCTTATTCAGAGTTAGGCGGCCGATACGGCGGAGGGGATACTTCTCATAGGGCCAGGTATACGTGCAGTCAAAGATGTCAATGGGCGCCGAGTCGACCTCTTCGGGCTTCATCACCTGGATGCACACCGACCAGGTCGGATAGTCTCCCCTTTGAATGGCATAGAAGAGGTCTTTGACGTGGTAATCGGGCTCTTCGCCGGCGAGACGGACGGCCGTCTTGGAGTCCATGGTTTTGATCCCGTCGTCGGGCTTGAAGTGCCATTTCACGTAGACATAGCTTCCATCCTACACGCTGTTAGGGTTCTGTCCCCCCATGCCTATTTTCAGTGCATATCTCATAAGGCCAACTCACAGACTTGTTCAAAGTATAAGTGTGAACACCAAAGCCATTAATGTTACTCAGAGAAGCCGGGATACCGCGCGGCCCAAAGAGTTGCATCAAAGCATGGATGCCCTCAGGGTTGTTCTTGTGAAAGTCCCAAAACATGGAGTTATCAGGCACATTGGTCTGAGGGTGCCTCTTGTGGCTGCGGTTCATGGACGGGAACTTGATCGGATCCCGGATGAAGAAGACGGGGAGATCGTTGAAGACAAAGTCTTGGATGCCCTCTTGGGTGTAGAACTTGGTGGCCCAGCCGCGGACATCGCGAACGGTGTCGCTGGACCCCTTTTCGCCGCCAACTGTGGAGAGGCGACAGAGAAGCTTGGTTTTCTTGCCGATGCCTGTGAGGAAGTCTGCGTCGGTCAGGTCGGAGATGTCCTCGAGGACTTCAAACTCGCCAAAGGCACCGGCGGCCTTTGCGTGCACGCTCCTGTGATGAAGGCAGTGAGCTGATATGCTCCTGTTTTTGTAGATGAGTGACGAAGTTTTGTATCCTACCTCTCCGGAATACGTTCACGGGCGAAATGTGCGAGAACCTCGATGGTCTGGGTGTCGCTCAGGACGACCAATCCGCCATTGGTATCGCCATAGCGAATTTGCCTCACAGCGCCTGGGCCGGAACTTGGCTGGCCTAGAGGACAGAGATTGAGCTTGCATGATAAAGACTGGAGGGGTGGAAGCAGTTAGAATAACACACCATTGGCGAGAGTAACAACCGGCTTCTCTGAAGTCGCCTATTATGAAGAGTAAGCATGAGGTCCTCTTACAAGAGCTGCCAAGACTCTTATGCACCATGATGATTTCGCGAGAGATTAGATTTGTCTGAACGATATACTGAATGCCGTTTCCCCTCGAACTCTTGTGTTATATACACCAAAATATGAGTCCCTTTTGTAACACGAAAGCGACTCTTCAGCCCGTCAGTAGAGTTTCATTCCATCATCTCCATCCTCCGTCGATACATCAATGGCTGATCACCCCGCACTGTTTCTTGCTTTCCATTGCTCCCGATGCAGCCGGCTGTCGATATTATGTGACGAGATCCTACAACTCAAGAGATGCAGCTAGACAGGAGAGTTCAGCTAGCGTTCTGAGCTGAGCTGGCTGCGAGGAACGAATGCTTGGTCTCTGCACCAATCCGATCCTGAGGATCCCTATGTAGCTCAGCAAGCCACGCTGTGCCCAAGAAAGCGTATCTTCAAATCTCAGGTCTCCGATTGGGCCGATTGACGTGCTACATTGGCCTTGACGCCCCTGCTTGTGGCACGTATCTTCGGCACCAGGATGATAGAGCAGGCAAGTGAAGCTTCGCTGCGGGATGAACGGGATATAAGTGGATGCGGTATTGCTTTCTCGGTCGGCCTGGCTGCAAGACAGCTACCTACCCAGAAACAAACAAACAAAAATCTCAAATTCAATTGACAATCGTACTCACTATGGCGCAGGTGGCGAAGCCTCAGGTCAAGCTCGAGAAGCCGTCCAACCGTGAAGATGAGTGGAAGATTGAGCAGGGCCTTGCGGGCGCCGAGCTCCCCGTCCTGGATATGACAAAACCCCAGACGGAGCCTCTGGTTCCCCAAGTCTTTGGCCCCTGTACCAAGGATGAGGAGGCAATCAAGTCTGTAGGCGATCCAAACAAACTGTTCACTAGAGAGAGGGAAGGCTGGGTTGGGTAAGTCGCAACCCTCAAGGCATCAAGCTGCAGCTGCAAGAAGACTGATGGCGATATCTCCTTAGCTTTGTCGAGTGGGAGAACTACCCCGACAAAAAGGCGGCTGCCCATAAGATCCTGACCTCGCAGACCTTCCCCCCCAATCCGGAGTTCCAGCTCGGTCCTATCCCCGGAACCAATCCTGTCCTTCCCGGCACTCACTGGAAGCTGTGGCATCATGCCGTCGGCGGCGAGCTCACCAGAGTTCCCGAAGACTCTTGGTCCACCGTCCTCAAGGAGAAGCATCCCGATATGCTTCACCTTCTGCAGTTCCCGTACAACGGAGAACCGCCCAAGCGCCTCGTCACTGACAAGGAGATCACGCCCAATCCATTGCATTTCGTGAGGAACCACGGAGGCATCCCTCTTATTGACAAGGACAAGTACAGCTTTGTTTTGGATGGCCTCGTCGCAAAACCTCGCGAGTACACCCTGGATGACCTCATGGACGAGTCTAGGTTTCCGCGCATGGAGAAGATCATCACTATGCAATGTTCTGGAACCCGACGCATCGAGCAGATCCTCAAGTACCCCGGCCAAGGCGATGAGGTTCCTCAGGCGCCCTGGGCAGAGGGCGCTATTGGAACTGCCAAATACGTCGGAATCAGCCTCAAGAAGGTGATTAAAGAATGCGGCGGCCTGATTGAGGGCGCCAAGCATCTCGAATTCTACGGCGCCGACACCTACTTCAAGGACGACAAGACGATGAACTATCTCGTCAGCATTCCGTGGTCCAAGGTCAAGGCAAACGAAGTGATGCTTACCGGGGAGATGAACGGCGAACCTCTTCCCGCCATCCACGGGTACCCGCTCCGCATCATGGTCTTTGGCTACATCGGCGCCAGAAGCGTCAAGTGGCTGTACCGCATCAAGGCCATCAAGCAGCCGTCGCGAGCACCGGTCCAAAGCCAGGAATATCTGTACTTCCCCCAGCAGGTCGGGAAGCACAACTTCAAGCTCACCGACGGCATCCAGATCCAGGAAATGCCCGTCAGCTCCGCCATCATGTCGCCCTGGCACAAGCAGGTCTGCATCCACAACGGCAAGATCCGGTGCAAGGGCTGGGCGTATTCCGGCGGTGGCCGATGGCCTGAGCGAGTTGAGCTGTCGTCTGACGGGGGCTTCAACTGGTACACCGTCCCCGTGGACAAGCTTTCCAAGAAGAGGAGATGGACATGGCGCACGTGGGAGTTTGAGCTCCCGTGCGATCCCGAGGGCTGGGTCGAGATTGTGTGTCGTTGCTGGGACAATGCTCTGAACACGCAGCCGCCCGATGTTCGTACCGCCTGGAACTGGGGCTTGCACGTTACGAGTTCGTGTCATCGAATCTCGGTGTACAGCGTCAACAAGAGCCGTCCGTTGACCAGGGCTCGTCTTGAAGAGTTTGACAAGGCGGGAATTCCGTTTGGGCCGATTACTGTGCCACTCGCTTTTCCTGCTCAGACCTGGGAGGAATATGAGAAGTATTGGAAGACTCATGATCCTCGCGATGCCGAGGATGACTGAGTGGCTGTTTTGGACCTCGTTACCATGAGAGGCTAAAAAACATGTATAAAATATTGTAAGAAAAGCAATACTCATCAAGTCTGTCATTACCAAACTATTTACATTGTCTAATGTGGATCTCACCAGAGAGGCTTTGTTCTTGATAACGTGAGGTCACCCGCTAAATGACTGAATGAACCACTCCCGTCCTAACGTGAAATACTCCCGTGGCTTCTGAGTAGAGTTCTTCCTAACAAAAAGGCGTCTTCCCAAGTCACCCAAGACTGTCTTGGATGCTTTGCCCGACATGCAAAGGTGGCGAAGGAAGAAGGAGTTGAACACCGGTTCAAGTTCCTGGCTCCAGGGATTCAGTACCACGATATTGTAGTGTGACGTTGCTCACGAATCTGGTGTTTTGAAGAAAGGTGTTGGACACATAGGGTAGTAGTCATAGACTGTTTCCCCTTGCAATTGACTGGATGGAGGTCGCAGAGAAACATACATGTAGCCCGAGTGGTGCGTATAGTTGCCTATTTCGGTAAGCCTTCGCCTGTTCTCACCTCTATCTAGAACCCCCTCCCTCAGCTTACGCCTCCTTGCATCAACGAATACACATCAAGGCAGCCATTCTTTGTTGATCAGACCCAATCCATCTGTGAAATGGCGTCTCCATGGTTTTCTCCAAGAAGCACAGCCGGCGGATCCGGCGGTGCAGGCGAATATTCGCATCCTGCCAACACCTCGCCCGACTGCGCGCTTTCAAACCAAGACTTCTCAACTCCCTCGACAGGCTGGCAGCTGGATGACTTCGTCCTCGATCCGGGCTATGTCGCTTCCCGGGAGGAATTGCGCTGGCTGTTGCTCAACACGGCGCAGACTGCCTTGTCATCTCCAGCCCCTAACGACAGCTTCGTATCCGTACCGGATTCACAAGGTGGCGAGGATCTGTCTTCAGCACAGCATGAGACATCCCATCTCCTGTCACAGGGCAGACGAATCGAATATCTCAAGAACTATATCAGCCAAGTTGCGCCATGGGTATGTTCACCAAGATTGCATCCGCTGTTGTGAGACATGTGTCTGATTTTCGCTGGCAGCTCGACATGTTTGACACCTCCCGCGCATTCGGGATGCAAGTCCCTCTCCTAGCACAAACATCGCCAGCTCTCCTCTGTGCAATCCTGGCCATTTCTGCCCGCCAAATGGAGCGTAAGGAAGCCTCAAACGGAACGTCAACACCCCAAAAGAGCTTCGACAGCCTGGAGCTGTATCAAGAGTCGATTCGGCTCCTGACGCCTCTCCTGGAAGCTCACGACCAGGCGGTGATCCCCATCTGCGTAATACTCTGTTGCCTTGAAATGATGTCGGCGAGCGCTAGAGACTGGCGCCGCCATCTAGAAGGATGCGCAGCTCTCTTTGATGCATTTCAGGTCCATGGGTTCTGTGGCGGGCTGCTTCAAGCTGTGTTTTGGTGCCACACGAGAATGGGTACGTCTTCTTCTTCTTCACATGCCCATGAGCTTTCCACAATCACGCCTGCTGACTTGGGACTGCAGACCTATGCGGTGCTTTGATATCAGATGGCACGCAGAGCACCATCATCCCGCCCCTGGCTTGGCTTCCCCCTGGCACCGATGAGTCCAACGCCCGCCAGTGCTTTCGAAAGATGCAGGATCCCGATCTGCACGCCAACTACGCAGTGTACCTCTGCGCAAAAGCCTGCGAGCTCATTTCGGACCGCACTCATCACGAAGAGTTGGGCGTTTCCAACGGATGCGCAGCAGAAGTCTTCTCTTCTCGTTGGACCAGACTATGGGACGATCTACAGGCCTGGGTCCATGACCGTCCCCATGAGCTGCTGCCATTGCAGACTGTTGAATCGCGACCTTTTCCACAGATCCTCTATCTTCACTGGGCAGCCATCTCATCTAACCAATTGTATCACACTGCTTGTATCTTATTGCTTGCTTCGATTCCGAGAAAACGCAGCTCGATTCCAGGGGCGGCGGGATCAAGCACATGGCATGCAAAGCGCATCTGTGGAATTTCTCTGACAAACCCGCATCATGGATGTTTGAACAATGCTATTCAGCCATTGTGGCTCGCTGGCAGGCTGCTTACCCATGAAGCAGAGCACTCGATCCTCGTCGACCTGATCCGCGATATCGAGTCCACAACGGGCTGGGGGACTTGCTGGCGGATTCCCGACCTCGGAGCGGCTTGGGGATATTCTGTCAGGAGACGTTCTCGTTCAGAACGTGCCCACGTCGACGAGTCTCGAGGAGCTCAAATCGGATGAAGGCCAGTATGCTTTGAGAATGTACACCAACCCATCCGACAGGCTGTCAGATGTGCCACTCTTGATGCAGTTGCTCAACAAAGCCATCAATACGCCAGCCCAGAGCTCCAATACGATCAAGACCCATCAGTATCTCTCTCTGTTGAGCCTCATGCGTCATCTGTCGAGCAGCCAGATAGAACGAAGCCAGCAGACAAGGATCCCAACATTCGCAACAGTTGTTATTTACCGCAATGCCACATATTCTCTGCGCATGCCACAGTTGCGAAAATGACGACGACCGCCGCTGGTCAAGCTGCAACGTCCTTGGCTTATGTGCTAGGATGAGCATCATGGCCGTGTGATACAGCTGGTTGGCCAGAGTCGAGGCGCCACTGGTGAAGTACAGGGTTGGAAATGGACACGCTTTGTTGTCGAGGTCAATGACCGGGCGAAATGTGAGTGGCCTATTTGTGTACCAGTCATTGAGGCTGTTGGCAATGGACTGCCATCGAACTGCTCGAGGTTGTGCTTCTGCATTGGGGCTGGGTGATCCCCCATCCCCATATGTGAACTCGAGCGCTTTGGTGCAGAGCACAAGAGGCTCGTACGCATGAAGAAGATTCAAATGATTGAACTCATCTCTCTTCTGAGTCAAGTTTTGAATCAGACACGTGAGGATGCAGCTGTTGACGATCGGAGGGGTTTCTTTCAGCAAAGCAACAGAAACCCCTACATGGCTGTAAGCGAGATGCTCATCGCAGGACAACGGCTCACTCACCGAATCTCGCAAGTAACCATGTCATGCTCTCATTCACTTGTAGCAACGGACCACTCTCCGGCATTTGAGGATATACCATGTGGAGATGACCATTCTTTGTCAACGCATCGTCCCATGACCCAGGTGTGTAAGTGAGGAAGCCCTCTGCGGCTTTCAAAATTGCGCAAAGCTTCATCTCCCACATATTTGAATACTCGACATGATTCTCAAGAGGATATGGACTACGCCTACCACTTGCTGAATGGTTGCGATCAGACCCTCGACCATGAGGCCAGGTTGCGTACGAGGTGGCGCATAGTTTCAAGAGTGCGTCAAATGACACGTCGGACCTCGTTGCGAGATGCGGAATGACAAGGCCAAAAGTCTGTTTCGTATCACACATGTCCAGCTTTCAATCTGATAAAACGTCAGGACAAGTCCAGAGCCTAGAAACCAGGAGCCTTCACTCACCCACGGCGCAATCTTGTATCTGTAATGCCTCAGCAGTTCAACTGTTCGCCCCAAGGAGAGCTGTTGTCGGACGTTGACAGTCACCGGGCCAAAGTCGTCGATGCCCTTCAGTATCGATGGAAGAGTCGGAAAAGTGTCTTCCGCATGATCCTCAAAAGCGAGACTCGCCGGGGCCTGAATGTTCCCATATGGGTCTCCCGTTCCAAGATTCATCAGGACGTCCAGCGCAATGCCATAACCGTCGCCATGGCTGGTTTCCATAACTTGATGGGTGTGATCATCGGGACCATGAGACGAGTCATCGTTCTGTGCCCGGCCATCTTGACTCTTGTCGAGCTTTCTTCCCGAATTGTCGTATGAGGCGTCAGAGTCTAGGCCTAGACTTTGCTGTCCACCAGAAGAAGTACTTGAAGTCGTCTTCGTGCCATCACTGAGAGGCAAATGAAACTGCTCATCGTTGCGCTTTCTTACATCGGAAGGGACACAAGCGACTGTATTTGATGCCTCTTTATTTCGACTAGCATCTTTTCGCCCGGCTGCTTTATCGTCCGCAAACTATTCGGTGGTTGGGCTTCAGCATGAAATCCGGTCACAGCAGGGCAACGGACGAAATAATCACCTGGACTTCCGAAAACCTGATCGTTTCCCTGGGGCTTCTGGACGGTGAATCATGACCGGCGTCAGAAGCGAGGGTAAAGGCATTCTTCTGCAAGAACGAAAGGCGTTGCCCGTAGACACAGTCCGCTTCAGAATCAATACAGCGCCGACAGCGCGGTTTACCCTCATCACCTGTCTCCCAGTCAGACTTCCGTTGATGGCGAAGTATACCATAAGACTGAAAAACGTGTTGGAAATGGCAACTGTAAAGAACCTGGATCAGGTGTGTGCATCCCCGACGCTAGAACGACTTGTCATCTTACATTTCCGTCGCCGCGTGCGACATCGCAGGCAGCCTGTTCTCGCGCGTTTCTTCTGGATGCGATTAGTGCTCGCAGTCTCCTGATGCGCCATAGCAACAGTCGAAATCTCTGATGGGAGGCTGCCTGTGCCAATATCAGTTCGACCGCGGCGAATAGCTTCGAGCCTCCCTGGGGATCGTGACGAAGTGACGGGACTCTGAAGAGACTCTTCCCCTCTTTCTGGTAGGTTTAGGCCCAGCTTCGGCTAATTAAGGCTGCGGGGAGCAGGATTGACGGAGCATTAGTGGTCGATTCAGGAGCTCAACACCATCAGCAACCATTTATTGCCTTGAGCAACGACTCCGAGGTACACATCCGATCTCAACTGGAGGGTTGTGAATGTACCCAATCTACGATCTTTTGGAAATCCATTACGAAGCTTGACAATGTTTCGAGGTCTCTAGCGGAAAGTGAGCACACTCTTGTCCGCTCACTTATCTGGGTATAACATCTCAAGCCAAGTTATGGCTCGCAGCCACGCCCGTATACGTTGTGAAGAGTGGGCGGTTACACTTGCCTAAACCGGCAATTGGAAACCACGTGCAGTACCTATCAATGAAGCTGACTCATGTTCATAGAACAGTACAGAATGCAGCCACAACTTCCTCTGATGACGACAGGCAAACTATGTCCTGACTTTCGCAATTCCATCATACTTCACGTGTTGGTCAAAACAGTTTCGATATGGCTGGTCCGATTCGGGCTTGAATTCGGGAACCTACGTGTCTTTGTTTCTTGGCTAATGCGTATAATGACCAATCCGCTAAGGGAGATCAAGAGATTGGATATCGAGAAGTAGCTTGAAAGCTCTGCATACCTAGCAACAATAACGATCTGGATGATATGATGACTTAGTTCAACTATGAGAGAGAAGTCTCTGGGCCATTGAGCTGGCTTATAGATCTATGAACTCTCTCCTGAGCAACTCATCCTGACGAACCGTCTCCAAGTACCCCAAGATCTTGGACACGATGCTGTCCACATCAAACCCAAAGTACTTGTACGCCTCAGGACCCGGAAGACTGTGCCCAAACCGCCTCAAGCTTATGCCCGCATCGGCATACCTTTCCCAGCCGTTCGGTGCATATGGCTCGACCACTATAGCTGGAATCCCTTGGTGTCTCCGCAGGGTGCTCCTCTTATACTCTAAAGGCTGACTCTCGAACAACCTCTGGCAAGGGAAGCTAACGACTCTGCAGCGAATGCCATTCTTTTCCAGCAGCAAGGTGGCAGCACCCAAGACATGTGACAATTCTGCGCCAACTCCGATGAGGGTAATCTGAGCATCATCATCTTCCTGAATCACATACGCCCCTCTTGCAACGCCCTCTCGTCGAGTCTGCTTCAACTGCGGCACTTTATGTCTCGAAGTCGAAATAATAGAAGACACACCCTCGGCTTCAAGAGCAGCAATCCAAGCACCAGCCGTCTCCTCACTATCCGCAGGGCGGAAATGCAGCAAGTTGGGCATTGCTCGAAACAGCGCTGCGAGCTCAACGGGCTGATGAGTAGGTCCGTCTTCGCCCATCCCGATTGTATCGTGGGTTGCTGCGTGAACCACCTTCAGGCGCTGAAGGGCACCCATCCTCACGGCCGGTGCTGCGTAGAGGTAGAACATGAAGAAGGAGCTCGTGACGGGGATGAAGGTCCCTGGAGAAAAGGCCGCTATGCCGTTGGAGATGGCACACATGGCGTGTTCGCGGACGCCGTAGTGGATGTATCGGCCTGCGTAAGAGCCGTTGATGCCGCAGGTGGTGCGGAGGTCGGGCTGTTGAGGTTCTGTTAGAAGATAGAACAGGAAGAAGGCTTGGATGGGCAAAGAGTTCACTTACATGCTGAAAGTCTTCTTTGCCCTCCCAGGCCATGTGCACAGATGGCGAGAGATCTGCCGTTCCCACCATGAACGATTTGATCTCCTTGGCCAAAGGATTGATCATCAGCCCGGATGACGCTCTCGTCGCCAGAGGCTTATCAGAGAGGTCCTCGGGCTTGGGTAAAAGACTCTTCCAGTTCGACGGTAGTTTTCCATCCAAACGATGCTGAAACTCTTCAGCGAGCAGCGGATGAGCAACAGCATATCTTTCCACCAGGTCGTTCCATCGTGATACAGTTTCTTCTCCGCGGCTAGGAATTTCCGAAAAGAATTGACGGACTTGATCTCCAACGACGAAGTACTCGTCTTCATTGAAGCCATACGCGCGCTTAATCCGCTTGACGTCGTTTGCACCAAAAGCAGCTCCGTGAGCCTCTGCTTGTCCCGCAACAGCGCTGTCCAGCCCGATGATGGTTCTGACGTTGATGAATGTCGGCTTGTCTGTCGAGGATTTTGCCCTTTCCAATGCTACCACGATTCCATCTACGTCGTAGCATCCGTCTTCGACATCAATCACGTCCCAGCCGCACGCTTGCATTTTCGCGTTGACGTCTTCAGTGTTCGTCAGATCGACTGAGCCATCGCAAGTGATCTGGTTGTTGTCGTATATCACGGTCAAGTTGTTCAACTTCAGATGCCCTGCGAAAGAGATGGCTTCCAGTGCCACGCCCTCTTGCAGACAAGCATCGCCGACCATGCACCACGTATGGTTCGACACGACTTCATACCCAGCCCGATTATACGTCGCTGCAAGATTCTTGGTAGCCATGGCCAGCCCAACGGCGTTGGCGACTCCCTGACCCAGAGGACCGGTAGTCACCTCGATGCCTTCAATCTCAATCTCCGGGTGGCCAGGGCAGATCGAATCCCAGCGGCTCGAGTGGTACGACTTGAGCTGGTCCATTGTCATGGCCCGGTATCCCGTCAGATGCAGAAAGGCGTATTGAAAGAGGCACGTGTGGCCATTGGACAAGACAAATCGGTCTCGGTTGAAGAAGTTTGGCTGCAAGGGCGCGTAGCTCATCACGTATTTCCACAGGGCGATGCCAATGGCGGCCATGCCGATTGCGCCGCCTGGATGGCCGCCGTTGAACTGCTGGCAGAGGTCGCTGATGAGCAGGCGGAAGGTCTTGAGGACCAGATCGTGCTGCTGAGCTCGTTGGATGTCATCTTGCTGACTAGATGGAGCTGGCTTTGCTGGAGCAGGTGTTTTGCTGGATAGGATTCCGGGAGCCATTTCGTTGTGTTGGTGAAGCAGAGATGAGAGTCCTGCGGTAAGGGGGCGTCGACTGGACTGGGCCTCTCGAACTTAAGGTCAAATGCAGCAAATCAATGCGAAGAATCATAGGGAACGAGATGTCTGATATAATATGCCCTGCAACCATTTGGCTATATAGGCTAATAGAGGATATTCTATCCGCTTTGAGGAAGCCGTGAGAGTTGCCATATCGGGAAGTTTTAGCCGCCATTCCAAGTCCAATCACTTGAGCCCCTCGGAAGCCTTGAGGGTGTGTACGCTCCTCATCATGTTCGAGGCCAATAATTTGTTACTCGAACCTGACCGGCGTTGATTCATTACTTAACACACCATTTGGAGCTTCGGACATCTTTGCAAACTTGCAACTAGCAATCTGCTCGCCCAAATATCTGCTACCCAGCTTCTGTCAACTCTCTTGAGCATTTCGAATCATGGCCTCAGCAGCCATGCCCAGCAGCAATATGGCTGAAGCTCGAGACGTAGAGAGGATGACCATTCAGACTCCAAGGCCCAATCCCTCACTCCAAGCAACAGCCGACCACAACATAAAGTTGGTCGAAGCGCCAGTTCTCAGACCAGGGCGCGGAGAAGTCTTGCTACACATAAAAGCCACTGGAATCTGCGGGTAACGAAGCTCTCAAGCTGCGACGCCGGAGCTGTAAGCTGACAGACACACAAAAGATCAGATGTCCATTTCTGGAAGTCCGGGAGGATAGGCTCGCTCGTCTTTGAAGGCGACTGCATCCTGGGACACGAAGCAGCCGGCGTTGTGCTCAAGTGCGGAGAGGGAGTGACACACTTGAAGCCTGGTGGGTTGATCTGCAAAGGCCAATACTGCGCACTTCCAATGCTATTGCTGTACTGATACGGACGAAATAGGCGACCGAGTTGCCATCGAACCGGGCGTCCCTTGCGGACAATGCTTCCTCTGCCTGGACGGCCGGTATAACCTCTGCGAAGACGTCAAATTCTCCGGCGTCTATCCACACGCAGGCACGATTCAACGATACAAGACTCATCCGGCCAAGTGGCTTCACAAGTAGGTCTCGTCATTGAATACCTGGAAACACGTGCATTCTACGGCGCTCACATGATGCCGCAGGCTTCCGGACAACATCTCCTTTGCCGAGGGCGCCCTCCTCGAGCCTCTGAGCGTCGTCCTCCACGGCATCCGAACGGCTGGCCTGGCTCTCGGCTGCGGAACCGTCATATGCGGCGCCGGTCCCATTGGCCTCATTGCACTGGCGGCGGCCAGGGCTTCCGGTGCCCACCCGATTGTCATTACGGACATTGAGCCCAAGAGGCTGCAGTTTGCCAGGGAATTTGTCCCTTCCTGTCGGACATACCAGGTTGACCCTTCTCTAAGCGCCGAGGAGAATGGGCGCAGAATTCGGCAACTGTTCCGGACGAGCGAGGACCAATCATTGGAGGGTGTTGAGGGAGGTGTTCTCGAAGAGTATTTCGCGCCGCGGACGGTTCTCGAATGCACAGGTGTGGAAAGCAGCGTGTGTACCGCAGCGTTTGCAGTGCGACGAGGAGGCACCATTTGCGTGATTGGAGTAGGAAAATCCATCATGAACAATTTGCCCTTTATGCACCTTTCTCTGGCCGAGGTAAGTGGCAGCTCTCAAGTCAGGGGGAGGGGGTTATATATGTGAAGCGACCCGGGTCACTGACGGATTCCACTAGATTGAGCTCAGGTTCATCAACAGATACAGAGACACGTGGCCGGCGGGAATTGCATGTCTGAGCGGAGGGATTCTCGATTTGAAGCCTCTGGTTACCCACGTCTTTCCTCTCGAGGGTGCAGTTGAGGCCCTGCACCTGGCGGCTGATGCCGGGAATGGGAGCATCAAGATTCAGGTGGTAGATGAAGGCAATGAGGATGTGCTTGGACGGAACAGTCAGGATGGGGTATGAGTTATGCGAAATATGAGTTGGACCGGGAATAGACGCCCTGCTTCTCCTCTGAAAATCAAAAGGACCCTTGTCTTCAGCCACTCCTAAAAGTTCAATGGGGGCCTGCTCACCCTCACACGCATCCTCCGTGGAAAAGCTATTGCATCCCACAACACTACTACGATCCCGCGTATGTACTTGTATGTTGTCGCGGTATCAGTACACCACCATCCCTTGCGTACATGATGAGCACAATGAATGATATCACGATGCCATCCAGTGGGGGGTCTAGCCCCTGATGTCATACTTACTGTGGCCTTTGAGCTTGGATGCGAGACGGCACACAGTACGAAACCGGGCATGTGTGAGATCCACTGGGCGGAAAGGCGTCCGAAGGCCAAAAGCCTATCATCCGGCGCCTGGGATTCACCCTCCCTACCTACAGCAAGCACCGGCGCAGACATACAGCAGGCATGTAACAAATCGAAAGAAGGTGTCGTGTGCTGGCTGACAAGGCGGCACGGCTACGGGGGGGCGGCCGCGAGATTCTGGAGTTGTCCCACGACGTTTCCCAAAGAGACCTGGACATAAAAAGCCTGATAGGGAGCTGCCTCTTTCGCCCTCGAGCTCGGTGGATTCCATTCCAACACCAAAACCGCCTCCGTTGCAGATTCACACGGCCTGACATCAGTAGTCGCCCTCAGACGTTCACTGGCGGACCTGTCTCCGAGTCCTCGAGGCTTGGAAGACGTCCAAGAGGGAGATTCCGAAGCCGACAAAACACCAGCTCGAGGCCCAAATGCCCAATCGGTCCTCCCTGGAAAGGCCGCGGCCGCTGCGCCGTGTGCTGCCGGCTCCCGCCCAGCAACCCCCCCGTCACAGCGACTCCAGCTCCCGCTCCCGCGCCGCGCTCGAGACAGATGGTCCCGGCAGCCTGCAACTCGTGCCGCAAGCAGAAGACAAAGGTCTGTCTCACGCTGCTTCGGCCCTCCGTCTCTCTCGCTCTCTTCTCGTCCAGCTGCTGACTCCGCTGGCAGTGCTCCGGCGAGCGACCAGCGTGTGCCCGCTGTCTCCAGCGACACCTCGAATGCCTCTACACGACCCAGCCCGGCGAGACGACCTCCCAGGCCCTCAAACGCGGCTACCAGGACCTGCGCCGGCGCACAAACGTCCACGAGGAGCTGTTCGAGCTGCTCCGGAACCTGCCTGACCGCGAGGCTACGCAAGTCTTCAACAGGATCAGGGACGGCGCCGACGTGGACACGATCCTCAACCTCGTCCGGGCCGGGAACCTCCTGTTGCAGATGGCCGTTACGCCCGAGACGCGGTTCCGCTACGACTTGCCATACCGCTCGGAGATGCCAGACTATTACCTCGGGAATAACCCTTATCTGGACTCGATCGTCTACGGCGCGGCGTCGTTGTATGCGCAGGATCGGCAGCAGCCCAAAGACGCGGCTGCTGGACGGGCTGGTGGCCATCCCACGGATGGATACGACAGCATCTACCTGAAGCCGTTCCACGCGGCGGAGGTCGTTGACCCTCGGCTGACGGACGCCAGGATATCGTGGTGGACCTCTGTCTCCAGCGACAATGCGCTTATGAGGGAGCTGCTGGGGGTGTTGCTGCGGTGCGAGTACTTCTTCACGATGGCCTTTCAGAAGGACTACTTCTTGGACGACCTGGTGGCCAGGCGAAAGGACTTTTGCTCGTCGTTGCTCGTCAACGTTGCCCTCGCTTATGCCTGCGTATGATGATTCCGTTTGCCTCCTGCGAATTCCCATGGTCGACGAAACAAGGAACTGCTTTCTAACGAAGATGCTTGCCACAGGTCTGTTTCCCTCGGTTCTCAAACCGCGCCGAGTACTGGAATCCCGACACGCTCGCGTACCGCTTCCTGGCGGAGGCGAAACGCCTCTGGGAACTGGAAAGCGACGAGCCAAGCATCCCCACGATACAGGCCGGCATTCTCTTCAGCGTCTTCCACAACCTCTGCGGGTTGGACGAGATTGGCGCGCCGTACAGGCTCCAGGCCATTGAGCTGGCTCGCCGAATGCGTCTCTTCGACAGCACTGTGGCCTGGCGTGGCGAGAGGATGCAGAAGAGCATGGCGTTCCTGGCATGGACCTTGTTTAACTGGGAGACGTGCGTGCTTCTTACCCTCAACGACACGAGAGATAGAGACCATGAAACTGATCTCTTTCCTCTAGGCTTGTCAGTTTCTCCTTCATGGTCCCTCCGGTGATCAAAGAGCCACCAGACTGGACACTGCCGGATCCTGCCAAGGAGACAGAGTTTTACGGCGAGATCTGGCTCAAGTATCCGTTGACCCAGACCCTCTCGCCGTCGTATTTTGGCCAAGTCTTCCGCTGCAAGTCCCAGTTCCGGGTCATCATGCATGACTTTTGCATGGCAGAGTACTCTGAGGACTCGCAGGTGACGGTCGAAAAGGCATATGAGCTTCGTCAGAAGCTCAAGAGCTGGTATGAAGGCTTGCCTGGCCCGTTACAGCCGAGGACAATTGTGCTTCCTGCGCATTTGCAACTACAGTCAGCAGCCCAGCTCCATCAGTCTCTTGTCAAATCGATTGCGTCGCGCTAACACCACAGCAAACAGCATCTACTATCACCACTTCCTCCTAACCATCTTCGAGCCCCTCGTCGACACGGAAACACCACACGAACCCTCCCCCAAGGCCATCGTCGTCGAAGCCCGCCGCCAGCTCCAGACCCTCATCCGCCTATACTACCTCCGCCACGGCTTCGACGCCATGGACCTCTTCATCGTCATCCCCCTCATGCTCGCCGCGTCCGAATGCGTCGAGGCCATCGACGACACGACCACCGGCCAGGAGCTCGAGGTCCTGCGCTCCACGCTCATCCTCGTCGCAAAGGGCCTGTACGACCAGCGCCGCAACCACTACCTGGCCGAGGCGCTGTTCCGCGTCGTCCGCGGCCGCATGCGCCCGTCGGAGGTGGCCCTGCTGAGGGGCTCGATGAGCATCGACGACAAGGAGTGGGAGGAGAAGCAGGACATGGTGCAGGCCGTGAGGAGTCAGTGGCCGGTGGGCGTGGTGAAGAAGAAGGAGGATCGGGACGCGCTTGTTCTGAATAACCTCGTCGAGAACTACGGGCATCTGAACGTCGAGGATGCTGCTGCCGCACGAGCCCCTCCGCCTGAAGAGGATTGACAGGGCGTCGTTTTTTTTTTTTTTTCAAGGATCCATGTCGGTCCTTTGTGTGGATTTTCGTTCGAAAGAGTGATACAAGGCGCGTTGATTTGCTTCCTTGCGTTTGGCGGAGTTGCCTGATGACTGCTTTGATACAGATACCTCCCTAGCTACTCTGGAATCTTCATTTCATTCTCCCAAAGCCTCACGTCTGAGAGACCCCCCATCACCTTCACTGCACATGTTCCTCCTCTTCCGCCTTGGGAATCCGGACCATCGTGATTGTCATCAAAACCCTCATGTGTGTCTCCGGGAGGCCGGCGGGCGGGGGGTTCGAGTTTCGAGGTTGTTCCGTCCAAGTGTCGATGTTGCTTTGCTGTATGCCTTGCTGGCTATGGGAGTTGTCGGGGTTTTGGATGAGCATGTCCAGAGTCTCTCGATGTCAGCCCCGACCCATGAACGGGACCGGCTTACGACGTATTACTGCTGTCGTCGTGACGGCATATAAGCAAAGCGAGTGCCGCAGCTAGCCATGAAGAGGAAAAACGGTGGGCTGGCAAAGCGTACGGCTGAGTCGCTGCGAAGCGCTGTTGAATTAGCCAGAATTGACCCAAGATGTATATCTTCAAGGTAGTCTACCTACTTACCTTACCAAGACAAGAAACATCGGTCGGCCTGCTTCGTATACAGCTATACGGAACCAATCAATCCGTCTCCAGCATCACGCAGCTTGAGCCTCTTGACACTTCTTATTCCCGCGCGTTGGCATTCATTGGGAATGATGAAGAGACAACAGCCCAGCTTTGTAGAACCAAAGATACTTCAAGGATAAATGTAACGATTATAGCCTTCCCTATATGGACATGAATGGCCCGGCTCTACCGCCGAAGCAGATATCCTTGGTACAACAAGCATAACCTACAACCCAAGCAAACCGCTCAGGGCAACATCCCACATGTTTTATACCAACTGGCTAAGAACATCCTCCCTAAACTGGAGAAGAAATGATTGGCGTGAGCTTCCAATTCCTCCCTCCAAAACCGCAACCCCCTCCCTCCCTCCCTCCCTCCGAATCGGCTTCTAGCCCCGTGATCACCGCTGTTGCCCGTCCATACGGAGAACGGACAAGCACAGATGCGGCCTTTATGTCGATCAAGCAATACCCTGTAGCCGATTGAATTGCCTCCATAGCCTTGAACAGCTCCTCATGTATATCGAGACTGATCAGGCCAGCAAATGGCTTCTTATAAGACAGACCCTGTATCTTGTTTCTAATTTCCCCCCCTTCGGCCCAAATTCAACGACTCGCAATGGCCGCGAAAGCATGGCCAAGTCATGACAAAGTGATGTTGCGAAAAAGAGACTTGGCTGGGCCTGGTGGTGTGAGCAGGACTCCTGAGGAATAATGGAATATCACGTGTAAACTGCCGGAGCTGCCAACCTCCGTCCGTCAAGATGGCCCGTTCGTGGGGCTGCTGGACCACTCGGCCGAGTCTAACCAAGTGAGCAGCTTCTGTAATAGCTTGTTGATATTGACCGGCTTGGAGATGTAATCGTCCATTCCCTTTTCCAGACAAGTTTCGCTATCCCCCCTCAGAGCGTACGCGGTCATGGCAATGATTGGTATGGGGATCCCGTGCGTCCGAATCTTCCTCGTCGCTTCGAATCCGTCCATGACGGGCATGCTAATGTCCATGAGGACCAGGTCGTAGGTGTTGGGCGAAGCCTTGAGTGTCGAGACGGCCTCTGCCCCGTTGGCGGTAATGGTGGTGTTGTGGAAGCCAAGAGACTTGAGGACGCGAGCCAGCACCTTTTGGTTGACAAGATTGTCCTCGGCGGCGAGAATCCGCTTTCGTGGCGCCAGTTCCCTGATTCGCTTCATCATCCGTTCCTTCTCGGCGTCCTGGCGGGACTTTTCACTCTCGCGCTCCGCCTTGTCAGGGGCATCGAGCTGATTGAGGTTGGCAATCTTCTTGAGCTTGACGGTGAACCAGAAGACGCTGCCGTTGCGCTCGCGATTCGGTCGGTAGCCCATCTGGCCGCCCAGCAGCTCGGCCAGAGACTTGGCAATGGACAGCCCCAAGCCCGTTCCCTGGTATCGCTTCTTGGTGGGCTTCTCGAGCTGGGTAAAGGGCTTGAAGAGATTCTGCACGGCATCCTCGGGCACGCCGATGCCGCTGTCGGTGACCTCGGTCAGAATGGTGTAGTAGGTGTCGTCCTGGGCCGTCACGGAGGCGGCGACCTGCACGGATCCGGCCTCGGTGAACTTGACGGCGTTGTCGATGATGTTCTGGAAGATCTGTCGGAAGCGCAGGGGGTCGCCCTGGGCGGACTTGGGCAGGTCCGGCGACAGGAGGAGCTTGATGTAGACGCCCGGCAGCAGCGTCATCTGGACGTTGCGGACGACGGAGGTGATGATGCTGGCGACGCCGACCAGGTCGGTGTTGACGGAGAAGTTGCCCGACGCCAGCTTGGAGTAGTCGAGGATGCCGTTGATGACCTGCAGCAGCACCTGGCCCGACTCGGAGATGATGTTGGCCGTGTCGCGCTGGTCGTCGGTCAGGGCGGTGTCGAGCAGCAGGGTGCAGGCGGACAGCATGCCGTGCATGGGGGTGCGGATCTCGTGGCTCATGTTGGCCAGGAAGTCGTTCTTGAGCTTGGCGCTCTCCTCGTAGGCGGCGACGAGGCGCAGCTCGGCCTCCCTGCGCTCCGTCAGGTCGCGCGTCACCTTGCCGAAGCCGACGTGGACGCCGTTGCGGTAGATGGCGGTGATGGTGACGTTGGCCCAGAAGCGGCTGCCGTCCTTGCGGTAGCGCCAGCCCTCGTCCTGGACGCGGCCCTCGCGCAGGCAGACGATGAGCTCGTGCTCGGGCTTGCCGGCGTCGAGGTCCTCGCGGCCGTAGAAGTTGGAGAAGTGGCGGCCGACAATGTCCTCCTTCTTGTAGCCCTTGAGCAGCTCGGCGCCCGTGTTCCAGGTGGCGACGTAGCCGCGCGTGTCGAGCAGGAAGATGGCGTAGTCCTTGACGGCCTGGATCAGCAGGCGGAAGACCTCGTCGACGGACAGCGCGTGCTGGATGACCTCGCCGCGGGTCTCGGCGGTGCCGGGCTCGATCTCGTCCCACTCCAGCACCAGCGACAGCAGCTGGTCGCCGCGGAAGATGGGGATGATGCGGGCCGAGTACGAGATGCCCTGCGCCGCATAGGCGGCGTGGCACAGGTGGAACTTGCGCGAGGCCACGGCGACCTCGATGGCGGCGGCCAGCGGGATGCGGTCGAAGCGCTCGAGCGGCGAGCCGCCGTACAGCGTGGCGAAGAGATCCTTGCCCAGGAAGTCGTCGGGAGCGCACTTCCACGCGTCGACGACGCCTTTGGAGACTCGCAGGATGCGGAACGAGGGCGAGACGATGAGGGTGGGCACGGGCGAGAGGTCGAAGAGGTCGGCGGCGCTGAAGGCGGGCGTCGAGTCTGTCGTGGTCGATGCTGTCGTCGTCGTCGTCTTGTTGTTTGCGTCGTCTGTCGTCGTCCCGTCTACCGTCGTTGCATTGTTTGTTTCTGCTGCTGTTGGTAATGATGATGATGGTGATGCTGCCGTTGTACCGTTCCCTTTGCTGCTGCTGTTGGCTCCCACTCCCGCATCCTTCACATCACCACCGCCGACTCCGTCCATGCTCATCATGCTGGCGCTCATGCTCGACTCGAGGCTGCCGCCGCTCACGGCCATGATGCTGGCAGCGTAGTCCTTGTCCTCGTCCGGGTCTCGGCGCCCCTGGCTGGCCTCGTGCTGGTGCTGGTGCTGGTGCTGGTGCTCGTCGTGCTGCTGGCTCAAGTGGCTGGAGGCTCCCGCGCCCTGAGAAATCATGCTGTCGCCGCCTGGCCCGTCATCACGGACACCCATTTCGCACTTGGCGGAAGAAAACTGCTGGTGGTCATCAAGAGGAGCCGAGAGGAGCAGGCCCCATGTCTAGTGCCTGGATAGTGCGGGTAATAAGGCAAGGTCAAGGCCAAGGTCAAGCAAGGCCCAAGCAAGGCACATGCACTCTCCACCCGAGACAACGGCGTCTCCATTGGATCCTGCTGTCAGAGCCTATCCTGTCCTGTCTGTGTACAACTCGGATACTACCTACTACTACCTACCTAGACACACCTGACCTTATACTGTACTAGCAGCAGAAATACTAATCTCCGTAGTTTTCTCCTCCGTCTTCCCAACATACATCGCCATGACGTAACGACTTCGGAAGTTCTCCTCCGTCACGGGCATCTGCTTAAATTCCCCTCCTCGTCCCTCTCAAATCTCGGATCGATCCTCCATCGTCCGTCTACTCGTACTGTATCTTGGTTGGCACCCGCCCTGCCGGACGGACAAGGCCTGTCCCGCCCTGGCTGCTATCTTTAGCAAAACAGAGACTCGCATCGAAACCTCTCGTCTCTTCTCTTCCTCTCTCTTCTCGAGACGGGGGCCCTCCGGAAATGCAAGCCCTGCTTACACGGGAGATCACCATTCGTGCTGCCAGGCCCCTTCTCCACTCTTCCAACCGTTTGGCGTCGAGCAATTAATGCAAACGTGGCTTAGCCGGTCCAAACCGTTTTCCGGAGGGCAGAAACAGAAAGGATTGTCGATGAGGGGGGGACTTGGAAGGGCGGAAGGGCGCCATCTGCCCACGGCGGCACCGCGGAGTGGCTGAGGCCTTGACTCTCTCTATCTCTGTCCTATCCTGCCCTATCCCCTGGCAATTCAAGCATCGAGATCTCCGAGGACGCCAGGCACACACGATGGAGTGGCCATTGACTATCCCGAGGGCTTGAGGAGGAAAACATACTAACACTACCTAGAGGACTGATGAGGAAATAGACGACTGTGCTGTGACATCTGCATTAGCTCATCCCCGAAACCAGAGCCAAGATTACTGTGGCTGAAACGCCGGGTTCTTACTCGTCGGACTCCTCGTTGGTAGATTGCAGAGCCCGCTGCAGAACTGCAGTATGACGATGCACGAGTTTCACAGCTGAGATGAGATGCCTGTCTGACTTGGTACATATCGGAACGCATCTACATACAAAGGCCAGCACTTCGGAAGAGGCCGACAACCCATGCCATACTCCCGCAAAGCATCATGACGGACGACATACGACAGACTTCATCCGTTCTGTAGATATTCCGTCGTCTCAAAAGGGCGCATTACCTGTGTTGCTGTCCGGCTCTAATCAGAAATGCCGAGACTATGGAGTACCACGACTTTCGCACTCCGATCTCGGACAAGAAGGTCTGATGCAACACGGGCAACACGGGGTCAGATACTTGATACGAAGCACGAGTTCTCCTTGAAAATTGTTGTGACAAACAACGAGTAAGAATTTGATCTCGAATTCCCAGCTGATCAAATGCAACAACTGGGTGGCTCGAATGATTGACTCTACCAGCCATTTGACAGGCGCAGCAACTGATCACGCGTCTGCCATACCACGCCGACTACATCTTCCCAAGCGGCGACGGTCGTATATCAGAATTGTGTACTATTACCTTTCCCAATGAGTGAAATGTTTTAGTCGTCATATATCCGGTCCTTGAGACGTCTCCTAGTCGGTTTGCACACCAAGTTCAGTTTTCAACACGTAAATCCACGAATTTCATACGGGCTCTTTACATCTGCCGAGCATCCAGCCTCGGCATTCTGTCATTAAAAGGACAATCAATTGCGATGTATCAGGCATACATCCCTAAGCAATCGCTCTTCAACTCAGAAGGTCATTGGTGATAAGACTGACTTGCTTGGGAATCCGCGTATGGCAACATGCAAGCTATCCGTCAGCATATAGATAGCCCTTGCATGCTCATGCCGTCTTTTGGTACACATTCGCTGCTGCACCACTCGGCATCAGCTTCCTTGCAAGCTCTTCTAGAGTACCATATCTGTCTTCTCAAACTAGGATGAAGAGATCCATATTATCCCTTCAAGACCCAATCCGTGTTTAGTTGGCCAGATACAATCAATGGTTACCCGTGTCTCATCTAGAAGCTCCAACAGTATCTTCTATTTCAAGATATAAACAGACAAAGCTATGAGCTCGCCCCATTCGCAGTCAAGAAATCAAAGTCCACGCCATCCTGAGCCTGCATCACACTCCTCTCATACAACCCCCTATATCCCCGCGCCGGCCGCCTCCTACTCTCCGCAGGTCCACGCCCCTGCAGCCGATTTTCCAGCTTCTCTTTCCTCTCCGCAATTCTCCTCCCAATCTCAGCTTCATCAAGCTCCACCTCCAGCCTTCGTCTCTCCACATCACAACAAACGACGTCCCCATCCCTCACAACAGCAAACACACTCTCCGGCAACGCAGCTTCAGGCGAAATATGCAAGACAATGCTCCCCCCGGCCGTGCCAGACATGCGTCCATCTGAAAGGCGCAGCATGTCCTTGACGCCCCGGGCTGCGAGCTTGCGCGGGATGGGTATCAGTCCTGCTTCTGGCATCCCCGGACTTGTGAAGCCAATGGGGCCGATACCCTGCAATATCAATACGCTGTCCTCGTCGACATCGAGATCTGGATCGTCGATGCGTTTTGCAAGGTCTTCGGGGCCGGCGAACACCACAGCTCGGCCTCGGTGATTGAGTAGTTGCCGGTATTTGCTGGCGCTGGCTTTTATGACTGCTCCGCAAGGGGCAATGTTTCCATATAGAACTGCGAGACTCGAGGACGGATACAGTGGGTTGTCCAAATGTCGAATGATCTGGGAAGTAAGCGGAAACGGGCGAAAATTCTCCTCATCCAGAGCTTCACCTAGGGTCTTGCCCGTTATCGTTAGGGCATCCAGCTTCAGGAGCGGCCGCAAAACATGAAAAAGAGCAGGTATTCCCCCTGCATTGTGCAAGTCCGTCATGTAATTAACACCGCTGGGCTTGAGATCGACAATCAACGGCGTCTCTTTCCCAATATCGTCTATCGTCTGTAATGTAATCTTGCCATATACCTCTGGATGGCGATTCGCAATGGCGAGGAGATGCACGATGCCATTGGTAGAGCCCCCAATCGCTTGAAGCACAGTAATGGCATTGTGGAAAGATGCCTCGGAGAGAATGGATTGAGGGGTGCGTCTGTGCTTGGCTGCCGCTATAGCGTTTGCACCTGTTTGCTCGGCGATCCTCAGTCGAGCGCTTGATACAGCGGGAGCGGTTGCACCACCTCGAAGCGGAATGAGCCCGAGAGCTGCAGTCAAGCAGGCAATTGTGCTTGCAGTGCCCATTACGCCACAGGTTCCGGCCTAGAGATACAGCTGGGTGTAAGTCGAGTTCCATCCCCGGAAGTGAGAAAAGTCTTACCGTCGGGGCGAGTTCCTCGTTCAAGGCTGAAATGTCCTCGATGTCAAGCTCGTTTGCCCGAAAAGCCGCCCAGTTGTTGCGGCAGTCTGTGCAGGCTCCGATGCGGCCGCCTCGGAAGCTCCCGGGCATCATCGGTCCCGTAATCAGAGGCAAGATGGGCTTGTTGGCGGATATTCCGCCCATGAGCTGAGCCGGCACTGTCTTGTCACACCCTGGTTCACGAACATCGTATCAGTCAGTCCAGCATGATAGAGACGCCTTTGGATGAAATGAAAAAGCTCACCACCAATAACGATGCACGCATCCACCGGCTGCGCCTTGATCATCTCTTCCGTGTCCATGCTCATGAGATTTCTCAGAAACATGCTCGTCGGCGAAGAAAACGACTCATGGATACTAATCGTCGGAAACTCGATCGCCAGCCCGCCGTTGAGTTGGACACCCCTCTTGGCCGCCTCGATGAGCTGCGGGACGTTGCCGTGACAGGGGTTGAAGCCCGAGTACGTGTTGATGATGCCGATGATGGGCCTTGAAAGCGCATCTTCGCTGTATCCTAGGGCTTTGATGAACACTTTGCGGAGGAACAGTGAGAAGTGAGGGTCGCCGTAGTTGGCGAGGCCTTGTCTCATGCCAACTGCGGGATGGATTGGGCGAGAGAGATCGTAGTCGGCTGCGGAATCTGGCGTGCTGCCGTCTCTGGGATCTTCTCGGTTTTCCATGTCGCAGTGTGATTTACTGTAGTATGTGAAGATTTTGTCATGTTAGTGAAAAGCAGTCTCTGGTGTTTTTGGTGGTGGTGATTGCGTGACATTGCATCAGATGCTCGTTGGCAGGGATCAGCTGTGGGCTGTGGAGGGGTTGATTGTCATTGCGGCAATGCGGATATGTTTCCGACCTGAGATCTTAGCTGTGGCTTTGACAGCGATCTTCATCTGTGTTGATCTGGACTTTGTTCCTGGCACAGCTGCTTTTTGCTGAAGAGTGTAGCATGTCACGACTCCTCCAACAGAGAGCGACAGTTGCTCAATGTCTTACTGTCAACCGAGATCGAGTCTCGATTATCATGCTGCCAGGCACGACGAAAGATCCAGCTGCAAGAGAAGCCACTCCCATTTCAACAAGATTGCATATCATAGTCTATAGCCGTGATGATAAAACTGGCAAAGTATGTAATGATTTACTCATCTCAGCTCCAATCCGTCTCCCATTATGCACCACCTTTTTATGCTTCCTCACTCCGAAATCCAGCATCCCCAATCTCCGGCCGACTGCATCCCGGATCAGCCAATATCGATCGACGCTGAATCTCATCACGACGGCTCCATCTCATCACTACTGCACGGATCAAAGACCGGGGGGGAGATATCTCGATCGAGTAAGTCTGCTGTGGTTCCCGCCATGTTTTTGTTAGTCATATTTTCTGAGACCGGCGCATTCCGTGTATGGGGCCGAAGCAAGGCGAAAAATCTCTTACCCCGGCCCGTCACTTGTGATACCTTGCGGTCAAAGAATTTCTGATATTGCAAACTCATCATACAGCCTGCAAACATGTGAAAAATTCAGATCAACTCATCATGTAGTTATAGTGATAGATAATTCTAAAACTCACAAGCAACAAAGCAGGCATTTTGCAACTTCCATCCCGCGCATCACGGAGGGCGTCAACTCGACTAACACCGGAATCCACTTCTCGACTGAGCGGCAACTCAGGCTCCCGCTCACCGGTGGCCCCCATCCATTTTTTTTTCTTGGCTCCGAAAGACCGTTTTAAAAACAGGCGTTTCCAGTGTCGTTCCCTGAAAATGGAAACCTTGGTCCATGATTGCGTTGCCTGTTTATTTGTTTTTCTGCCTTGTAGATCGGTTTAGATATACCCAAAATGGCAACGGCCGGTGCGTCTCTTCCCCATGGATAACCCCTTTCCTGTACTCCATACTACCCCAGACTGTCACGGACCATCAACTCTTTTGACTCTTGACATTCACGATCTGATCGCTCTCAACATACGCTAACAGTCTCACTCATAGTCACACTCGCTGCTGAAGACATCTCAATAAACTCCTACCCCGATGGCGGTCTCCAAGCATGGCTCGTCGTCCTCGGCTCATGGGCCTGCATGATCACCTCCATGGGACTTCTCAACACCATGGCCGTGCTGCAGGCGAGACTGTCAGAGAACGAGCTGAAGCATCTGCCCGAATCGACCATCGGTTGGATTCTCAGCAGCTATGCCTTCTTCCTGTACTTTTGCGGAGCGCAAGTCGGTATGGCGAGCTTTACTTCTCCTACATCTCATGTACCTCGAGAAGATCGTTCAAGAGCTTCATAGCTAACCAACATTGGCATCTCCAGGTCCCATCTTCGACGCATATGATGTGAAATACCTCGTCATACCGGGCAACATCGGCATCGTCATCTCCATGATGCTCATCGGCCTCTGCAAAGGTCCGTCACTCGATCATCCCCCCTCTCCCCCCTTTTCACACAAACACCCAAACTCACACTCAAAACCCAAACCCAGAATTCTACCAATTCTTCCTCTGCTTCGGCCTCCTCGGCGGCGCCTCCGCCTCCCTCCTCTTCAACCCGGCCATCGCCATCATCGGCCACTACTTCGACAAGCGCCGCGCCCTCGCCACGGGCATCGCCTGCACCGCCGGCGGCCTCGGCGGCATTCTCTTCCCCGTCATCATCCTCTACCTCACCCCCCAGGTCGGCTTCCCCTGGGCCACCCGCGTCATCGCCTTCATCTGCCTCGCCATGGGCTGCCTCGCCGCCGCCCTGATGAAGAAGCGCCTCCCGCACAACAAGAACACCGCCCTCCGCCCCGGCAGCGCCATCGACCTCGCCGCCCTCCGCGACCCAAGTTACGCCCTCACCACGCTCGCCGTCTTCCTCGTCGAGTTCGCCGTCTTCATCCCATACACGTACATCTCCTCGTACGCCATCCACGCCGGCATGCCCACGCAGCGCGCGTACCTGCTCAACGCCCTCGTCAACGTCGGCGCCATCCCCGGCCGCGCGCTCCCGGGCTACGCCGCCGACCGCTTCGGCGCCTTCAACGTCCTCGCCCTCACGGCGACCACCTGCGCCGCTCTCATCTTTGCGCTCTGGTACACTGCCGGCACCAACGAGGCGGAGATTTACTCGTTCACCGTCCTGTACGGGTTCTGGTCTGGTGCGGCGATCAGTGTCACGCCCGTGTGTATTAGCAGGGTGTGCAATATTGAGGATATCGGCAAGAGGACGGGCACGGCGTTCTTCATTGCGAGTTTTGGTGTGCTGATTGGGCTGCCTATTGCTGGTGCCATATTGAAGGCGAATAATGGCTCGTATAGCGGCGTTATTGTGTTTGCTGGGTGTTTCTATGCGGCGACTGTTGTTACGCTGTATATTGCACGAGGTGTGGCTGCTGGCTGGGGACTCAGGGTTATATTTTAAGAGGTTAGATGATGATGATGAACTGTGAACGATTCCGTTATCATTGTGGAATGTAAGCCCTACCAGTAATTAGAGATTAGAAATGTAATAGAGCTACTCTGTCATACAATTCTGTGATATCATTCGCATCTTTCGCTGCATCTACTCTACATGTATACAAATCGTCCAAATCAACGTCCATCTAGGCCTCGGTAGGAAAACACAAAACCACAAAACCTCTGAGATCAAGCAGGCTCCAAGAACAAAGCGGATGACATCTCTCATCAGTCTTTCAAAGACACCTTGACCCATTTCTTCTGCCGACTTCCCTTGTTCGTCTTCTTGCCCTCGTCAGCCTCCGTCTTCCCAACAGCCTTGTTCAACCTGGCTTTATTCACCGGCTTGAGAATTTTCTGCCCATTCCACGCCGAAGTGGCCTTTGCAGCAGTAATCTGAGGCTTCGGCGGACCGTAAAGCCAATCCTTTGCCTTTTGGGCAGCTTCTTTGGCATTCTCAGCAGTGGGTGAGGATTTCTGCTTCTGGCCAGCATTTGTGGCCTTGGCCTGTGGCTTCGCCCCCTTCAAGGCGGGAAAGCTCTCTTTGGTAACCCATTTCGGGGCCTTCTTGCGAGTTGGCTTCATGACGATTGGCGTCTCCTCAGGCTCTCCCGCATGCCAGCTGGGGTCCGGAGGTGTTGGTTCGTAGATCCTAGAGGGAAAAACTGTTAGCTCTGGTTCTGTGACATGACTTGACTATGATGTCCTCAATACTCACTCAGTAGTGTCTGCACCTCGAGTAAGCCGCTCATACTCGGCCTTCGCATAGGTGGCATACTGAAACAAACCGCGCACCCCGGGAAGCCGGTGATTCTCTCCAAGGTCTCTCGCCCTCTTGCCACTGAGATCGACGGCATCAGGATTCGCGCGGTAATTGACGAGCGTGTGCAGAATCTCAACCAGGCGATCTTCCAGTTCGTGAGCTTCCTGTCTCAAAACCTCGTGCAGCGGCGTCTGGGCCCGTGAGTCGAGCCCGTTGACGTCGGCACCGCGCTCCAGCAGGTCAATCACCATGTCCAAGAAGCCGAACCGGCACGCAACGTGTAGAGCGGTGCTCCTGGTTGTCGTGCAGACAATGGGGTTAAAGGAGCGGCCTCTTCTGGAGCACTTCTTCATGGCCTTGAAAAGAAGGTGCACAATGTCTTCGTGATCGTGGGCCATGGCGTGAACGATGGGTAGGTTCCCCTGTTCATCACTGTGAAAAACGCTTGCACCTCGCTTGATGAGAAGCGACACGACAGATGCATGGCCAGCGGCGGCGGCAAGATGGAGAGGTCGTTGCATCAAAGGAGCACAGCTCATCGACTTCCAGCAGTTGTGATTGCACTGGTGGCGATAAGCAGTCTGCGTGATCAGGCCGTGGTCGGCGCCAAAACGGAGCAATACGTCGACAGTCTGGGCCACGTTGGCATCCCA
Organism: Trichoderma sp. PF4103; assembly: GCA_023628735.1. NCBI lineage: Eukaryota > Fungi > Ascomycota > Sordariomycetes > Hypocreales > Hypocreaceae > Trichoderma > Trichoderma sp. PF4103. Next base: position 333,087 of record JAMAKC010000003.1, read on the forward strand.
TTGAGCCCTTTCGAGTGCAAGCATCCTTTCCGCATGCTCAGCCTCCAGGTCGATTGGCCAGTGAGTGGCTTCCGAGCGAGCATACGCTTCATCGTCGTCTCGAAAGGCCTTTTGTTCATCAGACAGGGCAAAGTCTCTGAAGCGGCTCCATGGCAGCTTCCGCATCATGGCTATGTGAAGCGCGGTGTAGCCAAAAGGACTGTAAGTGTTGGGATCGGCACCTCGAGTGAGGAGGTATCCCACCGTTCTGGGGAGAGCATAGCTGCAAGCAGTTCGAAGCGGTCCATCCAGAGCCCCCAGGCTTGTGCTGATGGGTTGAGAGACGGCGCTGTATAGAGGCTTGAGGTCGGGGTAGAGCGCCATGCTCTCGTCGAAATTGACTCCTTGCTTGAGGAGATAGGTCGTCATCTTGGGTGCGTCGTAGAGCAGTGTGGTTTGAACAATGTCAATGTTCTCCATCGGGCTGGATAATCTGCGAACGTTAGCTCCTGAGACTTGGGGGGGCCGGATAGGATGTCTCACCCTCTGAACTGAGAAGCATATTTGCTGAACATGACCCATTGCATCAAGTTCTGCGAGTCATTCTTGGCCGCGTGAACGAAGACTGTCAGAAGGGCATGATGAAGCCCCTTGGACTCGGCCAGCTCGGTGAAGGCCTTCGTGAAGAGGGTGTCTGAAACGGCCCAGTAGATGCTGCGACAGCATATGCTGAGGGAGCTCAAGTCTTTCCTGCTCACGACGTGACCGATGATGTGGTCCGTCAGTTCCTGCGGGAGCTTGCTCAACGCGCCCATTGTGTTGGGATTTTGTCGTCTTCGTTGGGGATGAGATATGAGAGATGGACTAAAGGTGAGGCTGAAGAAGGAAGATGGATGGGTGATGCAATAGAGACCCGAAGTTTGAGATGAAGGAAGAAGGATGGTGTGGGTGTGAGAGAGACGCGAGGTTGAAGTTGAACAAAAAAGAAACGCGAACTTGGAAGAGAACAGAAAGTCCAAGTGAAGTGAATTGTTGGGCTCTGCCAGATATTCCGGCTTATGAGGTCCAGGCCAAGCCACCGGATTTTGCGTGCCAGCTGTCAACCGGAGGCAAAGAGCGAATCGAAACTCAAACACGCTTTGAACTTTGGGCCAGACCCTAGCCGAGTCCTTGACCGCCCAAGTCGGTTCTTATTGTCGAGTTTGCTCAATTGTATCTCTTCTCATTGTCTTCCGTGTCACAGACAGACGTTGATGTCATTCCGGGTATATCTCCATCTCAGGTACGTGTAGTTGGACTCGTTCATTTCTATCTCCTATAGCACACCTACAATAACGGGGACTGCCCAGTCGAGCTACTAGAGGTTCTCATGAAGTTTGACTATTGCATGACCGATTGCATGTGAATATGAAGGTGTAAGTGTTTATCGTGGTCATTAGGAAAGCAAAGCTCCCGGCTCCTCCAGCCTCAACATATACTCGTTCATTTCGTTACAAACACCGCGTGATCGTCTTGCTAGCATTACGCAAAGTGTGAAATGCAATCCACGTTGGCAGAGCTAAATAGCAACGTGTACGCTTATATGATCATGTGCTCGTTTTATCCTTTGCGCCATCGCCTGCCCAACGTTCCACATCCGGGATTCGTCTCGCCCCTTTCCCGTCTATAATACCAAACTCCAGTAAGAAAAAACCAGGCCAGATATAAGAAACCAGAGAACCATCTACATTGTATAAGGCGTCTCTTTTCGGACAATGTACACTTCGCCCACAAGAACCGCGCAACCCACAATCATGGAGATGGAGATGATGGGAAGATTGACGCGTGCGAAATCTAGGCTTCGTACGCGAATATGCTTTCTCGCGAGGATATCGCGCCAGAGCAGACCCGCAAGCGAGGCGCTGAACGCAGAGCTAAACGCTCCGTAGTTGACGCCGATGGCCATGCTGTACACTGTTGCCCAAAAGGTCCGGTCGCTGATGGGGATACCGTTTCCATCATGAATCTCCTGCCATTTCTGGATGATCCGGCAAAGCAATATCGTGGTGCCGATGTTTGTCCCCGCAAACTGCATCTAAGTTAGCCGACGACTGAAGAGGTTGGTTTAGAGATTATACGTACGTTGCATAGAACAACAGAAAGGAAGCCCATGCCGCCTATGGCGCCAACCGTTCCCGTCCTATTGACCCAGTGGTCCCATCCATAGGCAAAGACAGGCACCCAGCCTTTGGTGACCAGTCCCTGTACGAGGACGAACATGCAAAATGCAAATGGGACGAGTGCAAATGGTAAGTGAAGGATGACAGCCGCCGCCGTCGGAAACGTTTCCTGGCACCACCTCAGCGCATCTCGGCCCAAGGACGTCAGAGTTGCCGGTCCGCGAGGCAATTGAACGGACGACAGCGAATTCTGGCGTCTTCTCTCCACGTCTTCATCAGAAGAGGGCACGAAAAGTCCTTCAGGTGGCGATTCAGTGACGGTCTGGTTCTGTGCGCTCTTCTCCCCAAGCGAACTGGCGTCGCTCGTCGAATTCTGTTGCTCTGGTTGCTCCGTATCCGCACTCGGCGACAGCATCGAGAGCTCTACGTCGGCCGAGGACATCGCGGCGAGGGCACGAGCATCGGTGTCTTCGGTCAACAAGATTGTTGGAGTTGAGACGTGCCCGTGGGCGGGTGGGCTCAAGACTTTGGTGCCGTCTCCCTCGTTCAGGTCGCTGATTGCATTGTTGGGCGCATCGTCAAGCTCAGTCTTGTCATCCAGATCTATGGATTGGGCTTCCTTCGGTTTGAAGCCTGGAGAGGAAGAGCTAGGCCCAGGATTCGTACCATCCGGCAGCCCAGCCACGGCAACAGACGGTCGCCTCGATTGATCGGCCTGGTTTAGGATCCGCTCGGCGCGCGCATTCTCAAAGTCCAGCCTGCCTTTTCTCGCAATCTCGCGCGTCTCTTTTCGGTGATACCATCCAAAGCCTATATCCCAGCAGAACATGACGAAAGCCGCCGGCAGAGTGACCCAGAACACGGGATGAGCGCCGCTTTTGGTGCTTGCAGCGTTGATAGCCAGCACAGTGATGAGAGTGGCAGCCATGATGACGGCGCCGAACGCTGCTCCTCCCTTGTCCAGGAATGGGTTCATGATCTCTTCGAGCGAGAGCAACTTTCCTTCGTCATTGTTGGCGAGGTCCGCCTCATCTGCATCGGTATGACCCCTCGCATGGGGGATGTTGGGATTGACGGGCTTCTTGGCCTTGACGTGGTCCGGGAGTTCATGCAGTTCGATTGAGTGGGGGATGAGGTCTTCGTTGGCAAAGACAACGTAGAGCAGAAACGGAAAGAGGACGATGGCGGTGGCGACCACAGGGACAATCATGTTGGCTGTGTAGTGGATGAATTTGATGTTGAAGGCTCCCGCGAGCACAAGGTTCGTCGGGTTGGAGGACACCAGAATGGCAGACGCAACATTTGCAATGGCAAACTGGGTATGGATCCACGCTCTGGGATGTACAATGTTGCTCGACACCCGCGTCATATAAGCCAAAAAGGCAGTTCCCGAAAGGATAATGGGGTCGTTTCCGATGAAGCTGCCCAGGACGAAGAAGAAGGCGTAGAGGTAGAAGAAGAGCCGATGGCCAACCTCGCCTCCCCATTGGAGTACCCTGAATGCCAGATATCTGATGAGGCCGGATGCGTCGATGGAAATGGCAATGTAGGCCAGCGTGATAAAGAAGGCCATGATATCAATGGGCGAGATGTTGTCGGCGCCAATGGTGCCGTCATGGACTTCCTGCCGCCCAATGGCCTGAATCGCCAGCAGGAACAGATCCGCGATGAGAGGAGCAGTGACAAAGTTCATGGGGAAGTTGAGCCGTACCCAGGGCTTAATCTTGCCGTTGTTGTCGTTGTCATCATCAGGCGCCAGCGGAGGGGAACGATACTGTCGCTTGGGGATGATTCTCAGGGCTGCAACTGCGTCCAAGAAGAGATCCCAGACTTTCCTGGGCATGAAGATGGGGATGTGAAAGGGACACAGGACATTGATATCTGGTGCGGTGAGCTGATTAGCGGTCTGACACCCGAAGTGAAGCTTGGAGCTGCGCTGTGAGTCTGTTCTGGTGTTGAAGCCGTGCTGATGGGGCGACTCGACCTACTTGTGAGGATAAACACAATCAGCGTGATGATGGAGCGCCAGTCCTTGATCTGGCTCGTCGAGAGCGAATCGCCGTCATCCTGCGCCATGTCGCTAATGAGAGGACTGATGCGCACTTCGTCGGATCCCCTGGCTCGGGTTTGGCTGAGCGCCAAAGGAACGAGGCGAAAGGCTCAGTGACGTTGAAGAAGTTCGATCCGATTCTCACCGTCGCCACATGCAGATTCTTGCCAGCGGTCAAAGGCGGTCGGGCTCCGGCGCTATCAAGCAGCTCCTCCAGCACTGCTTGGGCGCCTTTTGGCGGTGTTCGACGGCTTCAGCGCACCAATTCGACGCTCGGTCAACGAATACAGGCGTCGACGGGCCCTAAGCACCGCTGAACGATTGGCGCATCCAATCCGACTCTTGATCCTCACCGACTTCCAAGTTTGAGGTTCAATTTTGATGTTCTTTCTCTCCTCCCAACGTCTAGCAGATTTCGAAAGAAAGTCGTCAGTCCCGTCCAGCCATCAAACACCGAACCTGCAGCCCGTCGAATTTCCTTCTTATACCTTCCGCACCGTTTCAACCCCGCGCAGGTACCAGAAACCGGGCTCTTGGCCTTCTTGGCTCATGCGACAGACTCCTCCACGTGCATCTATCCGGCTCTGTGATGGCGTCTACACGCTCCGTGGCCACCCAGAAGCAAACAACAAGCGTTGACTGAGTGTACTGGGCCGAGTCCGTCGATCGAATCCTGGCTAATAATGCGGGCAGTGCAGCCATGCAACCTTCATGTTCCTGGCGTCTGGACGAAATAACCTCAGCCCCTCTGGGTCACCGAACCCTTCATATACTGCATGAAGGGATGCGCTGCAGCCCTCGTGCTTGACCTGGGGTGGCGCCACTTGCGCGACATTCTCGTCGGTCTCCAGACTGGGCTTCCAGAAGGGATGACAAGTACGGGTAGTGGAAGGCCATCGTTTAGGCGAGGCTCTGGTGCAGCCCCGGCGATGCTGACTTTACCTTACAGGTAGTCGACGATCCCATCTCGGGGTAGTGGAGCGCCGGAGACCAAAGGATGGCAGGCAAAGACACAATCGACATCGAGGCTGGCGATCAAGCCCGTCTTTGGCCCGTCAGCTGCTACCAGCTGGTCTGTGTCACCCTCCAGCTTGGGCAATCATGGCTGTGCTCGTCTCGTCTATGCCTCATCCAGCCGGCTGCAGCAGGGCGAGTGGGCTTATTCTGTTGCCTGGACCACTCCCGCAGCGACCAGGTCGCACTTTGCTTGGCCCCAGGATGAGGAGACACTGCAAAGAACGTACCTATGACGAACAAACAAATCCTTCGATTGCCTGGCCTCTACCCGGCGGAATACTTTCCGTCGTACAATTCAATATATGCAGAGGTGCGTCCCGAGGCTGGCTGAAGGGGAGGCACGGAACGGTTGAAGAGCCTCATGGCAGCAAGAGACGGCTCCTTCGAGATTCAGCCTGTGGATGTGTCTTGTCTTATAACATGCTCACTCACCACCTCCTCCCTTGCATAGGACGCTACGGTTTTGCACCAGCTGTTGGGGGGAGTTCCTGCACAGCTAGTAGTTGACGTTACTGAGACACCTTGCCTGCTGAGCCGCTGAACGGCGATTGCACACTCGCCAGAGAGCTGTTGGGCCGAATCCATCGGCGTCTGTGATGGGCTGATGCCGGCGCTATCGTGGGCTGCGTCGCTGAGTGATGCCATCGTCTCTCATGGCGACAGTCTGTCGGTCTCCCTCGCATCGGCAGGCAATGCCACGAATCCGGTAAAGGTCGTCTGCGCATGGCCAGTCTCTGGCCAGTATGGCGCGGGATCCAGAGTTTTGTAAGTCAAGTTGCTTGAGCTGCTCAATTTTGAGTCAATCATAACCCAAGCATTCCACATCAGGAAGAATCACACTGCCAGTCAAAATCACTTTGTTTATACGCTTGCTAACAAACTATCACCAGATACTACGTGCTAATAGCGGCTTGTCTGTTTGCGCGAAGGGAGATATGGATCAAGAATGCTTGTCTAGCCGCGGCACTGGTCCTCCCAGCTGTAGCTGCTGTCCATGGCATCGTCCTAGCAGCGTTGCATCGCGACAGTAAGTGGTACAATCCGCCTGCGCCCAAGTTAATCAGAACTAATACTTTGTCCATTATAGAGGCTGTTGACATGGACATCTACGGTGCCTTTCAGCTGTGCTCAATCGGCGTCCTCGTCGTGCCAGTAACCGTCAGGCTATCCGAGACGTATCGCAATACTCCAGGTCGCAATACAATCTTTCTGTGGGCGGGCCTACTTCTCGCAGGTAAGGATCCCAGATCCAAGCAACCATCAAAGCCCTCTTTGATCCATACTTCGTTTGCCCTCTGCATTCCAAGCACTTCACGTCATCGGGAACTTACAACGACTGACTGATCACCCCTTACATTCAGGATTGCTCAGCCTAACCATTGAGTTCTATCGCGCTCAGACATTCCCCTGCAGTCGGGATGCCCAAGGCAACCCAGTACCCAACGACCCCTCAAAATTCCCTTACGGTGCGAGCACTACATGCGGACTTGTTTGCTCCGAATCTGAGGGGCCGTTCTCACCCATGCGAAAGGGCTCATCAAGTGACATCTACGTGATTCCTGCCCCCAGCAGGCTCACGTTTGGCGCGGCGACCCTCCTCGCGGCGGCGTGCTGCGTCCACACCATTGTCTGGATGGCTTCCATGGCGGAATTGGTATTTGAGGACAATTGGAAATCACCCCTCGGCATCAGAGCCGATGATAGCCAGGCCGATGAGCAGATCCCGGGCACCAACGGCGCAACCAAGAGGACCATGGGGAATGTCAACGCCATGATTCGCCTTTTCCTCTCCGTGGTGGCAGTTCCCGTGTTTGGAGGTGCCGGGCTTGCCATTCTCATTGTCGGCGAGATCAACTTCTTCAGTGGTCCAGTCAGTTACCAAGTTGAGTCGCTGGCCAGCATTGGTGAGTGCTCCAGAGCTTTGCCGCGGTTAACCCCAAGGCGGGATTTTTCTCTCAGGACGTTCTAACGGAGTAAAGGCCAATGGTCACCTATTGTTGGGACGGGGTTGGCAGTCATCGGATCGCTCTATCTTGTCCTTGCCGCCGATGTGGATGCCGTCAAAGAAGAATCTGGCCCCATTGATGTTTGTCCCTGTACATGTTGCTCACATCATGGATTCGAAGCCGGCAACACTTACGGGCCTTGTATAGCATCACCCTCTTCGAGCGGCAGCGGTCCTGGATCACACTCTTCAGAGGACGGCTACACCACAGAAACGCCCGGATCGACCAACTTTCCAGAAATGAGACAAGTTGACACAGAATCTGCCGCACCCTTGCACACTGTCGACCGTGTTCAAACTATTCAAACCATCGCTTCCACTAACGCATCGGTGACCATGCAACGACACACGTCTTCGAACAGCACCATCAGGCCACCATCTACGACAGGCTCCAGCAGCAGGCGAAGGGTCGCTAGAATCATCGTTTCCGTGGGCGAAACACTCGGCTCCAAGGCACACAATCTAGTTGACGACTCCGAATTCAGAAGAGGAAAAGCAGTTGACTGGCCCGAGACACCAGGAGAGCCATGGAGAAATCAGCAGCTCCGTGTCACGCGTGCCCTATACAACCCTAGCCGAGATGCAGATGGGAACGCCACTCCACTGCCACGCTCCCCTTCGCGAGCGAGCAGCTCTAGAGGAGATGCCAGAGGGCGATCCCCCCGGCCGGGACTCTCGCCGTCTCGCTCCCATTCCCCTACGCGACCGGGTCCTTCTGTTGTTCGACAGCAGCGAGCTGGAACATTGCCAGAAACACCGACTTTTCGACGTCACAATCATCACCCATCACCTCTGCCTGTTCTTTCACAAGAGCCCCAGAGGGCGCGAAGCGATACCCTCGAAGTTCCTTCTGTAAGCCATCATGATTTTTCCCCAAGTCACTATCCGCAAGCCGTTATGAGCGGAGGCCGAGGTTCCTTGCGAGACTTGCAAAGCAGTGACAATGACAATGGCGGGACAGCTCCGGCTGTACGAGGTGCGGAAGCGCCTGCCATCCCACCGCCAGAGCAGTCACTCTCATCTTCACCATTATCATAGTTTGCATCCCGGGTTGGCAGTGAATATCACATTGGCTTAGTCCCAGTCAGCCGCGTTAGAATATTGAAAATCATAGACTCTGTTGTTTTGTTTAGCTTCTCTCCTTTTCTCATCTCAGACCAGCAGATAGAATGTCAACTCAGTTTTTCATCAAGTTGTGAACACGGGTAGGATACGTCGTTTCTCAAACTAACAAATCAGGTAACATATGATTCTTTCATTGCTCTTCATGCATCAAGCAAGTCGATGGACTAAGACTACTTAAGCAAGCTTGCTGAAAACTGATGGGTCCAGAACAACCAGAGGTGAATGTCCGCCAGAAGACCTCTCAGTATTCCCTTGACGTCCCCCGTGACGTTCTTCCAACACTCATCCTCGCCTCCTTTTTGACCCTCATCTTGACGTCCAGTTGATACTCCATCTCGACCAACCAAGGCTCGACGACTGAGCTGCAGTTTGACAAAAGTCTGAAAGCCAAGCCGCCGAAAACCCCACGAGACAGAAATCTGTCGCGAGCAATATAATACACTCAATCGCATCATCTGCACGCGCATCATCTCCACTGTCCCGAAACATCTTCACCCAACGGCCGAACCGGAAGACAAACACAAAAGACGCAACCAGAAAGCAACCGTAGAGGAACCATACGGCCGTCGCAAACCGCAACACGCTCCGCCTCGAAAAATGCGGCCTGCCTGGAATGTGGACAGTTGACAAGGCTAACAGCGTATGACAAAAGATTTTTGCAGAGAAGAGCACAATGGCCGCGGTGCAATACTTTTGCTCTTGGAGTTGATGTTGCTCGCGGAACGCGGGGAGGATGTAGTCGACGAGGGTGCTGAGTATGTGGGCGTTTGTGAGGATGTGGCCGTTTGTGAGGATGTAGGCGTCTGTGAGTATGTCGTTTGGGACAACGATTGACATGGCGGATATCTTTGTGAAGTAGTTTTCGTATGGGATGTTGTTAGAGATGAAGAGGGTGAAATGTTTGTAGGACAAATTGCAAGTATGATCGGCAAAAATAGCAGCTGTGAAGATAGATATAATCTGAATACGCAAGAAGTACTGATGGTTAGAAGAAGGGGTAAAGAGATTTGGAAGACGGGCAGCACTGGCTCAAGACTTGTATTTATACCTGGGCACAGACTTACAGTATTCCCTCTACGTAGCATGTGTTCGATGAGGTATATTGAGTTTGCTCAGTTGCTATTCCGGTCAGTTAAATCAAGAGCCCTTTGTTCTATTCCGGAGGACGCCTTGTCCAATCTGGCTGGAGCTTCATGAGCCATCGAAGAAGAACCTCGACGAAAGATTCGACACGACTTGGATTGCTACACAGGTTCAGGCAGCAGTGGCGGAGTTGGCATGTTGGAGGCTTAGAACGTGTTATATATAGCTTGTTTGTCACCCATTATGCTCGTCGACGGTCCTCCCCAGCCATACATCGTGAAACGTGGTCAGGCTCAATCAGCCTCGTTGACACAGTGATTGCAATAGGAACTCCCTTTTCTAAGTGGGTGGGAAATCAAGCACCATTTCAAGATGCTATAGACACATGTGGGACACACTCGATAAATATCGTGGGAATGGGACTCTGCCATCGAATCGCCTCGTCAGGCACCTCAGAGCAACTGACTGAATGGACTTGTCCGCCGACGCATCCTCGACATGAAACCCAACTCCAACCCGGTGTATCCTCTCTACTACCTCAGGTAGTTAGAATGCCCCCCTTCACGACTCCATACGCGGCCATATGGCAAGACATATGATAAGAACAGGACCCCTTAAAAGCCAAAAGGCAGCCACAGAAATATTGATCGCCGAGACAGCAATACAAGCAATGGTGTATGACAAATTCCGCCCCTCGTCGTCGGCCTCGAACCTCCTGAGCCACCTCATGTATGGAAAGAGAAGTACGATATGGGGTACCACATAAGTGCTAATGACAATAACCAAGTAAACTGCCACAGAGCGTGGCTCGCCCCGTAATTCAGGTTGATTCTTCTCCCGCCGATAAGAAGCCATGGCATGGTATACCATTTTCAGCGCATATATCAAGTGGGAAGCTGCGGCGAAGGCGTAAAAGATGATGGCCATCAGGCAGTATCTTCGATCGATTTTCCGTGGCCGCTGGTCAAACTCGTGGTTGCGGATGTGCTCCAGCCATTTGCATAGGATGATGTATCCCGTCGCGAAGAAGATGTGCAATAACCATCCAAGGACTTCCAGAAGCAGGGCTAGAATTGCCGCGACGTATTCTGTCTCTATGGCCATGATGAAGAGCAAGTCGTGTTCAAATGAGGGTGCGAACCTGCTGAATAGACTTGGACGTGCTATGTAAGCGATATGAAACAGCTCGTCAACGAGTTTTAGAGAGAACGGTCGCAATGTAGGCTTGGCTTTCTGCTGTGTAAGATTCGGATCATCGATGGGTAACAGGGTTACTAGAAGAAGTTCTTCTATAAACGATCAGGCGACGGAACGGAAGGGTTTCAGTGAATGAGCGAGAGTAGGCAAGGACATGTATTTGTATCTTTGTCTTCCGTTACCGACAAAGCTTTGGGTATGCCCCAAAAGCTCTCAAGCATGGGCACCTTTGGCTGTTTGCAGGAGCAAACAAAAGCCTTTGTCAACGTTTCGCCGGGAGGTGACTCTTGTCCAATTGCTGAAGGCCGCGTCAAAATGGGATTCGATAAATGGAATATTGGTACGTATTTAGTAACCTTCTCCAGGCAAAGAGTCCATTTACGATATTTATCTCCGCTTTCAAATATCTCTCTCTCACGCATCGATCACCTGAAGCCTCGAGATATTTCTGGCGGTAGGAGAGGAATGCCCAGCTGACCTATCAAACCTACAAGGCATCTAGTCTGTTTACATATGATGTTTCTTTGTCTATGACAGTTGGATTCGGCCAACGAGCGCGAATTGCCGAACCGACAACGCACGAGAGAATACGGTCTTTCACCCTTCAGCAAGAAGCAGAGATAGATTGGCTCGTCATTTTCTGTCCTGAAAAGCCGATGACAGGGAGAAGAGGTACGCACTTCTCCGGACTGAAGGCAACTCACAAGCCGTCGTATAACCAACATGGAGTGCGCAGGCGAACAGGATCAAAAGTCACACTTCTTCTTCTGTTGTCCACACTCATACGCTTGGTCAGCCTGGAGAATAGAAAGATTTAGTCATTATTTGCCCAGTGCTTATAACGATAACAGCTATTTACCTACATGAACTGGATCCAGGTAGTCGTGCTTCATCTTACACCAAAGCTCTCACTAAGCTAGAAAAGCCTCCTCTGAAAGACTTCATATCAATGCAATCAAGATGATATATAGAGCTAATACTCGGTTTACTCCAAGTGTGAGGTCAATACTCTCTGTATTCTTTCAGCAGATGGGAGTAATCATTGGCTGTTGATCTCCTCCTGGTTGATCTCCTCCTGGTTGATACATGAGTTCGCGATATGCTGAAAGGACCCCTATAGCAATGACGTCACCTTTATATCACCCACACTAACCCGACATGACGATGCTCTGAGCTCTCTTCCATCAGCCTCATCTCGACAAGTAAGAAATGTCACTCGCAAAACAAGATTTGCTCAAAAAGTAAGACTAAAGTCGATACCCTCCAAAGCTATGCAACCGCCATTAGGTTTCCCAACTTAAACTGCACGGTACCTGCATCATCCCTCTCCCGCCAACTCATCTCACACAAAGTCTCACCACTTACAACTTCAACTCACACCAACCGTCAACTCACATCACCAACTGTATACCCCATAAGCAACATCCCAAGCCAGATCATTAGCAAACCACCACCATCATGGAGTTCCTCCTCTCCATACCCATGATCTCCTACTTCCTCGGCCCAGCCCTCACCTCCTGGTCCACCTCCCTCAACCTCCTCTTCTTCTACATGACCTGGTCCACCCTCGTCCTCTCCCATCCGCCCCTCGTCGTCCACACCGTCGGCATCCTCGCCATCCGCATCGTCTTCTTCCTCCTCCCCTCCCTCCTCACCCTCCTCTTCGACATCTCCCTCCCCTCCCTCGCAGAGGGCATAAAACACGGCGGCCGCAGCGCCCTTCCCCCTCGCGACGCAAAATCCCTCTCCCGCCTCCTCGGCCTCGTCCTCCTCAACATGGCCATCCTCACCGCCGTCGAAGCCGGCCTCGACTTCGCCTTCACCCACCTCTTCGACGAACCCCTCTTCAAAACGACCACCACGCTACCCCTGCCGTGGCAGATCCTCAAACACGTCCTCATCCTCCTCTCCGCGCGCGAAACACTCCTCTACGCCATCCACCGCTTCATCCTGCACGCAAAATCCTCAAAATCGTCCATCGTTAAAGCCCTCGCCGCCCGCCACCAGAAATACGCCCACGCCAAGGCCGGCGCGCCCTTCAGCCTCCGCCTCCTCGCCGACCATCCCCTGCCCCTGCTGTGCTACCGGCTCGTCCCGCTCTTCCTCCCCGCGGCGATCCTGCGGCCGCACATCCTCACCTATTTCCTCGTCTTCTTGCTCTGCACCGGGGAAGAGACGCTCGCCATGTCTGGGTATACCATCGTCCCGGGCATCATCATGCGCGGCATCGTCCAGCGCACGGCGATCCACTACGCCGGCAAGGGGACGTCGAATTTCGGGTCGTGGGGGATCCTGGACTGGATGGCTGGCACGAGTCGCGGGAGGGATGTGCTGGATGACGTGAAGAAGGAGGCGGACAAGCATCAGCTGAAGCAACGGTCTGCGAAGAAGGTTGATCAGGGGGCCGGGGCATTTCAGGAGGGGTTGGATAGCTTGAGGGAGGGTGTGAGGACGAGGAGTCGGGGGAGGAAGAAGGCTTCGCAGTAGATATGGGGTCAACTCTCGTTTCGTTCTTACTTGTTATTCTCCTGCTTATGAACAATATTGATACCACCATAGTTCTGCTTGATAAAAAGTCGCAATGTTATCTGCTCTCATCATCTCGGCTTTGCAAAAAAAAACAGACGAGGCGTTGCCATCTATGCCCTATATCTCAGTTGTGAACATCTGTCAATTCAGCCTCCCAACCATTGCCTGGTTTATTCCCTTGAGAATTCCTCCCTCTAGTAAGTCTATAACACTTACTCCGCAAGCATAAAACGCCGTGTAAGCCGTCCGTGTGTATATCACCAACCCTCCAGCAAACGTTCCAGGTGAAATACCCGTCTATCCCATCTGAAAACTCCTGCTTATCTGGCTCGATTTATCCCATCCTATTCAACCCTCTGTCCTTTACCAACCATTCTTTCTCTTGAACCAAGCCAGCGTCTCCAGACCGCTCGTCGCCCTCAAGCCGATTCTGGCGTCCAGCACGTACGCCTCCCAGACCTTGACCTTGTTGATCTGCTCTTCGCACTCGAGCATCTTCTTCCTCCTGTACTCGAGAATCTCCTCCTTTCCGCCTTCTGGGGGGCTGCAACATTCGGTCCATGCGATGGCGCCCATTTCGTAGATGGCTGCTGGCATGACATAGTCATCCTTCATCGTGCCTTTAAAGACAGATCTAGAGAATCATCAGTATGGTGTCTTCTCTCTTTCTTCAAGAATGAGACATGACTTACTTGTCATGAGCAAGAATCTTGTCCTGCAACAGCGTCCTCGCCTCATCCAGCTTGCCCGCGCCTCTCAGCAGCGACGCCCTGCTCACAGCCCAGACGCCGATCTCGTCCTTTTCCTCCTGTATCTTGGCGACGACGTCCTTACTTGCCGTGCACCGCTCCCACTTCAGATAGTCCAGTCCCTTTGCCAGCTGTTCCGGGCCCATCCGCTTCTGCCCATTCCACACGTAGCACATCTCCAATGCCGGGCTGGAACCAATGGCATCAGCAAGGTCGACGCCCATAGCCTTGGCCCGGTCTTCCCACTTCTGGACCTTGCGCTGTAAGAAGGTCTCCAGGGGCAGCTGGCGTGCCATCAATCGCTTCTTGCCGATAACAGTCGGTGCCTTGCGGAAGAGTTCCTCGGTCTTGTTCTTCTGCCGCCTTGCCTCGTCCTTGTCGCCGGAGTGGAATGCGTTTCGGTACAGCTCCAGGGATGCGCAACCAGCCATGTAATAGTACAATGACGGACTCCAGTCGTTAACCTCGAGGCACTTTAGGAATGAATCGCGCATCAGCTCCCATTCATACGAGAACATGCCATCGAGAGACAGTTCAAAGTGGTTCAGAGCAGCGACCTGCTTCATCTTGGACTCCTTGCCCGTCTGGAGCAGCTCCAGCGCCTCGGGGAGCTTGCGTTCGTTGGCGAGCATCCTCGACTCCTCCACTCTCCACAAGCGCGAGTCCGGGTATCGAGATCGCATATTGGCCAGCAGCTTCTCGCACTTCTCAATCGGCGGTCCCACGGCTTCAGCATCCTCGTCGTAGTCTTTCTGGTCGGGAAGAATATCCGCAGCGCCAAGCAGACCGTTGTAAAACATCAGCAGCATCATACCAGCAACAGCACCGTTGATATTGGAGTGCGCAGCGGATTTCCAGAGCATCTTGACGGCCCGGGAACGGTCTCCGTGGAAGCCAACGACAGAGAGAATGCGCGAAAAGGCAGGCGGGATCAGGCTCAGGATGAGCAACAGAACGCCAAAGCACATGTTGGCTCCGGAATGGATGAATTTGTCGACGGGATTGCCCAGCTCCAAGTCTGAGCTCAGATCCGAATCCTTGGACCCCAGGCTCTCCTTGGACGCACCCTCCAGCTTGCCCAGGCTCAGCTTCTCCAGCTGCGAGATGGTCGACGCCGGTAATGCATCGACCGGGTCACTAGGGGTCTGCTGTCCAGAAAGGGTCTCTCTGGCATCGACGAATGCGTCAGCGTCACTGCCGTTGACCGTCGTCGCACTCAATTCCGACCACGAAGAGTCACTGGCTGATGAGCTACCCGTCAGAGACGTCCGAGAGGAGCCGGGCGTCGTCTTGCCAAAGATTTTCGCCTCAGACGCCACAATGGCATCGAGCGTCAGAAACGCCTTGCGCAGCTTGTAGAAGCTCCGCATGGCCTCGACCAGGCTCTCATGCAGCACGCCGACGACGGCGCCCATGAGCTGCGTCTCGGCAATGATGAGCTCGTACTCGGTGCCCGGCGGATACAGCTGGCTGCCGTTGTACGCGGGCCCGTGTTTCTGCGCGCGCTTGAGGTCGGCCCAGGCCCGGGTCTCGCAGTCGTTGAGCCTGGCCGTGGCCTCGGTCATGACCTGCTTCTCGAAGCCCAGGACGGAGCGCATGAAGAAGGCGACGGCGGAGCCCATCTCGTGGAAGGACGAGTCGCCCAGCTGCAGCTTCTCCCAGGCGCCGTCAATGTCGTCGTTCATGATGAGCTCGACCCATTTCATGGCGTCCACCAGGTTCGCCTTTTCCTTGGTTATGCTGTCCATGGGCGAGGGTGACTCGGCGCCGCTGCCGGGTTTCGCGCCGGAGCGGAACCATCCTGCCAACCGACTCATGGCAAAGCAATTGATCTTTTTTCTGGTTTCTTCTTCTGATTTCCCTCTTTCCTGTTCTTTCCTTTCCTTGATCCTAGTGTTCGATGATGCTGATGGTGAGGTTGACAGTAATGTCGACGGTCAAAGAAGAGGGCGAGCCGTATGAATACGAAAGATAACAAGCCCGGCTGACCGACGCAAGATGCTGACTCCCACAAGCAAGGATTCCGTCGCCCAAATCCTTCCCGTCCTGCTGCTGGCTCTGTCCGGCCACCTTTCCAAGGCGTGGGCTGTGGTTCAGTGAAATACTTCGGTGACCAGGCCTGAGAGAGGAAGCGAGTGACAGCTGATAGGGCACAGGTGCGTCAACTAAGAAGCCCGCATGAAGCAACGAAAATAAGAAACGCCGCCAAAAAAAGAGTCTAGAGACTGAGAAAAAACGACGCTTATGCCATGCAAGCACCCCTCAAAAGCCACTCGATTTGCTGGCAGACGCTGTTGCCATAGAGCGATGCCCAACAGCCCGTAAGCGGGATCGACCAATGCCACAGCAGGTTGGCTTGGCTATGCTCAAAGCGAAGATCAACTCCCTTCAATGCCCTTTTGGAGATGATCAAGAAGGGAACTTGAGAGTGAAGCCAGTCGGTTAGTTGTAAACGAGGTTGTAGAAGAGAGAAAAAAGAAGCGAATCGAAATCTAGCTTTTGCCCGTGGGGTCTCCAAAAACAGCCCGCCAGCCATACAGTCACGGTAACGGTAAAAGGTCAACGAGGCACCTCCCAGTATATGTACCTGACATGTAGGGCCCGCTGCCAGTTCTTACAAGCCAGCCTTAAAAGCCTGTTTATCGCCTCTTTATCAGTCGCCTTCGTATCCCGGATTTTGTCTCTCTGCTAGACTAGAATGTCCGTCCAGCGCTTCCGCTCGGTAATAAAACGCTCAGGCCGGGATACGCTCGCCGTCATCTTCTGTCTGCGGCAATTCGGAGCCGGCGTCCGCTAGTCCGTTGTGCCAGAAGATGGCTGAGCGATGCCAGACCGAGAATTGTCTACAAAATGCCAGGCTTACTCGAAATACGGAGTCCGGAGTTGGTCAAGACACCGTGACTTGGCACAACCTCGTCTTGCTGTAGCTAGGTACATATAGACGAGATCCCTTCTATAGCAGTAATCACACATCAATGGCCATCGCTTAGCAGACGAGCACAGTTCATGATACTCGTTCAAAGAAAAGGAAGAGGCACTTGCCGCCTCATCCGTCATAGGTTGATCAATTGACTTGATATTAGCACAAAGCCCCCCATCGCCACCACGCTCAGAGGTCCATCTGCCCGCTCAATCAGACCCCTAGAACCTCCCCACGATGGCGCTGCAAAGTCCACCAGGCCTCAACTGTGCAGCTTCCCCAAACCGGCAAAACCGGTAAGCGCTCAGGGACCTCCGGCACTAAAGGCCCGAGATTTACAGGGCTGTTTTTACTGCTGGCTGTCGTTCCTCGTCCACCCCCCGGAGCTGCGTTCTTCCGTACCGGCTGCTGCTCAAGCTCACCCGCCCTTCTGCCGTTCTTACTGGAGGTCCAGGCTCCAATTACCTGAGCTGGAGGTTGGTTGCTTCTCCTAGGAAACAGCAGCTATTCGTCACCATCCTCCTCCAGCAAACACAGGCCAAACCTTCAAACCAACCAGCTAGCCGCCGAACCCTTGCAACAACAATCAACCACGCCAGGCACCGCGACTCGATACAGCCTTGGTAGCAATCTTTCCTCTTTCCATCGAACCGGTCATCCCATAAGCATCGTCACTGCCATCTACAACTCTCCGCCATCTCCAATCCTGTGATTTCCCCATCTCAGGCATCAACCTCACTCGAACGCACCCGCCTTCAACAAGAGTCCGCACCATCACAACCATGGCATCCACCACAGAAACCAAGCCCACCGAACCCGAACAGCTCAACGCCAACGAGCAGAAGCCCGAGCAGAAGCACCTGGCCCTAGGCGAAGACGACGAATTCGAAGACTTTCCCATCGACGGTACTTGCCCAATTCCCCCCATCCAACCCCCCCATTCTTCTGCCCTCGAAAACCAACCAACCTCTCGTCCTCCTCCCCCATCATAGCCCCTAATCTTCACTCTATCCCAAAATGAAGACATTCATTGACGAAAGAGCGTCATTGCAAACAACACAGACTGGCCCGCCGACCAGACCGAAGCCGCCCAGCGCAACGGCGAGACCAAGCACCTGTGGGAAGAGAGCTGGGACGACGACGACACGAGCGACGACTTTTCGAATCAGCTCAAGTGGGTGGTTGGCTCTCTCCTTGTTTCTACTGTTCTCCTCACCGCGCTGTCGCTCGACTTTCGCCCCCGTCGCCGCTTTCGCTGAAACTGCAACACATACACACAAAACCACACACACACACACTTGATCTCTTTTCCCCCCTTTTTCTTTCATACACTTTGTCACTGTTTATTCATTTGCTCCTGATGTTGCTACGTTTTACTACATATTTCCCTTTTTTTCCCTTGGGTGTTTCTATACGGGATATACTGCCTTACCTACACTTAATGTCTTGTTGAGATGGATCTCGCCTATACATACATGTCCTTAGAATGCTTGCTTTTTTTCCACACCTGTTTTTCATCTGTTTATTGCTTGTTGTTTCATTCCTCAAGAGTACACGATCCTGACGTGTTTTCTTCTACAGGGAAGAGCTGAAAAAGGTTGAGGCGGCCAAGCGGAGGTAATTCGAGTACGGGAAGAAGACGCTGCGAGGACATTGGGCGACTCAAATCGCGTCATGGGCATATCAGGAATGATGAGCATATAGATTGGGTCGCCGATGGAAAGAATAAAAAAGATATCACTCTGTTCATCGTTTCTATGTAATGTTCCGATGCTGGCTCTTGAAGGCCGAGAATCTTCTAAACGCCGCCATTCTTCACGAGCGGATGCTTTCACGGAAATTTACGATACATGATGGTGTAGAGGTGACTATGCCATTGATGTTGTTTATTCGGCGATTACACTAGGTATTTTGAATGTTTAATTGATCATCACTAGGTATTTTTGTTTTGTTTTATCATCATAAACGGGATGCTCCGAGCCGGCCTTTTCGCCATCCCTCCCGTCATCATTTTCGCTCTTCTTGTTGCTTACAAGTGCCAATCTACTTACTAGACAGAGCAACAACACCAGGCAGCTCCTTGCCCTCCAACAGCTCCAAGCTGGCACCGCCGCCGGTGGAGACGTGGCTCAGCTTGTCCTCGACGCCGTACTTGGCGGCAACGGTGGCCGTGTCACCACCGCCAATGATGACAATCTTGCCGTTCTGGCAGCCCTCGACGACGGCGTCGAGCGTGGCCTTGGTGCCCTTGGCGAACTTGTCAAACTCAAAGACGCCGGCGGGGCCGTTCCAGAGGATCGTCTTGGCGTCGGCAATGGCCTGCTTGTAGAGCTCAATCGACTTCTCGCCGCAGTCGAGGCCCATCCAGCCGTCGGGGATGCCGGACTCGTCGGTGGCGGTGCCGGTGTTGGCGTCCTTGTCGAACTTGTCGGCGGTGATGTAGTCGACGGGCAGGACCAGCTTGACGTTCTTGGCCTTGGCCTTCTCGACCAGCTGGGGCACCGTCTTGGCGCCGGCCTCGTCGAAGAGGGAGGTGCCGATGGGGATGTTGTTGAGGACCTTCTTGAAGGTGAAGGCCATGCCGCCGCAGACAATGAGGGTGTCGACCTTGTCGAGCAGGTTGTCGATGAGCTGGATCTTGTCAGAGACCTTGGCGCCGCCCAGGATGGCGAGGAAGGGGCGCTGAGGAGACTCGAGGGCCTTGGCGAAGTAGTCGAGCTCCTTCTTCATGAGGAAACCGGCGGCCTTCTGGGGCAGGTCGATGCCGACCATGGAAGAGTGAGCACGGTGGGCAGTGCCGAAAGCATCGTCTGTGTTGTTGAATCACACAATCAGTCATCTGCGGAGGGATAAACGTAGTGAAGCAGCAGAACAAGAACACTTTGTACTTACTGACGTAGACATCGCCCAGAGCAGTCAGGCCCTTGCGGAACTGCTCCACCTTGGCCTTGTCGGCCTTGATCTTGTTGCCGTCCTTGTCCTTGGCGCTGCCCTCCTCCTCAATGTGGAAGCGGAGGTTCTCCAGCAGGATGACGGCGCCGTTGTCGGCGCCGTTGACAATGGACTCGACCTCGGGGCCGACGCAGTCGGGGGCAAAGGTGACGGACTTGCCCAGCAGGCGCTCGAGCTCGGGGACGACGGGCTTGAGCGAGTACTTGGGGTTGACGGCGCCGTTGGGGCGGCCGAGGTGGGACATGAGGACGACGGCCTTGGCGCCATTGTCGAGGGCGTGCTTGATGGTCGGGATGGCGCCGACGATGCGCTGGTTGTTTGTGATTTTCTTGTTCTCGTCGAGGGGCACGTTGAAGTCGACCTAGAGGCGTTGGAACACGGCTGTTAGCCATGCTGTCGATGAATCATTCGAGCTTGAGGTATCTTCTGCAGTGATTCATTCTCCAATGACCTTCTCCAGCCGAGCTTCAGGCCCGTGTTGAAGGCTTGAAGCTCTGCCAACTTCTCGTCTCTATCCGATTCCCTTCTTTTCTCGGCGCAAACAGCAAGCAAATCCCCCCTCCATGCAGCTGCAACGGCGGGGCAAATCCAGGAACTCACCCGAATCAGGACCCTCTTGCCCTTGAGGTCGACATCAGTGATGGACAGCTTGTTGGAGAGAGACATCTTGGCAGGAATTCGGCGTGGATAGCGAGAAAGAAGTCGCGCTGTTAGGGAAAACGTGGTGAAGGGTGGTATGTATGGAGGAGAGAATCAAAGCAGAGAGATGCTCTGGAAACCTTAGAAAAAGCACGCAGAATCAAGCTGTAACGATAGGCACAAGCTTGGAGGGGCGAGGTGGGGTCGTGAGCAATAGATTACAGCAATCGATTGCTTGGTTACAGGGAGGGGTTCAATCGCTGGCAGCTGTGGTGGGGGGAGCCTCTTTGCCTCTGAAATATGTATCATTTCGAGCCGTCGATCGACTCCTTTCTTCATTCAATCATCTGCTTCCGCTCCGACCACGCCAGGGTGACGTGAGCTTCGTTCGATGGCCAAATCACACGCAGTAGTTCTAATTGGTATCTTGCAGACTGCATTGGCATCAGGCCATTATATCACTTCATCCAGGTCAATTTCTTTACGTAGCAGTTCATGGGTAGGCTCGGTTACGTCAGACACAGAGGGGTTGCATCCATCACACTTCACGACCAGCACAATAAAGACGTCGAGTGAAGACACGTGAACGCGTATACTTGTATTGTCTCGCATGCCTACTTGCATTTCTCCTGTGATATATTGTATAATCAACCCCCAAGCCGTGGAGGTTCAACGTTGAGAGCACCGCGGCAGTGCAGAAACGAGGGACGTGGTAATAACTCCAAACGCCGGTACTTTGAGCGCAGACCAGCGCAGCAAAGCTCCCATCCTACATACAATATGCGACCTTGATCTTGAAACGTCTTTTTCTTCGCCGCTCGCCATATACTATGGCCAATCCACCCTCGGATTCTAGGTGTCGGATCTTGACTCTTTGATCTTGTGAACATCGTCACCCTTGGCACAGTCTGTATGCCGCCAAATGTATCACACAGTGGCTCAAACATCTCTCAAAGTCTCGCTTCAATCGGCTGCGTTGGTGAGAGAGAGGTAGGCGGTCCAGGCAATGCCGACAGTCGAGACAAATGGCTAGCATGTCGCATTAGCAATCCATCCATTCAATGTGTGCAAGCAGCTACTCACCAGCTGGAACTGCACCGGCATCAGGCGAAAGTTGATGACCTGCACGGCCGGCCACACGACGTAGTTGGCCTTGAGCGTGGGAATGTACATGTCTCGCAGCTTGTGGGCGACCGCCCGGCGGCCACCGCCCTCGGCAATGGTCATGGCCGTGAAGAAGACGCCCACACCAAACGGCGCAAAGATGAGCTGGTCACAGGCAACTCGCTTCATGGCAGGCACGAATGCGCTCCCTTTGGTAATGGGGAACATCCTCTCGAGAAGCTTGAACCATCGGAACTGCACTGGCGCCATGCAAAAACCGTACGCCATGAACCTCGTGAGTCGCTCAAAGTCGAAGGGCGGTGGCAGGCCCATGGAGTCGGGGATGAGGTCTCGGTCGAGGAAGGGATTCTTCTCGTCCAGCTCGTGGATTTCGATGGCGAAGCTGTCGTCCTTGGTAACTCCGCCAGGCTTTCTAACGGCTCGCTCGCGCACGGCGGTGATGGTTTGGGCCACGGTATCAGCGATGCCACCGAGGATGGCGTTGGTGACCATCATGGTCATGACTGCGGAGAGAGGGGCTGGTCAGTTGCTGATGGACTCGACAAGGTGATTGTTAGATCGTGTGCACGTACGAGGTCGTTGGTTGTAGTGCGCATTGAATCGCGCCGTCAGCCGGGCAAGGAGCGCCATTTCGATGAGAAGGACGATTGCGTGAAGGAGAGGCTGTCGAGAAGTTGGGCGAGTCAGTCAACGGTTGCGCCACTGAGATGCAGATGATGGACGAAGAAGAAGAAGCGACTGCGAGACACTGAGGCTGGAGATGTGAATCGAAGCAAGCGGGTAGCCACAGGAACGGGTGGGTAAGAGCATGATCTGTCTCGCGCACGTACCAAACGGCCATAGATGTACTTGCTGTTGACGGCGCGGATGAACCGTCGGCGGTTGAGTTCCCAGGTCATGATGCCGGAGAGGAGAGAAGAAAAATAGGGACAAGGAGTATTTCAAGGACGATCAGGTTTTGGGTGAGGCAAGCGTTATCGTCGCCAGAGCAAGTGGATCGGGGGTTTGACGCGATGACGACACCGGCTCGGCTCAGGTCCTGCTTCGCACCAACAGAAATCCTCCGAGCGGGCTGCTACTGTGCTGCACGGCCTGTGAATAGCGGGTTGATACAGGGGGGGCGACTCAGTGAAGGACGGGCGGGTGCTGGAGCTGGAGCTGTCACGATGGGGTGCAATAGCGGCGGGCTGCGAGTCCGGGGAAATGGGCCGCTTTAGCTGGTCCTCGTAGGTGCTGTAGAGTAGGAAACAGTAGGATCAAGAGTGTGAGAGATGAAGGGTTGGGAGAAGGGGAAAAGGAAAGAATAGAGAGGATGGATGGATGGCGAGGCGAGGCAGCCAAACGGGGGGCTTTCTTTGGTGCTGGTCCATTGGATGTCTCGTGCCTCTTCCGTTCCCTCTCTTTACCCCCCGTCCACGTCCGTCATGGGCTCAACCTGCTGTCGTAATCCGCTTTTGGCTGGTACTCTGTACGCGCCGCAGGGTGCCGTCCAGCACCGTAATCCTCGTACCAGCAACCCTTGGCACTAACAGACGCCCGTCCGTTCCCCTCCTCTAAAAGACAGCCTCATTCCTCTTCCTTTCCTCCATCATAAGCCATAATAACATCAGAGGTGCAGTGATCCGAGTTCAGCAGATTTCTACCTAGGAATTCTCTCAATCACTGTCAGCGCCCCGTTCACCGCATCCATCATTTGAAACCATGAAACAAAGGCCGCGCGCCTGTGATGCAGATCTGCAGATCGATATGCTGATAATACGAGCTTATTGTACACATGTCTCAAACCCTCAAATTCCAAGCGCCGGATAAGTATGCCGGGCAAATGATCGTTCTTCATCCCAATGTCCAGCCAGACAGCCATGAGATGAAGAATGAGAAACACCTTGAGCCAGTCTAAACATCATCATCCTCAAGCTCCCATCCACCTCTTAATGCAAGACTTCTACCTCTCCACCTCAATGGCTAGCTTTCAGATGCAGTACGCAATGACCATATAGCAAAGTGTGGCTTCATGTGAGCAAGGTCTAACCAGATGTTATGAACACATCATTCTGAACTGCAGAATACTCTTTTCTGGTGATGCGCCTTTTCCCCACGCGGACGTGCCTTTTCCGTGGCGTCGAAATTCTTCCGCCTTTCCTGCTGGCTGAGGATCTTTTCCCGCCTACACTCTCGACCAGAGCCACAGCATATGAACTTCACCGCAAATTCGTCTACCGTTCCGTCGGATACGTAGCTCAAGATTTTTAAGAAGGGACTGTGCAAAATCCTCGATTAATCAAGCTTTGATCCTCAGTGAGTGTCTGGTCCAGGCCTGGAAAAGTTCCAGACTGGTTTCGAAAATGTCGACTGTTGGCTTCTCCTTAAGTGAGGATGGTATAAGCTGACATGGGCATGCTCCTCTGTATTCCAAAGCTCTTGGCTATGGAGAAACGTAAGCCTCGGTAGAACTCTAGGATCCGCAGGATTGCTGTACGTTCTTCTATTTGTCATTTTTTTTTCCCATTGCCTTACAAGACAATATCCTTCAATATACAAGTGGTCTGCTATAGAGTCAATTTTACCACTGTGTAGTGATTGAATAAGCTATACGTTATACGATAAGTCCATATCATAGACAAATATCGAAAGAGGCATGAGCAAACATGTATAAACAATAAAAGTTGGCATAAGTTACTATAGCTTAAAGAAAGGATATGCTATTATAGTATGGATAAGAGATGACGATAATGATGAATGAAAATGAATCTCAGTTAGGACGTAAGAAGTTAGTCCCAGCATGCTTCCATTCACATCAGTCAACTCATACTATAAGTCTCCCTCCCAGCAGCTGCCTCCCTACAACTCCGGCCATCCACGGTAAACAGGATCAACCCCGAGTCATTCCTGCCATATCCAACTCGCCGCTTAAGGGCCATAGCAGGAGGCGTAGACGGAGCAAGCGTACGTCTCACCACAGAAGTTCGAGAAGTTCTGGTCGTTGGCGCGGTAGCAGGTATAAGTGTTGCCGCCGGCGCTGATGGTGCCCAGGACCTGGTCGGTGGCAGCACCACAGTTGGTCGTCGACCAGGTGCCATCGCCAGACGGGGTGGGAATGGTGGCGCCAGAAGTCGAGCACGAGCCGTCGTCGTAGAGGAACGACGAGTCGTTGCTGTGGTCTCGTCAGTAAGAGACTTCAAATCGATAGACACGGGCCTCAGAAGAGGAGGATCCGTTCGTGTTTGACATACCAAGAGCCGAGGTTGCTGTCACCCCAGTGGATGTAAAAGTTGGACACGCAAGAGACGCCGCCCGTGCCGATGGGGATGCAGCCTTGGCAGTAGCTCATGGTGAGCTTCTGGTCGCGGGCCTGGAGGACGGCGGGAGTGGCGGCGGCGGCGCCAGCCAGGACAGCGGCGACAATGGCACGAGTGAAGAACATTTTGGGCTGGTTGGTGGTGGAGTGGCTGAGAGAAGATAGGATGTGCTTGCTGATTGTCTGATGGAGGACGGATGAGGGCAGGTTTTAGGAGGTCGACCAAGGGGTCTTATATACCTCGAGGACTGGCTCTCCACGATACGTCTTCACGGTAGAGAGGCAAGCTTGAGCCAACAAGAAATGAGCTTACACCGTCCTTGTTTGTCTCGAAAACAAGCCCATTGCCAAGGAATGCTTCCTGGTCGTGGCCTCCAATATCCATGTTGGCCACTCGCCGCCCACTCGCTTCAGCGTAGTAAACCAAGGACTTCAGGATAGTCCCTATAGCTGTCAAGGACTCCCTATAGTAGGTTCGAAAGAAGCATAGTCTCAAGCTCACCACCTCTTGGGGTCGCGCCCAGCCATGCCGTTCCGACGACCCGAACTACCTACCTGGGTCCCCTGACAGCTGGGTCAAAGCTGGACGCCGATCCCTTCCTTCTCCCGATGGTAACGACACACACCTCGTCCCATCACCCATGAGGCCGTGACAAATACATAGAAGCTTCCGCCTGCAGATGCGAGCTCGTTCCAGACAATAGCCCCTGACTTTCTCCCCGAGACTGTGACAGTGTCTCGCTGCCAGACCCATCTCACTCTCAACTCGGTATTGGGGTATTCACAGCGACGTCATGGCACAAACACGGACCAACCTCAGATCGATAGGCCCTTGAGATCGTGGGGAAGATGTGGGGGAGTTGACTCTTCTGGGTTTCCTCTTTGAGTAAGACCTGACCCGGGTCGTCCCTTGGGCTTACATGCTTGAATCGCGATCCTTGGCCCTGCAGCCCCCCGTGCGCTGACTTGTAGTTGTGCATGCATGCCGCTATGACACGACAGATATAGGCTGAACGGAGAAATATATTCCGATAAACGAGAAAACTCGCATTGCTTCGCGAAATCTTGAATATCTTTGCCATATTCAGTCACAGACCCCGTCGTGAATAACGGTGAATCTTACATGCCCTCTACCACCTTACCCTTGGCATGTACACCACTAGTCTCCAAAGTACATATAGCGCCTAGGAAGAATGCGAGAAACTTCGGTTCGTGTCAGACGGAATTAGAAACAAACTTATGTCATGCTTGATAACAGACGCAGACAGCGTAGAATCACGTCTACCTTGCGCCTCTGTTCCAGGATCAGGGAATACCAGCCTTCTCCATTGGGCTCCTTGCACATTCCGTTTTGGGATGTGGACGGTATATACTCAAGCAAAACCTGTCGTCCACTTAGATGTGAACCCAGTCAGGACTGCAAATTGGAGACGAGCTGGGACCGATACCTGATATCAACATGGAACAAACAGGGAAGTGGGAGACTAACGCTCTCTTGGCATCAGCGCTGCTAGACTTGAAATGTGTGCAAAGAGTTCTCAATCCAGCGATTTCAACTCGCGACGGCTGCTGACTCTACTCAGTGTTGGCGAGAATAGACATGATAGATGGGGTTAGAGGGAGGAGGAGCCCTGCTAGGTCTTATGGAATTGAGTGGGCTAAATTCAACTCTTTCTTGGCCGACAGCTAGATATACACATGATTTAACCCCCTATCTACAACCGCACTTCCGTTGCTGGAGCAAAACAAGCTCCAATTCATAGGTTTCGGGCTGGGGTTACTTTGTAAGGCTTCAGTTAACTCTACGACTCTATAACATGTATTTTACTCCTCTCCTATCCCGCACTCTCCTCTCGGCTCGCCAAGGGTACCGGTGGTGGGTATCACTAATCCGGGGAACTGTATGGAAGGCTGAGAGGTAGAAGAGTCAGGATAGCATGGGTCACATTGGTCACGCTTTGGTCCCGTTGGTTTGGTTTCATAGGAATTGTGTAGCACGGGGTTCGAAATATCCCCTAACCGTATTGCAACTAGTCATCTTGCGGCTTCTATGGTCTGGCCATTTTTTCTGGAGACAGACAGAGTATCCTCTGGTGGTGTTGTTAGTTGACGGCGTGGGCCATTGTCAGGAACGTCTGGGTGAGTGAAAAGATGGAAGACGGATCTCCAGATTGGTTCTCACACCAAGCTCTAAGCATCCTGGCATCTCCTGAATGATTGCAGAAAGGGGCTCCATGCTGGCAACTCCTTTGCCACCTACTATCTAGTGTGATTGCAGAAAGGGGCTCCATGCTGGCAACTCCTTTGCCACCTACTATCTAGTGTGAAGTAAGCGGCCAGAAAGAGCGATGCCAGTTTCCTGGCATTCCCCTTGCTCGCATGTCAACATGTAGCCGCTCATCCTTGCTTACCCTCGTGTGCGATTTGGAGCGGTATAGTCCGCATCAGGTCGAGATCGCCAGGGGGGGGACTACGGCTGCTGGAAATGCCAACAGGGCGGCAGCGTTATAAGAAGTGTTTTCTCTTAGGGTGAAATGGTATGAGATACACTGGGCAGCGGAATGATAAATACGGTAAGAGATCCCCTTGGCCAGATTCCCGCTATATCAAGTCGTTCCGACGTAGCTATAGTATAAGCCGCCGTTTCGCGCCCCGTGCCTTTTCAAGTGATAACCATATACTCAACATTACATACGGGGTACTACTGTAGCATGATCCCGCGGCCCCGACGCCCCGGATCAAGCCTTGAACGGGAGATCGAAGGGCCACGCAAAGGACATGGATCGCTCCTCTCCAGCTTCTCTTGTGATTCGAGGAGCGGTAATTGGTGAGATGACGTACGCCAATGCCTTGATGGTGGGAACGAACTATACGACCTGCTCAAGGGGGAAAGGCTCTCACGAGATAGTGCCCAAGATGCAGGTGTCCCCGGATTTTCGGAACGGTGAGGTTGTGTTCTATCGCTCTCCACAGGCTTGGCAGCCGTATAGTCTTTGATATGGTATATTATTTGGTTAGTGATAGCTGATGTATAACACGTAGTTTGAAGGGCTCGAGCATTAGAATGATGAGGAAGGGCGATGTCTCAAGAAGAGCCTAGAATGACAACTCTATAGAAAAACCTGTCACTCTACCAGATCCGAAGACTATTACAGCCTGGGCAGTCATGAGCGTATACCCTCAAGAAGCATTCACAGTGCGCTCTCCATACCCGCAGAAGCACAAAGGCGTGTTGAGTGGCTAATAGCTTAACAAGTGCTGGTGGCCAGTCTGGTTTGCATCGAAATGACTTGAGTCGAACCTAAGAATGCAGTTTGTTTTCAAAGCAGCAACTCGTCTTAGTCGTTCGCCAAGTGGAAGCAAGCACAGATCAGCCGTGAGTCTAAGAGTTGTAGGACTTCTCAACACTTCGGCTCTCAGGATTACTGCAATACTTTCGGACTATAACCATTATTGTTTCTGCGTCAGATGCACTATGAGAAAGGACACGTTCACGATGAACTTCATCCAATCTGAAACACCGAAATACCAGACAGTTGATGAGGAAGAAGTAACTGATCTTTCAGTAGTGCTTTGTATAGATCACAGCACGTCTCATCCATATCTTCTAACCCCATGCAGCGTACCATCTCACATAACACTCCCCAGCTTCTGCTTCGGTCAACTCCTTCCGCTCCAGAATCACAAGGTCCCCGAGGTTCATCGGCCTCTCCTCCTGGGGCATAGTTGCAGGTGCACCCTAAGTAACGGAACCCATCCCCTCGATCTCCTCCTACCTCATCTTCTTAAGGTCCTTCGAAGCCGCACCATTTTCGAGCACGCTCACGCCTCGTCTGTTTTTCCTAAAATTTGAAGCAACCCTTCCCCCCTCCAGCTCTCCCTACAATCTCAGTGGTGAATCTGCATAGCGCCGTACTCAAGCCAAGACGTGACGCGCACCGGGCAAGCGCACCGGGCAAACCAGCTTCAACAGCCTCATATAAATCTCATCTCCCTTTTCAATCTCATCTCGAGGCAGATCCGAGTCGACAATCTGAGTCCAGCCGCCCGGCTTGAGCAACGCTATGAGCCGCCGGAATGCATCGACGGCCCATTGCATGTCGCCTGCAATGGATACCAACAGCCGTTGAGTTCCCTCAAATATACCCTCTGAGGTCGGAAAGACTGCATGTAGTTACGCCGACTTTTCCTCCCCCGCTTTGTAAGAGCATTGCGAATATGAAACCTCTGCACCAGCGAGTTCCATTTCACTATCATTGTCCTTCATATGCGTCAGACCACGCCGCAAATCGTGTCCGTCGACAGGCAAGAGAACGGCTGCAACGTCTATTATGAGCTTATATGAACATCAAGCAACGGCAAATGTGTCTACCGCCTTTTACAGATATTCGAGAGGTGCACATGAGGAGTAGTTCTCTACGTCGCTCATATTTACAGGGTAGCCAGTCTGGCATTGACTTGACCTTGAAACACTGCACCGCGTGAGGAAAGAAGCAAACAACGAATCAAAGTTCACATTTCGGGCACACTTCAATTGAGGCCCTCGGATTGGACGTCTGCATCATGCGAAATACAATGACGGTGAAGGGACTCGTCTCACTTAGATGATAAGGGTTGGCATGGTGGCTGGCATTGTCTGCAGGAGACGAGCAGCTTTTACGTCAGTCGTATGCAGGGTGTCTTGACACATGCTGCGTCTGTAGACTCATGCACTCTGTTTCCCCTTATCCTCCGTCCCCTCTTCTTAACAGCCACCATTTGTTGAAGGCCAGTAAATATGAGTTTCAGTCCGCACGATGAGTCCATGATAGCGATTCTGGCCCAACTAGGATGACTTCTAGCCCAACGTTACAAATGTCCCGTTATCTCACTCCTTCAGCCCAAGGTAGACCGAAACCAATACACAGTCCAGCAAGCAGGGTTCAACATGCACATGTCCAATGCCTCTCCGCCCACCTCGCATCACTGTCCCCTGCCTGTACTCCTTCACCCAGCTCCATCTTAGTCCCGGATGCTGAAACTGAGAGATAACCCAACTTACACTTACACACTGCTGTTGCCGACATGAAACAACCAACTCCACAGCCAGGAATACCAGGTCACAGATCTCGCGGCTAACTCGCACTTCGTGGCTGCATTCTATTCGTACTGGACGAATCGTTATCGCATCAACACATGCTGCTTTCCGTCCCTAAGGTGCAATGCCGACACGATATCATATGTCTTCAGACGCCATGACTTACACGTGGATAGCAGTAACTGCCACGTGGAATGTGAAGCTCGGGTACAGCCACAGCAGCCCAGCAAGCCTTGAGCGGGGTCTGAAATGCCGTGAAAGCAAGATGACACAAGAGTGTGGTTCGTTGGGGGGGAGTAGAGAGATGCCGTCCACTACATTGTAGGGACAGGGAAAGCCGAGGCCGATGCCTTTTTCTAGCAACCACCCAGGTCTATCAGAGACGACCAGCGAGTCCTCACTCCCAGCTCGTCGTAAACCAGGCCAGGACACCATGTTATACAATATCAATACACCCCCATCCACCACCTCCTCCCCACATCACAACAACACTCACCCCTCCAAAGGCGGCATAAACCCCATCCCCGTCCCCTCCCCCCCAACGCTCCTCCTCCTAACATGCTCCCTCAACCTCTCCAAGATCTCGCTATCCCTCCACCGCTGCGGCACCGGCCTGTACGCCGGCCGAAAGTTGCCCACCGTCTGCGCCCACTCCCCCTTGGGCGGATCCTTGGGCAGCGCCTCGTCCGCCCGCCGCGCCGCGAAGCCCTCGCCCGCCGACGCGCTCGCGGGGCTCGCCGTCACCGACGGGTTCGTGCTCGAGTTGGGCTCCCGCTGCGTCGCCCAGTAGTAAATGTCCCAGTCGTTCTCGTCCAGGAAGAGGTCGTACTGGTCCAGCTCCGCCGTCGTCATCGTCGGCAGGTGCTGTGCCGCGAACGTCGACAGCAGGAGGTCTGATTCGAGGGTGCCGCGCTTTCGGGATTGATCTGTGCGGGCCGGACGAGCAAAAATAGTCAGCATCGTGTGTCCCTGTTCACATTCTTGACATATCTTGGTGGAATTATCGGGGAAACCGTAGAAGAGAGCAGTGTAAGAAGAAAAGCTGTACGTACAGAGAAGCCTCGCCCGCTTCGTCGCATCGTCCTCGCCTACCCTCCTCAGAGGCTCGATCTTGAACGTCGCGCCCTGCAGCTCGCCAACGCCGAGCTCGCCGGCCGTGGCACCCGCGTCGTCGCTTCTCCGGAGGGAAGACGTAGTGAAGGCGCATCGTGCCCGCGATGTAGCCACCAGACACCGGAACGGCGCGGCCGCTGCGGGACGTAATGCAGTTCTGACAGAGAGAGACATGTTGCGTATTTGACCGAAGCAGAAAGAATTAGTGGCAGTTTTATCAAGTTTGCAAGCAATTCAGTCTGTGAATGGCCTCTGAGAATCGCAAGTGGTTAATGACGAAAATCACAAGCCGAGGTCGGGAGGGCAAATTCGGGTGCTATTTGATTTACCTTATCGATCAAGCGATTATTCATTCAGCCCGAGGTACCTTGCTTGGCTCCCCTCCATACAGGCTCGTACCAGAGAGACGCAGGATATATGCTCAAATAAAAAGGCATCATAGCATCAATTGGTCTAGTGGCGCAATGGCAGCGCGTTGCTTTCCGGTGGCAAAGGTTCCAGGTTCGAGTCCTGGCTAGATCGGACTAGGCTGTTCTTTTTTTGCTACTTTTTTCGGCTGGGCGATCGAGCACTATTCGCTCAACGGCCCCCTGCTGGATCGCTTCGTTCCGCATGAGATCGGATTCGGCCCCTTGCTGCTTGGCCAGGGTGGCAATTGCTCTGCTTCAATCAGATTCCCGTGCCTTTTTTGTCTACATCGGCTACGTCTCTCCCGTTACGTACATGGACAAGGGTAAGCGAAAGGCACGCATAGTGCTCTAGACTTCAAGACGAGAAATGGCAATATCAACACCTTTCAATTCAGTCATACAGTACATAAGGTACGCACTTAGGAAACGGAAACTAACAACACACAGAACGATTGATGAATGAAAAGATGGTACTCAAGAAAAAATCGCAGATCCTTCTCATCATACACGCAGTGCGATGATTGTCGTGCGAGTGAAATGACGGGCTGGTCTTTCGACATCAGCCATCGTTGCTTGACATTAGGTCATTAGATTGCGGGCATAGCAGGAGACGTGCTTTCATGGACACCCGGGGCCATGCCATGCATCGCCCTCATGGTGTTACCAAAAACAAAACTTTCGAAGAAATGTCAACCTCTAATGCTTTTGATCCCATTGAGAGTTCTCCTGTAGCAGTGCTGAGTGCCTCCGAGAAAAGGCATAGTTGTGCTTCCAAAGGCCAATCCCTGTTTGCGCCGTCTACCCCGGGGAAAAGAACCGACAGGTGCCGCAAACGCTGGAAAGGAAACCCCGTGGTCTTGGCTGAAGTGCTTAAGATATAAAGGAAAGGAAATGCATATGCAGATGTTGCAAAGAAATAATGCGTCACGTGTTGGGGCCAGGGGCACATCTGTGCACCGTCCTCGCTCGTATTTGGTTTTGCCTTGGATCGTCGTAGAGACCCCAGGCGTATCATAGCCCTAGGGCGTTGACGTCGGAAGAAATACTTCGATGCTTCTTGTGGCTGTTTCCGCTGACCTCACTCGCAGCCTTGCGCTTTCCGGACAACGAGTCGAGAGGACCGCGGGTCAAGTCGCTCAGCTGCTTCTTATGCCGCCGGGCCGGAGTCAAAGGAATAGCTGCCGTGTCGAAACGATCAGACTTCAAGCCCCTAAGGGCAGTGTAGTTGTATGGCCCGCTAAAGGCCAGCGAGTCTTGGGTCGCTTGGTTGCTCAGGATCAGCTGCTGGTTGATTTGGTTGCGGCGGAAGGCGCCAACAGTGTTGGAGTTGAGGTGCGACAGGACTTCTCCCATGTCGCTAGAGGCAGTGGTCGGGCGGTTTGGCGACGCGCGCCACTTGTTGTCGTTGCCTTCGTCGCCAGAGGACTCGTCATCGTCGGCCTCACCAAATGTGATGAAATCATTAATGTTGAGCTTTTCTTCGTCGTCCTCCTCGTCCTCCTCCTCCATGCTAGGGGCGGTTGAGCTGTCGTCGGCGGTGGCCTCGGTCGGGAAGGGGAAGAATGCCTCTGTAGGGCCCATGGTCTGAGCATTGACAAAGTCGCCAAAGGTGTTGGAGGAGAACATGGCGCTGAGCATCATGTTGGCCGAGTTGCTGAGCAGCGGAGCAGCCGCACTCTCCTCTATCGCCCAGGGGAAGTTGAACTGCTCAGGGGACAAGTCGAGCTGTCGCCGTCGGGTGGGCGTGAAGATCATCATCTTGCGCGTCAGTGGGTTGAGGACAGCGATGGGCTTCTTGTCCGACCGGTCAAGGTTGAAGCGGCCCACGCGAGGCTGGCCACGCTCCGGCTTGACGGGCGAGTCTGCCTCGGAACCCGATAGCTCGTCATCGCTCATCGCATTGGACTGGCGTCGACCCCTCTTGCGGATGATAGGCTCGGGTATGTCCTCCTCGTCAGTTGTGTCGCCATCAGCTGAGCCACCAGTGTTAGCATGGAAGCACAACCGCCAGTCAGGTATCACGTCGAGAAATCATATGACTCACACTCATAGCCATCAAGCTCCAGGGACTCCTCAAAGGTTGGGGTGAAGTTCTCAACCGCACCGAGAGGAGCAGCAACGGGCATCACAGAGGCATTGTCGTCGTCGGAGAGTTGTCGAACCACTTCCTCGGCATCCGACTCCGAGTCCTCTCCCTCTTCTTCCTCATAGTGGCCGTGATAGTCCCAGAAAGAGTTGGAGCCGGAGGATTCATCAGGGTCATGTTCGATCTCTTTGCGAAAAGCAGGATCAAGAGCATTTTGGGAGACGAAGATGTCGGGAAACAGATCGGCGTGGTCGTCTTCTGTCTCGGTGGAGTCAGAATCGCTGTCCGGCACATCGAAGCGAACATGGCGCTCTACGACGGGGTCTGAAGCGAAGGCATTGGGATCTTGGTAGAAGTCTTGTCCGTCGTCAACCTCTGACAAGATGCCGGCCCAGCTGGCATTGTCAGCATCACCGTCGTCTTCATCCTCGGCTTCCTCTTCGGCATCGTCGTCGTCGTCGTCGTCGTCGTCGTCGTCGTCGTCGTTGCCAGCGTCTTCTTCTTCGGCGTCGTCATCAGACAGCGGTCGAGGAGCCTCAGGGGGTTTGGGTAAGCCCTCTGTGAGTATCATTTCCTCCTCGACCGCGATTACATCCTCCTCGTCGTTGTCCTCGGAGTCACTGATGTCCTCGACAGCCGAGTAGCCCTCCTCGTCGGAGAGGTCAAGAGATGATGATGTGTCCGAGTCACGCCGACGCTTCTGAGCTTTGGCCGCCGCTGCGGGATACTTTTGACGGATGTTGCGAGACATCTTTGCGATGTATAGAGATTGTGGTGAGATATAAACTTTTGTGTAATCAAGATTTTGCTGGTGTATAAGGGGGTTTCGCTTTTGACCGTGATAAACAGGTCTGGTCGATCGAAATCAAGCGGAATTGGCCAGGTCGATGCAATACAGATGCGGTCTATAGCTTCTGAATGCCTGCTATTGAGCCTTTTGTCTCGAATAGAATGATTCGTGGCCGAATGAGATGGCAATTGTAGAGGTTTATTGATCGTATGTTGAGGGGGTGGCAGGGGAAGGGTTAGCTGTCGAAAGGATGATTTGTTGAAAACTTTTCGACCAGCAATTGAGACGTTGAAGGCCCTATACGCGGGCGAGTGGCAGGATATGTGATTCAGAGACAGGCTTTTCGAAGAGCATCCGAGCTCGAGAGCGGGAAAAGAACCTGTTGAGAAGCTTTCGTCGATGGAATTGATAACTGGATTTGGGCACGTTGGAACTGCTGGACTGCGAGCCGTGATGGGCACGGCCCGCAGTGGGCGTTTACAGCTCAGCGACGGCCGAAGGCATTGTGGCTCGACGAAGGTTCTGACTGAGGGGGTTTTTTGCTCTGGTGATCCTGTAGGGCGACTTCGTTGTCTGGTTTGAAAGGTTTGTGCTGGTGATGCGGCAGAGAGGGAAGAGGAGGGAAGAAGAGCCAGCTAAGAAAAAAAAAAGTTTTGATGGCCCCGCGAGAGGAGTACGGTGTGTCAGGTACCTCCTGCCAAAACTTCATCGCATTCCCAGGCAAGCCGTTCCTACCTTAACTTTTTTTTCTTTCTTCTCCAGAATGATTCAAGTTCAAGGTGGGGTCTGCTCTCTGATTCGCCGATGCAGAAAGATGGAGATGGGCTAAGCTGATTCGAGACCGAACCTGAACTCAATGCCGCGATAAAAATCAGACTGAAAATCGCTAAGAAAAAAAAGTCACGACCATCAAGCCATCGTCACCGCTTCTTTGCGTCAGGGCGCTGTGATGCGCTAGTCGGCGAGCGCTGTGCAGCTGCTCCCAGCGGTCGAGAAGCACTGAAAAGGGACCTGTGGACCGCTGTAATTCTTTCTCGAGGCGGGGCATCTTGCTGGTCCCATATGTCCCATCAGATGCCCACCTCTGTTGGACCCCCGCAGGCTTTTGCAGAGGCGCCACTTTGGATGTGCAGATTCGGCCTCTGATTTGATGCGTGACGTGCATATCGGGCGCTGGATCGTGGCTCTTCCAAGCATTGGCTGATAATCACTGATTTACACGGTTCCTTTTCTGGAGAAGAGAGCAGTCCAGTCGATCACGAGACGCAGGCTGCA
Source organism: Trichoderma sp. PF4103 (assembly GCA_023628735.1). Lineage (NCBI taxonomy): Eukaryota > Fungi > Ascomycota > Sordariomycetes > Hypocreales > Hypocreaceae > Trichoderma > Trichoderma sp. PF4103. The sequence continues at coordinate 368,662 of JAMAKC010000003.1, forward strand.
GCTGAGAGACTCGACTAGACAATAGCAGCTCCACATACAAATTCTTGCAACGCTTTGTATCATCGTTTACGTCTGAGAAACGTGGAAGACTCATCGTATGAGTCCTTTGCAGCGCCACTGAGGGGCCTGTTGCTCGTTTCACTCGACTGAGTCATAGCGGCGGCCAGACCGGGCCTCTTTTGCATGTGCAAATTCGACGCAGATGCTGCTGTTCTCGTTGATACGACTGATGTGGCAAGTGTGGGTATCGACTTCACTTCAGCTTCTTCTTCGGCTTCATCCTGTTATCAAGAGGTGCTAGATTGATGGTAGTATGTACGAAGATTACAATAGCCTCGTCAGAATTAGGTAGGTAGTCCAAGCTTCTATACGGCAAGGTGCTCTCAAAGCCACCCGCTCTCCTCCTCAATATGTACATGTACCGTCTGATATTGCTTATCGCCTTACTCTAGAAGATAAGGGGGTGTAAAGTGTATCCCAAATCCAACTCTAAATCATCCGCTCTCTTGCCACAAAGAAAAGAAAATCCTGCTACAACGCCCCAAAACGCCTGTGGGTATACAAACAAGCTAAACACTCACTGTTTCTAGAACAAACCATCTTCACGGCTTCGAATCCACAAGCATCCCCGCAAACCGAGTCTCGTCTTTGGTCTGCTTCAGAAACGGGAAAAGCTGAGATCCTCCCGTGCCGGTCAGATTCTCTCCCTTCTTCTCCGACGAGGAGCTCGCCAGGTTCTTGCGGCTCGAGCCGGTCCAGGGCTGCTTGGACGGGATGAGAATGTACCGCGTCACGATGCTCAGGTGCTTCTGTCGGAACTGGGCCAGCGTCTCCGTGGCGGCCGTGTAGGCCTTCCTGAGGCGCTGCTCCGCCTCGCCTTCGGAATCCTCGAGGTCGAGCGCGAGCTGGCGGATGCTGCCGAGACGAGCGACGTGCACGAGAAACCTCGCGTGAGGGCCGGGCATGTAGTCTCTCATCTCGTCGTGGAAGCTCCGCTTGCTCTCCGAGTGGCCCTTGTGCTCGATGCCGAGGACAATGTCCCAGAACATGATGAGCGAGCTCTGGCCGTTGCTCCCGCCCCGGAGCTTCTTCCACTCGCCTCTGCCGTTGCCTTCGTCGTAGAAGACGCCGTTGGGCAGGCCGGCGGCCTCCATGTTCATGGTGCCGGCGAGGAATGGCCGGATCTGGTGGTAAAACACCATGGGGTCGCAGCGCTCGTGCATACGCTCCAGGAGGGTGCCGACTTCTTCAATATGCGTCTTGAGCTCCTCCAGCGCCTCGGTGATGACCTGGTAGTCGTGGGTCTTGATGGCCTCGATGGCGCGGGTCATGGTTGGGATGAGGGAGGCGGCCTTGGCCTCCATGGCGACGCTGATGAGGAGGAACCAGGACTCGGACTTGGTTCCGGTAAAGGACAGCAGGGTGCTGAGCTGCTCCACGTCGGCGAAGTCGTCTCCATGGCAGTGAAAGTTCCACAGGTTGGCGCCAGCATAGGTAAGAGTGGGTGGCAGCTCCAGATGGGCGGAGACACGGAGGAAGGGAACGGTAAGCATTGGCGGCAGGATCTGTGGACCAGGTGAGTTAGCAAGGGAGAGTGCCTTCAGTCCACAATGTGAACGCCAGTTCGTACCTGTTCAGGCATATCGCCGCCCCAGATGTATGCGTGTGCGAAGAAGGACAAGATAACATAGGCTCTCCGCCATTCGGCTTCAGACTGCAGGCGGTCTGTAGACAGCATGGGAAGCTGTCTGATGGCGTCACGGATACGGCCAGCCTCGATCAGCTCCGGCAGGTTTTGAGCAACGAGTTCCCACGGCTCATAGTATGAGTCTGAGAGCATCTTGGGGAGGTTCTCCTCGGGAAGGAAGGCATTTCGTGAGACGGCAAACTTGGCCAGATCTGTCGGCTCGAGGCCCAAGGTCTCTTCCAGAAGGGCGTGGGGTGACATGGTGAATGAGGCTGGAATGAACCCTTAGGGCGGCCGCTTTTCGTCGAGCGTCTCGGTTGATGGAGCACCACGGAGTAAAGGAGACGAGGCGGGAAACACTGAGAATAAGAGACAGAGGCGACAGTGGTTCTTTCTGTGGTGTGGCCCTGGCTTGATACTGTTGGACTTGAGAGCCGTTGAAAGGAGGACGCTTTGGCCTGTTATATGATCCTTCCGTCAGGGCGGCTGTTTTTAGGAGATCGTGGGTTAGGGGCCAAGAGGTCTTTGCAAGCGAAAGGGATCAAATGGGTGAGGCATCGTATCACGCCATGTGAACAGTGGATATTGTTCGAGGACAATGATTCCTGTTACCGAAGATCCATCATGAGCCCTGTTCGATCTACCGAGCATGAAGCACGGCAGGGCAATGCAAGGGAGCACGGATCGCGGGCTGCATGTATGTAGATGGACGGACTTTCCGTTACCCTCTGATCCGCGTCTGCATCCGAAGCTCCGTCTTTCCATCAATAGCGACTAATAGAGGCTTGACTAGCGCCGTGCGAGGAGGGAAGAATCGGGTTTGGCAAGGGGGAGATTGACATGTTGGCTCGATTGGACGCCGCAAGTGAGATGTGCCAGATTGCTGGAGAGGTGACTGATGGGAACCGTTTGAGGCGGAGCATTGCCTGATGATTAATTGAGCTTGTTGGAGATGGCGTTTTTGTTTGGAAACCGCGATATCACGGCTGTTGCGAAGACGAGCAACTGATCCCAACCTAACACGGTATATTCTGTACATACGTATAACGAGCATCACAGTGCTTCCGCTGGACGGTTACTCATGGTTGGCATCTACGGATCCATGAAAATTACTACATACGAGAATTTCGATGCTTGCAGCATAACAGACAGGGAGATGATGCGGTAGCCATAATTCTATATACGCGTGTTATACTTGCAAGCTTCAGTTTTCAGGGGCTTGCCTTGTGAAACGCTTTACCGTGACATGTTAGTGAGGTCCGTTGGCAGAGATCTCCGGACAAACAGGAACGTATCTGCTAACGAAGCCCATTTCAACCATCGCACTATACGGAGTAGGTAGTGAGTTTTCCAACGGCATGTAATAAGGCCGAAATACTCCGGAACTGACTTGAAACCCCAGTGGCGAGCGTGCATCTGTTCCGTACCTTATTTCCTCTTGGCCAGTCTGTGCGTGAGGTTTTGTTAGGCAGCATCACTATCTGCATTTACGCTCATGTTGCCTCTGTCTGTGCGTCTCAGCGAATTTGCATGATGTCTTCACGGCGATCTGCAAGTCACAAATTCGATACTCTATCATCTTCTCATCGTGATCGATTCGGGTGGCGGCAGTTCGGCCAACGGAAGTTCGGAAGAAGGAGTGCGGAAGTGCGGATTCACAGCCCGGCTCTAGTCGTCACTCATTTGCCGTCATGCGGCTCTTGCTCTTCCACATGCGGTAATTCTGCAATCGATAAGCAGGGGGCAAGCCGGCAGGACGCGGAACGACGCGGGACAAGAGCCAAAATTGCATGACATGCAGCGCTTGGACGAGGGAGGAGGATAAAAGAACAGTGCTGATTAAGAGACCAAAGAGCGCCACCTCTTAAGACTTCCTGAGAGTGAGAGAGGCGACTGTGAGTGAGAGAGAGAAGACCCTTGAGAGAGAGTTGCTTCCCCTCCCCCCTTTTGATGCTCTTCATCTCCAGATTGTTGTTGCCTCCCACCACCCGAGCCCTGTTCCGACGTGCGCTGTTTTCATCGTCGTCACCAGTCACAACCACTCTCAGTCCCTTCTACAGTCCGGCTACTCCCACGAGCAACACCCGCAAGATGAGCCTCAAGGCCTATGTCGAGCGTCTTCGCAGCGGCGCCCCGCCCGAGTTCCCGCAGGACGCAAACTCGCTGCAGTTTGCCCAGACGCTCGACTCTCAGGACTCGCTGCGGCACCTGCGCGACGACTTCATCTTGCCCACCAAGGCGTCGCTGAGAAAGCGAGCGTTGGACGGCACCATTCCCGGTAAGCAGAGCAAACAAACCACATGAAGTCTCCCCCATCAGGTGTGAAACGGCGTCAGGGGGGGCGAACGAAGACGAAGACGAAGAAGAGGCGGGGCTCCTTTAAACAAAAAGCAAGAAAAATTGAGGATTCAAGGCCCCAACAACCCCGTTGATCCTTGTGGTCGTGGTATGCTTGTATTCAAGGGTCCAGCTGCTAATTGGACGCTGCAGGCCAGGCGAATGGCGGCACCAACGGCGTCAATGGAGCTGGTGCCAGCAGGGGAGCCGATGCTGGATCTGCAGACGGAGACGAGCAGGGCATCTACTTTGTGGGCAACTCGCTGGGCGCGCAGCCAAAGGCCGTCCGCGAGTACGTCCACGCCCAGCTCGAGACGTGGGCGTCGGTGGGCGTCAACGGCCACTTCACAGACATGGCCGCCTCGCCCCTGGTGCAGTGGCAGGACATGGCCGAGGACTGCGCCAACAAGTCGGCCGACCTGGTCGGCGCCTCCCCGAGCGAGATCGTCTACATGAGCACCCTGACGGTCAACCTGCACATGCTCATGGCCAGCTTCTACCGGCCCGACGACCGGCGGCACAAGGTCATCCTGGAGTGGAAGCCCTTCCCCAGCGACCACTACGCCATCGAGAGCCAGATCGTGTGGCACGGCCGCGACCCGGCCCAGAGCATGGTCAAGATCGAGCCCGACCAGGGCTTCGTCATCTCCACGGAAAAGGTGCTGGCCACCATCGACGCCCACGCCGACTCCACGGCGCTCATCCTCCTGCCCGGCATCCAGTACTACTCGGGCCAGCTGTTCGACATCCCGCGCATCACCGCCTACGCCAGGGAGCGCGGCATCGTCGTCGGCTGGGACCTCGCCCACGCCGCCGGCAACGTCGAGCTCAAGCTGCACGACTGGGACGTCGACTTTGCCTGCTGGTGCACCTACAAGTACATCAACGCCGGGCCCGGCGCCACCGCGGGCGCCTTTGTGCACGAGCGGCACGGCAAGGTGGAATACGACGGTGACGCCGACGCCGACGCGGAGGCGCCCAAGTACCGCCCTCGCCTGGCCGGCTGGTACGGCGGCGACAAGCGCGTGCGCTTCAACATGGCCAACACGTTCGTGCCGACCCCCGGCGCCGCCGGCTTCCAGGCGTCGAACCCGTCCGCGCTGGACCTGGCCGCCGTGTCCGCGGCGCTCTCCGTCTTCAACAAGACGAGCATGCGCGACCTGCGGTCCAAGGCCCTCGTGCTGACGGCCTACGCCGAGCACCTGCTGGACCAGATCAACGCCGAGGCCGAGACGCCCTTCTTCACCATCATCACGCCGCGGGACCCGGCCCGGCGCGGCACGCAGCTCAGCATCCTGCTGCGCGAGGGCCTGCTGGACGGCATCGCGCGGGCGCTCGAGGACAACGGCGTCATGTGCGACAAGCGCAAGCCCGACGTGCTGCGCGTGGCGCCGGTGCCGCTGTACAGCCGGTTCGAGGACGTGTGGCGGTTCATGCAGATTCTGCGCGGCGCGTTGGGTCTTTGAGGAAAAGCGAGGTGTTTTTGGTTCCTGTTTGATATATGTAGTGTGACTAGAGGTTTACGTGGGACATGATGATGCTGCTTTGTGATGCAAAGTGACGGTTTAATGGATGGGTCTGGGTTATGATATCAATGACGGTCTATCATTCATGTTTTTAGTAGATCGTTGATATATCATATGAATATTCTATAGTAATAAGCGTCCATACTGTTCTATTGCCCCCGTGATTCCCACCACCAACCTGTTTCCCCCTGATCTATAAAATCCTATGCAAGCTTATATACCCAATCCTCATCAACCTCCCCCTACTCCTCCAAAGGAGAATCCGTGCTCCTGATGACCTCCCTCCACTCATCCAAAATCCTCTCCGTCTCCGCAATCTTATTCCTCACAACCCCCTCCGCATCACTCCCCAACACCACCCTCACCGGCAACTCCCTCCCCTCGGCCACCCCTGTCCCCGTCAGCACATCGACAACCACCTCGGCCCCCTTGTCCACATCCCCAAGCTGCCGCCCATCCGTCGCAGCAAGCCCCCTCCTCGCCCTCCCCGTCGGCGTGCCCTCGTCCTCGTACGCCCCGAGCCGCGCCTTGGTCGACACCCTCGCGCTGGGGTTCAGGAACCCCGTGCGAAAGTACCCCGGCTCAATGACCGTCGCCGCGATCCGGAACGGCGCCAGCTCGAGGGCGAGCGTCTCGGCGAGCGCCGAGCACGCCCACTTTGTCATTGCGTAAACGCCCGCGCTCGGCGACCCCCTCCAGCTGCCCAAGCTTCCAAACGTAGCCACCACGCCCCTCCTCCTTCTTACTTCTCCTCCATTCTCCTCCTCCTCCTCCGCCTCGTTGATCAGCGGCTGCTCGCGCATATGGGGCAAAAACGCCTGAATCGTCCTCATCGCCCCAAAGACGTTGGTCTCGAAGCTCGCCAGCACCTCCTCGGGGCTGGCCTCCTCGATCGAGCCCTCGAGGATGTAGCCCGCCGCGTTGACGAGGTAGTCGACGCGGCCGTGCTGCGCAAAGACGCGCTCGGCGAGGGCCCTGGCGACGGGCAGGGGCGCCGTCACGTCGTAGGGGAGCGTGTGGGCGCCGGCGGCGGCGAGGTCGGCGATGCGGGACGGGTCGCGGGCGGTGGCGACGACGGTGTGGCCGCGGCGGAGGGCGGAGAGGGCGATTGCGCGGCCGAAGCCGGAGGAGGCGGCTGTGATGAACCAGACGGGGGGCATTGTTGGGTCAGGGGTTATTGATGATGTTGGTGATGGTTGTGTTGGTGTATATGGTGAGATTGACTGGGTTTCAAACGTTGCTTTTTGTGATGGATGAATCTGTGATTATTTGTGATTGAGATTATTTCGTATTTGGATGTTTGAAGCAGTGGCACTGGTTTTATTGGTTATAAAGAAGAAATCAATGTAAAACGGTGCTGGTGATGTTGGTGATGCTGTTGATGGTGTTGATGGCCTTGCTGGTGTTGATCGTGTAAGTCAACGAAACCGCCCAAACAGCGCCAGCTCTCCCCCTTTTATCCATCCATCGTCCCAAATGATTCGACATTCATTTCGACTCAATTACAAATATCATGACTTCCACAACGTCATCAGAAATTGCAAGAATTGTCATCTCGTTCAACGAGAAAATCATCAATCAACAATGAAGCCTTATCGCCATCTCAGCTCTTCGGCGTTTACCCTCGACCGAAAAAAAGGCCAAGCCCCGCCGCTGTTTCGGTCTTCGGTTGGCGCTGCCGAACCATTCCGGGGTCGTTCGATTTGCACTTTACAACGCCTGGCGTATATTGTGCCATTGCCTTATGTCCGCAGGCGTATCTAGGGTTGCTAATGGAGGGCATAGGATCAAGATTAACGCCGAAGTTAGAAGGCCGGCTTGATTACCAAACTATTGCTGGTTTCATCGCATACTGAAGCAGCGTAGGTTAGTGAGGGAGATGGCTTCGGCGATGAGAAAGACGGAGGTCAAAGGATGACATAATGTGCGCCTCGGGGATGTCATCTCAGCCTTCTTTCAGACACAGCCAACTGGATTCAGCCCTCGTGTCTTGTCAACGACGTTCATCTCAAATCTCAAGCACGTTCAATGGCCATTGGAGCCCGTTTCTTCCGATCGAAAGGAGACAGAAATCAGCTCCATTTCTGTCAGCGGGACACAGCCATTATTACTCAAAGACCAAGATATCGGCGTCCTTCGTGTCGCTGTTCGGCGAAAATCAGCCAATTCCTCACATCTTCCGAATATGCCATCAGCACTCAAAGCGGGAGAAAGATGAGCCATTCGAGTATGCTTGGCAGGTCGAAATTGTAGGATAAATATCCGCTTCCTAGTGCTCACTGCAACCAAGAATGTGAGGGGGGAGAAGAGGAGATGCCGTGGGAATATGGTGTGGTTTTAGCACCTACATGTACATGCTTTCTCCGCAATCGGGCGGGCTTCAAGTGGAATAAATATCTTAAGCCGATGAGAAGCATCACCATTCGACACCATGGGTTGATTCCTCTCTTCTTCCGGCTGTTTCAATCGATCACCAACGACAGCAAAGACAGGTCCAGCAGCTGAAAGAGAGCATCGGCCACCGCAGCAAACCAGCCACAACACCAACAGACAATCAAGTATCACCAGCAAGAAATCATCACTGGCATCACCAATGGCCTCCCCCTCCATCCCCTGCCCGCCCCGCGGCATCTACGTGCCCGCCGTCGCCTTCTTCCACCCCGACGAGACGCTCGACCTCGACGCCATCCGCGCGCACCTGACGCGCCTGGCCGAGGGCGGCGTCGACGGGCTCGTCATCCAGGGCTCCAACGGCGAGGCCATGCACATGCTGCACGACGAGCGCCAGCAGGTCCTGCGGCTGGCCCGCGAGGTGCTGGACCGGCACGGCAAGCCGGGCGCCGTCATTGTCGCCGGCTGCGGCGCCCAGAGCACGCGCGAGACGATCCAGCTGTGCCGCGAGGCCAAGGAGGCGGGCGCCGACTATGCGCTGGTGCTGTCTCCCAGCTACTGGGGTGAGTGGAAGACTCTACCGACATGTCACAGTCGACTACTAACATGCATCATGTCCAGTCGCCGCGATGCAAAAGCCCACCATCTTCAACTTCTTCAACGACGTCGCCTCCGCCTCGCCCCTCCCCGTCCTGCTCTACAACTTCCCCGCCGTCACGGGCGGCATCGACCTCGACTCGGACCTCATCGCCGACCTGGCCGCCGCCAACCCCAACGTCGTCGGCTGCAAGCTCACCTGCGGCAACATGGGCAAGCTGCAGCGCGTCGCCCACGACCCGCGCATCGGCCGCCCCTTTGCCGCCTTTGCGGGCAAGACGGACTTTTTTCTTCACGGCCTCGTCGGCGGCTCCCACGGCGTGATTGCCGCCACGGCCAACCTGCTGCCCAAGGCGCACGCGCACATGCTGCGGCTGTTCGACGAGGGCCGGCTCGAGGAGGCGCAGGAGCTGCAGACGCGCTTCAGCAGGGCCGACTGGGCGCTCGTGCAGCTGGGCGTCGCGGGCATCAAGGCGGCGCTGCAAAAGTACTACGGGTACGGCGGCGGGAGGAGCAGGAGGCCGCTGCCGAGCGCCGTGGATGTGAAGAGGCTGGATGGCGAGGTGGACGCGGCGGTTGGGGGGTTGGTTGAGTTTGAGAATTCGCTGTGATGATGTTGGATATACTTGGATCTAGAGATGATGGAATAGATGAGTATATAGCGTCCTATATCACAATACCTACCTTAGTCTTATGTAGACTATCCCTCCACCACCACCTCCATCTATCAACCTGAACCTCGAAACCGCTATTCACACCTCTTCTACCACTAGCTCATATACTACTAATACCATCTATATCTCCAAATACCCGTCGCCTTATTCCCATCCTAGCGTCCCCCCAAACGCCACGTCCAGCCACCATGCACCATCATCTCCTCGCCAAATCTCACCTCCACTCACACCTTCGACTCCAATCCCGTCACAGCGTCCGGCTTCTCGGGTCAATTCACTCCAGACAGACACATCTCCCAGTAATACCAAGACAAGTAATCACCACTGCAACTCGGCTCATCAATACCTACCTATCTGCTTTCTTTTTCCCTGATACTAGCAGTATTATCTTCATATGCTCCCCACCTTTCTTTGTTCCCGCTTCTCTTCCTCCCCCCACCCTTTGGACCCCATTTTGCTGCTTCTCTAGTATGGCGGGGTAACCAGAGAGATTCGGGTTGATCAAAAATAGGGGACAAGGGGTAGCTTCTCAAGTCTGTCGGTGATGGAGCTCGTTTGGACGTGACCAGTTGCATCACCGGGGGTCTAATCGCGTCCATCTCGTCTCTTCCTTTTCACCCTCTTCATCCTTTCACCTATTCTCTTCCTCATCCTCATACTCGTCCTTTCATCATCTCCTCCATCATACAATCCAACAGCTTCAACACCATCACCGCCATCATGTCCTCCTCCCCCTCCTCCGAAGAAACCCGCCTCCTCCTCCCCATCATCGACTCCCACATCCACATCTACCCCGAATCCGAAGTCCCCAACCTCGCCTGGTGCACCCCCGACCACCCGCTCAACGGCCAATTCTCCCTCGACCAGTTCAAGCGCGCCGCCCGCTCCGCCCCGTCCCTCCTCGGCTTCGTCTTCGTCGAGACCGACCGCAAGCACGACCTCGCCGCCATCACCGCCCCGTCCTCCACGCCCGCCGACCGCGACGCCGCCTGGGAGGGTCCCCTCCGCGAGGTCCGCTGGCTCCGGCGCGTCGCCCTCGGCACGCCCCTCCCCGGCGAGGGCCACTCCCCCGACGACAAGGACCTGTGCCTCGCCATCGTGCCCTGGGCGCCCCTCCCCGCCGGCGCGGCCGTCCTCGAGCAGTACCTCGCCAGAGTCCAAGAGGAGGCCGGCGAGGCTTGGCCCAAGATCAAGGGGTTTAGGTACCTCCTGCAGGACAAGCCGCACGGCACCATGCTCGAGGACAAGTTCATCGAGGGGCTCAAGTACCTGGGCAAGCGCGGCTTCTCCTTCGAAGTCGGCATCGACCAGCACCGTCGCGGGCGGAAGCAACTCGAGGAGACGGTCGAGATGATTGGCCGCGCGCACGAGGGCGTTCCGGACGAGGAGAAGGTGACATTCATCATCAGTCAGTCTAACCCCCAACCCCCAACAACCACCTCTTCGTACATAAGGGCTCAACTAATACCGTGACATCTCGTGTCCCATGACACAGACCACCTCTGCAAGCCAGACCTCACAATCTACAACGTCTCCTCCGACCCCTCCTTCACCGCCTGGCGCACCGCCATCTTCTCCCTCGGGAAATGCTCCCGCACCTACATGAAGCTCTCCGGCGCCTTCGCCGAGATGACGCCCGCCCTGCGCGCCCAGAAGAGCCCCTCCCACATCTTCCAGTCCCTGCTGCCCTGGCTCGGCGTCGTCCTCGCCACCTTTGGGCCCCGCCGCCTCATGTTTGCCAGCGACTGGCCCGTCTGCACCGTCGGCTTGGAGGAGCAGCAGCCGAAGAACAAGGACGCAGAGGCGGAGGATGAGGGCGAGGAGGAGGATGATGAGGCGTGGCCCAAGTGGAGGGAGGTGGTGGAGAAGATGTGCTGGATGGCGACGCTGAGCGATGACGATCGGGCCATGATCTTTGGGGGCACGGCTAAGGAGGCGTATCGGTTGTGATGAGGGGGGTAGGAGCGAGGATTGATGGGAATGCTTTTGTTTGAATGCGTGCGTTATGATATACACTAATGAAACGCCATGTCTCCATTTCTTTCGTCAAGTTGTTGATGAAATATGGGAGACCATCTATCTATACAACTACAAGCCTAGAAGGGGGGTTAATAAATGTCCATCAGCATCGTCAACTCCATCACAAAACATCACGCAAAAGGAAACACTGTGTTTTGAAATGAAGAAAGTTAAAAAGTCTCGTTAGCATAAATCATCATCATCTAAAGCAATCGTCCCCATAAAGAGGGACAAACAAGGATACTAAAAGAAAGTCAAGAAAGAATCGGAAGCCCCCTCGTCAGTGTCTTGTAGAACAACACTCAAAACACTCCGTTACTCCCACACACTGATCCTCAACAACAGGATATCAATCACCAAGCCTCGTGCTGACATTGGCAAGCCAAGCTCAGCCGCAAATTCTTCTTCCAGACAACAAAGGGGGAAAATGGGGAAAGGAATAGGAAGAGGTCAAACAATCGCAGCAGCACGCTTTCATACAATATCCTCCCATCCGTTTCCCAGTCCAGATCAGCCGCAAAGAAGAAACATAGGGAAAGGGGGGAGGTGGGTGAATAGCCGGTGGGTTGGTGAGTATAAAGACTCGATTGGTCCAAAAGAACGACAAACTGTCAAAACAGCGCCAGAGAAAAAGCAAAGCAAGACATCAAAAAACAGCCTCCTTTTGTGACGGTGATCCCTTCATCGCTATGACCAGTGGGGTCGTGAAAGTCTCGTCGTGTTCGTTCGTCTCAGCAGCCAGATGGCTCATCAAAGGCTTGGTCATCCATCGCGTTGTTCACCCGCGCCCGTAGCTCCCCATCTCTTCAATATTTATTCAGAATGCCGCTGCTCCTGGCGCCGCCCGGCCGTGGCAGACCGCCTCCGATGCTGCTCTTCCCCCTCTCATGAGGCGGCCTCATGACCGTTCCTGGAGCCCGGATGCCGGAGATGCGGTTCGCCGGGTTTGGTCTCGCCATTTTGGACACAGAGTCTGCTCGCTCCAACGCTGGCTTCTTGGACACGGAGTTCCTCCGGTCCGCCGCCGGAGGCTGGCGCTGCGCAGCTGGTGGGGGAGCAGCTTCAGGCGCGGGCTGCGGCGCGGGCTCGGGCGCGGGTGCAGCAGACGTGACGGTCTGCATGCTCATCAGCTCCTCCGCCAGCTGCACCAGCTCGCCCTTCTCGACCCTCTCCTGCTGCAGGCTGACGCGCAGCTCGTCGTTGTCGCGGCGCACCGTGGTGATGACGGCCTCGAGCCGCTGGATGTCCGCCTCGAGCTCCCTGATCGTCGCGTGGTCGCGGGCCGACTGGGCCTTCCACTGCTCCATGTCGGCGTGGTCGACCATGGTCATGGTGGAGCCGTGGCCAGCGTGCAGCCTCTCGTTCTCCATTGTCAGGTTCTGGATCTTGGCCTCGAGCTCCCACACCTTCTTCTCCCACCGGTTCTCGTACGACTTCTTGAGCGCCGCCACCTTGGTCTCGTGCTTGCTCTTGTAGAGGCCGTGCAGCTCTCGCGCCACTCGCTCGACGGCAAGCTCCACCTCGCGCGCGCTGCTGTTGGACTTGTCGGGCGACGAGTTCCTCTCCAGGTCCTTGCCGGCGCGCAGGCCGGCCAGCTTGCTCTCGGCCTCCTGGTGCATCATCTCCGAGGCCTCCCTCCGCTGCTCGCTTTCCTGCAGCTCGTGCTCCAGATCCTCCTTCTCCCGCTGCGTCTCGATAATCTCTTCCCGCACAATGCGAAGGGCGCCCTCCATCTCTTCCCTCAGCATCCGCTCCTCGCGCAGCCTCTCCATGGACTCGCCCACGCGCTTCTCAGCATCCACCACGGCAGTCTTGAGCGAGTGCACCTCGGCCTCCTTGCCGCTCAGCGACGCCTTGAGCGAGGAAATCTCGGACAAAAAGTTGGACTTGAGCGTCTCCAGCTCCCGCGGCGTGATGGAGGGGATGCTCCGCGGCGTCGTCCCGTCATAGTCGATGTGGTTTGTGCCCTGGCGGTTGGGCGTGCCCGTCATGGGCAGGTTGGGCGTGGTGCGTGAGGGTGACAGGACGTCGCGTCTAGCGGGCGACGAGCGCTGCGAGCGCCCAAGGCGTTCGTTGTAGTCCATGAGCAGGCTGGAGGTGGAGGCAGAGTCGTCGTCCATGGTGTGATGGGCTCGCTTTGCGTCGCGTCGTCCATTGGGCGTCTGGCCCAGCCTCGCCAGCATGGCCGCGTTGGGCACGGCCGAGAAGGCGCTGAAGGCGCTCACGTCCATGGTGTCGTCGTCGCCGCCGCCGTGGTACCGCTGGGAGCCGTCCATGCCGCCGTGCGTGGCCTCGCCGTTGTCCTCGTCCTCCTCGCGGATGCTGCCGCTCCGCTGGCCGTCCTCGTAGATGCCCATGGCCCTCCTGAGCCCGTCGCTGCCGTTGCGCTCGCGGTTCTGCACCACCTCGTCGATGCTGCTAGATGAGTGCCGATGCTCGTGCGCTGCTGCTGCTGCTGTTGTTGCCCGCGATGCCAGGTCGCCGCCGAGGCTGATCTTAACAGGAAAACGTCGATCGGGCGACACCTTGCGCGGGCTGCGCACGCCTCCACTCGCCGCCTTGAGCAGCGCGCCGTCCAATGAGCTCCTCTGGCTCTCCACAATGCGCAGCGGCGACAGCTCCGTGCCTGACATAATGCGGCTGTGGCGCGATTTGGCGGGCGAGATGTTTTCCTGGTTAGAGCGTGCGTCGTCGGTCCTGATGCGCAGCGGCCGCGCCGTCGACTCGGGCTGCGAGGCGTCCGTCTTGGACGTGCTGCTGCTCATGGCATCGTAGAAGTCGTCGTCCGACTTCCTGCTGCTGGCGGTGGACGAGGACGAGTTGAGCATTGCGTCGTCGGCCGGCGATAGCGGGGACGTCATCATAAAGACGTCCTTAAAAGGTGAGGTGAGGTACGCAAGGGAGGTGAGAGAAGAGCGGTCGCTTATTTGCGCTGTGCCTGCCCTCTCTTGCTGCCGGTCGCCCTTCTGTGCAGCCCTCCTCCTTGGACGGGGGTTGCGTCTTTCTGTCTTTGTGCGCGCTGTTGGCGAGAGTTCTCCCCCAAGGGAGTTGCGTTCTTTTTTTTTTTCAAGGGCGTCGGTGAGCACTAGGAAGGTGAGGGTTAAGAGTAAGGTAGTAAGTAAGGTAAAGGTTATGGGAGGTGAGGATGGAACCTTTTGGTGTCACTGGCTGCAGCGTTTCAATCTACTAAAAAGTTACATACTTGGCTGCACTGACTGGCATTTTGATTCGTACCTGCTTCTTTGCCAGGCCCCAAGTCCAGGGCCCTGTCCGGCCTTAATCAAAGGCCCCCCCGCGAAGTGAGGGCTTATCCAATGCTTGCTGAGGTTGTTTATGCGTGCATTTGTTGACCTGGTAACTTTTGCGCGCTAGGCCTCGTCGGGTCTAACGCTGCGCTGATGTTCACGTGAGGGACATTGCAACAGTTTCACAGTGGACAGAGGGCCCTAGAAAGGGGGGCTGTACCTTGCCTCGTACCCTGTGCTGTTTTACTCTGGCACCATGGGAGCAGCACTTACCTCTACCTATTAAAGGACAGACAGACAGGCACATACCCGACGCCGCTGCCCTCAGTGGCTGCGCTGGTGCTTGGCTACATGTAGGTAGCTACTACTTGGTAGGTAGGTAGTCCCCCGCCCTTGTGGCCGCCACAAACAGAACCTCACACCCGACGACGACTTCACCTCCACTCGAACAGTGAATCTACAGCGTAAGGTACGACCCAAACATGACCGTTGGGCAAGCAAACAGCGATGGATATCCACGTATACTCAATTGGCTTTTATTGTCGTTTTCATAAAGTCGTTACCTAAGAACGCAACCCGTCCAATGCACCGTCTGTAGTGCTTTTATGGCAAAGAACCAGAAAAGAGAAAAGCAAGGGTAGGTCATAAGGTCATGATCAGGACTTGCCCCGACGTCTTCTCTCATTTCCAAAAAGCAAAACCCGCACGTCTTTCGCAAGAAAACACAGAAAACAGCAGGAGCAAAACATGAACAGCCTCAAAAGCTAAGCAGCGAGAGAGACAAGGAAAAAAGAGGGAAAAGAAGAGGAAACAGCAGGGGCCAGAGACAACGGGGAGACAAGATGCCTTGCTCCCTGCAGTGCCCTGAACCGACCGCATCTCGCCTGGGATCATTACAGGAATCCTCTATTCTTCCCCGCCCGCAACACTCCGTCTCTTCAAGAGCCGCGGAAAGGTTAACGAGAGACCGGAAGCCGACAACCGGTGTGCCGCCCTTTTTGTGCAATTAAATTCCTCCATGCAGAAAAAAGCCGTCACTCATCAGCCATGTACATCCGTGACAGGGCATCGTAAGTAACATAGAATCGATGGCTCGTCGTGAATTCGTCATCGCGTCTTTGGCCTGTCGCGCAGGCCCTGAGTCGTCTGCGGGTGCATGGAAACCAACTGAAGAAAAAAAGAAAAGAAAAAGAAAAACCAAGATACACGGCAAGGAGTGTCGTTACACCTTTGGGGGAAAGAAAATAAGGGGCCGGAAGAATGAGCAACAGATCGAGAATGAAATAAGAGCAAATGGTGCCACAAAATCGCTGCAGATAAAAATTATTTCATGACGCCGCCGCTGCCCCAATCCCCCACCATGGTTGGATGACCTGAAGATGCTGCAATACCTCGAGAACATGGGACTCAGTGGAACGTGGAACTCGTCAAGGCGGGAAAAAAAGGGTTGATATTACGGGTTGTTGTAGTCTTGTCTACCGCCGACGGGGAGCAGCGATAGCCGAAGCAGGTCGGCTCATGGCGTCGTACGTAGGTGCGGATACTGTTGTCTCCAGCATTGTCTTTCGTCGCTTAAGGTCCAGGTTCCCCATGTCATCGCTTGAGGGCCGCCCGATGTCGTCGTCGTCACCCCGTCCCCTCTTCAGGCCCGAAGCCGAGCCATTCATCACCGGCGGCTGGGGGGCGTAGCCGTTGGACATGGAGCTCGACATGGAGCTCGACATGTCCGCGGGCGGCGCATACACATCGTTGCCCGAAGCCCCGTTGGTCGGTGCCCGGTCGCTCGTCATCACGTTGTACAGGTTGCTCGTCGACTGCTGCACGCGCTGCGGCGAGTTGTACCCGCTGTGATGCTGGTAGTAGGGCTGAGGCGGCGCAGCGGTTCGAGGCGTCGCGCGTCCCGAGCCAGGCGGCGGGTGGCTCTGGGAGCTCGTCATCTCCGACGGCATGTTGGAGTCGTTGTTCATAGACGCCACGCCGGCCGCCGTGTTGTAGCTGTACGGAGCGCGGGCGTGGTCGTAGGAGGCGCTGTCGTGGGTGTACTCGGCCTCGTGTTCGCCCTCCTCCTCGCCGTGGCTCTGGTTCTGCTGTTCAGCAGGGCCAATGCCATTGGAACCCTTGTTGTCGGACTGCTCGTTGGAGGAGATGGTCGCGGGCGGTCGGCTTGCGGGCGGCCCCATCTCGCTCTTTGAATACGAGGCGGCCTGGCTGTACAGGCGATCCGGGGGAGGGTTTGCCGAGGTCTGGTAAGGCGACTGCTGGGCCGAAGGGGCGCTGTACATCTGGCGCTGGCTGTCATAGCCCTGAGGAGCGGGAGGGTACGACTGCATGCTCTGGATGGAGCCGGGAGGCGTTGCGGCCGGAGTGTTTGGCATCGAGCGCGCACTGCCGAGGCCACCATCCATGCCCTGAGATCCGTTCATCCCTTGATTGGGCCAGTTGAAGCCCTCCGAGGTCGCCATGCTTCCCATGACGCTCGAAGCGCTCGTGGGCGGCGTGGGGAAGGTCAGCGCCCGGTCAAGCGGAGGCCGGCTGGTGGCCGACTGCGAGGGGAGCGACTGCTGGGGGCCAGGCAGAGCCAGAGGGTGGTGCTGCCCGATGGATGGAAGCCCAGGTGGAGGCGGGTTCCGCATGGGGACGCTCTCCCGCCTTTGTCGGTCAGCAGCGGTCATGACCTGGCTCGTCCTTCCAGGATTGGCGCTGGGATGGTAGAGAAGGGCACCGATGTTGTGCACGAAGAGGGGGTACAGCATCTCGGTAATCTTCTCCTTGTTGGCAAAGTCCAGGGCTCGCTCATACGGGATCCTATGCGCCTTGTTAGACGTCTGCCTTCGCTTGCGCTTAATCCGCAAAAGGGATGAGAGGAGGGGGTGGGGGGGCAACGTACCAGACGCCCTTCAGATGCATGGGGCCAATCTTGACGACATGGCGAACCTTTTCGCTCTTCAGAATACCATCTCGACGGCCACGAGTCATTCCAGCAACATTGAGCAGCTTGGTTCCGTTGATCATATGGTTGTCTGCAACCAAGGCAAAAGTCAGTCAAGGTTGCTCAATAGGCAAAGTCTCGTCAAGTCATCTCCACCATACCTTCTCGCCTAGCAACGCAGATGCCGCGAGCCTCGACCTGGAAGCAGAGGCTGCCTTCGTCCTCCCACAGCGTGGCAGTGACGCGAGGCTTCATGCCCGGGGGTGGCTGCTGGCCCGTGGTGTCGAATCCGACGTATTGGGCCTGGCCACCCACGCCGGGGATGGAGGGCAGAACCGTCGATGGGGTCCCCATGGTATTTGACACCGACGGAGGGGCGGCCGGAGGCGACGTCAGGCCATTGGCGTAGCCATACTGGCTGTAAGGGGCCGGGTTGGAGTACGAAGGCCCAGGGGGCAGCAGTTGAGACTGGTGTTGCGAGTAATGCGCCAGACCGCCAGAAGTAACGGTCTGAGGAGGCGGGGGCTGCCCAGCTGACATGTGCTGTGTGTAGTACATGTCGGCACTCTGGTTCATCGCGTCGTAGCTGACGATGGCGGTGGCCGGCCCCGTGATTGCTTGGGCGGGCAGCGTGGGAGACGGGGTCTTGGGGCCGTTTGACGATGAAACAGAGGTATACGACGACAGAGACCCGGTGTGGGAGCTGATTGACGAGGCAATGGACCCAACTCGGGGCGACGAGGTGTTGGAGGAGTCTGCCTGGTATGGCAGCGGCGGGAGAGACGGCAATCTGTCGCTGCTCATAAACGATGAGCGGGAAGCGGCGTGAAAGCCCAGGTAGGGGAGGTCAGAAGGCCCTCGGGTCTGCACTTGGCTGTGTGGCAAATCCAGCTTTCCGGTGTTGGCCTTGTAAGAGCAGACGGGTGAAGCAGACGAGAGCAGCGTCTCGTCGGGAGATGATCAAAAAGAAGAAATCAATGCGATGGAATTCGACGCTGGCCACTCAAAGAACGCTCGCAATGAAAGAGTCCGAAGCCGATCGGGAAGGACAAGACACAATTGAGGGCGGCGGGGGGGGAACCGAGGAGGGCTCCAGGAATCCAACAAGGCGCGGCAGAATCTAGCGGTGATCAAACGCTCGACAACAAACGGTGAGAAAGACGAGGCGAAAACTTTTTCTTTCTTTTTCCTTTCCGGCACAGTAAGAGATACTCGTAAAACAAGAGTCTTTAGTCGTAACAAGGCATAAAAAATTCAGTCGTTTCGTCTCAGTCGTAACATCCGCGGCGATGTCTCCAGGTCGTTGCAGCCGGCTGGCTTTCCAAGGTGCCCACGGCGAACCTCCGAGGCGGCAGTATCAAACGTCGGGCGATGAGGGCGGTGCAACAGGCCACCGACGGTTCCAGGCAAATGGAAGACTCCGGGTCGAAGTGAGAGGGCCGGAGCTGCGATTGAGGGAGGAGGCTCGGCTTGGAGGGCAGGGAGAAGCTCTTGGGACGGGCCACAGCTGCGTGCAAACAACTGCAGACGTTTGTTCGCTTGCTTCCTTGTCAGGTCACCCACTACTGCAATGCAGAGCGATTAGCTGCGTTGAATGCCGGATAAGAGAGGGAGGAGGAGGTCGAGGCGGGGGAGGTGAGGGAGGCAATGGAAGCAGTAACGAAAAGGAAAGGAGGAAGGCCGGCAAGGGACGTCGAGGCAGAAAGGTGAGGGAAGATGTATGTAGAAGAGACCCTGACAGCTGCGGCTGGCGATGTCTCGTCCTCTTTATTTTTTTTCCTCTTGTTTTTTTTTTCTTCCCTGACCTCTGCGCTCTCTTTCACTCGGCTGATGGTGCCAGTGGGGAATAAGACGGCGCCAACGGGACAAGGCACAGGGACAAGCACCGAAGCAAAAACAAGAACAAAAGACAAAGGCTCAGCCAGATGTCAATGGAAGTCACTCACCTTGATCCTGGCCTCTTGGTCTCGGAAGCTGAACCGCAAGGGAAGAGGGAGGAAGAGAGAAATGAGGAGGTCGGTGGAGTCGTGAGGACAAGAAGGAGGAAGAAGAGCAGGAAGCAAAAAGATTGTCGCCAGGCCAGGCCGGGGACGGTTTTGTTTTTGGCGGTTGAGAGGGGAGGTAGACCAACGGGGCCTGGGACGGGCCAGGGAACAGCGAGCGGTACGAGGATGGACGGCCACGGAGCGCTGTGAAGAGGCAGTTGATGAGAGAAGTCGGAGGCAGAGGCAGAGGTACCGGTACTTGGCACTAGCAGCAGCAGCGGTAGCGGCAGCGCCCAGGTTCAGGCAGGTCCAGAGTGGGCAAGCACAAGCTCGGGGTGGGGAACTGGAGCGCTGGCCAGTTGGTTACAGTGGAGGGGCCGGTGCTCTCCTCTCATCATGGCTCTGGGCTGGGCTGGGCTGGGCTCCAGAGCTGGCGGGCACGAGTTCCCGAATACACGAGAGGGACGGTCCCGGGACAGTGCTGCACACAGTCGCGAGTGCGCACCCAGGTACCGCGCACCCACCGCCGGCCGGCACATGTACCTTGCCTTGCCTTGCCTTGCCTCTCCTTGCCCTGCCCGGTCTTGACTTCAGGTGCGAGGTCGCCCCCTTGGGCGCGTACGAGCCAGCGGTACCAGGTAGGATGTAGAGCAGGGGTCACGGCCGTCCAAGCAGCACGACCCTTCGCGGTTAGGCCAGATTGTGGGCGGATTGGCGACTCGGCCTGGTGTGGGCTCGCAGCTGGTGCAGGGTTCCATGGTACCGGCGGGCGTGGCGTTGCGCTGTAGCGGTACGCGGGCCAGGCCATGCACTGAGGCCCTTTGCCGCAGCCCAGCAGCCGTCGCCGCGTGCCAGGCCCGCCACCTCGCCAGCCGCCCGCTGCGCGCCGGTACCGGTACCTGCGGCCAGGTACTGCACGCCCCGTCGCTGCATCCTCCAGCTTCCAGCTTCCATTCATTGAAGTTGCCATGACGGTGCTGTGCTGTGCCGCGCTGTGCTTGGTAACCTGCCCGTAGACGCTGGGCCCTGGGCTTCCACCCCCGGACCTTTGCCAGAAGCCCTGGGCACTCGGCGCTGGAACTGCCCGCTGTGGCTTCCACCCATTCGATGCAGTCGGGGCCGTTATCGCGCTGCGGCACAAACGCACTGGCGGTGGCCTGCTGCAGTACTCATACCTGCGCCGAGGCAGCGGCAGGTACATGGCGCCGCACACACGCCCGCGAGTGCTCGTACAGGGTACTTGTGCCGTCCTAAGATAGCGCAGGGCCGCTCGTCTTCTTAGCAGCTCCGACTCAGCTCGGAGCCCCTCTTCTCGTCTTCCCCAACCTCTCTCGTCTCTGTCTGTCCCCTCCTCTCGCCCGTCCATCGCCGCCCTCGTCGCCTGTCTCTGCTTGCTGGCTAGGGGCGATATCCCGCCATCCTTCGCCCGTAGAGGCCCAAACGCTGCAGCAATCGACGAACCTTCTTCCTGCCAGCAGCTGCAGGTCTCTTCCCGCCACGGCGCCAGCTCCACAGTTGGGCGCGCACTGCTTGCAGGCCTGCAGGCCTGCAGACAGCTGTCTCCCGAATGGTGCGAGGCAGTTCCGCAGCGAGGAGAAACGGACGGTACTCGGTACTTTGGCGCAAGGCCAAGCATCGCACGCACACAAAGTTCTGCGATTCAGGGTGGAGCTGGGCGTCCAACGCAGGGCCTGCTCGCGAACAAGGGTCAGAGGCAGAAGGGGGTGTGCCAGCGCGGCGTGGGTGGATCAGCGTTGCACCAGGATTCGATGGGGCCAAGGTGAAGGTGGTGATGGTCGATGGTTGATGGTCGTTAGCAGACAAGTCGCGGCCCACCATGACTTGTCGACAGGGGACGGACGGACAACGGGCAGACGGGGCATCCGGCCACAAATCCCAGAGTGCTGACGGCGCTTGCTTGGCCCTTCGAAGAGCTTTGTGGCTTCCTTTCCCTTGGCCTGACGACTCTCGTCCACCGCTTTCTCGCGTTCCCTCTCTTCCCCTCTGGTCTCCGATGCTCCTTGTCCTTGTCCTCCTTGCTGGGCATTGGACATGCCCTGAGTCTTCCTACGGCGATACCAAGTGCGTTTACGGACACTTGGTGGTAATGACTCTGTACTAGGATTACTGCCATCTGTCTGGGAGAGCTCACTCTGCAGCGGATACGGAACGAGGTGCTACAGCACTTGTACATACATGCGCGAACATGGGGCAAGGGTCGATACGATTAGACAATCGCATCAGAGATCTTGCCTAGATAAGACGATTCCTGAGTTGGGGGGCCCGGGCAATGGATGGTGCTAAGCACCCTGCGATTGCTTTAGCGAGAGAGAGTGCAGGCTCATACCTGCATCCACGTACAGTGCGTGTACCCGACAGCCCTTCTTGACGACACAAGCGCTGTTCTTGCGGGCATGGAAGTCTCTCGAGAGGAGGGAAACAATATCCACGAGCTTCCCGTCCCTGCCTTGAGAGGTACATACTGAAGACCGGCGGCGTGGTGGCAAGTAGCATGATCACCGCATCTATCTGACGGTCAAGCTTGGCTCGACGGATTTACATACGGCTTGACCGATATGGGCATCAGGCAGTGCACCGTTTGCATTGTCGGCACCCAAGGCCCTGACGAGTTGTATGCGATGGGCCTACCGACCGACACCAGCTCGGGAAGAGCATACGACTTCAGGTCATTGGCTGTCTTTTTCCGCTTGCCAGCCCGTGCTAGACTGGGGGTGGCTAAGGCGTCGGCCGACGAAGCATTTTCGAGCGCTTCCAGCTTTCTGCTAGTAACGGAACGGCAATGTCAGTGGCTGGGCCACCGTCAGCAAACCCGTTTCCCACACACCGTCCTTCGAACCGATCCCACCAAGCTGCTCAGGTGCTGCTGAGACAAGGCCCTTTTGGTCACGACGAGCGGCTAACCGTTGCTGCTTGTGCTGAGTCCTCTCCACACTCGCATTGCTCCTTCAATTTGACCGGCGCAGTATCGGCAATCAGACGGCTCGATATTGCACATACAGGTACAGGCCACTGGCATTGCTCGCGACCCTGAGGAGAGAAAGAGTCTCCTTCCTCGGTGAGCTTGTGAAGGATGAGGCCGGTCGACCGTCCAGGTACTACATTTTCCGTCCGATACAATGCCACTCCTAGTATCTGGCAATACGGACCAGCTCGCAACAGAGTCCTGCACCCTTGGACTATCTCCGACTAGGTATGTGCTCTGTGCTAATACATGTCTCTTGCCCTTGGTAGTGGCGCAGACGCCAACTTGGAAGCTTCAGATCCGTCTCCGCTGATCAACGCAATGCTGCCAGCCATTGGTGAACGAGACAAGCTTCGACTGCATCGATTTTGCCTTTCATGCGGATCTCAATGCGCCATAGCTTCCGCGAAACTCTGTTGGAGCACTAAGCCGAGTGGCTTTTCAACAACATGAGAGGGTGCTAGAATGCGCGCGTGTTATTGCAATTTCCGGTATGCTCCTCTACGTTGTCCCTCGGCCTGTTCCTGAAACTTTGCTCAACAGCCCAGTAAGCAAGAAAGCCGTCCAGTCAACACATAATGCTAACAGCCCACGGCGGGCTTCGTGTTTACATTCATGTTGTTATCATAAGCCTGTGAAGTCGCAGCTCCCGCACTAGCTGAGTTTCGGCTATTGGTGACTTCACATGCCTCTGGCAAGAAGACTTTATATGCATGTGAGAAAAGAACCAACAGGAGAAGGAGAAGGAAAAGCAAGAAGGGCTCACCTTCGAAGCATTCTTAGCCTTGTGGGTGAAGAGGCGGCCATTCGGCTCGGCCTGCTAGGGCGCACAACCTCTGCAGGTACTTATTTAGCTGGCTGCAGAGGGTGGAGTGCTTCGGCCCCGGGATAGATGAAGAGAATCACGGCTAATTCGCGTCTTCCTGATGTGTGGTATCGAGTTGTTGAGGCTGGCAAAGCTGCAGCTGCAAATGTACATTAACGCTTCGACATGAAGACGACATTCCGCTGCCACCAAACTTGCCGAGGCAAGGAGAACGGCCGAAATCCCTCAAGCTGTTTGTTGTAAGTAGAAGCGCTTTTGCAAGTATCTGCACCTGTTCGCATTGCACGACTTCAATCCGCATGCCGCACAGGACGAGATACTGTACAGACGCGGAGTCGGGTATCGATAAGACTCGACGGAACACAAGGCGGAACACCCCGCATCCGATCGACTTGCAGTGGTCTGGAGGAAGGTACGGATTATTACACGGGGCGCAGCATTGCGACTTTCTCTTTGCTGAGAACAACTGGCAGCTGCAGCCTCAATCTTCCAACTTCAACTCCAATTCATCAGCAGCCAATTTGGCTTCATCATCTCACTCCCAGTCTCGACATCGCTGGCCACCCTGAGCCACTGCCGGAATTATCCAGGGTAGACAAGCCGCGAACTACTGCATACGAGTACAGTCGCGATGAAAGTTGTGCTGCCGAAAATAGAAACCGGGCTACGGAGTATTAGCCGCACATACAGTACGAGTACGTGCAGAAGACCGACACCTCAAGCTTTGTCAAATTAGACGATCTGCCATGGCATGGCGCCAGCGTTGCGCCCAGAGCCGGCTGGAGATGCAAGATGCACGCACGCATGACGGGAAACGACGCACCTTCGCAGCAGGAACAGAGTTCCACGATGCGGCCATTGTGCAGGGCAAGGTGCGCACGGCAACGCTTCCAGGATCACGCGGGCCGGGGGAGCAGACGCTTCTCCATGGGCTCGCCGCAAGCCCGAGTCCGCCGCTGCAAGGCATTCCTGCACCTTCGGCCTCGACATGAGAGCCCGCAGCCACGATTCCAGCGACTCCAGCTAGCCTCCGGCCGTCAACCAGCAGAATTGCCGCCGACTGCCAGCCATTGGCTATGACCTGAACCCGGGCTTCTGGTCGCATCATGGCGGGCACGATGATTCGCCCAGAAACGATCTAGCCTACAGCCAATTGCGGCGGCTGGCTCTGTGAGCAATTACACCTAGTAAGACTAACCCACTCCCTCACCGATAGCTGTACACGAATGCTAATAAAGTGTCATCCAAGACAAGTCTCTCACTCTTTCCTGAGCTCCCGCATATGTCTGCGTATGCAGCCTTTACCGAGACAAGTTTGTGCGACATGTACTCATGCCGTATATATGGCAAGAAAAGAAAAAAACAGCAGATACCATCTCAACTGACCGTTACTCCTCCGTCCGCATCGCCGGCCATGTATAAACCTCAATATGATGGCTTGGGGTCCGGTCCGCTCTGCTCCGTCTCGAAATAAAGAAAAAGCATGAACCGGTCAGCGTTTCGTGCTCGGCAACTCAGTTCTCCACCAACTCAAGACACAAGCACGATAATCTTCAGGGCTGGCCTTGGCAACCGCCACCCTTCATCCGCGGTATCAGGCCAACTATTCTTTTCGTCGGAGAAATTAGACCAGAGCAGCTCTTATCGGTTGTTGCACAAGAGAACTCAATCGGCATCCCCCTTTATCTTGCCCAGAAGGCGTCCCTCGGGAAAGGCGAGTAGTACAACAATTGGAACCTTGCACCTCACATGTGCTGGTGGTGAAACAAAGCATTCAACGTTTAGTTGGTGATCTCATAATCCTCCTCCAGCCCGGGCGACCCCACAGCAGGCTCATAACCAAGCTAAGCAGGCGTCTTGCGATCACCGAGGACCTAGCAGATGTGGAGGGAGAGGGTGCAATGCAAGCGCCAATGCACAATGGCAAGGCCATCCCTGCTAACCATTGCGATTCCGGAGACGCTCCGTTGCGAATCGCAACGCTCCCGCGGAGCAAAGCTGCCCGCCCTGAGATGCTGCTTTCACCGACGCTCTTGCGATCCGGTTCTCGTCCCGCCTGGCGGCAGCCGTGCGAGCAACTCTTCTCTATTCACCACGGCCACTCTGGACGAGGATCTGATATCCGTGACGTGCCGGCTCTGGGAATGTGGTGCCACTGCAGAAGAAGAGGTGGGGTGCTGCCGACCGAATGCAAGATTCCGTCGGGGACTAAAGCGCCGCTCATCTTGCCTGATGCACGCTTGCCATGGCGTGTGCAAGAGCCCTTTCCACATGCATACGTGCATTACCTGCATGTCTTGGACAACAAGTATCTTGCACATCTCGCATGCGACATCAGCAGGCAAACAAACAAACCACAGACCTGTCGACGACGGTGTTCGCCACCACCAACGCCTCCGGGGATGATTGCTTCACGGCTGAGCGATCGCTGCGACTGCCCGCGATCAAGGCATCCCATCCCGTCATGGCAGGCCCAGAGGCTCTGCGCCGTACCTCACATGGACGTCCCCGTCAAGCATACATGCAATGTCGGCTCAGGGATCATGCCTCGACTTCCGCTCCTATCCACTAGATGTACGGCTAGGAAGGCTTAGCTGCTAGTGACGGTGGCTTGGGGGAATACCTAGGTAGGACTGGTTTTCATTTGCCTTTCTTCTCTCTTCTCGTCAGAAGATGCTTCAAAAACAAGGCGACTACCATATCCCTCGGCAGCAATCAGCGACAATGCCTGATGGCCCTTCTTGGCACTTGTGCTCCATCTCTCATTGTCTTCTACAACTCCTCCGTCGACACCGGTGTGCCTACCATGGAAGCCGTTGATAACACCAACAGAAGTCTCCCGACGAGCTTACAAGGAACCTTCTTTTCCGACGCCTGTCATGTACCTAGCTGAGGTTTACACGTATGTGCGACTGCCCCTTTCGCACTGTGGGAAGGTCACTCGTTTCGTACCGGTACTTCTCCCCAGCCATCTATTATCGAAGCATGGCCTGAGCTTTTAGGGGAGCGAACGCGAAGGGAGGGGGTGATGGGGCCGGGGGGGTATGCGTTGGCAAGCTTTCTCCCGCTCTCTTGGATCTGCTCTCGCCCTTTCGTCTTTCCTCCCTTCCGCCTTCAGGGAGATATCGGTTTTCGACGCAACAGGTGACTAGCCCGTCTACGAAGTATGAGGACGGGTCAGACCCGGCCCCGAGGGCGTTAGCAATCCTCCCTAATTTGAAGCTCATCATGACCGGCTCTCGTATCTCACCAGAAAAACCTTGCAGGAGCGGGGACGCGAAAACACACCCAGCCAACTAGAGCGGTTGTGGTGTCTTGCATCTGGGGAGGCTTGACAGCTGGCCGTTCCCCACTGGCTGTATCATCTCGCCAGCACGTTTCAACAAAGGACACATGGCCAGCCACACGACCAACTCGGGGAGGTGGTATATTTTTGGCCATGATCTTGGATCTCTCTTGTCTCACTTCGGAGCGACCATCACGCAGCAATGCCAACGGCCAATGAGGACTTCGTTGCTCCCGGTGGAGGTGGTTGGATGTTTCCTTTCCTTTTATGTGTGCCAAAACAAAGGAACGGCCTCCTCCGGCGGTCGGGGAGTGTCAGAATGTACCACGAACCGGATGAGCATGCCATCGCCTTCCTTGCTACGATCAGACTTAGTGCCTGACCGGGGGGGGGGGGGGGGGGGTGGGATTGCCACCCCAGCCGGACGAGAAAGCAGGGCTTTGGCAACAATATCGGAACAGCACGTTGTGCAACTCCTCACTCCAAATATTCACCTCCACGGCGACCGCTACGCTCGTACGCGCTTACTTCCACCCGTGTACGAAATTACGTCCGGAGGAGAAGCAGTCGTGACGGTCTTTTGCAGTCGGCGTTTTTGGTAGATCGACATCAAACGACGGCATTATCTACATAACGCTCCAGCAGCTACGAAGCTTATTTCCTTTGCCCTCAGCTCCTCATCCCCATGATATCCAAAAACGGGCGCTTTGCTCTGCCAGTAGTAGAACTACTTGAACTGGCTCGCACCTGTAGCTGTAGGTACAGCTTTTGGATACACTACACAATCGTGCGCGCCGCCTGAGACTCATTATGCATGACATGCTGCAGCACCGAGGTGCGGGCTGATCTGGCATATGGCCAAACCGGCCAAAGCAACTCGTCCACAAGCCCTGCTTCGATGCCGGCCGTTGGCGAAGTGTTCAGACGGGGCGACCCCGTGTACGAGGTACTGCCTACGTCAGCTTCTGATCAGAAGAGTTGTTCGCCTTTGAAGACGTACATACATATACACGGGGCGAGTGCGTGAACGCATCTCGCGGCGCGGGGGGATGGACGACGTTCACTGCGTACAAAACATGCATTGTCTTCGGATTAGGCGCGCTTGTATGCAAAGGCTCCTGCATCCGTGGCACTGCGCACCCGCGATACTTGGTGTCTCTCAGCTTTGTGAGCGACGCTCCATCAGGCTGTACGTCTGATCAAATCCCTTCTCTCGACGAGCTTTGCCTGCGCCCTCGCTTCAGATTCAAACAGCTTGATCTATCTGGACAGGAAGTCTGGCAATGACGTCTGCTTGAAACCAACCACTTACACTACCACATCGGAAGCGCTCGCACGGACATGAGTACAAACAGCCGTCCACAAGAAATTGCATGGCCCATTGTCACACCGAACCTACACACCACGCGGGCCAGTCGCACGTTGCGTACCATCTCGACGATGCGAAGGCCCCCCCGCGGGCCCTCTTGTCGTGCCTTTCCCCAGTCGACCGGCCCCCCCCCCCCCCCCCCCCCCCCGGAGCGTCGTCAATCCATTTCAGCGTCTTACAAGAGCTCCGGCAAAATTCGAAGCCCGTGTCACGGTTCAGGCCTCAGAGTCACGCCTTTTGCGCCACAAATGCTCTCTCCCCAATCGGATCATCCAGCCGCTCTCCCTTGTCATAAAGGATGGACGTATCAACGTTTCACCAGCTCACTTAGACAGTCCAACGGTGCTTACCAAGTGTAGCTCGATCGAAACTTCGCAATGGTTGAGGCCGAACGCTCCCTCGCTTGTTCCGGCAACCCTAACTCGAGGTTGAGATGGCGGCAGAGTCCCTGCAGCCTTGCTTCTAGCTTGAAGCTTTGTTCAGGATCATACAACCCAGGCCAGAGGAAGAGGGGGAGGGGTGGCAATCCTAGCTCTGCAGCACTTGCATGATGCACAGCGGCTATGTATGTCTAACACATGGCCAATCACTCTGCTTTCTGTGGAGACTTGGGATAGACATGGGGTCCCCTCCTGAGGTGGTTTCATGACGGGCGGCCATTTCCAGCCCTCGATTTTTGCATTTTCTTTTATACTTTCCTCAACCGCCACGGAGTACAAGCTCGGACTGCCAGAGGACCGTACAACTACGAAGCACCGGGTACAGCTTGGCAGAAGGGTGACCTTGTCTATGTTTGGGGGCCCATTTGCCGTCAATGATCCGCTCTTCCTTCATGTCTTCTTTGGTCAAAGATGGACCCTATCCGACATGGCTGTCTCTACTTCGCAAGAGGGTGCTTCGTATCAAGGGTTGTGGCTTCAATTCTCTCCGTCTCCCCACTGTGTGTGCCGATGTCAGTTTCGGTGGAGGTTGTCGCCCTCATTCGATCGATCCTACATTAGCCTTCCCGTTTCCTTTGGCGGCCGGATGCGAGTTGGTACTTCCGTCAGCCAGCAAGTGAGTAGGGTACCGAGTCCAGAGCAGCTGGGCGGTGCTCCCGTCATGCAGACTTTTGCAGCATAGCTTGCTACTGTCTACCGACTCACGCTGAGCATATCTGTGGTTCAACTCACGTTGCGACGCTTTGCCTACCTCTACAGCACTGATACCGATAGTACGACATGCCACCGACTCGCTGCAAGGTTCGACCGAAGTGTGAGCTTCTACAACGTACTTCTAGCGCACGTTTCTGCAGAGTTTTGCCGGGTTTCTGGACGCGGTGCCCTGAAGTCTATGAGGCTGTGGGACCACGGGATACAGCTTCCAAGGACCGGTACTTGGTACGAGTACTCCGAACACCAAGACCCTGGCTCAATCTGTGAGGGCCTTGAGTCTTCTGTGCTCTCTTGTGACCTCGATAATGGTGGCAACTTTGCTGAAGCTACTGTCTCTACCACTAACATTCTCTGGGGTACTTCCTCCAGCGACCGCCTGACTTACGGTACGGGCAACGGCTCTATCATGTCTTACGGCCAAGCCGCAGAGGAATGGAGGCCCCTCTCTTCTTTTCAGCTTCTAGCAAAGATGGCCCATACACACACCTCAACGGCTAATTGGTCGTCAGTTGCGCGTCAATTGAGCGCGCGGGCGGTGGCTA
Organism: Trichoderma sp. PF4103; assembly: GCA_023628735.1. Classification (NCBI taxonomy): domain Eukaryota; kingdom Fungi; phylum Ascomycota; class Sordariomycetes; order Hypocreales; family Hypocreaceae; genus Trichoderma; species Trichoderma sp. PF4103. Next base: position 398,212 of record JAMAKC010000003.1, read on the forward strand.
CGGCACGCTCGCGGACAATTACTTCTCCTCTGCCTTTGCCTCTGCCTCTCCTCATTTCAATTCCCTGATTCTGCTGCCAGGGCCTCACTGGAGACGAGATGAGCCTCGACAAGGCACGAGGCAAGCGGTTGTCGCTGCTGTTGAAGTTTTAGCGACTCCAGTGGCCAGGGCGGCGAGGGTCCTCAATTCAGCCAGGCCAATGAGAGCACACCACGTCTTCTGCCATACCACACCAGATCCCGTGAAGGGCCGCCGCCGTCGCCGGCGCTGTTGTGTGGCTGCCCACCCCCAGCACGGGCCAAGGACGTCAACTCCTACGCAGGGCTGGACTTTGAGCGAAAAGGCGTTTTCACTGCGCTTGTGTCGAGCCAGCACATCCAGCCTTTATTGGAGCTTTCAAGGATGCGCAGCCCAATAACTCGATGGAAGTTGATAAGCGAAGCTGTACAGGAGCCCTGCGACCTGTGACTAGCGATGCTCTAGGCCACTGGGCTCTCGGTCCGTATGTCGTGGTGCTTATGCACACTGTTTCGCCTCAGACGTTGGAGGAGAAAGCTGTGATCCCAATATGCTGCCTGCTCGGGAGCCATGGCAGCAGCGTCTTAAGCTCGAACATGCTCAGGTCACGGTTCAAATCTCTCTGGAGCTATTTACGAGCAGTATCTGATTTGGGTAGCTAAGAAGGGGAACGAGTCTTGGTCTGAAGTCCAAGCAACGACTCTGGTCTGAATGCACAACCGCAGGCCATGAGTGCGGTCGTGTACAGGGACGATATACGAGTAACAACTTGTACGACATGCATGGCACAAGCGTCGTATCGTGCAACTTGCCCCTCGGGCTCGAACAGAGCATGTACGAGTTTTGAGGTACATGCGTGGAAGAATGGTCCGCCTCACATTGGGGGAGAAGACCGAGTGCCGTTCATTGGCTTCCTTCGTCAGAACTCGTCCCATCACAGCTGCTAAGATTGTTGCTATCCCGTCAAGCCTGTTTACGAGCTACCTACACATGGCATTGATCCCAAGCCAAGGGCGCAGAACCGGTATAGGCCACGAACAGGACCAGATATCAATGAGAGGGCGCAGGTTGCCATCAGGTGAAAATACAATGAGTCATAGCGGTTCAGGTCTGTCTGATGCTCTTGCGAGCTCTCTTGGATACGCCCGAGTGCAGTTGGCCTTTGACAGGACAAAGGGAAGACAAGGAAAGTGAGAAAGCCAGCACGCGCACAGGCACGTCCTTCTTCTTACCAAGCCGGTGTCTTTTCGTCTCTACCTCTTGGGTCCTCTTGTACTCCCCTAAACTCCGTACTAATTGTCACTGATGAGTAGCTGTGGCCGACAGCACCAGCACTTCTCGTTGCTGCCTTTGCCTTTCAGACCGTCTTTGAGTCACTTTGGCCGTCCAACCAGAATTGGCTGCGGCAATGTCTCGCCCTGCGAATTCCCGCAGCCCGAGTGACATGCCTCGCCCGGTTGTATTGATTGATCAGAGGACAGTGGCGTTAATCTATCAGACTTGCCTGATGATGCTCGGGGGAAACGTCGAGGCTCAAATTATGCCAAATCGAACCTACTACCCGTACCAAACGTTCTTGCGAGCAATTGAGGGCAAAGATGGCGAGGGTGGATCGTTGGGCCTGTTCGATTCCCTCGTTCTCTTGCCCTCACGCCATTAAGCTCAGCATCTCTCTCATGTACGAGTATGCACAGGCACAGGCTCTATCAGCAAGCAGGTTTGCCTCTTTGGAACCACGTGGTCAATGCTGAATGTAGTCCTGCAATCCTGACGTCCGTTTGCTTCCCACGCTGGGTGGAGAGAACGTGACGTGCCGTGGTTCGTTCTTTTGACTTCTGGGATCTTTTTTTCCTCATGCTTCCTACAGTATCTCTGCTTTCGGAGCACTGCCGGCAGGTAGAGGAGCTTCTAGCCCGAACCCCCCTTCTTTGCTCGGCCGCCAGCGGGGAAGACTTGTCTAACCCGTCGAGATCCAGTCAGGATTTTCCCTTGTCCTGAGCCCCTTCACGAGGGACAGGTTCTTCTTGCTCGCCCTCGTGTACACTTACACTGGAGAAGGGGGAAGGAAAAGAGCTGGGGCTCCTTTGTGGATTGTGTGGTCGTGCGAGTTGTGGTTTGTGGTGGCGGCTCCATTGCCTAGCGGCTGGCTTTGCTCTCTCTCTCTCTCTTTGTGTGTCTCTCTTTCTCCTCACCGCTTATTGCTTTGCTCTCGCACACATTTTCCTGATGGATGGAGAGCAGCCCCTCCCTTGCATACCCGATTTTGCATGGAGTTCCACTCTGGGGGTGGTTGACGACTAAGAGGGGAGGGGGAGGGTGGGCGTGGATGCGGATTCTGGGGGAGGGGTGTGTGTGTGCGTGTGTGCGTGTGCGTCTGTGGGCGATTCGGCTTGGCTCTCTTGGGAACCGGAGAGAGCTCTCGCTGGCCTGCCATTCGTCATTTTTCCATTCTTTTTACTGTTTTATTTGTTTCGATTTTTTATTTTCGTTTCGCCCCCTTTCCCTCTTCACCTCTCAGGGTTACATTGGCATGCCCTTCTTTTTCCTTGACGTCTGAGATGCGGAACCCACTCTGTTGCGTTGTTCTGTCCTGCTTGGTCTTTGCGTGTGTTGGGGCCCTTGCCAGCTCAGAGGACAGGGGTCAGGATCCGCCACGCCTACGAGAGAGAAGACAAGGCCGGTCCGTGGGCAGATCGCATAGGTGGGCAGGGCAAAAGGTAGAGAGGCAAGGGCGAAAGCAAGGTCCCTCTTCCATGGTCACGGAACGAAGTCACGACGACGAGAGCATTCCAAGTTTCCAGTTTCAAGTAGTAATACTCTCGGGGCTGAAGGGAGGTGTTTTGGTGGTTTGATTGAGCTGGCGACTTTCAGCTCAAGTGACTTACTAGTAAGTGAGTGATTGAATGAGTAAGTGGAGCGAGAGTCAATGCTATGCGGACGTGACGAAGACCAGAAACATCCCTTCGGTGGCAGAGGAAAGGAAGGGCGAGATTTCATCTAACAGAGTAGTACGAGTTACACCCAATACGGGAGACGAGGACGGGACAGCGACGAGGTCCCCTGGACCAATGCCATGAGTACTGATTGATACCGTGGCAGTCAGTCAGCAAATGCTACCTGCGTCCGATGTGTGGGATAGGGCGAATGCTGATAATAGATGGCCAGAGCATAAACGACCAGACGAGGCACCAGCATATCTTCGAGGTTGGCTGACCGATGGCAATGTCGGCCAAGGATAAGAAGAACCTGAAAGGAGAGGCCAAGAAAGGAACAGTCGTGAGAGGTTGTCATTACATGCTTGTACGAAGCACGCCTCCGTACCGTCCTTTGCACAGGCATGAGGGGTATGTCAAGTCAATATCGTGAATGTGGGCGTGTTTGCTGTTCGCTTGTGTGACGAGGACCAGGATGAACCCCCTAACCTTCATCCTCTCATTCTTTTGTTCAGCCTCCGTCGTCCGTTGCGGCCGCAGTCACAGGCGTAAGAGAAACAAACCGTTGGCGAGGAAAAGGGCTGCCGTACCGCACGTTTTGTCGTTGGCAACATCAGCAACTTCCGGTAGGTCCCCCGTAGCACACCGCGTGGGCTTACATGTACAGTATGCACATCTTGTTGCAGACTGCTGCCCTCATGTGGTTGTCGAGATGCTTCGAAAAAGGAAGGTCTGGGCTCGGCAAAGATCTCAGACCCTTGAGTGCATGATGATATCTCTTGACCAGCCTGTTTCTCCCCCACACACAATGACTCTCTTCATCCCGCGCATGTAATCATTGTGTGCGAGCAAGCCAACAGACAGGGAGTACGGCACAAGGACGTCTGCTGAGTCGACTTCGTACAAAGTACGTGGTGATACATTCTTTGCTTTCCCGCCATAGGCGCGCCCATAGAAGATGAATGACCAGGGGGTTTCTCCAGTTGAAGATGGTCCTCTTCGCTCGTGTGAGCAGTCCATCTGACTTGCTGCTGTATGAGCGGCAAGTGTCAAAAACGGTCATTGGAGGATATTCAACTCCTTCGTACATCAGCAGAACATCTTTCTTGTCTCTCCCAAGATGTCTCTGCGCAGGCAGGGCTGCTGTAAGACGAACTGCTGCCTGCGATGCAGACGATGACACACCTGGTATGTACGAGTAGGTCCCTGCTGACGTACATGTGCATGGAGGCTGATCTGTCTCGCCAATGCATTGATTCGCACTGCGCTGCCTGCACGACGGGATTGGTCAAAAGGGCTCCGGGGCTCTGTGGAAGCACGGGGACCGATGAGCATACTCCAGCTCGACCGCGACCGCGCATTTCGACTTCATGCTTGTTTGCAACGGCGAGCAAGTCTTGCAATGGACACGGAAGGCGTGCAGGTTGCCCAGCGCTTCAGTGGCAGGCCGCGACATGCGCTCTTCTTCGCCATGAGAGATTAAGTGTCGAAGCATGGCTCTCCATATGTACTGGTACTGGTGGCTCTGCGCTGGGCGCGGAGACGCCTGCACAAGCAACAAGTGCGTGCTTGCTTGTCGTGGCCGGCGTTCGGGGACCCATGCTCGGCTTCACATCACATAGACGAGCTGTTCCGTAGCCGAGATCCTAAGCCCGGGGCTCCCACGAGACACAACTTCCCGCGTGCTGCCATTTCTTTGAAATGGTACAGAAACTGCCAAAGAGTAAGAAGTCCGCAGCGTGTCTTTGGTACATGCCGGCAGCAACATCAGCATGCTTCTACATGCCGCCGCGATGGCATCGCATCGCAGCGTACAAGATGCTCCGAAATCCGGTGGGGGACCTTATCTGGTGATCTGCAACAAAGCGGCCCGGAGACTGGTGGTGCGCTGCCCCGGTCAATCCTACACAGGGTGGCCGTGGTCTTCAGTCGAGAGGCTGCGGTCCAGACAAAGAGCACAGGGCACAGGGCGTTGCACGCCCGCGCACTGAGCAGAGGAGTTGGCATGAGAGAATTCAGCTGACCTTTGCAGTATGTACCACCAGCGCGTATGTACATACAGGACAGGACAGGCAAACAAGCAAGCAGGCACACCGGCACTTGGTACAGCACGAGGTAAACGCTGCAAAGCAGGTATGATGCGCATAAGTGCGGCGAGGCAGGATGCCATGTAGGGTGCCGTGGTCCATGATCTGGTAGGGCGAAGCACAGGGCCAAAGAAGGGGGAGCCCTGTGGGACGGAGCCTGCCACAGCCGTGATGCTTGCAGAGTTGGCCGAGCGGCTGGCTGGCCGGTTGGTGACGCTGTGTGCATACCAAGAAGCTCGTGCGCGGTTGCGGTGCGCAGTTTTGCGACCGGCCCCATCGTGCTCGTCCGGCGACTTGTGCGGATGGTTGTCGTGGACACGGCCATTGGTCCGGGGCAAAGCTCGAGGGCAAGCAGTTGACGAGAGAGGATCAGTCATGGCTTCTGAGGGAGGCGCAATCACCGAACCGAACCAGCCACCTCCAGGGGAAAGTCTGTCTCTCTGGAACGGGGCCCTTGTCGCTGCTCAACGCTGATATGCCGCTCTGTTGCGCTCTGTCATCGAGTTGCCAATCGCATTGAAGGGTGAAGGGAGCATAATGAAACCAGTCGCAACCTGGACAGGGGATTACACCGGTACAGTCATCTATTGGACGCACAGACTACACCTGCTGATGAGCGACGTGTCTAGTGAGCAGGCGATGCCTTGATCCGAAGAATCATGTGTCCATATCTCCATATGGAGGATCTCACTGTGGACTCGCCTAGTAGGCCAGACAAGAGATATTCCATGTTGCGCGGAGCCGTATCGCGGTCGATGTCCCCATGAGTGGATGAGAGGATGAGGGCTGACAGCGCGCATCGATTTGCGTTGGGCCTCAAAATGCTCCAGTCAGCCAGTCGCCTGCGAGTCTAGTTGGATTGTGTGACCACCGCGAATAGAAAGAGAGGGACAACAAGAGGCAAAGAGAGATGGATGAGAACCGCTCCCGCGCTTATATGGCGTGTTCAAGGGTGCCATCTCGGAGAGAGCCTCTGCATGCTGCGCGCGAATCTCACTTGAAGCGCTCATCTCGCATGCAGCTCAGGGGAGCCAACCGGCACATCACTGGACAAGGCGCATCGTGGGGTGCCGAGTGCATTGCATTCGACGAGGAGCGGCCATGCGGAGAGGCAGCTTGGGGGGGTCACCGGGGTCGGTCCTAGGGGTCCTTGGGGTCCTTGGGGCGTCTCCCGGCAGGCCTGCAACGCAAAGCAGCTCCTGGTGTAATGGTGGTGGTCCGTTCACCCTCGCAGGAAGCAGGAAGAGCAAGCTGAGACATCTGGAAGCGCTGACCCGATTTGCGGCGGACTCTGTGGCGATGTTCCAGTCCGGGAGTCTGGCGGTGGCGATGCGAAGGGCAGCCAGCGTCCAGGGCTGCAGATTGCGATGTTTGCCCTAGAGAAGGGCTGGAGGCTCAGAGGTGAGACCATGATGCCGAGTTTGATCATCTTGATGCTGAGTTCTGTGGGAGAGGGCGGAGGAGGAGAAGTTGAAGTTGGAAGGAGGACACAGCAGTATCTGAGTCATGTGACCTGGCGTCAGGCAGGCGCCAGACAGTCGTGACAGAAGCAGCGAGTCTAGCGGCTCACACGCGGTTGAAACGCGGCCAAAGAGGGCAGAATGGCGGCTTCTTCTCCCTCTTTCTTTGTCAAGGGAAGCCTCTTCTGGACAACAATCTTTGACGGAGCAAGCAGATGAGCATCTTCTCCCTGTTAGAGAGGCATCTCTCTCTCTCTCTACACGATACCTCGATCTGCTCCAGCTACTACAGCAATACAGCTTCAGCTTCAGCCACGGCTCCTCCCAGGTGCAGTTGCTAGCCCTGGCCCATATGCACGCCATCTCGACACGATCCTCCCCCTCCTAAGAAGTCGACATGTCACCCCCTGACAGCAACCCCCTGTCACGCATCACCGCCACCCGCCGCTTCGATCCGTGGAACTCGTCCGCCACTGGCCACCAGCGCGCAGAGACGCAGCCCGGCACCGGATGGAGAAACTCGCGCACCAGGAAGCTCAACAGCCAGTTTGGCGCCGGCGACGGTTCCGGCGGCAAGAGGCTGAGCGATACCTGGGGCGCAGGGGCAGAAGGTGCCGGCGCTGACGATGCCGGCAGGAGCAGCGGAAGGGGGAGGGCCGGCAGGACAAGCAGCAGCAGCAGTGTGCAGGATGGCGGTAGCAAAAAGAGCAGCGTCATGGACATGCTGACTCGGCCCGGCTTGATGCGCATGTCGCGGGAATCGAACCAGACAAAGCAGGCAAACGCAAGAGACGGTCACGCTCGCGAGTTCATCGCGGGAGACGCCAATCTCACGGCAGAAGAGCGCTTGATGCAGCAGAGACGGCTGGAGGATGAAGAGCGACAAAAGCAGGCACAGGAGAATCCCCGCAAGCTGTTCGATGGAGTGACCGTCTACGTCAACGGCAGCACCTTTCCCCTGGTGTCGGACCACCGGCTCAAGCAGCTCATCAGCGAGAACGGCGGCAACATGTCCCTGAACCTGGGTCGACGAAAGGTCACCCACGTCATCCTGGGGCGACCCAATGGCTCGACGGAAGGGAAAGGCCTCGGCGGTGGCCTGGCTGCCACAAAGCTGGAAAAGGAGATACGCAAGATTGGTGGCTGCGGCGTCAAGTTTGTCAGCGTGGAATGGTGAGATTGCCCCTGTGTACGCAGAGGCTCGCAACTCGTATACTAATGCAGTTATGTCAGGGTCCTACAGAGCCTCCAGGAGGGCAGGAGGCTACCCGAAGCGCGCTTCTCCAATGTCAAGATGGCCGCAAAGGCACAGAACAGCGTCTATGGGCTGTATACCAAGCACGATGCCGGCTCCAGGGCCACGTCGTCAGACCCTGCTCCTTGATTTCTGTTGTGACCGCCATGGCCTATTATTTGACCACGGGCGTACCACTTGGATCCGATTGGACGGCAAAACAGATTGGATAACAAACATTTCATCATGACTATCAGAATGGAGGAGAAAAAAGACTGAGAGAAAGAGAGAGATAACCGGCCTCTCACATCACACACACCGATACGAGCTTATGATATATCACCTCTCATGGGCCACAGAACCAAAACATATCCCCGCGCAGTCCAACCACGAAATCTATGCCCAATGAAAGAAAGGAGAAAAATCTCAAAAGAGGATGGGGAAGAACTGCAATAGAATTGATTCCAGGAGAAAAATCTTGCTCAGACCTCGAAGTCAAGTCCCTCAACGTGCTACCACCCCTACTATATTGTCGCCGATGATTTAGAAGCGGAAAACACACAAAGTGATCAAACCAAAGATTCAAAAGCTTGAGCAACGATCTAACTGACTTTAGGCTCTGTCCCGGGCTCACAGAGCGCTTTTCACCCCCCGACTTTTTGCCCCCTTACACAAGAGCCGTTTTTCGTCGTTCTTTTTCTATCTTTCCGAAGCGGTGGCGGGCTTTGTGTTTGCGTTCGTTTGCACCAGCGATGCTCGCACCATGACGGGGCTTGAATTAACTTCTCAACGGGAGACCGACGGAGGGGGCCCTGAGTGTCGGAACCGTGTGTTTGCGGGCTCGAAGCAGCAAGGAGGTCATCATCTTGCTCTTCGAATAGTCCTATGTCCATCATAACTCACGACGACACTTGACTATCCCATGAACAACTTGACACCGTCTCTTCTTTCTGTCCTCTGAAGAAGCAGTAGCCAGGAACAGCTCCCAGCTCAAAAGTCTCCTTGGCAATCCCCTTCCACCAAGCTGCCCCCCCTTCCTTATCCATCCCGTGTCCCACCTCCGCCGTGCAACTCCATCCCCCAATCTCCCGCCTCCTCGACCACACCGCGCCGCCATCTGCAACAAACCACATGCGATCAGGTCAAACCAGTCCAAGTCGCCTCACAAATGACACGAACACCGTCTTTTCTCTCCCAAACACAACAAGAGCAAATGAGAAAATCGTATAAAATAACTCAAGAGAATAAAAGGGGGAGGGATGGGGGGGCCACAAAGATCAGAGCAACCCAACCACAAAACCCGCAAACGAGACCCACGATAAGAAACTCAAGCTGTCGTGCACACTCGCACACGCGCACACCTAAAGAGAAAGGGAGAAAAAAAGGGGGAGCGCCCAACTTCTATCTCCGTGCAACTGTCTGTCCGGGGTGGCGATATTCTGTTCTATCTTTTCCCTTTTTTTCCTTCATTTTTTTTCTTCCACTATTACCATTATTGTCTCTTTTTTTCTTCTTATTCTCTTTGCTTCTTTTTATTTCTCGTTGGTGCCTGATGGTAGGACAGAGGGCGACGTTGCAAGTCTGTTTCGAGTGTGAGGGGATACGAGCAAAGGGCGGCTCTTTTTCTTCCTCTTGCATTTCTACCGGGCAAAACTAGATATGACTCTTGACTCTGGTTTCAAAACGAAGAACAGAAGAGAAACATGAAGAGCATGTCAGGAAGAAGGAGAGGAGGAGAGAGAAAACGAATTGTGGTACTGTCGAGAGGCCCTTGAGTTGAGAAAACTAGGCGTGCTGATCGAGTCGGAAGACTGTCATGTATCTGGGACAAGTTGTTTGAGGACTACTTGTATAACGATGAAGGAGTTCCCTATTCTTCCTTGTACCAGTCCTCACTGTTGAGAGGAACGCCTCATTCAAACCCTTTGCATATCCAACATTCACTCTTCACTACGCTAGGCGTACATATCCATCAATGTGACTTCTGAATCCAAACAAAAGGTTCCATCAGCCATAGATCCAACCCATAGCCAATTCAACGCATTCCAGGCTCATTACAGCTTCGCCTTTATGCTGTGGTCCTCGATAGGGACATGCTTATTGCCCACAGCATCAAAATACTCCTTCACCTTGGCCCTGGCCACTTCCACAACCGCCGCGTCTTCTACAGTGCTGGGCACCGCGACTTCCTTGTCAAACTCGCCCCTCGTTGCATTCTCCAAAAGCTCTCTCAGCACTCGCCTGAGCGTCTTGCCAGAGCGTGTTTTGGGGATCATGCCCTTGCCTTGGATGATGCCGCCAAGCGAGGCAATGGCGCCGACCTGTTTCCTCACCAAAGCCTGGATCTCAGCAGCCAGCTTTTCATCAGGAACAGCGGACTTTGGATGATCAGCGGTGGCGAGAGTGATGAAAGCGAAAGGTAGCTGGCCCTTGAGGGCGTCAGGGATACCCACGACGCAGGCCTCTGCGACCTGAGGATGCGAGGTTACGGCCTGCTCAATGCCACCTAGAGACAGCTTGTTAGCTTAAGTGTCCCAATCATATCAAACCGGCGGCCCTGTATGTGCCAATCCGGAAAGGTATAGAGGCTCAAGGATAAAGGGGAGAGACTCACCACTTGACAGCCGATGGGCGCTGACGTTTAACACATCGTCGTTCCTACTCATGACGTGAATGTAGCCCTCACCATCAATCCAACCCGAATCTCCTGTGTCTAGCCACTTCCCCTGGAACCTCTTCAAGTATCCGTTGTAGAAACGCTCCTCATCATCCCATAGAGTGCGGAATCCCGTCGGTGCCAATGGCATTGCCAGCACAATGTTGCCCATGGTGCCTCTTTCAACTTCACGGCCCTCATCGTCTACGATGCGGATGTCGAAGCCAGGCATGGCTTTGCCCGCACTGCCAGGCTTGAGGTGGGGAGGGTCATGACGAGCCTCGGTCTTGCGGTCGTGGGCTGCGTGGGGGACGAGAGCCCGACCAGTCATGGGAGAGCCGGACTCGGTGGACCACCAGTTGTCGACAACATGAGCAGAAGGCGCCGCGTACTTATTCAAGAGCTCCTGATACATGGATATGATGCTTGGCTCCGAACGCTCACCTGCCAGAAACAGGGCTCTGAGTGTGCGGAGACCACCGCGCTCACCGACCTGGGTCAAGAACTTGTTGTCAGGATCGTCGCGCTTGATGGCGCGAAGAGCCGTCGGTGCGGTGAACATGGTGTTGACCTTGTACTCTTCGACGATGCGCCAAAAGGCCGAGGCGTCTGGCGTCCCGACTGGCTTGCCTTCATAGATGACAGTGGCGGCGCCGGCCAGCAGCGGTGCGTATATGATGTAGGAGTGGCCGACGACCCAGCCGATATCCGAAGCGGTGAAGACGACGTCTCCAGGCCCGTGAATGTTGAAGAGATAGCTTATTGAAAGGTGCAGGCCAACAGCATGGCCTCCAGCGTCTCGGAGAACTCCCTTGGGCGATCCTGTGGTGCCGGATGTGTGAATGATGTAAACAGGATCGGAACTCTTGACAGGAACACACTCGGCTCTGACCCCTCTTGACCGTGCGCTCTCGACGACCTTCTGCCAGCTTGCTTGGCCGGCGCTGCGGTCGATAGGCGTCCATCGAGTCTGCTCCCTCTGCCAAACGAGAGTCCGGCGCGGTTTGTGCTTGGCCAGCTGGAAGGCCTCCTCAACAAGCGGGCGATATGGCACAGGAGGCTTGTTGCCCTCAATGCCACACGACGCGGTCAGGAGGACGGCGGGCTTGCATGAGTCGATGCGCTGAGCGAGAGCATTGGGGGCGAAGCCGCCAAAGACAATGGAGTGAATGGCGCCAAGACGGTTAACAGCGAGGACGCCAATCAGAGCCGCGGGAATCATGGGCACTTGACTCGGCGTTAGCAAGTGACCAACATGCTTGCATAGAGATGGGAGGTAGGCAAGCAGAAGAGTAGTCAATGAAGCGTGAAAGTAAGGAGACTATAAGAGAAAGACTCACTGTAAAGCATGACCACATCGCCTTTGCGCACGCCGTCTTCCCTCAAGGCACCGGCAAACACCTCCACCTCGTCAAGCAGCTGACGATATGTAAACTTCTGCTTGGTCTGGGTGACGGGGCTATCAAAGTAAACAGCAACCTCATCGCCATGGCCAGCCTCGACGTGCCGGTCGACGCAGTTATAGCACGTGGAGATCTCGCCGTCCGGAAACCACTCCCAGCTGTCGTGTTCAACACCGCTCTTGAGCTTCTTGGACGTCAGCTTCAGGACAGTGCTGGGCTTCTTGTGCCAAAAGAGATGCTCGGCCTGGTTGGCCCAGAACTCCTCGGGATTCTCCAAGGTGTGCCGCAGGATGTCGTCCTGGACGTGGCCCCCTTTTCCAGACATGGCGGCTCTGTGGGAGAAAGGCAAGAGAGACAAGAATGGTGAGTGCAATCGACAGCTTCGGCGCGCAAAGAGATTCCCAACGAACTGCCGAGTGAGCTTCAGACTGCTTTTTTGCCAATACATGAGCTTCTTATCCCCGGGGCAGATGCCAGTACCCAGCCAACGGCAGCTCAAGCAAATGGCCTTATCCTCGGCAATCAGCCCCCTCGAGCGCCCTGTATTACTAAAGCCAGTTGTGAGCGATCACGCCCCGAGTCATGCACAAAGGAAGGATGGAAGCTGAAGAGCAGGCAAAAGGAAAAAAAAAGAGGTGAGACGTTGAGAGACACACACGCGGCAGATGCTCCTACGTAACAAAGGAGGGCTCGCGACACGGAAGCCACGGTGGAGCTTTGACCTCTTGCCGCACTTTTGGCGTGGAATAAGGAGAGGCAGGAGCCGGGGCCCCGGATTCACCCCCGCTTTTCCTCGCGACGGCTTGGGCTGGGCTATCGATAGCCAGCGATAGTGTGCTGCTTGATCGGTAGAGCTCGGCAATTGCAGTCCGCGGTCGCCGCTTGGTGCATCACTTCAAGGCAATTCTACTGGGACGAAGAGAAGTTGAAGGGCTAATCTGGTACGGTGGGATGGCCAGCCATACATCTGTATGCGGGGTAGCCGTTGACCCGAACTCGAAAGGAGCAATACAGGGTGTGACACTACAGCTCCTGTTTCGGGAGATGCCGTCGAAGTAAACCTCACAAGCTGTATCAGAGGTCTTTCATCTAAATAGTTTCTGGAATATTCAAAGCATCTTTAGATGCACTTTGTCTCTCTGTAGTTGATTGTTGATTCTTTCGTCAGGTGTCTTGTCTCTGCTCGTCCTATGGCACCGATTCACTATGTCGTTGTGAGCATCATTACTACATGTAGATTAATACTCGCGCAATCATCTGATCAGCACATGGATGTCATGTACATACTGTAATGAACGCCTAGGTACCTAGGTGGTCTCAACTTGATGTGGCTTCCACGAGATGCCTATCATGTTCCCTCTAAAGCTTAAACAAGCCACCTCTAGAACCCGCTTAACTAAAGGTAAAACAGACGTGATTGCACCGACCCCTATTCCATAACCCATTGACGTTTGTCAGAATCACTCAACAAAGAAATGCCAATTTGAAAAGCCATATTGAAAGGCTCTGTACATGTTCCCCCTCCTGACAGGATTGTCAATATCGGGGAGCAGCCAAGGCTGGTTGACGATGGATCTATAGAACAGGTGAGACGCAGACCGCACTACTAGGTACACACTCTATACACTCTAGACTCACATATACGAGAAGATGGGATCATACACGCGGTAGGCGCAAAAACAAGGACTCCTACCCATATCGGTCTCAAACCTCATCATATAGCTTTTTATAGAACCGCAGCAGACTTCACCAGTCAATCACCAAACGAAGCAACGTGGTAGAAGAAAGAAATATAGTATGTGCCGGGCCAAAACTGCCCTCCCAGAAAATGCTTTCTTGCTTGCCAACTATCTGCGATAGCTCAGCTCGCCGGCCGGCATTTTGATTCTTGACGAGAGGCCATAAACACGCCCAGCGGAAGTATATATATGTGCGTGTGTTGTAATGAAAGAAGGCCTTGCGCGATATGTAGGAAGCTCCATCGCGACCAAGGAACGAAAAAGCTGAAATCTGACAAAGGAAATTTGGAATCGATCTTTTCTTCTCGAGGCCGGAGGTGTCTCTTTTTCTTTGAGAGTATTCGAATTGTCAAAATAGGGCGAGGGGGCGCGAGGGAGGCTGTTCATGGCAAACCCAAATCCCTATTTGCTGGAGAAAAATTGGCACATTATATTCCGGCCCCGGGAACGATCGCACACAAAGCGAGATGTGTAGCGCATCTTCCCTGCGGGCGATCAAAAAAAATCGAGTTCCCTTGAACACCGAGCTTGCATGTCCCGTTAACCCAAGAGAACCCATTCTCTATACATCCCAAAAATTGAATATCGCTTCCCCCATCCCGTCGACGTAAACCAAAAAAATAAGATAAATCCCAACACTTGGTATTTCCCCCTTATATCAGAATCATGAACGGAGGCCGAACCCACGACTTCCAAGAATCGTTGAACCAAGAAATCGTAGACGGTAAATTGGCGAGGTGTCGAAATTTACAAGATTTACAGGACGAAGGCGGCCAGACCGACGATACCGGCCAGACCGGCACCGGAGAGGACGGCCTTGCTGGCACCGCCAGTGGGGACGGCGGGAGGAGCGGTAGGGACAACACCACCAGTGCTGGCGGGAGGGTTGCCACCGGCAGGAGGAGCCTGGGTGGGAGTGGTGATGGTGGAGTTGGTGAAGGCAGGGGGAGCGCCACCACCGTTGCCAGAGGGAACAGCACCAGTAGGGGCAGCAGCACCGCTGTGTGATTGTTAGTTGATTGAGTCCTATCCTTCGGATCCGGCTGCGTGTAGAGCTGGCTTACCAGGTGTAGCAGGCAACGCTGCTGGTGACGGTGACCGGGCGGGTGATGGTGCAGGGGCAGTCAGAGATGGTCAGGGTGGTGGGCTGGCGCTTCATGTTAGTCTCGTGCGCTTCTCCTCGATCCTTGGGGAGTCGGTTGTAAGTACCTCGGTGACGGTGTAGGTCTTGGAGCCGTGGGTGATCTGCGTAGCGAAGGGGCAGTAGGTGGTGTAGACATCGACGACCTCGGTCACGACGGTAACGTTGCTAGGAGGGACGTAGACGGCAGAGACGCCAGCGGCGGCGAGAGCGACAGCGACGGTGAACTTCATTTTGTCGGATTAGGGATTAAACTCGAGGGAGCTTTGATTAGGGTTATAGATGCGGAGGTGGTTTAAAGAATGAAATTGACAATAGTGTCAAGGTAGGTTTGTAGGTGCTTAGCGAGCGTGAGTGTGGTGAGGGAGGAAAAGGATCAAGACCCAGAAGGGCTGTGGACGAGACGAGCTTTATAACCAGAGTCTGTGGGCACGGAGCGAGACAGACTTGAGTGGGAAAAAACAACAAGAAGAGCAAAGGCCAGGGGAAGCTGCCAGGGGTGTGGCTCAAGGGAGAGACACCAACCGGGCAACCTGGCAGAGAGTGGGTGGGCCATGATGGATTGTGTGGATGATGGGGGGCAAAACAGCAGCCAAGGCTGGGGCCTCTTTTCGGGGGCTCCAGCTGCAGAAGCAAGACAAACAAGAGAAAGAAGCGCAAAAGCCCAGGGATCATGGATCATGGGCCTCGAGGGCGCCAGTGCGCGATGCAGGGGTGGACCGTGATGGGGCCCACGATGGCTGTCTAGAATGCTAGCAGGTCGATGCTAAGGTAGCAGCTCCAGACGCCGGAAAAGCCACTCAATCAAAGGGAACGCGTGGGTGGCGCCTTGCTGCCGTGTTTATTTTAATCCGTCGAATGAGGTGCTGCAACGGCGAGATTGCCAGTGATTGCCCGTGATTGTGCGAGAAGGTATTATCGCATTGGAAGCCAGCAGGCAAGGCAAAGCGAGGGGACGGTGATAGGAGTGAATGGAAGCGATTGATGGCGGTTGAGTGTATGTGGTAACTGTCTGTGCGAGCGGGCGCTTGTGTTTGTGCCTGAGGCTGCAGGTTGCAGGCTGGAAGTCACTCGTATCGTACTCGTATGAGCCCACCCGGACATCAGCTCCATCATGCTTCGACTTCTCCTCTTTGCTTCTCCAGGCACAGGCGCAAGTAAGCTTCTATTGATCGACCCGACAGTTCCATATTGGGTCCCAAGTCTCTGCCCGCTCTGCTGTGCCCCGTGCTCCATCCATGATGCCCTCGCGCACTCTCCTGCTCCGTATCTCACGCCAGCCAGCCCGCAACAAGGCCCCCGACGGTCGATGGGACTGGACTTGGCGATGATCCGGTTCCAAGCGCCCCCCTTATCTTCACAACCTTGAAGTCGTTATGCTTGTACGCTCATCGCGGTCGATGAATCATGACTGGGCCAGGAAATTACCAGCTGCCAACTATCGCCGTTAGCTGCGTGCTAGCACGAGTAGTCGCGCTGTCCTGCGGGTTTTCCCCTGCCTTTGCCCCTGGCAGGCCATCTGATCAAGCATTCTGAGTGGCTCCGGGCCATGTTGGCGCTAATGCAGGAACCGAACCGTCTGTCAGCTTTCAATCAATCCCCTCGCCGCAGCCGGTAATTTTCGCATGACCAGCGATTGGCACGAGGAAGAATCCTTTGGGCATTGCTGAATGGCAATCGTTGCTGGAAACGGCATTTGCCTTCCTGTGCTAGCTAGCCATTGACTGATCTCGGGCGACGAGGATGGGATGGGATCTGACCTGATTTGCCACGACGCGACGGTAGAGGCCGAGTTCCGTCAATTACCGGAGAGAGGAAAAAGGAGGATCAAGCCCATGCGCCCATGCATGCAGGGGTGCGTATCTCTCGCAGCCTTTTTTGCCTGCTTGCCTATTCGAGCACCATCAATCTCTCGCTCACTCAAGCAATCAAGGTACCTATTATCTATCACCGGTCACGGCTCCCAAAGGCACAAAGACAATCATAGTACGCCGCCGAAACGAAGGAATCAAGATTACGGGGGCCTCGTCTATGTGTGAGCGTTTAAGTACGGAGTAGGATACGAAGCACTATTACCTAGGACGAGGCATAAACCGGCACTTGCAAGCAGCGCGGCTTCGGCTCCCAGCAAGAACATGGAAACGAGACGAAATCACGTGCTGCGTCGGGGACCCTGGAAGCGATGCACCACGATTAGACGGGCAGCAATGTCCGGGCTCCGCTTCTTCTTTGCTTCCACGAGGGTTCATTGCTTGGACTGCTGCCCATGGCCTGAGGACGCTGTTAATCTGCGACTCTGGCGGCGTTGCCGCTGATTCATGGTTTAATCGTTCGTATCTCGTTATCAGTCCTCTCAGCAGTTCAGCCTCCAGTATCAGCAGCACAGCCGCCGCGGAGCGACATCCAAGTGCCTGGCAGCTCCATGCTGTGCTCCGTCGGTGAGCCAAAACGCCCCCAAAGAGCCCACAGCACCGAAGCCCTCCAAAGCCCTAGCGAACCTGACCATCTCACCCACTGGACGCGCTGGCCATGCAATGGAACCTCATGCTCGATCCTGTCGCGCCGACGCCGAGCGACCCTCCGCTAATTTCCCGCCTCTCCACTCTGCTTCCAGGTTGCTGGCCACTCATTGTTGGCATCTCGGATGTTTTTTCTCTTCCGTTCTTGTCCCTCTCCTTTGGCCGTCCGTCTTGTCTCTTCGCTTGCAGACAGCAAAATAGGGGAGAGACACGCAAGAGAGACAGACAGCACGCATGTCTTGTGCGCCCAAGGCGAGGCAAGGGGCGTGACCCATGAAGGTCAGACATCCGGGTGTTGTGCTCCGTAATTCTGTATCTTACGACGGACTGTTGTTGTTATTGTTGCCCGCATGGTCTTACACCGTCTCATGGACGGTCCCAAAGTTGCCCGTTTTCATGTCGCCTGGCCCGGGGGGAAGGGGGGCTCATTGGGCAACGATCGTCGAGATTCCCCCTTGATCCCATCTCGATTGTGTTCAGCGATCCTGATCGACCGCTCTCTCTTTCTTTTTGCTTTCTGCGGACGTTCTGGTGTCTCGGACGGTTGCTGCGGGCCAATGTCTGGGCTGGCCGATCGCCGGACACGTCGGTCTACCTTGACTAATACTACACAGGACCATTCATGATGACTTTGAACGAGCAGTTCTGTCTGCGTCTTGCACGGTGTTGTTCGGACTATTTCGCACCATGACCCAGTCCTTGTATCTGTTTCTATAATTGCAGATCAAAGCATACTCGTATACGAGCGTTCGTGCCTTTCGATACGAAGCCCCGATGGAGCAAATCATGCTCGTATATCATCAGGTGGCTCACTTCGTACAATGTCGCCACCACGTTGCCCCGAGATGGATTCTTCATTCGAACGTGGTTGAATCTTCGCAGGCGAAAGCATCCACGAGGAACCCACAATCCGCCTGCAGGCACCAAAAACTGCTGGCCCCGTCTCCATCGTATAGAAGGGCAGCTATTGTATCTATGGAGTACCATCATGGGAATACGGAGTGATTAAGACACCACTAACGAAGGTGACTTGATATGTTGCCGTAATTACTCCTGCGATGGTGTTGGATCGGACCAGCTCCAGCCCGCCGCCAAAAAGCTTGACTCACCGTCTACTAGCAAAAGCTCCAGCAAATCGGCTCTTCCGCGCCGTCTCGCAGCATCAAACTGCTTGCACATGTATCACTCGAGAAGAAGTCTGATTGATACACGTACAGTACGGAGCGCGTAACCCAGTCTTGCTTGCTTCAAGTCCACTCTCAGCGCGCCTTATTACCTGTACATGCATGCGGTAATGACATTCTGTGTCTTATCAGACCGCAATGTGTGAAGAAGAACGTGAGGTTGCATCTGCCAATTTCCACCAATTTTACAACGACGGCCACGTTTTTGAACTTGTGCCGCGATGGGTAACACCGCTTGTTTCGGAAGGATGAGCTTGTGGTCCGATGTGGTTATGAATTTCACCTGAAGCTACCTACCAGCTTGGTTCCTCCGATAAGATGCAGGTATCCGGCGCTTATTAGTAGGAGCTGAGAGTGAAGGCAGTCGAGTGGCTGTGCTCTGAATGTAGGTTGGATCATTAATGATTGGAGAGATAGGGCCATTTCGACAAAATCACCGAGTCGCAGCACTGCATTCAGGCTCAATCGAATCTACGGCAAATATCGCTATTGCTACTAGAACCGACGACACTACCAGCTTGATTCCATCTCCCACGGGCCGATGCCATTATACGGACGATATTCAAAAAGCCGCAGCTGTCAACTATTACCAGCCCCAAGCCGTTTGAAGCAGTAAGATCTTTGCCTTCCGTCTTCTCTGAGACAAAAAGTCTCGCCTGTTACCTTGGAAGGCAAGACAAGTCTTGCGGTGGTGGTTCATCTTTATTTCGTCGGACCAACGTTCAGCGCTGATTCTCTGACGATGACAGGGCCCGCACGTTTCGGGTCAATGTCTGATGTCAATTCAATAGTCGGGTAACCATGGAAACTCGTCCGAACGACATGTTGAGTATCGGCCACAGTACCTTAGGTTACTACCTTCAAAACCCATCACCAGCCGCATTCGCCCTCGATCAAAGCAACCAGCTCGTTTGAGACGAACTATTTCCCACTGTGATGTCAAGTAGGTAAGAATATGACTCCCAATCCGCCACTACTCCGTCATTCGAGAAGCAACGATATGCTTCCATAACTCCCATCACATCAACCACAGAGGGGGAGCCAAAGCATTTGAGTGCTTATTCCGCCACCGGTTGAGAAGCCTCAACGTCTTACACCCGCCAGCCACTTACGGAGTCTGACATTCTTCAAGGCCCCTTCATGCAAAAATTGAAATCGCCATCTCATCTTTCATCTTCAAGAGATGTGCTCAACTTGTCCTGCAGAATATTCTCGCAAAGGGACACCAATTCGCAGCCTCGGCATTCGGCAAAAGAATATGCCCGCAAAGTACGGCAGAAAGAGGAGTGTTCGGGATTTCTGTTGCTCCAACTCCTCCTCACTTGCATTACTAATGACGTGGAAATCCCTTTTTGGTGCTTTTTGAGTGAACGAGTGCGGTCGCCTCATGATTGATCATGAAAGTGGGTTTGTGACGCAAGAAATGGCCTTCTTTAAAAGACAAAAGCCCCGACAAGAAATATCCCGTGTCCGTGAAAGTGACTGATCGTGAACTCATCTTTTTGGCTGTGAACAATCGTTACCCGTGAACTCATCGTCCATCTCATTTCATCAAATCAGACGGTCTTCCGAATACCACCAAAATGGCCACCACAATGCGCGCAGTTGGTACGCTCTCACAAACCATAATCTTCAACCTGAGAATACCATTGCACAGCACTAACCAAACGACACAGACATCAAAGGCGGAAAAGGCGAACGAGACGCCCTCTTCATCAACCCCGAAACCCCCAAGCCAACCCCGGCCCCAGGCCAGGCCATCGTCAAGATCGCCGCCTTCGGCATCAACCGCATGGACATCATCCAGCGCCGCGGCTTCTACCCCGTGCCCCCGCAGGCCCCCAAGACGCTCGGCGTCGAGTTCAGCGGCACCATCGAGTCCTTTGGCTCCGACGACGACGCCGCCAGGAACGGCTTCAAGGTCGGCGACGAGGTCTTTGGGCTGGCCTACGGAGGGGCGTATGCCGAGTACGTCGCCGTCAGCACAAAGATGCTGCTGCACAAGCCAAAGGCGCTGTCTCACGAGCAGTGCGCCGCCATCCCCGAGGCGTGGATCACGGCCACGCAGGCGCTGCATCTGGTGCTGGGCTTCGTGCAGGGGAAGAGCATCCTCTGGCACGCCGGCGCCTCGGGGGTCTCCGTCGCGGGCATCCAGCTGGCCAAGGCCGCCGGCGCATCGGAGATTTATGCCACGGCGGGTAGCCAGGAAAAGATCGACTTCATCACGGGCCAGCTCGGCGCCACTGCGGCCTTCAACTACAAGACGCAGGACTGGGTCAAGGAGATCAAGGACAAGACGGGTGGCAGGGGCGTCGACTACATCGTCGACTTCGTCGGCGGCGAATACTTCATGAAGAACCTCGACGTGGCGGCCCAGGACGGCAGCCTGCTCCTCTTGGGCACCCTGAGCGGAGGGCGGGCTCCCGATGCAGACATTGGCTTAATCCTGTACAAGCGCCTCCGTGTGCTGGGGAGCACTCTGCGGAGTCGCGATGAAGAGTATCAGGGTAAGTTGAGAGACAGGCTCGAGACGTATCTTGACGATTTCGCGTCAGGAAACTTCAAGATTTACCTCGACTTGGTGCTGCCTTGGGACAAGATTCAAGAGGCGCATGAGCACATGGAGAATGCAAGGAATTCCGGTAAGATTGTCTGCACCATTTCTTGAGCATTTTTGGGACCATATTTTCTCCCCTGTCGCAACTAGGAAGATAAGGAGAAGTAGTGAAAAAAATGAAGAATACAACCCTCGTCAACCTTGAGCACCTCTGCCATGTTATGGCGCGGTATCAGTGTTCTTTCAGCCACTTCAGCATCTGCTCGTATGCCGTGACTTGGGCATCCATGATGGCCGATTCCTGGTACTGGCCTGCGACTGCGAATCCTACTTCTCATCAGACAATGCCTTCATCGTGTTGTATAGGCGTAGACTTACCGTGCGGCACCCCGGGGTATACCTGCACCTCGTGCTCCAGATTGTCCCGCGTCATAATCTCTTCTCCAGCCTTGCGCACTTCATCCGTAAACAGGGCGTCGTTCTCAACGCAGACTAGACTCAATGGCGCTTGCAGATCCTTAAAGTCATCCGGAGTCACCGATGCGGCATGCGCCAGCGCTCCGGCTTTGATATGCGGCCCTTTCTTCACCATGCCCGACTCTTCATCGGCACCGCTATCATGAGAACCTTTGGCCAGCAGGAGGACGTAGCGGCCACCGACGCAGTACCCTGCTGCGTAAATGCCGCCGCCATATTTGATAGGGTCAGGATACTGTTCGTGGGCGGCCTCAATGACCTTGAGCAGTATGGGCATGATTTTGGACTCCGTCACACGCGCCAGCCACATGTCAATCATGAAGGACTTGGCCACCTCGACGGCCTTCAACTTGATTTGCTCAAGCAGCGACGTCGAGTTGTCCGCAAAATAGGCCTCCTTCCCTCCCGGAGCTGTCTCGCCGCCAAACATGTCCGGCATGAGGACGAGGAAGCCTTCGGAGGCATACATGTCGGCTTGGATCTGGTTATTGGTCGACTTGATGCCTGTCCCGCCGGTGAGGAGAAGGAGAAGCCGGGACGGTGTATGGGGATAGTCGGCTGGCTTGGAGATGTACACCTGGAGTTCATCGGGCATTAGATGAGGGTAGATGCACGAGCGTCTACGGAAGCTTCATTCCGGCCTGGACATACGTCGATGTCGTTGAGCTTGATGATTTCGCCGGTTGATCCCTGGCCGGCAGCTATGCATGCTGTGTTAGCGATGGGTGCACGCTTGGAGATGCGGATGCAGTGGCATTACGGGCTGGTCTGTCGGTCACGCAGTGCTCATGTTGGCCCATGGGCGAGCTTTCATCTACTGAAGCGTCTTCTTGCGCATCGCTCTCCGGCGCCCTGGTCGCATTCGGAAGCTCCGTCATTGCTGGTGATAGTAACAGAGGATAGACGGGAATGACAAAAGCAGCGGTTTGATAGATGAGGAAAGTGAAGCTACAAGAGGAGAAGTGATGATAAGGTACGGGACAGCTGACGTGTTTGCTTGTCCTGAGAGTCTGGCGCTAGGTTCAACGTCATGCGGTTTCGAGTGAGAGAAATGCGGAAGGGAGCGGCCAATGCTGCACTGTAAGCGGAAAATGTACCTGTGCGTTGAATTGGTGATTGGCGGAGCGTGAAAGTATCCCTGCCTGTACGCCTGGAAAGCGCAAACAAAGCTTGTATTTTTCTTGACATAGCTACAGAAGTGATTATATGAGATTTCCTCCATCAAAGTATCTCGAACATAGTCGCTGAATTAACCGATGTCGAAGCTATCTGCCTTGAAGAGAATGTTCACAGATATCTATTAGTGACACTTTACAACCCGTTGCCAAATGGTTGTCGTTGGGGTTGACTCGAGAGCTGCAAATTCCATACTTGACTGTCTGAGACGAATGGTACTACATAGACTCAGGGTATGGAGATCCCCAAGCAATGAACATGGCTGATTTCATTGATGACCTTCCGTTGCTCTTGTCGTGCTGCTTTATCAGAGAGGCAGACGACCAGTGTCGATACAACTTCTGGCAATACCCCGCTGACCCCGCCGTCACGTGACGACTCGCCGCCTCTCAACGCGTAAAGCGAAACGCGTCGCGGGTTTGTCAGGACCTGCGCCTGGTGCCTAGCAGGTATTTGGTAGTGCACGAATCTCGCAGCTTGTGTGCCGGTGCCATACCAACCAAGTTTTGTCAAGCTTCACTTCTGCAGACGGACGGCATCACGACATCAGCCAAAATGGACGCCGAATCAGCATTATCACGGGGCTGCATCGCGTAAGTCCATACCAAAAGGCGTCAAGCTGAACCTCCACTGATCCAAGTCCGCAGGGCCATCTTCAATGATCCCGATCAGGCCGCAAAGCAATTCCCCGTGCCCGTGATGCAGTGCCTGCAAATCAAGCAGATGGCGCCGTCAGGGCAGGGCGGCGATAGGTATCGACTGGTCATGAGCGATGGAGTCAATTACGTCCAGACCATGCTCGCTACCCAGGCCAACCATGTCATTCACGACAACAAGCTCGAGAGGGGCTGCCTGACCCGAGTCAAGCAGTATACGCCCAACAACTTGAAGGGAAAGAAGTAAGAAAGAACAGTCATCAATGCGCTACGTCTGACAGAAAACGGCTGACACAATGGGATAGCATCCTCGTCATCCTAGACCTCGAAGTCATCGAGTCGCTCGGCGTGCACGAGAAGATTGGTGACCCGGTGGTCCTTGAACCCAGAGCGGCCGAGACGACAATTGCTGGAAACGACTTTTACGGAGCGAAGAAGGAGGAAACAGATGTCAAGCCACAGATGCAGCAGCTTCAGTCCGCGCCATCAAGATCAGCCACGCACTCTGGTGCCAACATATACCCCATCGAGGCCCTGTCGCCCTTCTCCAGCAAATGGACCATCAAGGCTCGCGTGACGTTCAAGTCCGACATCAAGACTTGGCACAAGCCGACCGGAGAAGGAAAGCTGTTCAGTGTCAACCTCCTGGACGAGAGTGGCGAGATCAAGGCGACGGGCTTCAACGATCAGTGCGACGCCTTTTATGACATTCTTCAGGAGGGGTCGGTCTACTACATCTCTAGTCCCTGCAGGGTCTCTCTGGCCAAGAAGCAGTTCAGCAACCTACCAAACGACTACGAGCTTGCGTTTGAGCGCGAGACGGTCATCGAGAAGGCGGAGGACCAGAGCAATGTGCCCCAGCTCAGGTTCAACTTCTGCACCATCCAAGAGCTGCAGAGCGTGGAAAAGGACAGCACCGTCGATGTGATTGGTGTCCTGAAGGAGGTGGCAGAGGTCACTGAGATCACGTCAAAGAAGGATGGCCGACCCTTCCAGAAGCGTGAACTCACCCTGGTGGACGACACCGGCTACTCAGTGCGCGTCACAATCTGGGGCAAGACGGCAAGCTCTTTTGACGCCAACCCAGAATCCGTCGTGGCCTTCAAGGGCACCAAGGTGTCAGACTTTGGCGGCAAGAGCTTGAGTCTGCTCTCGTCGGGAACCATGACTGTTGATCCCGACATCCCTGATGCCTACCGCCTCAAGGGATGGTACGACTCAGTCGGCCGAACAGACACCTTTGCCACCCATCAGAACCTGGCTGGCGTGGCTGGTGCAACTGGCCGAAAGGAGGAGATCAAGACGATCGCCCAAGTAAAGGACGAGAACCTCGGCGTGGACGACCAGGCGTACTACTCGATCAAAGCCACCATTGTCTTTGTCAAGCAGGACAGCTTTTGCTATCCTGCTTGCTCCAATCAGGGATGCAACAAAAAGGTGACACCGATGCCGGATGGTACATGGCAGTGCGAGAAGTGCAGCGAATCACACGACAAGCCAGACTACCGCTACATCATGCAGCTCAACGTGGCAGATCACACAAGCCATCAGTGGCTGAGCTGCTTCGACGACACCGGCAGGATCATAGTGGGCATGTCTGCCAACGAGCTGATGGAGCTCAAGGAGAATGACGATGCCAAGTTCATGGCCGCGTTTGAGGCAGTCAACTGCAAGAAGCTCATGTTCAGATGCAGAGCCAAGATGGACAACTTTGGTGATACTCAGAGGTATGTTCATAGCCCCCGGCGAGAGTTTAATCCAAGCTTGGGAGACAGCGACTGACAAAGCGTTTAGGGTGCGATATCAAGTCATGAGTGCTTCGTTAATAGACTACAAGTCAGAGGGCCACAAATTGGTGGAGTTGATCAAGCAGTTCAACATTTAACTGAGTTGCCTTGGTGCGCAATGTATACGACTATGAATGAGGCTTTCTTGGGCGAGAAGGTTGAACGACCAACCTGGAGATTTTGTGGAAAAGGACAACTGTTGTAACTAGTAGGGAGCTGCCTCATGAAGCAGCTGGGGATATGGGAACGGCGAATTTAACGAGCTGTTGCTGCATGTCCGAGGTATCTACGAATGCAGCTATGCACGTGACGAGAGACGAGCGAGGTGCATGAGATGCCAAGATTCGTCAACAATCTGCTCCGTGACCAATCGAACACGCAGGCCAGGAACAGATGGGTGGCCGACACTGTGCCCTTGTGCGCCGCTCTGGCTGTCTTCCGCCAGTTGGAGCAATCCTGCTCGCACTTTGTTGGTGGTGCAGTTGCTTGTCAAAAGCGGCAGCCTGCATCCAGTGTTGCCCCCCTTTGCGGTCCGAGAAAGGAAGCTGGGGGATGACAATGGCACAAGGGACAGATGGTTGCGTGAGGAGGATTCGATGAAGCAGGTTGGGGTTCATACGGAGTACTTTCAAGTTCTTGCTTGGGCGCTGCTAGCTTGGGGGGAGAGATGTGTGAGATGCTGTTGTGAGGTTAGGGCGGCGTGGCGCCCAGCCACCACGTTGTGCGGTTCCTGATCCCGGGATATTTATCTATGAGATGAGATTTCTTGGAGATGGACGACCATGAGTGGTTTGGTAGAACTCGAGGGTAGACTTGTTCATCCTAGTAAATACCCAGCAAAGGAAGTATGAAAGGGATCGTCTTGACATCACTATAGAACCCTCACGAATCAGACAAAGAGGGGAAAAGATGGGGGGCCAGCGCTTTAGCAACAGGCATTGAAATCATGGATGCCTCGTAGAAAGTCACAGTGACGGAGCTCGTTTCTTTTCTTAGCCCTTTTGCCGTTGGGTGTGGCAGCTGTGCTAGGCTCGCGCCGTCGCGAGAAAAAGAGGCTTGATGGCGGCTGTCTAAAATGCCTCTTTGTTTGTCTCTTGATGGATTCACATGACGGCTGGAGTCTGGCTACGAGTCTATGGGGAACCCACGATAGATAATAAAAAGTCAGCACATGATGCTTTGGCGTTCTATGGATATTTTACATTTGCTCAAGAAGCGGGCAGTACATAGGCATGAAACGTTGTTCTGGTGGTCTTGATGGGATGGTGTGGCAGTGGTCTAACAGCTGAGCGGGAGGTGGAGGCGCTGCTGCATCTGCACCTGTTTTGCATATTCCCTGCGGCATGAAGAATCTGAGCTGAAGAGTCCTAGTCGTGCCTATGCTTGCAGCTGCATGTGTTTCATCAGAGACTGACTGATACTACTAGGTATTATCGGCAAATACACAACTTGGAGATGGTTCTCAGCAGTTGAATCTACTGGAATCAATTACAGGCACAAGATCCGCTAAATCGTGGCGTCAGCGGCCGACCGGCGCCGTCGCTCCCGCCAGAGACGGGCCCCCGATGTCTGATTTGACGGCTGCAGTCCCGGCTAATCCAGCTTGTATGCAAACAAGTCGCAAAGGGGAAAAGCGACGATGCTGTTCTTCTGTGCTGCTGTGTATGTCTGCAAATCTGCAAAGCTGAACAGGTATCAGGTGTCAGGTATCAGGTACGGCCTCCACAAGATGACACTGTATCCTACCTGGGCCCAAGTCAGCACAGCATGTGGGTGGTGGCACTCGCTATACTCGTAGCATCGCCCCGCCCTCGTCGTCAGACCAGCGCCGTTTCGATTCCTGCCTCCTCCATCGACTTCACGCATCGACTCCCCCATCGCCCGTCACATCGGATCCCCATTCCAGCTGCTTTCCGAACGCTGCTGTGGTTGCCAAAGGACGGCGTCTCGCTCCATCACCATCACCATCGCCTTGCCCTGCCCTGCTTGGTTGCTTCTCTCCCCGGCGCTCGACGAATCGCATCCGCCATGTGCCAGCGGTCCGTCGTCACCGTGCCACCCCCTGCATCGTGAACCTTGCGAATCGAACAAAAACCGAGCTTTTGGGGATCTGCACCAAGGCTGGCGGCCACGGGGGGGCCCAGCTGCTGCCACTGTCACTCACTGCCAGGTCCTCTCACCAACCACCTGGTCGCTTTTTTCTCTCTCCTTCTCTTTTCCTTCTTTCCAAGTGTTTCTGCCTTGCGCCTTTCATTCGTCCCTCACGCTTCGTTTCTTTGTTCGCCGAGCACCGCGATTCCCTTCCTTTTGGCTTCTTGCTCGCTCTTCCGCCCGCTGTGTCCAATCACCCGCTCGACAGCGTCTCACCCGTCGCCTCAGCACTTGCGCTCCGGCCCTTTGGCGGCCAGCTGTACGGCACGAGTTTCATCCAGTTGCTTTGATTTGAAACTTCTTTCATTCTTCCGTTCCTTGGAGGGGGGGAGAGAGGACCCGTTGACGCAGGCTCAGCCCAGGTGCCTCAGCTTATTACCTGCGTCTGCTGGCCTTGTCGCCTCGGATTGGCCGTCGACATCCTGGGACCCAGCAGCACCCTCTCGATCGCCTCGCAAATCACCATCGCTGGCCGGCCACTCACGAGCGCGCCGCAGTCTGATCTCGATTAGCTGGCTGCTCACCAACTGCGGCGCCCTGTCCAGGCCAGCGCATTCTACTTGTCCATCACCATGCAAAGAGGCCCCTGCCTCAACCGCGCCGCCGCCACGTAGTCCGTGAATTTCTACCAACTACTGGCAGCCTGTGCTTCCTCTGCCAGCTCGAAGCCTGCTCGCAAGCCCCTGCTATTGGCAACACTTTTCGAGATTTGAACGATGGCGGCGCTTCAGATGAAAGGCAGCCCTATGCCTGAGACTGCGGCTCCGCGCCAGTTCAAGAAGCACCGGGTTCTGCCGCGGCCGCTCAACGACCAGGCGCACGATGGCTCCAGGCGCAATTCCAACCTGACCAGCGGAGTGCTGGTGCCCAGAAGCTCGACACCTCACCCCATCATCGTTTCGCAGCCTTTGAAGCACCAGCTCCGAAGAATAGGCACAGGGCCTGACCTGCCTCCAACGCCGCCCGCGCAGTCCAACGCCTCCTCGAGCAGCCGCTCCGCCGCCGCCCCGAGCCCGACGAGCACCGAAGATAGCGTCAGGCTACCGAGCATCGTCGCGAACCGACCGCCAGCCACTCCGCCTGACCAGCGCAACCCCCCGACGCCAGATGTCACCCCGCCGCACCCCTCAAGCCACACCAAGTCTATGCCGCGTCCGAGCATAAAGGGCCGCAATACTTCGGGAAGCACCATGGGCCCGGAGTCGAGGGCCGAGTCTTTCATTACCGCCCGCGAGGAAGTGACGTCTTCGGAGGATGAGGCAGGGAGGGCTGCCGGATGGCATCGCGGGGATTCCGTAGCCTCGCAAACAACCGTCATCATACCCGCCAGCAGGGCTGCTTTTGATGATGACGATGATGCGGCACGCACAGCGACTCCTTCAGACAGGACGCCTACGAATTATGGAGGACGAGGAGATGGCGATGGCACACCAAAGGGCAAGGCCAAAGCTGCCGTACCTTTCGACAGACAAACCACAACTTTCCGAGATGGACATTCTGGGGATGCCCGCCTGTCGAGCGTAATAATGTCACAGCAGAGCCAGCAGCAACGACGGTCACCAAGAGTGTCGCGGCCGATATTGCACCACAACGATGTCATCCAAGATGAGGTGTCTGTTGCGCCTACAGACGCCACGAAAGCCGTGCGCAACATGCGACTTGACGAAGCAGCACCTGTAATTTCGTCATCAAAGAACCCTCATGATGATCAGAACGCTGCCAAGTTGGCTCATCCGCAGGTCGTGGTCGCGGCCAAACGAGACCGTCCGTTGAGCACATCCAGCCAAGCCACATCAATCGTTGAAGTCGTCCTGGTGGACGGACCGCCCAAAAGAGAAAGAAAGCTGCGCCATATGCGAAAATTGAGTACTTTGAGAAATGCTGCTGATAACACAGGGGAGCCCGGCCTGGCCGCCCATTCCAAGGACGTGCAAGAAGAAGCTTCTTTTAAGGTCCCCAAGGTCCCGCAGAGTCCGAAACTGGATTCGTATGATCGCGAAAGCCACGTCTCAACGACGGCACACTCGACGAACCCTCCGCCCATCTCTAGCAGGACTGCGAGACGAGAGATATGGAAGAGTGGCGCTATTCCGGTCGTTATCGTCCCTGATCGGCGATCTTCGAGAGGTCCCAAGAGCAGGGAGCCATCCCTCCGATCCACATCCAGCAAGCACTCGGACAAGTCCAAGAGCGTCAGGTCTGTCCCTGCTCGCTCTCCCTCTTCATCTGCGACTTCAAGCTCCGGGCCTGTCTTTGAACGCCCTGCCCGCCGGAGTCGCGCGTACTCCGAGTCGGATGGATCTGTGCGGACGATGGACTTTCCTCCCACGATCCCGCAGCGGTCTTCATCACTGTCCGCCCCAACGAGCCGCAACATTTCCAGGGCTGCCTCGGTGACTGGTGTCTCAGTCACCGCCAGCAGTGTCAGGGTGCACGTCGCCGAGGTTGAGGAGCAGGCCATCTCCCGGTTCAGCCAGGAGGTGCACATCATTTGCCCTAGCACGCCTTCGCTACCCCCGGCATCCCCAGAGATGAAGCCCTTGGAAAGGGAGGAGACAGTGAATGGCCATGGCATTGAACAGCACGATGACGTGCTCTCGGTGAAGAGGATCCCTCTGCGGAACACGCCCTTCTCCGTAGCGTCTATGGAAACGTGCGCAACAGCGCCTGAGCTGTCAGAGGCTCTCGCTATCCACATGTTTCCTCACCAAAACTCCTCGGTCGTCATGGTAGACCATTCAGCTCGGCCATCAGAGGCGGCGCCAGCCAAGCACGTATCCAGCCCTCCGAACTCGATGGTGCATCTGTACGAGCAGAAACCCGCGACTCCTCTCCAGAGGAGGTTCTCCTCGCCTGCGGTCGATTCACCTCTGCGCAACCCGCGCGCTCCACCTCAACCGCCATCCCACCCACCTGCGATCAACTTCATTCCCGCCACGCCTTCAGGCATGACACCTGCGGCCGAGCGAGCCATTCTCCAAGGCAACTATTTTGAGTCGTTGAACGAGAAGCCTCCTCGACGGGCTTCCATTGTCAGAAGAGCATTCAGCCGACGACGCCATTCTATCGACTACGTGCCGACTTCGCGGGGCTCGGGCTTCCTAGCCAGGGCCTTTTCTCTCTCGCGCAGGAACCGCGATGATAGCGACATCTCACTCTACAGAGACAACGATAGGCCGACCGAGGAGGACAAGCTGCACCCGTTCTGGCGCCCACAGTGGATCAGCGATGAGGATTCGGAGCCCTGGGACGATGACGAGGAACGAAGCGACGACGAAGATGAGGACGATGAAGTCTTTCGATACCCTCCCGTGGACAATCGTCCCCGAAGGCACACCAGGAGCTTCGGCCAGAAGGTGAAGCAGACCCTTTCACTCTTGCCATCCCGAGAGTATCATGTGGACGACGTGCACGGACCCCAGCGGCGAACGATTCGAAGGACATCGAGCGGCAATTTGCGAATCGTGCGACGCAAGGTTAGCTCCGAGTCAATGGGGCGGAGGCAGAGCCCGGGTTGGAATGTGAATGAAGAACCTCGCAAAGGGTTCTGGCGGCGACGAAGCATCAGCCGAGGCGGTATGGGCTCACGGCGGTTTTCCATTGGAGGCAAGTTGGGCGAAATCCAAAACATCCCCCTGATGATTAGCGAGCGACGACGTGAGAAACGGTCACAGCGACTTCGACAAATGATTAGCGCTCCGAAGGAGGTTCGAGACAATGTTGGCGAGGTCATTATTCGTGGCAACGGCCTGGTTCAAGCAGACACAGCTCGACGGTTTTGAAGCAAGTGGTGAAGAACTTGGGGCCATTGCTTCTCTCGTCCTTTTTTGTTTTCTATTTTCTTTTCTTTTTACGACCTTTTCGCATGCAAGCAATGACGACTGCGAAGAACGACTGGATTTCGAAGACGAACGATTTCGAAGACGAAATGATGGGACACATGGGTAGATGACCAACGATTTGCGTTACGATAATACTGCAACGACTGACGATTTTGACGACTGCCTTGGAAGAGGGAATGCCACAGCTTGCGCTTGTGGCTCTCTCCCGCTTTCTCCAACAAAGGGGAACTTGGGTCCAAAAGGCTATATGAAGTGCTTTTGAATTGCGACGTCTCGATTTAATATATGCTCTCCTCAGGATTTCTATTTTGACCTATGGGCTACGCTTTGAGTCACGCTTGTTTTTTTGCCTCAGTTCTCCTTTCATGGTTTCCTGTTTTCTTTTTTACTTTTTCATGTTGCCGGTCAAAATTGGACCTTGCACGAAGAAACACGGAATTTTCAAAGACTGGGGATGCTAGATTTGATTGCTTTTTTTTAAGCCATTTCCCTTTTCCCTTCCCAGGCATGGACGATTTGAAAATGAATGAGAAGCCTTTTCTTCTTCTTTGTGTGTTGCTCTTGCTTTCGCCGTCTTTTCCTTATGCGAACCTGATTGTGTCTGTCAGTGTTGATGTTGGATGTATCATAGAAGATGTAGGTCAATGAGAGATGGATGGGGGAGATATCTGAGCTTTGATGATGTCGTTACATTTGCTGGCAATGAATGACCGTCTTGTGCAACCTTCTCATATTAAAGCGAGGTCAACTTTTGAAGTGCTTTGCTGCGAAGGCGAGCTTTCTGAATTCTGATGCAAGAGCTTTTTCAAACTATAGACATGCGTTCCATCCTTTCATTCTAGTGAAACAGGTGTATATGCTCTCAACTGATCAAAAAGGAAAAAGAAAAGAAACAAAACTCCTCAGTTGCGCCAATTATTAACCCTCATTCTCGAAATAGACATAAAAACATCCTGCAAACAACCATTAACCCCACAACGACCCCTTCACACCCTTAGAACACATCACCGCCTATCCATCCCAGGCGCAGGAGGCGGACCCCCCGCAGGGAACCCAGGCGGCGGAAACGAGTGCTGCCCCGGCGGAGGCACGGGCATGCCGGGCATGCCGGGGAAGCTCGGCGGCGGGAGACCGCCGGGAGCAGCAGCGGGGGCACCGGGGGCTCCCGGAGGCGGGAAGGGGGGCAGGCCGGCGGGCGGAGGGAAGGGCAGGCCGTTGGGGGGCATCGGGGGCATTCCGTTGGGGCCGGGGGGGAAGGGGGGCATGCCGGGGATGCCGATGCCGCGGCCGCCAGGAGGGGCTGTTTTTGTATAGGTCAGTAAAAGCGTGTTGTGCAAAGGAGGTTAGAGATAGGGTGGGATGGGACGTACGTGGGAGGCCGGCGGGGAATTGGCCGGGAGGAGCGCCGGGCATGCCTGGGAATGGGGGAGGGATGCCTAGATGGAAGACACTTTGTGTTAGCTTTTCTATCCCTTCCTTCTTTCTTTCTCCCTTGTAGTGGTCGAGTACACGACGGGGCGTTGGAAAAAAAGCCCATCGTCGTGGTCGTATTTTGGGGGGAAGCGGTTGAGCGTGATGTCGCATGATTTACCTCCGGGGAAGCCAAACGCAGGGAATCCCTGGCCGGGCTGGTTCTGGAGAAGCATCGGGTTCGCGTGGGCCTGGCCCTCGGCGGCGTACGAGGAAGTGATGGAGTCAATGACCGACTGCGCCTTTTCGTGTCCGATTTCTATAGAAGAGGCCGCGTCTTGTTGTCAGTGGCGAAGAAAGAGAGAGTTGACAGAGGAGGAGGAGGAGGCAGACTCACGCTGGTAGTAGTCTACCACGTTGCGCAGGTGGTTTCGGCCGCTGTTGTGAGCCTTGCGCACGGACATGGAGTCGTGCGTGAGGTAGACATCGCAGTAGTCGCCTTTTCGCAAGTTGAAAGGTTAGATGGGGGGAGGCGAGCGCGTTTCGGCGATGGGGAGATGTGGACGTACAGAAGACTGTTGTTGCGATGGGTTAGCTTTTGCATCAATTGAGAAAGGGGGGAGACATCTTTGGGGTGTGATTGGGGATAGAGGAACATACACTTGGGCATCGTGGCTATGGATCGATCGTTCCGTTGCAAACAGGCTGCTTGGAGAAATGCGACAGGATCAAAGCAAGTTGGCGGCTATGCAGAATGAATGAAGTTATGAAGCAAAAGATTCCAAGGCTGAGTCCCTCCGTCCCTTGTCCAAAACGCCGACAAGGCTGCCCCACACGTGACGCCGAGCTTATCGACCAGCTATGTGATTGGCCAGCGCTACCCTCTTTATCGATTTCCTCAGCCACAGCAGCCGCGCCCCCCACAAACGCGACACCTGTTGTCTTTCTGCGGCTGGTGCCAATTGGAGGGACGCTTCGAAGTAAAGGTAAAGCCAGGGTGGTCTCGAAACTGGTGAACCTGAATCGCATCAACTCGACCATCGACGAACACCAAAAGCTCGGCCAATTCGTCAGCCCCCCCGAGACGAATTTCAACGCAACGAGACATACAGACCGGATAAACCCTCAGAGAAAACACACGAACCAGGAGGGCAAATGGCGCACACGGCCTTTTCGCCCATGCAGTGGCTCTGCAGCCTCCTGCTCCTCGCCAGCGCCGCCAGCGCCCTCAAGTTCGACCTGGTCGCGCACACGGGCGGCGAGAGCCTCAAGAAGGAGCGGTGCATCCGCAACTTTGTGGGCAGCGACACGCTCGTCGTCGTGACGTCGACCGTGGACGGGTACAAGGGCGACGGCATGGTGGTCAACATTCATGTATGTTCAGGAAATCAGAGGGGAGCTGTGGAGGGATGACAAGAAGAGCTGACGAGAGATTGATGAATGATGAAAATAGGTCCGTGATGCCATTGGAAACGAATACGGTCGCGCAAAGGACGTTGCTGGCGAGTCGAGGATCGTGTTTACTTCGCATGCGGACGCTGCGTTTGACGTTTGCTTTGAAAACCTCATGGTCGGCCGTACGTTGAAACTCCCCCCCTTAAAATCCTCCCATCTTACATCCAGCATACCGGACACTACATAGACTAACCCATTCATTCTTCCAACACAGCCAACAAGCCCGCCATCAACCTCCGCACAGTCGAGCTAGACATCGACATCGGCGCCGACGCAAAGGACTGGTCCGCCATCCAGGCCACCGAGAAGCTCAAGCCCGTCGAGGCCGAGCTGCGCCGCATCGAGGAGCTCACCGCCGAGGTCGTCCACGAGATGGAGTACCTGCGCCAGCGCGAGCAGCGGCTGCGCGACACAAACGAGAGCACCAACAACCGCGTCAAATGGTTCGGCGTCGGCACCACCTGGCTGCTCGTCATCCTGTGGGCGTGGCAGATTATGTACCTGAGGGCGTACTTTAGGTCCAAGCACTTGATCTAAATTGCCCTGAGAAAGACGGGGGAAAATGGTTTGGTCTTTGGGTTTTTGGAGGTTGGCTTCGCCTTTTTTGCAGTGGGAGGGGAAAAGGGGGCGAGCAAGATGATGAGGGAGAAAAGAGAAGAAAGAAGAGCGTTTGTTTTTCTTTTGTGTGGAAGAGCATTAGAGCGTTTTTCATCATCGCCTCCTTCTTTTTTGCGTAGGTTGGCAATCCGGATAAAGGAGGGGGGAAGAGAAGGCGGTCTATGCCGGCGTTTGTGATATCATGATGCACGACCCATTCGGGATGAGGAGGATAAACAAAAGAGGAATTAGGAGAGAGAGACCTTGAAAACCTCGAAACATAAAATCTCATGCATTCTGCCGCATAACCCTCGACCTGTTGCTTTGAACCTACGTACATCCCTAGCGGACAATATCTCTCCTCAGCAAATTCTTCCTGAAGGAACGCCAAAAACAAAACTCCAGATATGCCCAAACAACGCCTCAACAGCGAAAGACAAAAGAGGTGCGACGGTCAGCTCACGGCCACTGCCGTTCTCATTTCGAAAGAAAGAAGAAGAATAGGGGGTAGATACAACGTGAACGCTTCGACTATCCTCACTTTTCGCCCTATTCTCCATTCATCTTCTTCCTCGCCACCAACTTCGCCTCTCATCCACACGTCAAGCCTCGCAGCCTCCACCCTTCCCTTTTCCCAATGCAATGGGTATATAAGTCCTCCACCCCAATGGTGCTTCTGCCAGCCAGCCCGCCCAAGAGAAGGACCAACCGTCTAGAGGTTTGAAAAGAGAAAACAGACCAAGAGAGAAATCATCAAACGCGAGTTGGAGCAACTGAACCGCCAAAAGAACCCCATCAACCGAACCGACCGCCTACCCACGATGGCAATGAATAAAGGAGAGAAAAAAAGAAGAAGAAAAGAAAGGCTGTCTCAAATCAAACCGAGCGCCTTGCCGCCTCGTCTCGTCATCAGTACGTCTCATGAAAAAGGAAAGAGAGAAAAAGATCAGATGCAGAATCCGTGGAGGGCCCTCGAGAAGAGCTCGTGCAAAAGGAGGGAGGAAAGGAGGTGCTGCCAAGGGTATCATGAAGGAAGCAGGCGAATGAAACAGGCTCAATAAGATGGCTGCGATGCGAAAACAGAGAGACGCATCTCCAATCTGCCTCATCATCCACCTCCCTCGGGCAATATGCTGCTCAAGCTTCGCAACACCATCACCATGGGCAGATCCCTCGTCCCCGCCCTCTTCCTCTCCCTCTCTTCTCGCTCTTTTAGCCTCACGGCGCTCAGAGCCAGGACTCGGTCTGCCTCCTTGCCCGCGACCTTGACCCGTTGCTCCAGCTTGTGGACGTTGTCTGCTAGCTGATCTACTTCGAATTCCAGGGAAGATTGGATTTGCCGTAACCGCGCTTGTGTCTGCGATCGTATGCTTGCAAAGCTGTTGGTTTCGTCGACAAGAAAGCCTCTGATTTTGCCTTCTTCTGGGTCCAACAGATCAAAGTCGGGTAGGGTGATTGTGTCTGCGTCCTTCTCTCGTGCGGTGAATAGAGGTGGTTGTTCCGGAGGTGGTTTTCGTATTGCCAGCCATGCCTTCTTCTCTTCTTGTAGTCTAGATTCCAGTCAGCGTCTATACTGAGGTGAACATGTTGAAAGTGACTCGCCTCTTGATTCTTGCCTGCAGTGCCGCCAATTTCTCGTCCAGCTCGGCATTCCGAGGATTCGGTTTCATTACGACGGGCGCTTTAGGCGCATGGTCTTCCCTGTTGAACCAGTCCGAAAACTCTGATCTTGTAGCAAAATCCTTGAGCAGCTGATCTTGAATCGCGCGAGCTGGAATCGAACCAAGTCAGCACAACTGATCGCGAGATAAACCAAGTCAAAAAAGATCCCACCTCCAAGGACGGCGCCAGAGTTGGCAGTGCCGCGCGGCTTGGCCGACAGCGCTCGTTCACCGCACCATATCAACAGCTGCTTCATCCGCCGCGGCTCCAGCAGATCCGCTTCAATGTGCTTGTAAAACGCAGAGGTGCTGACTTCGCGATGGGGAATAGCCGCCTGTCCGCTCTCGATCAGCGAGCTGGCCCTCCGTCCGCGAGACCCTAGACTGCTTCTTCGGCTCCCGTTGGCCCCCTTCTTCCGCATTTCCTTGTTCCGGTTAATGATGGGCGTGTCGCTCATTGGCAGCGCAATCTTGGTGGGCCCTGGAGCCGCCTCGTGCACTGGCGACTCTGCCATTGATCCATCTCCCTCTTCCTCCTCTGCCACCCGCGGCGGCGCCTTGGGCTTTGGTGCCTTCTTGGTGCGGACCTGAGTGGTTGTGGAGCCATTGGTCCGCGGCGGAGCCTGCTGCTCCTCAAAGCCAGCATCGTCGTTTGATAGCCGTGAGCTCTTCCTCGTTCCCTTCTTCGAGACCTTGACGGGCGGCTCGTCCTGAAGCGCGTCGTTTGCCGCTTTTCGCCGTGAGGACGACTTCTTCGTTGCCGTCGTCGTCGTCGTCGTCGCTGCCGCAATCAGATCCACCTGCTCATCACTTCCAATCGATTCCCTCGCCGCCCGCTCCCTCGCCGCAACAGCCGCCGCAGAGGGCCTCCCTCTCAACGATTTCCTCACAGGAAGCGCAACCGGGTCCTCGGTTTTCGGCTTTTTCGACTTCCGTACGAATTGAAAATCATCATCTTGTTCGTAATCCGCGGCTAATTATGCGTCAAAGTCAGTATGGCCTTGTCCTCTTTCTCGTACCGCCTTTCGTATCCACATCCCCCTCCTCTCCGCTCATATCTTCTCCTCCTCTTCCTTTTCTCGAGCAAAAAACATAGGAAAGGGCCAAAACGAACCCGGCTGGCGCTTTGATCGGCGCACTGGCTGGTCGCTCATGCTAAGAAGTTCCAGCGGCTGTCGAAGAGTTACGAGAGTCGTCATCGATGGCTTCTTCGGAAGCTCCCCTGAATGGATCGCATGAGATGTTTTTCCGAAGAGGAGAGGATGTCGGTCTCGCCAGACGCGGCGCTCGTGCCTGCCAGGGCCGAATGGGCGCAAAGGAGAAAAATACAATGCTCGTCGTCGGGCGGTCAAAAATGTCGCGTGCTCGCTTTTCCGGGTGGAGGAGGTTGAAAGAGGAGACCAAGCTTCTCAGCCTTGTCGCGTCAAATGCCTGCGCGCGTTTCGCTCGTCCGGCGCATCGAGACCGCGCAATCGCAGAGGGAGAAGGTGTCCGTCACGCGGTGCGAAAGGCTGCAGGGAAATCCGGCCGTATCAATGATGCGCTTGCGCTGCTGCGGTCGTGCCGGGCCGAGGAGTCGAGGGTTGATCGTCGAGAGACCGCCAAAGTGTTTCTTTCTCTCTTTGGCTGGTTGTGTTTACTTTTAGGATCATGGGCGGAAGAGGTATGGTTTTCCAAGACAATGCGCTAGGCTTGATTGGGACAGCACTACCCCACCCCCTCCGTCTCACTGATACGACATTTGATTGGCTGGTGGAGCTTGTGAGAAATACGACATTTGATTGGCTGGTGGAGCTTGTGAGAATGACACCAGCTCGGCTCGTCATAAGGTATCTAGTATCTGAGCACTTCCAACATCATTGCCCAACACTCTCGACGATTGATTGTCAAATCCTCACCAAATGTAGCAGATCACAGTCCGAGATGCAGTAGCAGTAATCCTGTTTATTAAGCACAATACAATCATCGATGCATTGACCCGGCTGCCAGGCCATGTAGCTTCCGTTTCTCGCTAGCTACAGAGCATCTTGAAAATCAAACCCGAAAACACCAAGAGTACATCATCCCCCTTGACGGTACCGTAATCACCCAAAACGCCGTCAAACTCAACAAGGATCCGTCCAAGCCCAACACCTTTTCATGTGTGTATACCTTACCGTGCCTTGCCACTATTTACGTACATTGTAAAGGAATATCGGGGAAGAGAAAAGTGTGCGAAGTGAAGAGCCCGGGAGGGAGAGCCGGGTAATGGCCAAGGCACCGCTTACAACCACAAGTGGTGCGGGAAGGGGCCGACAAATCAAAAGGAAAAGCATTGACAGCATCTTCATGATGCTGTCCAGCAACCCACCCCAAACACAAAACCCCCGCCGTCTCTTTTGCCGTGGACCCTTTTTGAAGAAAAAGGAAACTTATACAAGGGAAATGTTGTACCGGATGCATGTTGCTCCGCCATGAACCGCGTATATGCTCAATCAGATCTCGTAACTGGCTCTATCGACCGAGCTGTTCTCTGCTAAGAGAAACGGCGGTTGACACCTTGGCCAGCCATGACACCCTGGGGGCCAGGCATGGGGGCGGCCATGCCATACGGGTTGATCTGAGGGTTGTAGGGCTCAACGACTTGAGACATGAAGGCTCCGTGAAGTCCTTGTTGTTGAGTAACGGGACAGTCTTTGTGGGCAAGCAGGAGAGTCTTCAGATTGACAACTTCCTCACGTAGCTGCGTGATTTGTTGGGTCAAAGCTTCGTTCTCACTGCTGAACACCTCCACCTTGGTCTGGAGGTTGGCAAGCCACTGCTTCTTGCGCTGCCGACATTTGAGAGCCGCCACACTAGAGAGGAGTCAGCGTCTATCCTGTTGAATCCAGATACAAGGGTCACTCATGACAAGAGAACAAGATACATACCGATTACGTTCCAGGAAGTTCTTACGCTTCTCCTCGTCTGTCATCTTTGACTTTCCATTTCCATTCTCGTCAAACTTGGAATCTGCATCGTCGTCGGAGTGATCCTCATCATCTCCGTTGCTGCTAGGCGCGCCACTGCTGGCTTTTGCTCTCTTCGTGGGCGGTGCCTTGGCAGGCGCCTCGTCGGCTTTCCTCCTGCCATTGGTAGCCGGAGTGTTCTT
The DNA here is from genome assembly GCA_023628735.1 of Trichoderma sp. PF4103. Classification (NCBI taxonomy): domain Eukaryota; kingdom Fungi; phylum Ascomycota; class Sordariomycetes; order Hypocreales; family Hypocreaceae; genus Trichoderma; species Trichoderma sp. PF4103. Next base: position 437,485 of record JAMAKC010000003.1, read on the forward strand.
CTTCCCCTTGGCTCGTGTCTGGGGCTTCTGGTCGCTTTCCTCGGACATGTTGGACATGTTGCTGACTTCACTGACACCCCGTCGCGGGTCTGCCTTGACCGTAGCCATAGGTGGCGACGCGTTCATGGTGGGCGGAGCGACAGGAGCCGGGTGGGGGTGTGCCGCCGGTGCAGACGTCACTGTGAACTGGGGAGTAGGCTGGGTTCCGTTCCTCCCCTGGGCGAGCATGTAGAGGCCGTTGGCCGCGTCGTTGTCGTGGGGGTCAAAGGGTCCGGATGCGGGCTTGGCTTCGACTTTGGGAATGACGGGGACGGAGGTCATGTCTTGAGGTTGAGACGTTACTGGCTGGGGCTGCGGTGCCGATGCTTGTGCTCGGGCAAGGCTGTTGGCCTGTTCCCGCTTGGCGGCAGCGCTCAGGGCCGTTCGGTGGAAGTCGATGGTGTTTGGAGTGGCGCCGCCGCTGGCCAGCTGCGCAAAGAGGGCAGAGTTCGGGCTGGGGGCCGGGAACATAGACCCGCTCCCGCCCGGGGTCAGTCCGGTGCGCAGGGAGGACTCGTTGGGCGTAGGGAAGCCGCCGCGAAGATGATGTGTGTCGCCAAAGTAATCGGTAGGGCCAGACAGCATCGCTGGGCTGAGCGGGCCAGTCCGCAAGGAGCCTGGACCCCAGTTGAAGGGAGTCGCGTTGCTACCGGGAAGCAGCGACGAGGGAGAGGTCAAGGCCGCGACGCTGGGCAGCTTGGTTCCTCCTGGCGTTTCTGGTCCACCACCCCCAAACGACTGCTCAAACGGATTGGGCTCCAGGCTGAGGGAGCCTCCGGAGACCTGAGGCGCAAAGTATTCACCGGGAGTGTTGGACCCGGGTTGGGACTGTCCTGGTCGAGGCGGCGGTGCAAGCGGCTTGGTCGCCGGAGCATTGGACACAGCGTCCGGCTTGGTGGTTGAGTCGATCTTGGCGCTGGCGACGGAACCTGTTGAACCAGGGGCTTTGTAAGTCGACGGTGACAACAGGCAAGAGTGGCGATGGCAGCGGCAGCAGCAGCGGCAGCGACAATGGGAGGGACGATGGCAAGGGAAATAATGGTGACGTTGTTGGAGGTGCTTGACCGACGACGGGCAATTGAGTTCGGTGACGACCCCTCGGTCGTACTTGATCCGGGGGGGATGTAACGGCGATGACGAAGGCGTAGGATGCAGCGAGGGCAAGGGAGAGGTATGACGATGCAGGAACAGCCAAGGGGGGGGAGGTTTGAAAGAGAAATTAGGAACGAGGCTTACCTTGCCGGGTTGGGGATGCTTGCTTAGGGGACTTGGACTCGGTTATGTTGGTGACGGTCGTCCCCATGATGACGATGGATTATATCAATCAAATAGACAGTGCAAAAGGAATGGAGGGCGGGCGAGAGAATGGACAACCACTTATGTGGGGGAAACGCAGAGCAATTGCGAAAGACGTTGGGATCCGGGTCGAGAGAGGTGAGAAGACCAAATCTGGATGGATGAGGTCAGAGGCAGGCGTAGCGCGGAGGCAGAACTGAGGCGGTGGATAGCTGGGGCGCTTTTTGCTTTGAGACGGCGCGTTGCTGTCAACTCTTTTTTCGTGTCCCTTTTTCCTGCTCTGCTCTGCTTTCACTTCCGTCCAAAAGTCTCCAGCAGCCCAGCGCGGCAGTTTGTGTCTGCTTCTGTCCTGGGAGGCAATTCGTCTCTCCTCAGGCTAGGCAGGAGTTTGGGGCGCCGAAGTAGAACAGGCCTGGCCCGGGTAACAGAGGACGATAATAGGGAAAGAAAAATGAAGGGGAAAAAGGGACCAATTCGAGGCGGCCGCGAGGGCTCCCGGATTGATGAACGCTGCAAATCACGAGAAGGATGTAAATCCGATGCTGGACGAGCTTCGGGCGTGACTGTCGAGGCGCCTAGGCTGCACAAAGCTCTATTGCTGGCGGGGGGCGCGGAAGGCTGCGTTGCGAAGCTGTAACTGAGGAAGAGTGAAGAGTGCACGATGGAGGAAGAAAGACGTCAGAGATGACGTTGTGAAAGACGAAAGGCGCAGAAAAAAGAAGGCGGGCGGCGGCGGCTCTGACCCTTCTGGGGGGGGTCCTGCTGGCTGGGCTGCTTTGGGGCCCTTTTGGGCATTGTAGGTGGCCACCAGCGCTAACGGCCAGGGTGCGATGAAAACTGGAGCCTGCAGAGACTTTCCATGTTCGCTGACAAACCCTGGCCCGCAGCCGCACTGTGCGGGACGCTGGAGGGCATCTCGCGATTGGGGGAACGGAGGAGGTGGGCCGTGCGGATGCGGAGCCTTAAACGCACTGGGTACGCGCTATCGGCTGGCGGCGAATCGTGTTTGAATCGAACCGGGTTGGATGGCTGTATTATCGTATCCATCTGGACAGACGGGATGGTGATGGTGATGGGCTGCGCTGCGCTCAGTGCTTGTGTGCGCCGTAGCTGCAGGGCTTGTTCGTACTGTAGGTGCTGCAGAAGCATCCATGCCTGGCGAGGGAAGACGGAGGAGAGTCAACCAAGGCAACGGAGGCAGAGACGGGGAGGTAAGGTATGTACTGGTTACTGTACAGTAGGTAAGTACTGTACTGCAGCAATAGCACCACCTTCAAGATGTCGCCATCCAGCACCAAGGGGAGCAAAAGCAAAAACCAGACCAGATTCTGTAGATGCAGCCAATCGAACCACACAATCTGCTGTTATCCGTGTTACGGGCATCTGGGAGGTGGCAAGGTTGAACGGAGCATCTTCGTATATATGGACTGTGTGCACAGTGTCAAAACGCTGGAGCGTGTCTGCTCATTGCTCATGTTCAGGGGTCAGGATCAGAAATCCAGGAGCAACAGCCACGCGTTCGGATATGCTACGAAACGGCGGGGGGCATCATCATCATCAATACTGTTGTTGACAGTTTCCGGTAAAATATCGAGTCAAGCGGCAACGGCAGCCATCTCGTATTGGGCTCAACTTGTTGTCGCGCCCTCACCGAATCAGTCTACTGCTGGCACCGTCTTGTTCATCTCCGCGTAAAACTACTCTTGCTACATACTGTCGGCACAAGCACGAAGGGCGAATGGACGGAGCATCTTGCAGATGGAGGGCGAGGAAAGATGAGTCCGCACTGTATGGGCTCCGAGGATGCGCTGGGGGGTCACTCTAGCGTGCCACTGGCGAATGCGGTTTCATTCAAGACTGGAGGCTCGGGAGGTGTGCAAGTGCTGCTGCTGGCGCTGCGAGGGATGAATGGCTGTTGATGCAGTGGGAACGCTGCATGGACCCCCGGAGCGAAACTCATGGGTACTTCCGATGTACTGTACTCTCGAACGCTGGCGACGACGCCTGAAGCTGCCTTGCGCAAGACACTTCCGTTCTGCACGTTTTGACGGTGGACGGTGATGGGCTCCGGATGGACGGTTTGGGCATCACGTCTGCCGCGGGGGAACGCCGCTTTCGTCCTGACGGCTGCCTTGATGCGAGGCTTCATTCGCTGCACGGGGGGCCTCAGCAGGCAATTCCTTGGTACAGCACTCGCTAATCGGCCGAGACGAGACGCAGATGGCCCAGCCATGGCATTTGATCGCTACAACCTTCAAGCATTAGGCAAAAGCCCGAATCGTCCACCCGCCGCCCATCGTCCTGGTTGTCTCAGTATACTTTCCTTGCAGACGGGACCACAGCACTTTTCCAAGTCGCTTCAAAACAACGTTCAAGCCCTATTACCAAGTCTTGCCTCACCGACTAGATAGCAGCCGATGGACGGAAAATCCCCCCTTGCTGGACTGGTCGTCGAGAGATGGGCGACGGCTTGTTCAGCAACCAGCCCGCGGCATGTGGCAATCCGGCCGCCTACGTCTCTTATTACTGGTGCGCGACTCGGACTCGACCACACACACCAAAGACAGAGGACCGCCTCCTCCAAGATTGCGGCGACCTCTTATGCATCCGCGCTGGCCTTTGCGCAAAGAGCTAGCCAACCAGTCAGCCAAGGGGGTCGAGAATCCGTCTCCGTCTCCGTCTGCTCATCTCCGTCGTCTCGGCCGTCTATTATCGTTTCTTACGTGGGGAAGAATGTGACGATATCACGGAATGGTAGTGAGAAAGTGCTGCTACAGCGTTCGGCAGCCTGGAAGTTGTTCAGTCAATTTGTGATCGAGACAGGCTGGGTGAGCTTGAAGCTTCATTACGTCACAATGTCTCTGTCTTTTCTCCCTCTCCTCTCAGAGACATTTCGTGCCTCTCCCAGGAAACGCAGAGACACGCAGATGGTGCTTGCAATGGATGCGTCTTCCCACTTGCCCGATTGGGCCCGCAGCTGCAATCCCTCCCATCCAATGCCCAAGCAAACAAACAACAGAGGGAAGAAAAAGGAAAATAGAGGCCCAGCACTCCTCCATCACGGAACAAACCAGACACTGACACAGACACGGACAGGACAGCAGATGGACAACCACCTCGACTTGTTCCCGCCAGCGAACCAGAGCTGCCCGATGGCCACCGGCCCAAACTTCGCACACAGTGTAAGAGGCGACCCCCTGAAATCGTCCCGCTCGGCTCCACTTGGCGCCATGGTCCGCGACACTGTGCCGCGACTTTTGCGTTTCTGGCCCGTCCAGCCGCCCTGCTGGCGATTAATTGGTGAGCGCCATATGATCGGCCGGTGACGTCAGCATTGAGAAAACGGAAATCAAAATGAGAGGGAAAAATTGCAGACTGAACATGGGCCCAGGCAAGGAAGGAGACAAGAAGAGGGCGACTCGTGGGCTTCAGATTGCATGTGCCCTGATGAGAGAACGTTGCAGCGCGTTTGCGGCCAAGCCTGAAGCTGCACGCACTTGCTGCCGGTCGATGGACTTGACGCTTTTGGATAACTCACAGGCTGCTGATTTTCCTCCTACTACCTTACTCGCTAACTGGACCCGTCCTGGTTTTTGTTCCTAGATCTCTTACAGTTTAAATCCGCCCTGCCTTTTGTTTTGGTAGCCGTCAGGCCGTCTTCTCGCATCGGCGCCACGGCTCCACCACGAGGCTCTGCACAGGGCCGGGCTATGACGCACTTTTGCCAAGCCGTCGTGAAACATTGGACCGAGCATCAACATCAACAGCTTTGCGCGTCGCACCGAATTTGGGGGCTCAACAACACGCGACAGTTTTACAAAGCACTGCATTGCAATATGGCTACAGTAGCGTCAGCTTGAGCAGCAGCTGTGTTGCGATGGTCTCTAACAATGTCGTCCGCGTTCATGGGAATGGTGGAGACGTGTCATTGGGCTTTGCTTGTACGAGGTGATATTATCGAAACTGAGGTAAACACTTGAGAATCCCAGAACGGGGCTGCCTGGACAGGCCAAAACTCCAAGATCAACGACTACCACAATTACCACAAAGCAACGCAGCCCCTTTGCTCCGACACCTCACCGTTTCTCTCAGCATTGTCGTCGAAAGAGAGAGGCCCAATCTTGGCGATCCTCTCCATCCCTCCCCGAGACAAAGGAACCCACAGCGCCTAATTCCGAGCATCAAGACGGATCGAGATCTTCCCCAAGACTTTGTTTTCCCTCTCCAGCGCTCTGGCTCAGCTATCATCTTGGCGCCCGTGCCTGATGCTCATGATGACATGATGATTAATCCATCTCGTCCTTCGCCATCCAGTCCTTGAGGCGGAATCACGAAAATGATCTGCGTTCTTGTGCTTATTCGAGCCAAGGAAGGACGGCTCACGTGCGGAGTGCGTGCATGCCGGCTCTCTAGCCATGCAAGAAGCTCATCACGATTTGTTGGCCCGTTTCGATCTCTCTATCAAGTGCAGCAATGGAGAGGCTGACGGGGTGAGACACAGATGCATCCTGATGTGGTGCTGGGGCTTCCCAGCACCGGCAGGATGGGTGTGTCCCATTCACCTGAAGGCTGGTCCCGGAACGGATAGTCTCTTTCAGGTGACAAGATCTGATAATCCGGTTTGAGAGTGGAAAATACAACCGGATGATGCAATCTTGCCGTTATTGAGAAAGGCGCCGTGCGATGCCCATTCTGCTTGGGGCACGGTTTGGGCCTCTGAGATGCCCGAGGGCGAGACGGAAACTGGCGGGATGTGCGGCTGGACGAAGAAGCTTATTCGGAGGATGTGAATCGAGTGATCCTTCGTGAAGTTAACTGTTGATGCTCTGCTGCTCGTGTGATGTGTGTTGGGGTTGTACGGGAGTAAGTCTTTGAGTGTGGTGGCACTATCTTGGAGACCACACTTTGAGATTGACCGATCGATTCGGCAGCATTATCCATTTCACGGGAAAAGACGCAGGAGAGATAGCTGTCTTGACGGTGAAGTGATGAGCTTGTTGGTCGATTGAGAAGCAGGCGTTGCAGCCCCTGAAAAAGGACTTACTCCAGGGTAGACGGCGATGCGGTATTGCCTCGCTGAACCACCCCTTGCTATCGGACTTTTAAGACATGGACACAATTTGTACTCGTGGGTGTTGTTAAATATCTCAGGTTACTTTATTAGCTGATATAAATCTAAGCAGTATTATAACTGTTATATATACTAGTGTATATAATAGTTATTAAGACTACTATAATATTATAGCCTATTCACTACTTATTATTTCTTTTCTTTTTTTCTTTCTTAAATAGATTTAGATAGACTAAATCTAGCTCTTTTCCCTCTTAGCAGTAACTACCGTGCGGTGTCGGGTTTGTCCTTTGCTGGATTGCGATGGGGGGATGGCTTGATCAACGCCAATTGCAACTCGCACAATATTCCGTCTCACACATTATCTACACTGAAGAAGCGTCCCGCGCTCACCACTACCATATCAATTCATTTCACACTCCTGCTTTGCTTCAAATCCTATTCGAAAAAAGCGCATAGCATTCTATATCCGAACCCCCCTTCTCACAACTTCGCACCGCCCTTCTCCCCATCAAACCTCCTCACCTTAAACCCATGCCTCGGCGCATGCACCCGCACACTCCTCCCCCCCGCAGTCTCAACCTCAATCACAACCTCATCCCCATTCAGACTCACCAGCCTCCCAACATCCTTATGCGCCCTCCCGGTATCCGTCGGCGAAATCGCAACCAAGCAGCCCTTCGCCAACCCCTCCGCAACAACCACCGGATCGCCCCCATCCACGCTCCCCTCTTCTTCTTCTTCATTCCACGACGACCCCTCAACCGTCCTCGCCGCCTCCTCGCCGTCCAGCGTCTTTGGCTTATCAAGGCGCTTCTTCGCGGAGGTGACGGCCTCCTGGAAACGCTTAATCCACGAATACACCCGCGGGAACTTGTCCGCCGAGACCGTCTCCTCGGGCAGCGCGCCCGGGATCCCGGAGAGCCAGTGAAACACCCAGACGGCCTCAATGTCCGCCAAGCCAGGCCTCTCCGTCTTGAGGATCCAGTCCCGTCCGTCCGCGAAGAAGGTCGTCTCCATCAGCTCAAACGCCGCCGCAACCTCCCGCAGCGCCGCGGGCCGCGCCCTCTTCATCCCTTCCGCGCTGAGCTCGGCGCCCAGAAAGTCCCCTCTGTCCTTGAAGTACCTGGGGTCTTTCAGGAAGGGCAGGTCGGTGGGCAGCAGCTTCACGGCGTGCTGGAAGAGGCCGCTGTCAATGGCATAGGCTGAGAGCAGGCGTTCGATGCCTTTCTCTTCGGGTGTTCTTGAGCCTAGACGGGGGAGCTCTGGATACATTGCTTCTAGCTTGGGCAGCTGGAGGCGGGTGTCGAGGTATATGTCCCTGCCGATGGAAAGGATGGGGATGCGACGGTATGAGATGCCGAGACGAGCCACGTCTGGCCGCGGCAACATGCCAGGCTGGAGCTGCATTGTGAAGCCTTAGCTGAGATGTTCTCCGATGAATGGGGCATGTCCCTTCTCATCATGGCGGATTGATAACCCCACACGCAACTTACACATTGGTTGTAGGGAATGCCTCGTAGAGCGAGATACCATACGGTGCGCCTTGCAAAGGGCGATACTCCGTAGTGATAGAGTACAATCTCGGGGGCTGCCATTTTCATGCGGCGAAAGGGTGATTGAGCTACAAGTGAGGCACTGGACTGTGACAGCTACTTGTAGTAATTGGTTCTACTCAACTTGACCCTTGTGAGCCGCTTACAGTCGCGCCGGCTCGGGACGTTCGCGTGATTCCAGCCTCGGCTTGTCGGGGGTGGGGTAGACCGAAAGGGGGTCTCGGTGACTTCCCTCACCGAACAACCACAACGTGAATACTGTATCATCACCCTTGTGCTTGATTTAGCTTTTATTGGAGGCAACGCCATAGATGTCTTCCTAGTGCTCAGCTATCAGACAATCTGTGCAAGTCCTCTTATACCCATATTCCCCGTTCGCCCCGGGATGTGCCACATCCGTTTGATCGCGCAGTAAATCTTCCCCAGAAAAAGGGGTACTCAAACTCAAAGTAACAAGCAGCTGTTCACAAACACCCTCTTGGCATGATGCCTACGGGCAATGAATCACCAATCCCCTCCGCCGGCGTCATCTGCATAGCTGTCCATGGGGCCGCTACCATAGCCGGTGTCGGGCTGCTGTGGCTGTTCGTCATCGCCGCCGCCGCCGCCGCCGCCGTATGCCTGGCTTTCATAGGCGTCGGATTCCTTGGGAGGGACCTTGCAACGGACCTTGGTGTGTCCATACTCCTCGCAGTTGGAGCATTTGACCTTGGACCCTGCAATGCAACAATTAGTTGAGTGCCATCTAGGACAGCGATGTGGTTTGTAGAAACTTACAGTCGGTCGGCTTGGGGCAGTCCCTGCTAAAATGGCCAGTCTCCTCGCAATTTCGGCAAGTAACATTGTCCATGTTCTTGGGCTGATCACAGTCCTTCGAAATGTGACCTTCCTGTCCACAGTTGCGACAGGCTCTGCTGCCTCCATCAGGACAATCTTTGGCAAAGTGGCCGGCTAAAAATGCCGTCAGCTCTTGTTCAGTGTTAGAGGAGATTAACGTACTCTTGTTGCACTTGCGGCACTCGACATTGTCCAAGTTAGGAGGCTCTTCGCACTCTTGAGCGCGATGGCCCGACTTTCTGCTCGTTGTCAGCGTTCACTCCGTATGGCTGCTGCTCAGTAACAAATACGCACCCGCAATTCTTGCAAGCAAACTTGTCTACACGCGGCTCGGGACCTGATCAATCGTTAGAACTCGAAGAAAGCGCATGCATGAAGTTGACGCTGTGGCTTACAATCTCTCACACGATGGCCTTCGCCGCCGCAATTGTAGCACGAGATCTTTGGCTTTCCAGTCTCTCGCTCGACCCTGTCTTGGGTGCAGCCCTTGGAAGTATGGCCGAGCTCGCCACAGTTGTAGCATTTCGGAACACCTCGATCGACGACCATACCGGCGTCATCCAGGCGGGTCAGAATCTCTCCATCGCCATTCGGCCAGACGTCGACTTCGCGGGGCCTCTCTGGCTTGTCCGAGAATCTGACCGAAATGCTGTACTTTTTGTCGATCTTGCCTTGGAGATCCATGTTCGTGAAAGTATCGATAAGATCTCGCTCAGTGCAAATAAGCCAGATCTTGACGTTTTCTTCCATCAGACGCTCCTGGATTTGGCGGTAAGTGACCTCTCCTCCAAGAGCTTTGACGTACTCCTCAATGGCTTCCTTGGCATCGTCCACGTCCCTCTCACGCGCTGCCTGCTTGAGCTTGTCCCAGGCAGCGTCAGGAGTGACATCGGCGACATGATCGCGATTGACTTTGCGAGCGTTCTCACAGTTGTTTCGAAAGTGGCCTGATATCTTCGTCAGCTCTTGGTATCTCCTATATCAATTCAGAGATATACCTTCTTCGCCGCAGTTGGTGCAGAGCATGGGAGGTGCCTCAGGACAGTCCTTTCTCATGTGTCCCTCCTTCTTGCAGTAACGACAGGCCTGGTCCCCGCCCTTGGGGCAATCGGCTCGTCGGTGCCTGTAGAACGGTGAATGAGCAACTCGCCTGGGTGAAAACGCGAGATCACTTACCCTTCTTCACCACAACCGAAACACTTGTCATTTCCAGATCCTCCGCCGTTGGGACACTCGGCTCGTCTGTGGCTGCCGGTCTATGAGTGAGTTGCCTCGCAAAGGATACAGAAAGAACTTACCCTTCTTCACCACAGCCAAAGCATTTGTCGTTTCCGTATGCTCCGGCGTCGTTGGTGTCGCCGCCGTAGGTATTGTCGTAAGAGTCTCCGGTGCCGCCACCAAAGTCATTGGAGCCCCAGGCATCAGCCCCAACAGTTTGCTTTTCGAAGGAGTGATTGGCCGTCGTTGCCCAGCCGCCATCAGCGACTCCCGTACCCCAGTCACCCATTTTCAATTCGTGCGGGATAGATTCTGGCAAGCTGTCGAGAAATCTCCCTTCACGCTGTCAGAAACATATTCGATGAAAGATGGAGATAGGCTGGATGGCACGAGGGTGGGTGGGTGTCCTGGGATGGAACAAGGATCCGAGGGGAGAGAAGAGGAAACGAAGGGCGAAGAAGTGTGAGGCAGGCTATTCTCCGTTTACCAGTGAATTGCGAGGGGAGAGGAGGAGTTGGTGGACAGAATCTTTCGCAATTGAAGGATGAAAGGTGTTTGAAAGAGGCAGAGAACGAGAGGAACAGTAGGAGGCGTGATATAACAGGAAGGGCATGGATACAGATGCTTACCTTGGATAAATTCCAGGAACGCAAACTCAGAGCTGCGTTCAATCCCGGAAGAGAGGCGTTGACCCCAAGTCGCGCTGCAAATGAGTAAGAGATATGTAAATCCGAGGATGCTTCACAGCTGGCTGGATCGATAGAGCACTCACAAATTCCCGTTTGATGCAGATGCCTGAGAGTCTGCAGTGAGGTCTGCAGAAAGAAAGGAAGGCAGAGAAGGAAAGAGAAAGAGAAGGAAGAAAGTTTGGCAGCTGGCACCAGACAGAAGAAGGCCACTCACAAGCGAAGGCGGTGCACAGGGTGGCAGAATGGCAACAAGTTATTCCATCCCCTTTCCCAGCTGCCACGACTGACGTGCCCAGACTCTGACGCAAGTGAATACAATGGTTCGCTCATGGTAAAGTACAACGGTGGCATAAGGCACGCAAAAAGAGCGTCTGTCTGGGTGAAAAGGATGTGAGAACTCCTAGGAGGATCTGATTCGTGATTTCCATGGGGGAAAGTAGTGTATGGTGACCGTATCTGGGTGCGCTCTGCATCAATAGCATCCTCTTCGTTCTCCAATCTGTCAGATGAACTTGAATTAATATTCTGCCCGGAAGACGAGCACGCAACAAGTTGTTCGGATAACTCACAAGATGCTGCATCATCCTCGTCTATGCATTGCTATACTCCATCATGACAATTGCCAGAGTGTACTCTTCCACAAGGCCTCCGCGCATTACCTCTACTGTAATTAATGGTGGAATCTATTTCGTAAGGCCGTGTCCGAAATGGTTGGATAATAAGCTCATCGGTATCTTATTAGCTACCCCTGAAGGCGCAACTGGGCACTTCATGATGCCTTTCTGACATGTTGCTGATTGTTGGTGTATGTCTGCTTGTGGAAATGGTCAGGATGTCCCCCTTTTTGGCATCCAAGTCCTCCTTTGGCCATGGAAAGCATCGACTCTCACCCTAGTTCAACTTGCGAGGTAAAGCAAAGAAACTGCTGCGACGTGGGCTTGATCTTTATGTAACTTGGCTTCACTGTCATCAATTACCAGGATTGGACTACAATGTTGTTGCTTGCAGACAATGTTGGGGTAGGGTAAGCAGCTGTATCTTTTATTATGGTGCTATATACGCGTCTACTAGGATAGCAATTACAGCTTTCAGATAGAGTACGTGTACATACGATCAAAAAGCCCATCGAGACAGTATCATCCGCGGTCGGAGCAGACGGCAGCATGCCACACGGAAGATCTCTCGTCAAGCCGAGGAGAGCCGGATATAGAGAGCCATGATGGGAAAGCACCAACATATCAACACAATGTATCAGGTTTCATGTGACGGCAACCAGACAAAGGGTCGTTTGATGGAGCACACATTTGATGCACCTTAGCCTATGTGCAATTCGGCTCGGCTCGCAAATTGTGAGTAGCCGGTTCGGAGGGACGCTGCCAGTGGGCTGATGCTTCCAGCAAGGCTATGATACTTCCGCGGAGAAGAGAAGCTCTTCACTCTCGAAAGTCGAAAGCTTGGAAGGCGGAGGTGCCAGTGAAGCGAGCTTCTGGCAGGTGTGTTTCCATATGGCAATATCTCGCAGTATCAGTCTGCCGCCATTAGTACTGACTGTTACACGACAAAGCAAGCATCCTCACTGGTCCTTCGCTGTAGATAGCCATTTACCTAGCAGGTGGATACAAGCAAACACGATCTAAGGACCTGTCAATCCACCTTGAGATGACCTCGAGTTGGTAATCCGCTTGACGACACAGGGGCAGGAGGTGACCCTTGCCACTCAACGTCCAATGAGAGACGAGCAATAGGCGTAAACTTGCATCTCCGCGTTCGGAGAAGTGACATCGTTATCAATCACTATCAAGTCGACCCCGCGTGCCTTTTCTAGCACTGTACAAGCCCGCCTTACTTATCGTGACTTTACAGTATCGACTCGCTCAAACCACGTACTGTCGTCCATTTTTTTTTTTTCTTTTAAGCTTTTACTAAGCATCACTGGAAATATTACAACCTCCGACATAAGATAGAGAGGGTCTTCGCCTCTTACAAATCCGGCCCTCAAACCATCTCTCTCAACTCCCTCCTCCCGTCCCAGCTGATACCCCCTCATTCCCTACACAATCCCACCCTCACAATGGCGCCCTCCGTCGTAACGATAGACACCTCAGACGACTTCTTCGCCGCCCCGGTGGCGACAGGGTCGAAGCGAACTCTCCTCCTCGCGCCGCCCTCGCTCGCCTCGCACCCCTCCGCGCTCACCAGCGTCGTCTCCCAGTATGACCGCTCCGTCACGGACCTCCAGATGATCGACAGGCTGTCAGCCGGCCTCGTCAAGCTGCCCCCCGCGACGTACGATCTCGTTCTCGTCCTCGCCGATGCGTCTTCCTCGCTGCACGAGACCCTCCCTCTCTTGACCCGAAACATCCTCGGCCCCGTCGCAGAGTCGCTCAAGCCCAAGGGCCGGCTGCAGTCGCAAGACGGCTCAGATCTGGGACAGGATGCTGCGCTGGCAAAGGAAGCCGTCCTGGCGGGCCTGGTTGCGTCCAACGGAGGCTTTGACAAGCCAGACTACGGCGATGGCGAAGGCGTCGTCTCTCTGAAGCTGGGAAGCAGGAAGAAGAAGACCGAGGCAGCAGCAGCGCCCGCTGTACAGAAGGTTGAAGAAGTCAAGACCGCTGCCCCTGTTGGCGTCGGCTTCATTGACTTCTCCGACGACCTCGACGGCGACTATGACGACGACGAGCTCATCGACGAAGACACCCTCATGACAGAAGACGACCTCAAGCGACCCATCAACATCCGTACGTCCCAACCTCACATAGTCCCCTTTCACAAAATAGATATGCTAACATGTCTGCGAACAAAACAGCCGCCGAATGCCAGCCCAAGCCCGGCAAGCGCCGCCGCGCCTGCAAAGACTGCACCTGCGGCCTCGCCGAGCGCCTCGAGGCCGAAGACGCCGCCAAGCGCGCCGCCGCCGACCAGGCCCTGCAGAGCGTCAAGCTCGCCGCCGACGACCTGACCGAGGTCGACTTCACCGTCCAGGGCAAGGTGGGCTCGTGCGGAAACTGCGCGCTGGGCGACGCTTTCCGCTGCGATGGATGTCCGTACATTGGGCTCCCGCCGTTCAAGCCCGGCGAGGAGGTGCGGTTGCTGAACAATGAGATTCAGCTGTGATTTTGTTGCTGCGACTTTTGTTGCATCGGGATGTAAAACTTTGTTTGGGATGGGGTTTTGGGGTTTCGGATATCATGAACATGGGTGGCGAATTGCTGTTTCTGTGTGCCTTGTGTGATGGAGTTTACGGATTGTTCAAGGTGCTGTTGATCAAGATCTGGCTGGATACGGGATAACGAAAACATCAGGGAGGAATAACGAAGGAAAAGGGAAACGAAACACCTAGAAGGCCCTTTCCTCACCTCTGAACGCTCATGGCGTCTCGGCTTGAAGTCTTACTTTGCCTTTACATAGAGAACTAAACCATTTCTCTTACATACCTGTCAAGAGTCCTGTGAAACGGCTTGCTGATCACGATACAACTTAGTGAAATGCTCTCCGTGAGTATGGCCCGGTCACTCGTATCTATTCATAAATACAATGCCTTATTGCTATAGTACCGAAGAACTCAGATATTTGAACCAGCCCAATTGTCCAAGGAACGAATGCTTCTCTTCTAAGATAAAACCCCAACAAATACTGCCCATCTAACTTGTCGCTTGCCGACTCTTCCTCCTCTTCTCCCGCTCCGCCTCTGACAGCCCATCCTCGCTATCGTCATCCTCTCCCACCGTATACTTGCTGCCCGGAGTGGTTGGCGTCTCGACATGCAAGTCGTCTAGCGTGGTCTCGTCGAAATCAGCGGCCTCGACATCCGCGTGCCGTCTGCGGCCAGCAAAGTTGAGGCGAGAGCCGTGCCTGCTCGAGGGCTCGCTGCCGCTGAGTGCCCTGTAGGTGGCGCGGGCTCTGCGCTGGCGCCAGATAAAGTAGCCCCAGGCCACGGCGGCGACAATGACGATGACCAGCACGATCTCGCCCGATCTCTGGTAGGCGGCCCATTTGGCGTCGTCAATCTTCTTGTGCGTCTCTTCCTCGTGAGCGTGGGTGTTGTTGGACGCTCCGCCAACCGTCGTCTCGACGCCCTTCTCGCCGTCGATCCGGCTGTCGGTGGGCTCGCCACCGATGCTGCTAATGTCCACTCCCATGAATCGATCGAGCATGTCGCGTGTGCGCCGAGGGTAGTCAAAGGGCACCATGTGGGATGAGTTGTAGAACAAGACGTAGGTGAGGTTGCGAGCTTCCTGCCAGAAACCAGCAACTTCGCCCTCGAAAGTCCATTGCCGACGGGGCGCCCAGTTGCCAGGAGTAATCTCAAAGCCCTTGCCCCCGTTCCATTCCAAGTTGTTGATCATGTTCTCTGTGCCAATATGGTTGCAAATGAGATCCTCTGCTCCGGAAAACAGCAGGACAGGGACTTCCTTGAGGAGATCGGGCAGCAGGTCGACCGAAGGGGCCGAGGTTTTCGCCTGGAATGAAGAACTGACCGCTCCACTGCACTCTTGCCAGCCAGTAGCACGAGCGCTGTTAATGTGAAGCGCATCTACAACATCGCTCCTCCTCAGATAGGGAGTGACAGCGGCCAGGTCCGGCGGCCAGTTCATTCCGCAGCTAGGGTACTCGTCTCGGAGGCGCACGTCGTACATGTTCCAGCAGGCATCTTTTCCATTGCCGTTCTTGGTCATTTGGAGAATCGAGCTGAGGATTCCTTCGCACTCGCTGTAGTCCACGTGTCCCGGATCGCTGCCCAGTTTGTTCTGGCATATCCTGACGGTGGACTGCAGCTTCTTGGCAACATCCGAGTCCTTGTTGAGAAGGCCCTTTTCGTAAGTGAACGGGAGGTAGCTGTCATACTGTTCCCTCGGGGACATCCAGCCGTTTCCGATCAGCAGCCCCTTCAGGCTCCATGCGTCCTCGTCCTTCTTCTGCTCGGCCTTCTTCTTGTTGCGGTCCACAATCGCTTTGGCAATGTAGGGAATGTACTGTCCGGCGTATGACTCCCCTGCAAGGTACAGCTGGATGTCTGAGTTAGGAACCATCCCATGCCCGCCACAGTCTGGGGCTACTCACATCATCATGCTCGTACTCGGGAAACAAAGCAAAGAACTTCTCCAAGAAGATGACAAACTGGTCAGCCATCTCATTCAACTCCTTCAGGTAGCTGTCGGTATCGACGTAGCTAAAGCCGACGCCGACCGGGTTGTCGACGAAGAGCAGGTTGGCAAACTCGTGCCAAGAGCCATTGTTGGGAACCAGGGTGTTCTCGTCCTTGACTCTGTACGGCCCGATCTCCATCAAAGCACCGTCCTCGGAGCTGCATCCGGGCCCGCCGTTGAGCCATACGACGGTTCGCTGACGGTTCGCAATGTGCTGGTTCTGGAAATGCCAGAAGAAGAGGTTTCCGTTGTGCTCGGGGGTGATTTCGATGTGACTAGACGGCGGGGGCGCAATGCGTCAGCTTCATCTCCAACTCAGACCCAGGGCAATTCCCAAGCCAACGCTTCCCTCGCAGAGACGAAAGGCTTACCCAGCGTGCATTTTCACGGCCGGCGAATCCTGCGCCAGGCCCGGAAGCTTGCGAACATAGTAGTCTGCCGTGGTCTTCTCAGCGATAGCGACGGCCGGCCAGAGACTTGCCAAGGCCAGGGCGAGCCACCGCCATGACGCTGGCCGCGTGGACGGCTGGAGCATGGCGAGGAGCGGCAGAATGGAGGGAAAGGGATGTCGTGGAGGTGGCTCAGCTGCCTCAGTTGCGCGCGCGGTCGACGTGGAGGATCATTGACAGTGTGATGGCGATGGTGAGGGTGACAGACCGACGGCAACCGGCGTCGAATGTCGGATTGTCGAGGGTGAAGCGTGAGACCGGGGAGACGACGATGGAGGCGCAAGGTGGCAGAATGCGGATCAAGGCACCTTATCCATGGATCGCTTCAACCTGCCCCTTGGGAGTGTCAGCCTGCAGAAACCAGCACAGGCATCGGTCCCCTAAATCATGCGCTACAGGGGGCCGCTGTAACTGCAAGCGATATAGCGCTGCGGCCCCACAGCGGCAAAGCTGGAGGCGTTTATTGTCGTGGGCGCTTTTGGGGGCTGATGGATCGAGTTCAATAACGATCGGAGCTTGGGCGCCGGCCTTGGTTTGGTTGGACATGCAGAGGCGCCCGGTCTGGGGCCAGTGTCTGCTTTGGAAGCAAAGAATTCGGCGAGGTTGACTTGCGACATTCATTCCATCTTGTCGATACAATAGTCCATTCGGATTCGGGATCGATGTGATACCCTTGACTCCGTATAGAATCTGGACTCGTCCATGTTGGGTGCAGGTGGATTTCCAGAAGCCGTCAAGTTGGGTCTGTAGTGCCGTATTAGCGCCTTAGTAGGTCGGTATTCGACTGGCTAAGATGGAACGGTACAAGCCTCAACGTGGCGCTCTCTGCTACGAAACAAGTACCTCTTGCTGCTGCTCCGATCTCTCAGGTTAAGCCATGAGGGGCAGCAGTGTGAACGACCTCAATTTTCGCTTCGAATTTTTACATGCCAGCGCTCACATATCAGATTAAGTCACCACCTCCCATCTAACGCCTCTGCTAACGAGGAAGTCTTTACTGAACCCCAAATTGGTTGACTGATATCGAAGACTATCTTCCACCCAGAAAAGGCGCCCCCTCTTGCCCACAATGGCCTCGACCGGCAAAACCTTCATCGTCGAGCATCTCGACCCAGAGCTCGGCCCCTGGTCAGAGCTCGAGTATCTAGCCATCGCCGCCGAGAGCGAGGAGACAAACGCCAAATTCATCCTCTCCTGCCTGCCCCCCGACTTCAAAGTGCCGCCTGCGCTGTCTGCCAGCAAGGCCTTTACGGCAGAGCACCGGGGCGTGGAGGAGCTCTATGCCGGCCAGAAATCCCGGGTTTGCCTTCTGGATCCGGCAGCGGCCAAGGACCTGGCGCCGGAAGACGGCGAGACGTTTGATGCGTTTCTCTTCGGAGGCATCTTGGGTGAGTTCATGTGTGCCTCCGGAAGAGAGAGAGGGAAATGAGCTAATCGTCTAAACTTAGGTGATGACCCTCCACGAGGTGAGTCTTGATGACATCTTTTGGTGTGCGGTCATGTCTGACAGGCTTCAGATCGAACCTCTGAACTCAGGAAGAAGGGCTTTGAAGGCAGACGGCTGGGTCCTGTGCAGATGACCACAGACACAGCGGTGCGAGTAACCCGAATGGTTGTACAGGACAAGAGTAAGTCGACGGCAAATCCAGAAATGGCACGATGTATGGCATGGTATTGATCTTCCTAGTCCCTCTGGAGGAAGTGCCCTAC
Organism: Trichoderma sp. PF4103; assembly: GCA_023628735.1. Classification (NCBI taxonomy): domain Eukaryota; kingdom Fungi; phylum Ascomycota; class Sordariomycetes; order Hypocreales; family Hypocreaceae; genus Trichoderma; species Trichoderma sp. PF4103. The sequence goes on from JAMAKC010000003.1 coordinate 455,497, forward strand.
CTGGACTTCCCGGAGCTCCAATTCAACGAACACGAAAGCACTCAGATGCCGTTTCGTTATGTCAAGGGTGCTGATGGAAAGCCTATCATGCCCAAGGTAAGATCACTGTGATGGAGTTATATCGAGGCCAACATAGCTTACCAAATCTTGCAGGGAATGGTCGAGTTGATACAGAAAGACGCTGACAAGTCTCTCGACGATTTGTTGTAATGAGGTTGTCTTCTTTCTTCGTGGTATCAGACGTCGCCAACCAAGCGACAACTCCGCTCGGTATGACGCCTCCGCGGATGATCGCAACTTCCCAGGTGGCCATCCAGCGGGCCATCTCATCTCGAGGTGGCGAATATAGTGTGATATCAACCCGACAAATTCTCAGTTACTGTCAGAGTATATTGCGCAAGGTTTCTCGCTTGGCACCATCCACCGTGTAATGCTAGGACATCACTTCGCCATCAAAAAAGACAGGCACCAGACAGGATATCGTTTCGCATTTCCCACAGTGCTCGCCCCTGCTTGATGCTCGCAAAGAGGAAATACCATGGCAAGATTCCATAGGACATCGGGATGACATCCATGCCTCGCGGGTACATTTTCCCAACGCAGCCTTGTTCGCAGCTCCTGAGCCTGACGAAAAGTTTGGCCCGGCAGCAGATATGCAGGGACTTCGCAAGAAGAGGCACAGCACAGCGCGAGCGCCGCCATCCCGGCAGTCCTAGTAAGGGGGCCATACTTCAGGGTATGAAGACATGTAGCCGTTGGTATCGAAGAGGCTGCCGATAGGAGATCAAGAGACACTGATTGGACTTGAGGTTCATATTAGGCGCTGGCTGTGCGTTACACATCTCCGACTATGGGATGCCGTCTGCCGCAGGCGTTGTGCCGCCATCTGTGGGCATCCGAGGACAAGAGTAATTCTCCGATGCAAGTTTGCTTCTTTACCCAGACACTGGATGAGAGAGTCCGAAGATGCTACCTGTCATCCCTAGGACACTCCTTTCCTTCCCTTGTGCTCTTCCAGATGTTGAGACTTAAGTCAGGGCAGCCCCAGAGGTTCCACGACCAAGTAGGATGGGATGGACTGAATTTTGCGCTCTGGGGGGATGACTGCAGGATGCTGCCGTTCAAAGGTTGCAGAGCTGTTGTCGCCGCCGCGGCTATCATATCGATTGCCACATGGACTATTGCAAACTTGAAGCATACCAAGGGATGTCCAGGGACGTTGTAAGCTGCCGTCAGGAAAAGAAACGACAATATCTCCTTTGTCTCCCTAGACACCTATGTGGTGGTATCGGGTACACCCTGGGAACCACAAGGCCTCGAATGAACTCGCCGATGTGAAGACTTCGCTGATCACGTTGGGTTGGGCAGCCAATTACCCCATATTCCTCAAGAAGAATCAGATGTCATCTCCTGGCTCAGCTGCAGGCTGCTCTAAAGGTGGAACAAGATCCCCGCCTCGCGTTCGGCTTCTCTCCCTTGGCCCCCTTAAGGCAAGACACGACGGACAACTTGCGAGGACGTGTCATTAGGCTATTTGGCTCTTCGTTTAGCAGAATATGGTGCCCAGGCTCGCTGGTTTCGTCAGATTTTGGAGCTCGTCTGCTTGTCCGCCAAGACATTGCATGTGCCCCCTCTCCGGAAGGAGAAGATCCTTCTTGGTAGCCTCAACACCAAGGCACAACAAGGCTATTGTGGAATGCTTTGGTTGTGAGAACTTGGTCGCGTTCACCGCGGCAACTACAGGTGGGCTAGCAAGTAGCAAGACGTCGAAACTTGCTAGGTCGGCTGCCAAACTCTTCGAACATGGGGAGTAAGGCACCCAAGATCATAAACTCAAGGCAGCATCGCAACAAGTCGAGGACCATGGCCGCTGTGGCCGCGGCTGTGGCTTAAGGCGACCTGAGCGTCGTTCCAGCGTTATTAAGAGCAGCGTAACGCGGCATGATGAGCTTGATGGACACAAGTCCTTGGCTTGAGAAGTCGCTGGATGTGATGTGACATGGCGGACTGAGCAGCATACCTAGTACGACATGCCTTGAGCCATCATGCAGTATCGCGATCCTTGACCAACGCATCGTCTGGATAGACTAGTATAGGTGGCAATCTTCTTTCATACCGGATGGAACCCTCCTGAGGGCGCATCGTTGGGGAGGCTGTTGAGTACTTCTTCATCTAGTCTTTTCGATGGCGTGGAGTTGAGACTGCCCAGCTCGTTGCATGCCTGATTCCCCCGACAGGCAGCCAGGGATGTATCAGAGGGCATCGTCCGTAAGTGGTCTTCATGTTGGGAAAACGTGGCTGCAAGGAGTGGCTTTGAAGGGGTCACATCGAAGCTGGTCATTGTGGCCTGCTGGGAACTGACGGTACGAACCATCCGGACAAGTACCTAGGAACAGGGCACGAGTTCAGTCGAGGCGCCGGCTAGAGGCGAGGCCAGGATCAGGGGTGTTCCTAGCTAGCGTGGGGTCGGTCGAGCTTCCAGAGAAGATCCATATCATCCTTTGGAATCTCATATGGAATGTAGGTAAAGGCGAGAGAGTGTTGGGCAAGTTCTAGCGTTGGCTCTGCCAGTGCCGGCTGCATTTGTAGCACTCAACTGGACGAGAAGACCACACCATCTCGCACGCTTGGGCCGGCTGTTTGTGGTGGTGTGCTCACCGGTTCGACACATCGCTTTGTCTTGAGATGTTCGGCGTCTGAGCACGTCTTGATAGGTAGGTGACAGCCAGGAGCTGGCATGACAGCATTCGGGAGCCACAGAAGGATCGCCACGAGACGTCTGCTTACTCGTGCGTATACCTCATTTTGCTTGTCCCACCGCAGCGAGTTTGGACCGGACGAGAAAGCAGGAACAGGAACCCTGCCCGATGAGGCCCGGCGAAGATGGTTGACGGAATTAATCATTCGATATGCCATCGGCGCTTGGAAGCCTCCCCCATACCGCTGCAGCTGCATGGCGCGTGCAGCAGCAGGCTTGCTGGTGGCGACGCCGACTGTGCCCTGCAGCACGCATCGTCGACAGCCGGTGATGGGTCTGATTCGCAGTCGCCTGGTGCCCTGGGCGAGCCGTCGATGACAGCGGCCATGATCCTCTCTAGTGCCTGTGCAAGCATGGTCGTCTCAGCCTCGTCGAGATGACGTCCCTGGAGTTTTGCAAGGGCCACGGTCAGCGAGGCAGGTACTGTGTAGGCAGGTACCTACCTATGTACTTTGCAGAGCTGGAGCTTGGGTCGCGTGCTCTGAGAAGGAACCGAGCCGTAGCCCCCATGATGGGATATGCAGTTGTACCTGGTGGTATCTGGCCGTAGAGGCAGTCGGATTAATACTCCGAGCTACTCTCAGAACTGATGCAGAGGTACCGCTCGCATGGGGGCGCGTTGCTGGCTCTGGAGTTGCATCTGGGTAGCAGTACCTGCACCTGTACAGACAAGATATGGCAGGTACAACTGGACACACACACAGATCGAGAGGCAATCGTGCGCTCGCCAAGCCGAACAACAGCTGGGGCAAGGCCAACACGTCTCGCACGCTGCCTCATGCTCCTGGCCTCCGCACCGCGCACTCCATGATATCGTTTATACCGACCGATCACGAGTGCTGCTCTGCCCAAGGACTTCGTCCATACCTTACAGCCAGAGCCGCCTGACGGCAGTGTTGACGTTTTGTTGATTCTCCTCTGTCACTCCAAGTTCTTGCTGGGCCTGTCGTCACCGCCTCGCCTCACTCTCACCGGCGTCTGTGCGAGCTCTTCATCGCAGGAACAAAGAAAGGCGCACGTCGTGGAGCGTATCTGCAATGCCCACGCACGGCTGAAACATGCGGCTGCACCCCGGCGCTGGTCGATGCGACGCTGTTTGTCTCCCCCAACCATGATTCGCAGCTGTACGAAGGACGAAGCACTCACACGCCTCACAGGTTGCGCCCGAAGACTGGACGACCCCGCCGAGGCCTGGTACTTTCGAGAGCTACGATACGTCGATGGAACCTGAAGACGCATGTCAGAGCCCGATTGTTGAGCGCCGCTGCGTCTTTATTTTCTCCGGAGGGTAGCGACATGGCCTGAAGGATTCAGTACTACCTCGTCTCACTGACCCCGTATGAATGCGACCTACCTTATGGACTCACATGTACACGCAAAACGGCAGTCGGCTTGCCTCCTATGCGTGCTATTTTCTTGTCCTCACCTGCTGGAAAACGGGACAAGGTATTGTGCTCGGATCTCTGGGAGCCAACGCAATCTCTTCAGCCGTCCTTACGATTCGCATTGATAGCCGAACTCTTAGCCTCGAGGGTCGCTGCTGGCCACCAGCCAAGTTGTTGTAAAGCTTGCAAGCAGGATCGACATTCCTCTCGCTGGCGCCTCACTACCCCTACGAGGAAAAAAAGACTGCACTGCGCAGGTAAAGGCCCGCGGCCAGCGAGCGTCGAGGTAGTTAACTGCCAGGTTTCCTCCCGCAAGGACTTCCCCTTCTTGGTCTAAGGCAACGCCTGTCAGACACACCCGCTTGCCTCACTGCCACTCAACCACATGGCATTAAACACTTGTTGTACCACACCTGAGTGGAGGTCCCTTGTCGCCATGACATGTCGCTTTGGCCCGCCACACGTACCTATCAGCGCCTGTCGGTCTGCTTGCACGGCTCCAGATCAAGACTCGCTCAGACCGAGCGTCTAAGAAGAAGAATGTTCGAGGCCAAATTGCGCAGCGTCCCTTCAGGACGGACCAGGTCAAAGACCACGGCATCTTCCCGAGATTGTCTGTGGATTCCTCCACGATCGGCCGCTCTGGCGTCGTGGATCCCCCTTGAGTATTTTGGCATCTTTGGCTTGCGCTCCGTCATATCATGTCTAACTGTGATGTAACTCATTCTGCCACCTCTAGACGATCGACGCTTTGATCCCATGAGCAGCAGCACTTTGAAGAGAGTGGCCAGTCTTGAGGACTTTCTGCCTTCGGTCCAGCCTCTAGCTTGCATGGGGTTGACTGAGATGCGTCAACTCGATACTTGACAAACCTGGAAGTGCTCAGTTCCGTCGTGACTCGACATAACGACCCTCTAGGCCATGACCACGCAATGCTCAACGACCCAGGCGAAGGGAGGAGGAGAAAAGAAGGCTGGCAGGTACGAAGTTTTCGCGCTTTGTTGGAAGCCCTACCCAACACGTCCCACGGATTGCTGCACCCTGGGTACTGTTCGGGCCCGACATCTGCAAGTAACCAAGTCAACCAAGCAACTAACCATTCCATTATCCCGCCCCCGCTCAAGCGGTAACTAGGCTAGACAGGGGGCTTCAAATCACTTCTTCGGTTTACGATTTGACTGCAGGAATGAGGTGACTCCGCGTAACCCCATGTTCATTTCCGATGGAGTTTGGAGTCTTCTTGCTGGTCGGGTCACTCAGCCATTATTTCGAGATTCCAACAGAAAGGGGAAAGAGGAAAGTCCAGGCTGATGAAGAGCATGGGAAGAAGGACAACCAACTGCTACCTCATTCAGTCAGCTGGGTGAAGCGAACCGCCTTGCTCGAAATGTCAACTTCGGAGCTCGGTTCTGCCCCGGTGCTTTGTATATCCCTGAGTTTATACGACCTCGACTTTCCTTTCCTCTGCCTCGGAAGATCAGGCTGGTATTTTCAGCTGTGCCGCTCGGCAATATCATGTAGCCTCGACCCTTTCCGTTCATGCTGCCCCTCTGGCTCTCGGCCGTCGATAGATACAGAACGGACTACTGTACGGCGACAGTGTGACTCTGGAATGGTCAACGCCTGAACAGTCTCTCAGAGAGTGTCATATGTACGTACAGCGTTGGACAACGCAAATGCTCAAGGTCGTGGGTGTAGGCCCACCCTCCTGGTGCCGGCTTGGGCAATGCGCTGGCCTCTTGTCTTACCCATCTCTCCTTTCACGCATCGTCAATGTTGGCAAACAATCCGGTTTCCCGGTCTAGACACATCAGTCAACTCCCATCTTCCGGGTCTTCTCACTTACTGTTGCTTCTTTCAGCCTTATCTAGCCGCTTCAGCAGACCAACAACGTGCCTACTTGGTTAGCATCTTGTCGCATATTGCCTCTTCTCATCGGCCATAAGCCCCAACGTCTCGACCTCGCTCAGACTACCACCCACTGCTCGTGGAAATAGAAACAAGACTACCCTTGCCCGCTGACCTCCCTCCCTTTGGAAGAAGGAGAGCAGCCTTCATCAGATAAAGATCGGCTCTACGCCCGCTGTACGATTCTGTTCCAGCAAGCTTGGATCTTCTTGGCTGGTAACTAGCACGGCACAACTCTGCAGAGACTGCAGGGGCCCTGCTACTCTCTTTCGGTACGAGGGGCTGTTCTTCCGAAGCTTCTAGCTGCGGTAAGTGGAAAGATTTCCCATCAACTCTTACGTTCTGGTGTCCTCCTCTTGATGGAATCGTCACAGACCAAAGAACAACTCCATCAACCATCAACCATCAACCATCAAGCACTCAAATCCTCACAGAACTCATCCTCCGCATTCTTCGTCGTATCCGCTGTCATATTAACAAATCTCCTTGTCTAGACATAAGATACGCAACTTGGGGGCCAAATGTGGCTTTGAAAGAAACCTCTTCCAACGGGCCTGTCACCACCTCCAATTACCGGAAAACGCAGAGGCGATTAGACAACTTGTGTGGCTTGATACCCCCAAAGAGACTGCTTTCTGTTCTCTTGGCCTGCCTTTGCTGAAGGGACAATCTGGCGACAGGTTTCCCGCAAGGACTCGACACGCCATCGTCCTACTCCATCACGAGTCGTCGCCGTCACGTCCTCCGCCGGAGCCCTGTATAGCGGTCTGGCACATCACTCACGGCGCGCCCTCCGACTGCAATCGTATTGTATTGCACAGCTCTCACGCTTCTTCATATTCCAAAGTCGGGAGAATGGATGTCACATCGCTTCTCAACTCTGTCCGGCCGCCTAGCTCTTCCGGAGAATGCAACGAGGAATCACCGAACCATCCTGCCAATCACCAAACGTTCTCCCCTCCGAAGAGACTGCCGCTACCCTGGGCCGCGGACGCAAATTGGAGCTCATACAGATATAACAGGCAAACTGCTAGGCTGTGGGATGCTGGCAGCTTGACAGGGACTCGGATCGATGAGCCGGACTCCCGGACGCCTGCAAGGTTTCCAGTCTCGCAAAAGCAGATCGAAGATGCAATCTTCGAAAAGAACAATCGAATAAGACAGCCGTCGAAGTCCCTTGTGCTTGGTGCCACGTCTGAGCTACCGATACACTTGGCAAAGCATACCATCTTTTGGTGAGTGGGTTCGAATCTCTTCCATCCTTGTCACCAAAATGAGCATCCAAGCGAGACATTTGCCCCTTCATGCCCACTTCGAACCTCACACTTCGTAATGGAAACGAATTGAGATTGGAGACTCCTTGACTCCATCTTCTGCATCATAAGCTCACAATAAGTGTCCCTAGTGATGAGGATCAAACATGCGCTACTCGGTGAGCCAACACGATCCTCCCATCACGAACATTCGGCTCCACGATTGGCTTAACAGAGCCGGAGCTCGATGAGCAAAATTCTGACGCGAATCATAGAAGGACGTTACAAGAACGCCATGACAACTGTGTGGGAGAGTTACCTGCAACTTCGAGACATAAGTTCTCGTTCAGTAACAGCAGTTTCGTGTCATCGGACCTGCCACTGTCGGAATGCCATTCAAGGCTATCCTCTGTGGCATCTGTCAGCGGCGTTTCCTTGTCGAGCATCTCCGTTCCAGATATCCCACTCACCTATGCCAAGCACTCGAAACTCGAAAGTCTACAAGCTGATATCGACGCCACGGAAGAGCCTACATCTCCTCCGCTTACCGAACCATGGACAGTGGCAAGACAAAGTCGAGCAAGTCTGACAGAACACGCTCGACGCAAGCCTGCATATTCGTGGCTCGGCCTGCAAAGTCCAGAGCAACCTGTGTTTTTCTGGCAAGACTTTTGGTACGTCCGTCTTCTTTGCTCTGATTGAAGAGCCTTGTGCAAGGGCTGCTTTGTCCAAGCGTTCCAAGCAAACAGCCCCGAGCAGTGCACAACAGTCTGGGCCATGATTTTCGTCTCAACTCGAGTGTGCCTGACACACCCCCTTTCCTAAAAATCTTCCCCACTGCTGCAGTCAAGCAATGTCATTCAAAGCTGGCTTATTCTATAATGCCTCCTGAGCCGGTGCTGGAGCACCGCAGGGGACATCTTCATTGTTGAAGAGGTTCAGTGCATGGATCCGTTGTCTGTGAATCACCGATGACAGCTCCGGCCTGCTGGCAGCTGGCGGAAACCTTTGACAGATGAACAACGCGGTCAAGGCTCGCCTCGGTGGCTCGCGTGGCTAATGGGACAGCTGGTTCTGCATCACTGCAAGTTTTCCTTCGACTGGTTACTCAAATCTTCTACTTAAGATCCCCTTGGTTTCAACGTTCAGGCTCTCTTTTTCCCACACCATCCACTCCTCAACGTTCCACCGTCAGCACAGAGTCCTCTGATGTATATGTGAAGTGACCACAAGTGTTGTCACGATTTCGAGTCCCATAGCTGTTTGTGTCTTCCCTTGATCAAGGCTTCTCTCGAGGTTCTAGAGCTGACGAAGTTCATTACAGTTCTGATTTGGCGGCCGGACCCAACAACCACAAAAGAGCTGCATCTGTTCCCCTACTCGCTTCTCGCATGACAATGCCAACATCGGACAACTTCAACGATCGCTTTCCTTTCCCAGGAATTACTGGGCCTGCCATGGACCGGTCTGTAACTCAAGGCTTGTCGACTCGGGCAGAAGAACCCCAGCCAGCTACAGCTCCCGTCGGCCCGGACAAGGACCCCGAGCACCTTGTTTTCAGACGCCACGCACTCAAGGAAGGGCAAACAGACACAGTTGCTGATTGGGAGCCTGCCGGTGAAGCTACCATACAGCCACGGGTCCATGTCCTCGATCAGGTTGCCAGCATCACTCCTCTGGCACAGCTGGCATGTGACCTGATGGGAGAGGCACCCCTAAACGCATCGATGGCTCCTCTCGACGGAGAGCCTCGATGTATGTTTGTGGACAACTGCCAGACTGGCTCGCAACTACGCAAAGCCATTTCACATCTCTTTGGACGCAACAAGGCCTGCACCCTGCGTATCCCCAAGCAAGTCTGGGTGTACTATTGCCGCAAACATTATCAACGAATTCGATATCGGAACGCCAAAACGTACCCGCTCAACCAGATGTACCTCGTAAAGATGCAGATCAATCGACTTCAGAGATGGAGCGACGAGAACCAACGCCGCGGAGTCGGACCTTACATCAAAATGTGGACGTTGGCGTTGCGCAAGAGAGAGCAGAGTCGTCTTGATCAGGAGACAGGCGCCGCAGACGAAGGCGGCGGCGGCAACGCTCCGGAGACAACAACGGGCTCGGCCGCCCCTAGTTGGATCATTGAGCGTCTGGGAAGTGAATACACGACAAAGGACATGCTTGCAGTCGCCGATCAACTGTATACGGAAATCGAGAACGGCATCCTTGGCCAGGTCCCCGAAGTCGAGTTTCTCCCTGACATTACAGAGTCGGAGGCTGGCAACACCGCAAAATTGGTCAAGAGCCGGAAGCAAGGCCGCATGATTGCCACTCCAGTTGAGGCAAAGGCTCACAAGCGCCGGATGTCTGACACTGTGGACGCCATCGATCACAGGGGCTCCTTGCTCCCCAACCAGTACGATGGCGTCGAATCTGCAACCCCTTCGAGGAAGCGAGTTTGCGGCAGCTCGCTTGAGGCTGGTCACTACCGACCTCCGCTTCAAGTGCCCCTTCCGTCAATCACCCATTACGCAAACAACGGCGTGCCTGCTTCCACGGTTGATGAGCAGTCGGCCATGCCGCGTGCCTTGCCTGCGGTGCCCAAGTTGCAGATGCAGATGCCTCCACCTATTCGCTCTCAGGGACCCGTTGCACACATGTATGGGCCATCTTCGAGCGAGTTTCGGCGCCCCTATGCTCTCAATGGCCTCTACAACCACGACCAGCAGCAGCAGTATCCTGCCCAATACCGCATGGGCGCCGACTCACCTCTTCAGAGAAACAGACATGTCCACAACCAGCAGAGACTGCCATCTATCAGTGCTCATTTGGCGGGAACCAGCAACACGCAAGACTCAAACTTGGCCATGCCTTGGGGCTTGGTCAGTGATGGCACAAACATCCCACGACCTCCTCGCTTGCGGTCATACAGCGACAATGTCCCTTCAATCCAGCCCCTCTTGGACTATCCCCGACCCGTCAGCTCGAGCGGTGCTCCCCAGCCAGGCTTGACGTGCTCCGATAACAGTGGCTTAATCCCTTCCACCAACGTGGCAAACTACCGCAACTATCCTCAGGGACACTGGCCTGAATCTACCTCTGCTTCAGGATGGGCCCAAAGGCCGGGCACTCGGCAACAGGTTCACTATTATGACCAGGTAACTCTTCCCCAGCTGGACAGCCTACGTGCCACCAACAATCAGGGTCCGGTCAGGCTGCGCAGTGCAGCCGAGAGCGGCGAGGACGCGGCCCATCGTTACGGAAACACATGGCTTTCCGCTGAGCAATCCGCTTCGAAGGCGGCTAGAGAAGGACGCGAGGACTAGTCGTCGAAGCTTCTGCCCCTGGCACCGTACCAGAAGATTCCGACAGCAAGCCAAGAGTCGACTTACCGTGGACTGCCGCCCCTGCGATATGCCTTCGTACACAGGCCGTGAGGTAGCATACACTTCTTTGATTCGTTTATCTGCTGCACTGCTTTGCCTTTACACTCAGTCTTCTGGTGTTTATACTGTCCCCCAAATATAACGCTCGGAGCTTCTTCTCCAGAGGGAGACGAGGCACATATGACAGATCTGTCACACAAGCGATGGGTCTGCACAGCACCTGTTCAGCTTTCTGCTGTTCTTTTGTTGATGAGGGCGCCCTTTCACTTTGTTTTCGCTGATTCTGTTCCTTTCTTCTTTCTCTTTTCTTTTTCACTTTCTTTTGTTTCTTTTCCACGCTTAGAATGGAATTAAGCCGAGTTTTCATGATGGATGATTATGAGAGGAGCAAATGCTTTGACGAGGAACGGCCGCTAGACGATGGTTGCATTTGAGCTTTGCCCGGCAAGACTGATGGTAGTCTTGGGGTCTGGGCAAATACAAAATAAAAAAAGGGATACAATGACTTTGCTATGGAAGGATAGAAATGGGAGTACACGGATGTTTCGTTGGAATGGGGAAATGGATGGAAAGGGGGGAAAGGGTACAGTGAATGATGGAATCTGCCTTTTGGTGTGCGCGAGTTATAGAAGGACAGTGACATACAAAAATATCATCTCAGAGCAAGATGTTCTTTCTATCTCCTCTTCCTTTCCTTCATGGCCCGCCACGTGTGTCTATAATTGCTTCTTTTCCCGCCATGTGTCTATGTGCCTGTGTGTCCCCCTTTCCATCACTCCCGGAACATGACGATGCCGCCATCCCACTCACTCAAGTCTCCCACATTCGCCCTGCCCACCTCCACGAAACCGAATCTCGAATAGAACGCATCCGTGCCCCTGAGCCCGATAAGCCAGACCTTGCCCCTTACTTTGGCCTCTCCGCCCTCAGCCATACGCTGCTGCCCATCATCATCAACTTCTTCCTCCCGCGACGGCTTCTCCTCCTGCTGCTGCTGCTGCAGCAGCCTCTGCCGCTGCCACTCGTCGGCCTTGGTGAGCCCCTCGGCCATGAGCAGGCCGCCGAGCCCGATGCCCTGGACGGAAGGGTGCACGGCCAGGGTGCTGAGGTACCACCACTCGGCGCGGTCCTTGTCCGCAAAGAGCGTCTTTTCGATGGGCGGGAAGACGCGGTCAAAGGCGTGGGCGGCGTGGGAGTCGATGGGGAGGGGGAGGAGGGTGTCTTGGAGGGATATGAATGTGCGGACGAGGGGGGCGATCCAGGAGACTGTTGGGTGATGGGCGTGTAAGTAGCGTGTTTTTTCCGTTGTTCGAGCTTTTGAGGTGAAGGAAAGGGTGCAGGATGATGTATGAAAGGGGGAAAAGTCGACGAGAAATGCGGAAGAAAAAAAGGGGGGAGCTTACATAGAGTAAACCATCGCTCTCCAAAACTGACTTCCGCACTGGGCCTCTTCCAGCATGCAAATCCAACAATGGTCTCTTCTTCACTCTGGCTTCCGCTGAGATCTTCGCTTGCCTCCTTGATGAGAAAGGTAAACGTCCATTCTACGGACCAGTACCGCTTCGCATACAGCCGATACAGGTACTTCTTGTACGACTCGGGATCCTCCGTCTTGCGCGGGAACAGCAGCGCGACTAGCTTGTCCGATCCGAGACAGGTGTCGTATAGACGCACTGCATGGGTCAGGTCGGAGGCGGTTCCTGGACGGAGGCGGAATGTTGGGGGCATGGTGAGTTGGCTTGCGGTTATAAATTGTAACGAGTGTCGTTCAACTACTTTGATACACTTCTCACAGACAATTGAGGACTTGTATGTATAGAGAGGTCACAAATGACTCGGTCTACCGGCAATAATATATACTATTTGGATATAGATAGCTTCATGTGCGCAAAGGGGTCCTCGCTCCCCCTCTTTTGCTGACCCAGTTGCCGAATGAGTCAAAGTCGGCTCTTGTGAGTGGTTGGATAAAAGGGCTCGTCTGATGGGGTCGAGGAGGGTAAAGGAAGCAAAAAACTGTGCCATCTCCACTTTGGCGGTTTTTGGGCGAACAGGGGGGGCAGTTGATGCATTAGAGAATGGGGATGACAGGGCTGAGAACCTCCAACGTCGTTGTAATATTGAGAAGTTGGTGATACTGAAGAATATGTGCGGATCCGATTGGGGCTGGCGTGGGGAGAGCTTCTTTGTTCTGAGTGAGGATTGGTGATGGCTTCGTGTTGGAGGTTGACAGGATGCACTTGGTGTGTCTGGGAGCTGTAAGCCATTGGATCTTGACGACTTGTCATTACCGCGTGGTCATGGGATATATGGATGAAACACGTTTCTCGAGAGAGAGATGTGCACAACAGTCCGGTATATGCATCACTCAACGATGCCAATAGTCGCCAAAGAAGAGAATCAACCATATCTTGAGAGCCCGGCACCAAGGACATGATAAGAAGAGTCGCCGGGTCTCGAATTTCCATGATGTCGAGCATGGAGCCGTGCGCACTGAGCAACGTCTGTCGAAGACACACGAGTCTTAAGCTGGTGGTCAAGTTCAAGCTCCAAGTCCGCACACCGCCCGAGAGACTTGATGCATCAGGTACCTGAGGAAGTACATACTTGTGGCAGAAAAGGACCAGGTGTATAAGAAGACCCTTTCTCTCCCACATCCTTCCTTTCCTCCTTTCTCATCCCTTTGACATTTCCTTCCTTCAATCTCTTCGCCACTTTATTGACGATTTGACGCCGACATCCTTCAACTACGAGTACCTTCCTCCATCCTATCTCTTTCTCTTTGACAAATCCTCACCACAATGGCTCCCCGCAAGAACCCACGCAAGCCCTCAAACGGAGAAGAAGTCAATGGCTCGGAGAAGAAGAAGCAACCCAAGAGCCGCACATTGACCAAAAAGAGTGAACGCGAACGAAGACGTGAGCGGGAAAAAGAACGAGAACAAACCCAGAAGCAGCGAAGAGAGCAGATTCTCCTCGACTATGCTCGCCTTCACAACGGCCTGGAGCCCGAACTTCCTGAAGAGCAAGACTTCACTACATACTCTGCAGTGCCGAACAAGGAATATTATCTAGAGATCCATGAACTCCGAAAGAAGGCCAAGAAGCAGGATGATCCACCGCAGCCTCAACAACACATGGCTCCTGCGCCTTGGGTCCCCAGCCCTTACAACGATGCGTTCCCAAAGAAGCCATACTGGGCTGATGACGACCATGAGCAAGAGGATGAACAAGGGGAGAATCAAAGCAGGCCCAGGAAGCGGGCTTGCAACAGATCGAATGCGTCGTCTGTCAAGCGGCAGAGGTATAACAAGAACTCGTCTGCTCTGTCGCAGGAATTTATCCTCTCCGAGGACGAAATGGGCGAAGAAGAGACCATGAGTCCAGAGCACGTCGCTTACAAGACGCCACCCACATTCATGGGAATTCCAAGAGAAATCAGGATGCAGATATACCGCAGCATCCTCACCGTCGAGCAGCCCATCCAAGTCTTTGGCGGCTGGAAACAGCTTTACTGGAAGGAGGATTTGCGGTTGTCGACTGGCATCCTCAGAGTCTGCAAATCCGTGTACGAGGAGGCCTGCACCGTTCTCTACGGTGCAAACACCTTCTTGTACCTCTTACGCGACCCATCCTTCGAAGCGGATGACATTGTCAGCCTTTTCATCGACGACTCGCCGCATGCTATAGATGACTCCAACGACGACAGTGACCTGGACTACGAAGAAGAAGGTGCCGCAAAGCGCCCTGTCCGCCCCCTGAAAGAGCGCACCATCAACGTCGCCAAGTACGCGCACCTGTTCCGCAAGATCAACATCAAGGCCGAGGCCAACCGGTACTCGGGCGTTACGCTAGAAGGCATGGCTGCAGCAATCAATGTCTTTGCCAGGCAGGCCGCCCAAGACGGAATCGGATGGGAGGCAGCGTCGTACTTCATCCAGACATTGACCGTCAGCATCATGCCCACCGCGAACCAACAGCGCAATAACAGCCCAGAGCAGAACTTTACCTTTGTCAACTTCTTCACCCCGGGGAGCCCCGTGCTCTCTGCGATCAAGGCGGTCGACTGTCGACTGCTCAGGATTGACATACTCACCAGCGAGACCAAGAGGAGCAAGACGTGCTCCATGAGCGGAACCGGCTCGTGCCGCCTTGAGTTCAACAGGACTTACGAGCGAATCTGGGACAACGGAAAGCAGATGGGCTCGGGTGGCGGAGAGAGCAGGTTCGAACGCTGGCGAGACCCGAGATGCGCGAAGCTGAGCGAGAAGAGGATCGATGATATGGCAATTCACGTTGCCAGGTTTTGTCAGCAGAGGGGCTTTGGACAGCGGACGACGGAGGACATGGACGTCGACTCGCCGTATTGGAATGACTTCAAAGATGAGGATGCGTATGAGGATTTCTTTTGAAGTGGTCGGGTCTGACTGACGGGTTTGCTCCTTGCTTTATGGATCTGCGTATCATTTCGGTTTCTTTTCAGTCGGGTATTTGCGATTCCCTCGTCTTTTCCAACAATGCCTCGATACTATATTCTTGCGAGGGATCAACATCGTGGAAGAAGCATCGCTCCAAAAGGAGGTTGTTTTCCCAGTTTCTCATACACTCAGCTACAGAGCTCGTTCTATTTCTCATTTTCCTTCGTTTCTATTGCACACGCATCTCATGTATCTCCATTTTCCCCCCTGTCAATACAAGATCATAGTCAACGAGCTATCTTCGCTATGCCAACCACCTACTCCATAGTCTTTGTTCCAAATGAGGGCAGAAAGTATTCTCATTGCTACACAGTCACTTCCCCATCCTAGTGTCTTGTCTTCTAACCACCAATTCACCTATTCCTCTCAATCATTGCAACAGACATGACAGACTTCCAAGTTATTGCATTCACAAGACATGCAACTCACCAAGCAGCTTCGCACTTCGTTACAGGGCAGCTTACCACATAGCCAGACAATCGCCTCCCCGATTCAGCAGCAAACAGGCTGCCAAAAGAGTCGATGCCGGCGCTTCTCACTGGCTAGGCCAAGAAAGAAGAGGAGTGTCACACACTCACACACACGCGAGCGGAGATCTGCATCTGCAAATCTGGGTTCCCCACTCCTGCTTCCAGGGGGGGTGGCATCCTCTCCTTGTGACCTGACGCAATTGTCGATGAATTTCCCAACATCGTAAAAGAGGGTCTTGATGGAGGGCGTCATGATCGTCGTCCTGATAACTCGGATGATGGGACCGCTTGTCTTGATTTCGTTGGTTTATTGAATAGTCTATCTGACTATCCTAGTGCTTTGACGCTTTCTCAGGGCTCGTATATGTACAGATTGGTGGTCGTAAGTCCGCCCAAGTCCACCAATTCGCTTTCACCTCCGCAAGTGTCCTTCATCATTATTCACATGCCTTTACATACTACTAGGTAGCACATGTAGAATGCGCCCACCCCGAGCGCCGCCAAGTAATTTCTCGAAATGCCCGTCTCATCGTGACACTCTGGCTCACAAGCTATACAACAGTACTGAGACAAGGACAAGGACCTCCAGTCGCTATAACAAAAGACATCGAAGATACTGAAAAGATCAAAGGCTCCAACTCCGCAGACCCTAGTCTGATGCATGCATAGAAAAGTAAGAAGAAAGGAAAGGAAAAGGGGGAAAAACAAACGCTGAAAACACACGGCTTGTGTCACTTCACGGCGCATTGCCCAGGATAAGGATGAGCAGCATGCCGTTGAGGAGACAGGTAGCGATAAACGTACACCAGACAATCAGGCGGTAAGCCAGAGACAGCCGATCTTCTCGGTACAGCGTCATGCCGAGGCCCGAGCAGGCGCAAAACAGGCTCACCATGGCCCCAACAGTGGCTCCGGCGTCGACTTCGACCCGCAGCTTGTGCCGGCCCGTCGAGATGAGGATTCCGGCGATGGCGAAGAAGACAAAGGCAGCGCCGAAGCAGCCAGCTGTGCCCCACAGCAGCACTCGCTCCCGGTAGCGATGCAGACGCTGGTTGTTGACGCTGGGCAGCGCATAGTGCGCGGCATAGCCTTGTGTGGGGAAGTTGTCGGAGCTGGCGTAGGCCTCCTCGTCTTCCTCCGAGTCGGTGTGCACGGCCGTCGTCGAGCCGTAGCCCCGGTTGAACGAGTCGCCGGACAGATGAGACGACATCAGGGGCTGCCGCTCAGACGACCGCGGCTTCCCAAGCCATTCCTTGGCTTTCTCCAAAGGAAAGGAAACAATGGCCTGGGCGTACTTCAAGCCGGGGAAGCTCGAGCCCTGGTCGGGATCGATGTAGATTGCGTAGTCGTCTTCTGGATTGCCCGCCTCGCTGCCGTCATCGTACTCGTTCCAATACTTGGTCTGCGGATCGAGATAGGATGCTGGGAGAGGGTCGAAAGTGACGCGTGGTGAGCTCGAATCGCGTCTCGTCGAAGGAGCCAGGGGCGTATCGACCGACGAGGGAGAGCTCGGTTCACTATAAGCCGGCGTGGCATTGCGAAGCATCTCTTGGACCTCGTCATGTCGTCGTTGTAGGTTGGTGAAGTCGCGTCGGATGAAGCTTTTGGGGTTGCTCAACACCTCGTCATTGAATCTCGTGCTTAATGAGGTAGAGCCGGTCCATTTCTGTCATGAGGTCAGCCACGATCACTTTGCCCAGGGATGGTGCGTATTCGTGAGAGGCTAGCAGAGAGGCCTCCCGTCTATGACATACTCTGTATTTCTTGAGGATTTTGCGAAACGCAGTGACCTGAGCATTGACAAAGCGGATTAAAGCTTGTGTATCTTCTCTGCACCGTAATAGTTCGCGCTCGTACTTGAGGAACTTGCGTTGATTTCTCAGCGACGCACTCGGCAAATCGGACTGGTGGTGGTTCTTGGCGGTAAACCGCTTGATGCTGGCGGCGATGTGCTCTGGGCCGTGTTAGCAATCGAAGCTTTGGAAGCGGGCGACTTGACGGCGGACGCATACCTAGTCGTCTGGACACCTCGTCTGCCTTGCTGGTGACAAACAAGTCGAGCCGGTCGTGCTGGTGGCAGAGCTCGTTGTACAGGGCATCTTCGAATCGACGGAGGGCGGCGTCCTGGTGGCCGGGAATGGCGAGGGCTGTGGCTTGGTCGCGGGTTGTGTGGACCTTGATCTCGTGCTTCAGGGAGTTGTAGTCGACGTTGTCTATGATTGCAAAGTCAGTTAGGCGACACGACTGCCGAGTCCAGTGTTCATGGACGAGGAAGGGTGGGAGAGCAGGGACATACGTAAGCTCCACTCAGGAACAGACTCCCGCTCCAGCTGCTCGCCGTATTTCATGATTCGCAGGAGCTGCTACTGGCGATGATGTCCCCTCGAGATCAATTGGGTGGCTGTTGGGAATAGATTGGTCGCATCCGTCGGTGGCGGAATCGTCAAAGGAGCACAGGCGATGGTGGTGGAGTATCTGGGCTTCTCGAAAGACGACCGTGTGGTGGAATCCGGTACGGAAGAACGAGGCGGGCGAGGAACAAGGAGAGCCTTCGGATCGTCTTATCCGGTCGCCAGGCACGGACGGCTACAATCAGAGTTGCAATCGGTGGGAGAGACGGCGTGCAGCTTATGCCGAGCGCAAACGTCTGCCCAGTGTGGTCTACTCTGTACTGTGGGAGGACACAAAGCGAATGAATAGTATGCCGGTCGAAGGTCGTGGAACAGCCGGATGGCGGTCGCGGCGGTCGCAGAAGGGAGGAGACAGCACAGCAGAAGCCAATTGTTCGGGACCACGGACGACAGACGCACAGGAGCGATACCGGTCGGATGAGCTAGGAATGAGACAAGCAGGGAAGCCCGGGGATGACCTGGACGGCAGAACTGGTCTGGACTGGAGGAGATAAGATATAGTCAGGTAAGGTAAGGTATGCAGGATCAGAAGCAAAAGGTTAATGTCGGGTTGCTTGCGCTAAGCAAGACAGGACGAGCGAGCCGGAGCCGGAACCGCGGGTGATGGTTGAAGCGAGACGTGAGAGGTGCAGAGAAGAGACGAGAAGTTGTCTTGCATACAGCCGGGCTGCTCGGTAGGAGATAGAGAGATGGTGAAGATAAGGTAACAAAGAGAAGTGTACTTCGTAATGCACTTGTAATGGTCTCGAATACGCTGCACGTGCGGCGTGGTCGTCGTTCTAGGCAAGTACTCCGTACAGGCACAGGGACGAAGTGGAAGTACCCACGATGACGCACAGGAGAGCTGGACAGGATAGTGTCGTATCGTATCGTATCGTAGAGCAAAGCTGCTCAGGAACCGCCAATGCCGGCCGGAGAGCAGATCTGAAGCAAGGCGGTCGAGGGCAGAGCAAGAGGGACAAATGTTCGATCGGCATTGGGGGCAGCCAACGAGCAGAGCAGGACCGCGCACGGGGCTCGGGCAATTATATCATCGACGAGGGACTCGCCTTGGAAGGACGAGGAAAAGATGGAGATGCAGGCCGGGACCGCCAACAAGGAGGCGGCGCGGGCCAGAGCCAAATTGCACGGATAAAATTCAAGATAAAGGTGCCCACTATCCGCCACAGTGCCTACGTTAGCGCTGGCCGGGCCTTTGCAGGGTGGCAGCCCGGTGGGTTCAGGTTTGGTTCGTTTCCAGGCGGTGCTAGTATTCTCTACTGCTGCACGTTTGGGGAAGATACCTAGAATGGAGCTGGAGGGCATTCGGTTAGGTGGCGGTGTCTGGCGCATCAAGAGGTGGGGGAAAAGAAGACCGCTACTGTTATGGGGGGAGCCACGGCCACGGGGCACCCACGGGCTGTGCATGGGGGGGCATCCGAACTATCGCTGCTAGTATGGGCACGTGCATTGCATCTTGTCGTTGACATGTGCCGAGTTGCAAACCTCTGTCATTGAAACAACACGAAGCCAGTGGTGGCTGACCAGGTCGTTTACAGTACATACACGTACATGTAGGGCTGGCTTGCAGTCTCGTGACTTGATCTGCTGCCAGTGGATGGAATTCAACTCGAAAGAGTTAATGGAAGGTACAGGCGGCAAGCACGTTGTCAAGGTCAATTGGGCGGTGGGATACATGACACGCACATAAGGTACGATACATGTACACGGCATGCAGCAACAACCAACAGACAGACTCCCCCAATGGTGAGACAGGCACGATAAGAGCGTCTCAGCTGCTGCTGTGATACTTTGATGATGACCCAACCCTCTATTCTTCTTCCCGCCACAACCGAATTCGTCTCTTCTCGCACATTGTTGCACGCACAGCTGCGCCAAGTCCTCCAGCCGTTCCCAGGCCCTCGTGAAGCGGCATGAACCGACGGCCAAGTGATTCCTCGGCCCCTCTATCCGAGCAGAGCCAGCAGGAAGATGCACATCGAGATGCGAGTACCACTTCTTGATTGCTGCTACCTACCTAGTATCCATCACCCGGAGTTATTACATGTACCGCTGCTGCCATTACGGCAAAACTTCAGTGTTCGATCGAGTCAGTTTAACAAACATTGTGTGGACTTCCAACACCCTGTGCCTTTGACAGGGAGCGCCAAAACGGGCAGATTGTCGTATCCTTCCATATGCTTCTCGCTTAGAGCTTGAAAATTCCACGTCTTCCCACGTTACACTCCAAAGCCGTCCATCGCATTCTCCTCGCCAAAGTCGTCCACGGGCAAACTCATACTCGACCCTTGCCGCATTAGCACGCCCCAATCAACAATTCAAACCACACACTACTACATCTACTGTGAGTACCTGATTTATGTAGAGTAGCGCCATCACAAAGGTCAGTGGCCATCTTCGGGCTGGATACATGTATGGCCTCGTGCCGGCTTGTGTAGGAGCGTCTCTCATTGGCCAAGGCACGTTCAAGGTTGTGCTTTAGCAGCCGCTGCCCTACGGAGTTCGGCTAATAAAGGCGCGAGGACCTGTCAGAGGGTGGACTCGAAGACTTGCAGGGACCATGAAAGCGGCACAAGGTGCACCTGTTGGAGCCAATGAATGCCTACTGTTGGGGCGTTGAAGAAAACTTCGTAACGGGGAGCCGTTGCAGTTGCATTCATTTGTAGGCCTCAAGAAGGGAGCACAAATCCGCTTGAAGTCCATCTGCGCTGCGCTTTGCCTCAGATATAGCACCTTTGTACGATGCTCTCCGCTAGTACGGATTTTATGAGGTCAATCCAGTGCTACCTTCAATACTTGTACAAGTACAGGAAATGTCCTCTTCAAGAGACCCTGGAGTGAGGTTGACTTCAGCTCCATTCTGATTGGACACGTGTAGTACTGTAAGTGAACACACGCTGTAAGTACCGGATCCGGCACTAGGCAGAGCAGTAAATCTCAACTCTTCTGCCTGATTTGAAAGTCTAGACTTCCAATCTCCTGATTTACAAGCACACGCGATATCACTACGACATGTCGCTGACTCGATATAATGTTCACTCACACCCATATCCTGGCCAACAACAGAGAAATGAAGAATATTGACAAGCGTCAACAGAAACCGAACGAAAGCGAGCAAAAACCCAGGATCCACAATCTGCAGCTCCTCCGTTCCCGCCCACAAGCTCTTCCCAATCCGTTCACCGAGACGGCCCAGCTGCAACGAACCAACGGCCTCTTCCTCTGGATAATTCTCCGCCTTGACCCTTGATTTTTCATTTTGGTTTCCCTTTCTCAGGCAACAAGGTAGGGCCCGATCGGCCCGTTATTATCGACTTTTACAAAACTGTACGCTGTTCCCGTTCCCCCTTTGCCACTGGTGTCGTGTGAGTATTTGCCCAAACGGGAGATTGCTCAGGCGTTTTCATGTGCGCTTCTCGGTGCGTTTGTATGTGGTCTTGGGTCTTGAATTCTCCGCGAACTGGAAGCTGGACGGGAAGCAGGGGTGCTCTTGTTGTCTACCGTGTGACCTGATCTTTCCCTTTGGCTGGGTCGAGGTCAACAAGAGGAGAACTGTCCCTCAAGGCGACATCGAGCGTTGCCATCCACGACCTCACATCTTACGCATAAAGGTATCCATTATCCATATCAAGAAACCCTCCACAAGAGAGCCAAAACCAACCAACAACAAAGAAAAATCTCAAGTCTACAACAAGACCACCAAGCTTGAACGCGGTTAGACGAGGCACCACTTCCGTTACCGATCCACCCAGCGGTAAATCTAGATTTGCAAGGACCCGCCGGCTCTCCATCCCGGAGCCCGTGCGACTCCATTTTCCCTCGAACAAGGGTCTTCTGTATTTTTTTTCCTGTAATGATTGTGTTTTTTTTTTCTTCCCCTCGTGCTCCTTTGACTTGCTGTTGATTTGAATACTACTGCAACGCTACTATTCAGCCGGAGCCAGCCGCTGCGGGTAGGTTCGTTACAGGGTGGGTTTCTTGCGTACATGTAACGAGCTGAACGCTACCCTTTGCCGTCTCCCGAAGGTGGAAGAGGGAACATGATAGTATAGGCCAGAGAGAGCGTATCCGAAGTGTGTCTGAAGTACAATCAACGGGTCTCTTATGCTGTCTGTCAGCCACATCATATCATACACGGACAAAGCATCGCCATTTCTCCTCACGTCAGATGTTGCCTTTATAAGACGAAATGTTTCGCACCGCCATCCATTCCTGTAGCTGATACCGCCCTTGTTCCGCATCACACCAAGCCTGCAGAGTCTTATGTATGTTGTAGTTGTATGTATGTATGTGTGTCTCTACGTTTCTTGGGGACACTCGGCGATAAGGGGATGCAGGAAACCCTCACTTTTACCTCGTATGTGTGGGCAGAGGACTCCGTATCACCATCACGCAAGAAATCAACCCCCTTCAAAATCGGCCAGTTTCAAGTCGTTACAGTGAAGGTTGCACCACGATCAACACATGCATACATGCAAGCATACATCCCACACAGAGATACCTTACCTCACATGCCGTGCCATTTCACATACTCGCAGCATATCAGACAGTAAAGCAGAATCAGCTTGCGGCTGAACATTTCAGCTCTGATGCAGATTGCAACACCATCTCCAGCAAATCTAGGCCTGCTTCTGCTCTTTTCCAGCTTTGCCATGTACACTCCGAACATGTAAACCCATCT
Source organism: Trichoderma sp. PF4103 (assembly GCA_023628735.1). Taxonomy (NCBI): domain Eukaryota; kingdom Fungi; phylum Ascomycota; class Sordariomycetes; order Hypocreales; family Hypocreaceae; genus Trichoderma; species Trichoderma sp. PF4103. Next base: position 478,224 of record JAMAKC010000003.1, read on the forward strand.
CAACGCTTCTTCGTCGTATGAGTAGGTCCATATTGTGTCGCAATCGAAGAGCGTCCTTACGTTCCCTCAGTACCACACCAGCCTAATGCCTGAAGAAACCAGAGGACCTCCTCACTCGAATACGGTCCCGTATCGGGTACCCTAACACGGGGTTGCCAAATTCAAGCAGGTTGGAGGTGCTTGAATCTCGCAATCGCCATTGCCGCTCCGCCAGGGCAACCTACCATTGCATACCCGAGGCAAGGTAGGTGATCCGATTCCCATCCCTTTCCCCTCTTCTACATGCAGAGAACCCAGCATAATCATGCAGGCTTCGATCGTGGACGGTCGTCCAGCATCGGATGTCGGTTTTTCGAATGCACAATCGCGGAACCGCCTGAGCCAGCGGTCACGCGACACTTTTCCCCCTTCCGCCGCAGAAACAGGTCTCAGACAGACGGTGAGACTGGACGGATATATATATATATATATATATATACTATGTATATCTGGAAGATAGGTAGGCATGTACTAGGTGGGCAGTAGCCTCGTGAGCCTAATGCTCGATATCCAACCGCCGATAAAGGAGCCCGAAATAGATTGCGAAGACAGGCGGACAAGGATACGAAAAGGTGGTGCTCTCTAGGCCCCAATAACAAGCTTGCAGCCAATGTTTATTTCTCCCTTGCTTTGTTGCAGCCATGCCATGTTATGCTGGCTGCACAAGGCTGCATCTGGCAAAATACCTTACAATTGGAGTCTTACCTTAGGTAGCTTCCCCCGTGGAACTGTAATGAAGTCCCCCCCCTTTTCCTTCGGACCAGCTGTCAAAGCTTGATATGCATGCCGAACACCTTCTGCTTCTGGCTCGCTGACTCCCTTCTCGCACTGGAAGAAATGCCTCTGACCCCAAAAACGGTCTGTTATGGAAGCGTCGTACTCCCAGGTCTCAGAGACGAACGTTTTCATAAGGGTCCATGGTAATGTTGGATGTCTAGGAAAGGCAAACAATCGCACAACTACAATGAACCCATTGAGTACTCAAAGATGTGTCAAAGTAAAGATGTAGACACATTGATATCCCGTTGTAGTCACCCTCGCACGTGAATCACAACGCGCAAGTTCACAAATTGTTCAATAGTGTGAGCTAGCTGCCCCATTGCAGATATATTACATGCATGCTGAATTCGATAACGTATGCAGCTTAAAGATGTATCATAGCAATTTGCCTGGTATCTCTCGCAAAACAATGGCCATACAAAGGTTTCCTTCTAAAATGTGTGCTGTCATCATCAACGGGATGGCACATGAGCACCAGCCTCTCGCTTCAATCACATTGAGCCCAACATGTCTCCTGTCGCTTTCGTTTTGTCGTCTCATGCAAATCCAAATGCTTCATTCACGCCTCCTGGTGCTCCAGGACTAGCTCAGCCTCCAAAACGCCAACGATGCTCCCGTTGCTGGTAACGGCAATGACGGGCGCTCCGCCCATCGCCCGGTCTTGCTCGTCAACCTGCGGCCGCATGTCCTGCAACATCTGCCGCGCCTGGCGGACCGTCGTCTCGGACGACATGGCCAGCATCTGGTGACGGGACACCGTGAGGCCCGTGACGTCCTTGATTGGTCTCACCATGTCTGCGTCACTCAAGGCCCGCATCCTGCTCGGGACGGCGATCTGGTCGCCGACCCTGACCCAGCCCGTCTTGGACTTGTACGCTGTCCGAAGCAAACTCAGCGCGAGATCGTCGCTGCTCAGGCCACTTGCAACGTCAATGTCGTCCCACGGCACGAGGATGTGGCCCAGCGTCTTGGGACCCCGGGCGGCCATTGCCACCGCAGCACCAATGGCGCCGCCCGGATGGTTTTTGGCAAACATTGTCGAGACACAGGCATGAAGCTCGTGAGCGGCTGTCAATGCCAGCGCATCCCCCAACGCCAGAGCAACCGTGGTTGATGCGGAGGGGGCTGAGACCCCAAACGATACCTTTTCAGGCTCAATGATGGGTGCTGGCAGCAGTATCGTGCTGGGCCGGTGCTTGACAAACTCGCAAGTTTCGTGTCTCATGTGCGAAGTCAAGAGGATTGTGGGGAGACGCTCGTCCAGGTGAGGTAATGTGAGGAGCAGCTCCTGAGTCTTTCCGGAATAAGTGATGAACAAGAGCGTATCTTCCGGGCCCACGATGCCCAGATCTCCGTGTAGAGCTTCCGTCGGATGAAGAAAGACGGAACGAATTGCCAAGCTTTGAAACGTAGCGACGAGCTTCTTTCCAATGTGCCCGGATTTGCCCACGCCCATGATGACGAGCTTCCCTTTAGTTTTGGCCAGCCGAGTGATGGCCTTGATGGAGGCGTTGAACCCGTTTCGGGCGACCGCGTCGACCTCGTACAGCTTTGTGAGATTGGCCAGTGCCGCGGCCTCGACATTGAGCACGTGGATGCCGCTGTGAAGTCTCCTATCCATCATGGCTTGCTCTCGCACAGCGTCCCTGTCGAGACTGAAGCCGTCCACGGAGTCGCCAATCTCATTTGCTGACGGCGAGGCTGATGGAGTTGGCGGAGAGGGAGGTGGCATTGATGAGCATTTTGACGCGCTCAGCACAATCACAGCACTCGTCTGGATTGGCCTGTGATCGCCGTGTCGTAAATCAATCATTGTTGCCGGGGTATGAGGGGAGACTTAGGTTGAATTGGATCGAATGTGAAGCCACTGGGAAGAAGCAGCAGATGGCTTTTATGCCTCTGCCTCAACTTTGTTAATTCAATCTGTCGACACTGAGATCCCAACGCCCAGGTGGCAATGGCTGATGGGAAACGCCGAACCAATGGAACCTCAGACCAGCGCACAAATCTGTCCCAGAAGCAGCTGACTGTCAATGGCCCAATGGCACAGCAGACACGTCAAATGCGAGGCAGCTCTGGATGCACAGAGTCCGAGTCCACGTTGCCCAAACACACAATGTCGCCTTCCCCGGATTTTCTGAAGCAACTAGCCTTCCGTCGACGTGTCGCCGTGTCACTTGTCGAGTCCTTCGAGGTTGAACCCTGAGCCCATTTCCGAATTGGCACCAGAAGGTATTGAAAAATTTCTGATTGAAGAGGCGGACTGCGAGCTTTTCAAGGCATAGCCATGGCGGTAATCGAAGCTGCCCCAGGAGATGAGGATCAGGAATGGCTTATGGAATCAGGGTCTGATCGCCGTTGATAAGGGACCGTTAAGGGATCGGGCAGAGTCGCAGAGAGGTCGAAAAAGTCGCAGGCTCATCGATCCGTGTGAGTGGCCGCGGCGGCGATTGGTGGAGGCGGGCGATTGTGTGCTTGAGATCCTAGACGCCCAATTGGGCGACGGCTCGGGCTGGAGTGCGGAAGGGCGATGCGATTTCTAATGGGACGAGCCCACTCGGCTGGGCTGAACATGGCATAACAGTTGGACCGACGCAGCGACCAGTTGGACCGCTGTAGAACGTGGCTTGGTGTTTGTCGCTTGCTGATGGCTTGTGCGAGGCGCCTGTCGAGTGGTCATGGAGACGGGCTACAGCGTCACCATGTTTGGACTTGATCGTGAGGAGGCCGAGCAATACGTGGTGATGCCTACCCACCTGCAGGGTCAAACTCGTGTCAGCCCTTCGTTGACAGTACCTTAGTCCAGCACCAGTATCAACTCCGACACCTTACCTGCCTTATGCAGCCCCAGCTCGTATCTCCGCCCATGCAGCTGTGCTTTGCTTCGACCGAGAGCCCGGCGTTTCCAGAAGCGCGCAAGTCGTTCCGCGGGCGTGCTTTGATTGCATGTGCGCAGCCCCCCGCATCGTCACGCCATCAGCAGTGCAAATGAGTGCTGCTGCTGCTGCTGCTGCTGCTGCTGCCGGTGCGAGGCACAATAAAATTCCGAGGGTATCCGAAGGGGTTGCATTTGCATTTCGAGAGCATATCAAAGAAGGAACGAGTCGCGAACTAAGGTACCTACTTCTCAGAGGCAACAAAGAACAAGGAGAAGGAACAGCCTGTCCGCCAAGGTAATGTGAACAGGACAGCACACATAGCCTAAGGCATCTATCATGATTGCTGTTCATTTCCTCCTCATACAAACCATCGCCAGCCTTACCAGGTGACTGCGTACAATCAATCACCCCCCGCTGACACCCAGTACTCATCTTATCGAGATGTTCTGCTCGGCAAGTCCAACATGGTTCATGTTCCAGAACCCGCCGAAAACGTGCGAGCCGTCTCTTTGTCTCTATCCGTGGACCGGGTCCAGCAATCAAGCAATCATTGGCTCACCCCCGTTCAGCCCTCCCATCTTTCGTCTTTGTCTCAGGCTAGCAGCCGCTTCAGGCAATCAATTAATTTTCGTATGCGAGATGCAATCTGCCATCACCTCCGGATTCCTGTCCGCATGCGATCTTGCATGCAAGTGCCACCATCTCCAGGGCTTCACGTCGACGAGACCGCCACGATGGCGATGCTCTGCCAGCAGCGATAAGGCCAATTGAGCGCCATAAAACCGCTCATTTTCCCCAGAGACTTCCCCAATGCCCAATATTGCCTCAAGAAGACAGCAAACGGCGTCCGTTCGCAATCCCGCCGGTGGCTTTTGGTCTGGTTTCTCCACGATACACCCAACACTGATTCACCGTGTCGACAGCGAAGCGGCAACGAACCCACTCAGAAAAAAAGCACAGGCTCACTCACCCACGTCAAGGAGAAACACCACGTTCTGCACGTTGGCCCGGGCTTCTCCGGTCCATCCGCCAACCCGCAGCCCCGGAGAGCCAGAAACAAACGAAATGGGCCGCAGCTATTGAGAATTCAACACAATAGAAATGAAAGAACAGTAGTGGTTCACCGCAAACGTTCATGCTCCTTTCACTGCTTCCTTGTTCCTTACGTAAGGGGGGAGAAGGCCTGTTATAAAATCCCGATTACTTTCTTTTGCCTCCCTGCGGCTTGTTGGCCTTGTGCCACTATCCTCATCAACATTGACTTATCTTTGATAAGTAAGAATATTCGCATTTTTCGATCTAACAACGATACGGCAACTCGAAAGATAGCATCCAATTTTAGCCGTCCCGGAGCCCGCGATGGCCTCACGGCAGGCTGCGGAAAAGGGGGTCCCCCTGGAACTGGAATCGGAACCCTTCCTAGTGCGGGACGAGGCACGCGGCTCACGCATGCGAGACAGGCCACACCGAGGCTTGCGGTTCTACGTCAAGTGGTTGCTGACCATCATCGCCTTCTTGTTTGCCTGCCGCAGTGCCGTCGTTTCTACCTTTCGATGGGCCACGGTGTCTGGTGAGATTTACAGCAGCGAGGTCCAGCAGGAGATCCAGGAGGAGCTCGCAGGCAGGAGGTTGGCCGCCCTCCTACGACAGCAGTCACAGAAGGAGCATCATCATCAGGAACAAAACCATTCAAGACTCGGGAACGGGGGCAAGGCGCAGGCTCACGGCACGGCTGGCAGCGCTGAAGATGGCCACTATCTCATCGGAGTGGGCAAGGCCGACATCACGGGGCCCGTGGTTGAGATCAACATGATGGGCTACGCAAATACTGACCAGGTTGGTAGCGGCGTGCGTCAGCGCCTGTACTCGCGCGCCTTCATCGTGGGCGACCTGAACCAGCCGGAGGACAGGTTCATCTACCTCGTCTTGGACACGCAGGCCGGAGACACCGCTGTGCGGTACGGCATCCTCAGGGGCCTCGAGGAACTCGGACCCGAATATGCCATGTATGGACACGACAACCTGGCCGTCACGGCAACCCACTCTCACTCTGGGCCTGGTGCCTGGCTCAACTATCTACTGCCTCAAATCACCAGCAAAGGCTTTGACAAGCAGAGCTTCCAGGCCATCGTGGATGGCTGTCTCCTGTCCATCCGCCGCGCGCACGAGAGTCTCGAGCCCGGCTTCCTGACCGCCGGCAACACCAAAGTCTATGGCGCCAACATCAACCGAAGCCTCTACGCATACCTCGCCAACCCGGCAGAGGAGAGGGCCAAGTACAACATCAGCGCGGAAGACGACGGCTCAGTGGAGAAGGACTTGAGCCTGCTCAAGTTCACGAGAGCGTCCGACGGCAGGAACATTGGCGTGCTCACATGGTTCCCTACCCACGGCACGTCCATGCTGGCCAACAACACCCTCATCACGGGAGACAACAAGGGCGTGGCCGCCGACCTGTTCGAGAAGAGAGTTCGCGGAAGGGATGGAGAGACGGACGACTTCGTTGCCGGCTTTTCCCAGGCCAGCATGGGCGACGCGAGCCCGAACACGCTTGGCGGCTGGTGTGACGACGGCTCAGGCGAGAGATGCGACCTGAAGACGAGCTCCTGCAGCAGCAGCGGCATGACAAAGTACTGCCACGCCAGAGGACCCTTTTTCAGGGAAAAGGACTCGGGGGCCTCGTCGTGCTATGAGATTGGCAAGAGGCAGTATGAGGCAGCCGTTGCGCTGTACGCCTCGATGGAGCAGCAACCGCCCAACATCAAGGGGTCGGGCGTCAAAGCATTCCACCGCTTCCACGACATGTCCGACTTTCAGTTTCGACTGCGCAATGGCTCAGCCGTACGGACGTGCTCGGCAGCGCTGGGTTATTCCTTCGCAGCCGGGACCTGGGACGAGCCAGGCCATTTCGATATCACGCAGTGGGGTTCCGATGAATCCAACTCGTCGCCATTCTGGAAAGCTCTACGATGGGTTGTCGGAGCGCCAAGCAAGGAGCAGGTACAGTGCCAGGCTCCGAAGCCCATTCTTCTCAACGTGGGCAAAACGCACAAGCCCTACCACTGGACGCCGGATATTGTGGACATTCAAACTTTCAGGGTTGGCCAATTCATCATCATTGTCAGCCCCGGAGAAGCGACGACGATGGCAGGCCGGCGGTGGAAGGATGCTGTCGTGGAAAGCAGTAGGGCTCAGCTGGCCGAGGAGTTGGACGGAAGGGAGCCAATTGTTGTGCTTGGGGGGCCAAGCAACACTTATACGCACTATATTACCACGGAGGAGGAGTATGGGTAAGTTTGGCTCTCACGAGGTACATGCATGGCCAACACTGACACGGATAACCAACAGCATCCAGCGATATGAGGGAGCTTCAACTCTTTACGGACCGCATACCCTCGCGGCTTACATAGAGCGGACCGATGCGCTGCTGCATCTTCTCAAGGACGATGCGCCTCGCAGCGAGCCCGGCCTCCGTGAAAGCGGCCCCTTGCCGCCCGACAATAGTGACCGATCCTTTGGCTTCAACACGGGCGTCTTGTTCGACAAGCCTTCGACAGCTCGCCAATTCGGCGATGTGGTTGCGGACATTCCCAAAAGCCAGTTCTCAGCCGGTGAGCGAGTGACGGCTACGTTTGTCGGAGCCAACCCGCGAAACAACCTACGACTAGAGCAGACGTTTGCCGCCGTCGAACATCGTCGTCCCGGAGAGACGGAGTGGACCATGGTGCGCGACGACTCGGACTGGGGCCTCATCTACTCGTGGAAGCGAAGCAGCCTCCTCATGGGCACCAGCTCAGCCAGCGTCACATGGGAGATTGAGGCGTGGGCGGAGCCGGGCGAGTACAGGCTCTGCTATTTCGGCGACGCGAAGTCGATTGACGGCGAGATTACGGCGTTTGAGGGCAGAAGCGCGGCGTTTATGGTCCTTTGACGGCGTTGCGATTTTTCGTTTTGGCAGCCCTGGGAGGGTTGTTCGTTCTTGTAATACTTCGGGATTTTCTATACCAACATAGACAGTGCAGGCTGGGATAGACTGGCTGGCTTGGGATTTGTTCTTTTTTTGCTATAGCTGCCGGATATAGACGGACAGGTTACGCGGACGGCGTTGAGATTATATAGGTTTGAGGTCCTTGTTTTTTTTGTCTTGTATAGACCTGGATAAGCTAGATTCATCTATACAGACTCACCATTGAGAAACGTGACATTGAGAAGGTAATTGAATTGCTGTGTATATCACTCTTGAGCTTGCATCATGTCAAAGAAGCTTCAAGCTTGTGATTTTACCGTCTCACGCAACACGGCATCCATCCATCCACCCATCCATCCACATTCCCATCCCATCCGATCCCACCCTCCCCTGACTAATCGGCGCCCATCCCTGTCGATCGGTTGTCGCACGAGTACATGTAAGCACCCAAGCACCCAACCTTGCGAGTCTGAACACGAGGCAGCCAAGCAGATGGCGCCATTGCCCAACGTGGCCGCCGCGTGTAGACAGAAGAGAGAGACATGTGCTTTTGGCTTGCCGCATCATAGTACCTCAGTAGTAGTATGTATGCAAGGAGTTGCCCTATCAAAGAATGCCGGAATACGAACCCTCTGGACTATGTATTTTTCTGTGACTATTTTCCTGCTAGCGCTGGAATGGGAAAGGGGGGAGAGCTGAATGGCTGGGTATCTAAATGTGCAGACTATCGAAAAGTGACGGATGAGAGGCCTTTGTATGAGTACATTGGGACTGCGCGAATGACAAAGGAAGAGTGTGCGTTTGCGTCAGGGACTGCCGCGCTTATGGGAACAGACTTTGCTTGATGATTTGCTTGGCACCGACGATGACAGTTGAAACAAGCATTTGCGTGTTTGAGCGCAATCCCACTACGAAGAGTGGTAGCAACGGAATGCAGAGTTGCAATCAGCGTCTGCGAATATGTTTACACTGCCACCCCCCTTTTTCTAGGTGGTGGTCGTCTTTAGCTGCGCTTGACGTGGACACTGAACATATGGATGAGCTCTAACTTTACAAGTACCTACTAGTAATCCTCGATATCACATGTGAAAGAGTATCTTGCCTTGCCTTGAGGGATGTATGATCGGGCACTATTGTTCGCTCTCATTCCCTTTGCCAACTAACAAGGGAACCAAAAGTTTCTCCAGGGCAATTCTTCCCAAGTACTAACAAGCCCTATCAGCACAGCCCTCCTCATGAGTTCCTGCTTTCATCCCGAGTCCCCGGTTGCGGCAACGCTTCCGCAAACATGGAACCACCCAACAGCCACGAACGAGTACACGTACATTGTATGCAGCGACCCATCCTCGAATCGTCTTTCACGATGAAAAAAGAAACATGTCTCCAGCAACAACCAAGGTTGCCAAGGCAAGGCAAGGCAAACATGTGAGGCTCGTAAAATGTGGATGCCCCTCCTCCCCGGTCCATGTGGGGGCTGCACGTTTTCTTTTTTCCCTCCTTTCGCCTCCCTCTATTGGACGCCCGTGAGTTCTGGCATGTTTCAAAACACACACACACTCGGCAGACCCAGAACGAACGAACAAGCATCAGATGCTTGTGGGATGGCTGTTGCTTGTTTCTCTTTCAGCCTCCCGACGAGGCCGAGAGAGGTCCAAGTACCGCTACTTTCAACAGTTGGCACCTGCATGTTCTCATGAACTGCTCGCCGAAAGACGGCTTGATGCCATCAATCAATCAATCAATCAGCCTTTGGGTATCACAGGACGAAGCCAGCGACACTGAGCTGCATGCACAGTTGGACTGGCGCAAACGTCGTCGCACAGCGTCAAGCAGTTGTCTGGTTTCCCCCCCTCGTCTTCGGTGCCTCCATCTGCATGTCCTCCATGTCCGTCTTCAGCTTTCGTCTGGACCCTCGCTTGTGCCATCCATCAACCTCCTGTCTCTCTCGGCCGCTTCCCAACTCGTACAACGTCCCTCTTCTCTCGGTACCTTACTTGGTGATACTCTCTGTTCTATACCTTACAAGGGAGGCCATTCATGAACAGCTTCACCGTTCTCAATCACCACAAACTCCGTCCTCGTCCGCTTCTTTGATAGTACGAGCATGTACTGTAGATCCGAACCAACACACGCTCCGTACTTGAACATTCACCTCATCATCCTCCCTCGGCTGTCTGTCGTCATTGCCTGTGCTTCCCCCCTGCAGCTGGTCCCAAGTACCCGTACATCCAAGCACCATTGAATGGACCCCTCCCCTCCAGACGTGCATCATCCAATGCGCTGCCCGGGATCCCGTCGCCTGCTAGCCAGCCAGGCAAGTGGTCCAGTCCAGTGCTAGCGCCAGCGTCCGCAGCGCCTGTGCCCCTCTGCATCTCGTACCTGTACCTGTAGTTCTAGGAGCCGGGTGCCTGTAGCATGCTGGAGCAAGAAACTACCTAGTATCTACGGTATAGGTGGACCGATAGTAGCTGATCTCTGGCTTTGCCTCTCGCCGTGATTCATGTGCCCTCCGGCTCTTCCCTCGTCCAGCATTGCTTTGCTTTGCTTTGCCGTCTTCCTACTAAGTCTCTTTTGTCTCTCTCTCCTTCATCCTCGGTGTCCTCTCTTGATCACGTCTTCACCTTCTTCGTCGATCCCATTTTCATGTCTCGAGCCAGCCCCCTTCCATGATTGGCTGCCGCCGACATCCCTGATCGATAAGCCACATACGCGACCCCCGAAGGTGGAGATAGCCTCTAATACCGGCCCTGTCCTGTCCTGACCTGACCTGCGCTATACTGTACGAATTCCCCGGCTGGCTGCTGTGTCTCTCGCCCTGGCCTGGCCCTTTTCAGCGTCAAATTCCAATCGCCAGTCCAGAATCTGACAATCTCACACATGCCGCCGTGTGTGCTTGCGTTACGCAATACGAGATAGCGAATCTTGCCTTCTCTTTTCCTTGTCCTCCCCTCCTCTTCGCTTCCCCGATCTCTCTGCTGGACGAGACTCTCGGCTCTCGTCTTGATTCTCTATTTTTTTTTTTCTTCTTCTTCTCTTCTTCTTTTTCCTTCGTCAAGCACTGCTCCGGCCTGAGGATCTGAGCGTCTCCAAGGCCACCCGCCCACCCCTGGCCGAGGTGACGTCTTTCACGATTTGTTAATCTAATTTCCTTTCCCTATCGAGTTGCCCGGCTCCTCCAGCTCTCAGCCTCGACTCGACTTGACTCGACTCGACCTGACCTGACCATCTAGTTCTATACGGCAACCCTCACTCTTTCACCACTTCCACTCCCTCCCTCCCTCTCCTCCACATCTTCGCCTGCCATCGCCATCGTCCCGTCGCCGTTCCCGCTAAGCATGGGAGCGGACCGGAGCTGGTCCTCGTCTTGGCGAAGCTTCCTCAAGATGCCGTCCCGCAACTGGCGAGCCGCCCTCATCGTCGGCTGCACGCTGCTGCTGACCCTGCCCCTCTACCAGCTGCGCGACCACCAGGCCGCCGGCTACTACAAGCAGTACATCTACGACCACCTGTCGCCCTACCTGCAGGGCCAGGGCGTCTACAACAACACCCTCTACCGCGAGGGCACCGAGGCCGCCGTCCACTCGCGCTGGAACTTCAGCTCGCCCTGCGATGGCTTCCCCAACATGGACGGCATCATGCTCGTCATGAAGACGGGCGCCACCGAGGCCTTTGACAAGCTGCCCACCCAATTGCTCACCGGCCTGCAGTGCATCGACGACTTCCTCATCTTTTCAGATTTGGTATGTTGCCTCTTGTCTTCTCCTCTGGCTGTTTCCCGTCTCTGTTCAAAGCATCTCCCTCCTGTCACATGCCTTTGATAAACTGTTTCGCAAACCCGCCTTGGCAGCGGCATTGCTTCGTCAAGGGCAAAACAGCGTCAAAGGAATGCAGTAAAAAAGGACTTCTTCAGCTCCAAACAATACACACAACCCAATCACCTTTCGCCGAACGGACGCAAAGCTAACGCCCCCCCAAGGAGCAGCAGATTGGCAAGTACCACATCTACGATTCCCTCGACCGCGTCGACGACAAGATCAAGGAAAAGTACAAGGAGTTCCAGCTCTACCAGGCCCAGCAGGAATGCCCCGTCTCGCAAAAGGACTGCACCACCGGCATGGACGGCGGCTGGGAGCTGGATAAGTTCAAGTTCGTCAACATGGTGGTCCGCGCCTGGGAGCTGCGCCCCGACCAGGACTGGTACGTCTTCGCCGAGGCCGACACCTACGTCGTCTGGCCCACGCTGGTCCACTGGCTGCGCAACAAGGTCAACCCCCGCGACAACGTCTACGTCGGCAGCGTCGCCATGATCGCCGGCTTCCCCTTTGCCCACGGCGGCAGCGGCTACGTCGTCTCCGGCGCCCTCATGCGCAAGATGGCCCAGATCCCCGACATCACAAAGTACGACGAGAAGGCGGGAGAGGAGTGCTGTGGCGACGTCGTCTTCGCCAGGGTCGCCCAGGAGGTGGGAACCAAGGTCATGAACGCGCACCCAATGTTCAACGGCGAGAAGCCAAACACGCTGCCCTACGGCCCCGGCCACTGGTGCGAGCCTCTCCTGACGATGCACCATATGAACTCGGAGGAAATCAGCACCGTGTGGCAATATGAGCAGACGCGCACCAAGAAGGTTTGTAGTTTCTGCTCTTATATCTGCTTCCAGACTCGAGCTAACCAGTGTGGGTGGCAGGACTTTATGCAAATCCGGGAAATGTACAACGCCTTCTTCGCTCCCAAGTTGGTCGCCTACCGAAAGGACTGGGACAACCTGTCAGACGATACTTGCTACATTGCTCCGGACGAAGAGAGCCAGAAAAAGGCCACTGGTCAACAGAGGGATCGACAGGTCAAGGAGGCGGACAAGAACGTGGTCCAAAAGTACGCGCATAACTCACCCGCCGCCTGCGCCAAGGTCTGCGAGGCCGAAGGACTCGATATCCCCGCCGAAGAGTTTGAGAAGCTGGAGACGGAGACGGATCGCGGCAAGCTGATCCGGGCCAAGTACGACGAGGCCGCCAGCCGAGACTTTGCGACCAAGAAGGACCGCAAATGCTTTCAGTGGCGGTTTCAGAAGAACGTGTGCTGCACGAGCAGGAGCTTCAAGCTCGGCAAGCCCAAGAGGGAGAAGAACGACGCGGACAAGTGGACGAGCGGCTGGTTCGTCCGGGGCATCAACGACTGGATCGAGGCGAGGGGCGAGTGTGCTCTTGACTGGAAGAACCCTCACTGATGGCTCGGCTCTCTTCACGACACCTGACGGCGACAACCGACGACGTGACGAGCGACAACCGCCATGACAGTTGAGCAGTGACGAGAAGTGTGCATTAGTGTGATTCCGACTCTTTCCCTTGGTTCTTTATACCTCTATTGCGGGCAACAAGAAGCGGTGGGATTGTGGACGCGAGCATCTCTTCTTCCAATGTCTGTTTTTCTCCCTTGTTTTGTTGGTTTTGTTTTTGCATAGACTGGGCGGGTTATAAGACAACCACGGCGTTTTTTCTTCCTCACGGGGCATGAGATACAGGGAAGGGGGATACGGGAGGTTGGGGGAAAACCCCCCTTTCCCCTTGTTGATTTTACTTGCTCTTTCATCATCTTACATCATCTCTGCCCCCCTTTTTCTTCTCCATTCATTCATTCAGCATGAGGTTGGGATCGACGGTCAGGAGAGTTACATAGCTCGGTGGCTCTACTTTTGTCACAAAAAAGTTATTTGGTTGGGATGGGTTGGACATGGGGGGCATGAGAAACCATTTGGTTTGGATCGAAGCGGAAGAGGAAACCGCATTTGGGACACGCACATATACAGTTTATTTTTGACTATTTACATAGTACGTGGCCGTTTTGGAAGGGCATGTTACATAGATTTCTTTTTTTCTACTGGCATCTTGGTCCTCAGGATGAGAGAAGGACGCATGAAACCAAACAAAAAAAAAAGATGAAAAGCATATTCGCATAATGGCTTTTTGTCCACCTACCTTTGTAGGCGCCCATGAAGTGATGTAATTTGAAACGATCCGCTTTCTGACAAGTCACAAATGGGCGAAGATCAAACAGTTGGCATCTTATGTATGAGGCAGTATCATGACTTGTCCTCTTGCATTCTATATATATTATAGTTGCGTGTATTCTCTAGACTTGTATCTTTATAGACAAGGTCTCGCTTGGTGTATATTGTTGTTTGCGTCATCGTATCCAGCTCCATTCCCGAAGCAAAGAAAACCCTCCGTGAGATGTACCCGAGTACCCCAAAACGTCTCAGCCAGAAACTGGAAAGAAGACCAAGGAAAAAACAAAAAAGTAAATCCATCGCTACCGTGTAAACCCATTCTCCATCCAAAAGCGCCTGAAATTCGAAATCCATTCGGCAACAACATGTCCGTTGCTGGTAATCATGCTGCTGCGGTAGCAGTCAGCTTCTTGGGGCCATGGCGTCCGCATCCGTGAGGATTCTTGGGCGACTTCATGAAGCAGTATCCCCTGGCGTTTGGCCCGGCGGGCGGGCCGTACATCTGCTTGATCTCGCAGTATTCGTAGTCCTTGCCGAACCAATCCTTCAGGTGTCTGTGCAGTTCGCAGCGCGAGATGCCGCACTTGCGGCAGTATACCTGGCCCTTGACGCGCAGCCGCTCCAGCTCGCTCTCGCTTGCCGAGGACTTGGAGGGGGGATGCACAAGAGGCCCAGCGCCTCGCCATGCCCACTCGATGTCGTTGGGGCCCGAGTATCGGCTGGACAGCGGGACCAGCCCGTTCTTGCGCCGGTGGATGTCGTACAGCTTGGAGTGCGCCAGTCCAAAGCATGCGCCATCAATGGGGTCGAGGAAGTCGAAAATGGCATAATGCAGCTCCGAGGGAAGGTCCAGCAGGGTGAGGCGGGAGGATGGTCGTGGCTGGTTGGCCGGCTCCGGCTCCTTGTCCGTCACAGAGTGCGAGCGGCGAGGGGGAGGCAGCTTGGGCCGCTGCGGGAGCGGTAGGTGCTTGCAAACAGGCGTTGAGGGCACAACCGCGTGCTCTGGGATGCGACCAACCGTCCCAGCCACGGCAGCGTGGAAATGATGTGGCCCGTCGGTCTGGCCCTGGTAGTCGGTCAGGGAGAATCCCCGTCTGGGCATCCTCATCATGCCTCTCTTGACGAGCAGCTCTCGTGCTCTCTGGGCGTGTTCCTCCCTCGACAAGACCTTGTTTTCAGATATGTCGCTGCCCGCGTCGAGTATGGCATTGCCGCCTTGGGGCAGAGACGGGGCCGCAAGTAGTTGAACCATTGTTACAGAGTTCAGTAGGTATTCGTAACTCGTATTTCGGAATCGGTCGAAACCGGCAGCCAAGTGCTCTTGTTGGCGAGCGTTGAGCGAGGCGCAATTCGGTGGTTGGAAGAGTGTTGATAACCCCCACGGTCGGTAAGGGGGATCAGGTACAGAGTATTTGACTTTTGTTCGTTATCGCAGTTGGACGAAGCGGCGCAATGTTTTAGTCTGAGGCTGCTGGCTCCTCACTAACGACTTCATGAGCAGGAACCAAGACCGCTGCGAAGCTGTGCTGTGTGCGAGAGGTCACTCTATTTATCTCCTCACACTCTGATCGGGGCAACGGCAGGTTGTCTTTATAGGCGCAAAAGCGGACCGAGGCCTGGAATCGCCGGGCAGAAGCGACTTCGGGGGTGTGTGTGGGTGAATGAATACTTTGCACGCGCGTGTGTGTGGTGTGACGGAAGAGACTTTCAGTGCAGCGCAGCACACCTGGGCGGGATCAAGCTCCGGCCGTGGACCCTGGCCCCTTCCAGCAGAGTTTTTCTTTCCCCTGGGAGGCGAAATGCTACCGTTAGCAGCGCGGATGACCATGTGCCACAGCGTCGCCGTTGAGCCAGACACAAAGCCCAGCAGCCGGCCTAGCGTGAGGTACGGGCGGCCAGCCAAACGCCATCGGTTCCACTGGTGCCCTGCCGTGGCCAGACGCTCGCGCTTGGGGACAACCCGGGCCGGCCAGACGTACGACGGCTGCGTATCACAGCAACATCATGTGGTCGCCGCGGATTGCTCGCGCAGTGTCGTCGCTTGCGGCATGTCGAGCCAGGCCCAAAGGCGGGGGAAATCGCGGGCATGGCCTGACTACCCCAGCACATCTCGCGGTGGCAAGACAAAGGGCAGGCAAGCAGGGCAGAGGCCCGCGCGGAGATGCTGGCCCGTCCATCCAGGTCCATCCATCCATCGCGATCGTCCATGGGGCCATCCACACTGGATCAGCAGCGAGGCGGAGGCCGGGAGGGTATGTATTATCGCCAGGCAGCTGCATGCGGATTGGATGTTGCAGTTCCTTGTCGACGTTCTCGATCGAGGCCCATGGGCAGGAGCCTGCAGTAGTATCCCATCCTTCAGATCACCAAATGGGAAAAAAAGCCAATTGATAGATGAAATCGGGGTGTGGATGGGTGTTTCCCTCACTGTGTCGCAGAATTGTCTCGAACAGCTGATCCCAGCCTCACGCCTGGCCGCAAACGCCGAAGATGGGCTTCCGATTTCCTTGATCGTCGGTTTGTTTCTTTCCCACCACTTTCTCAACACTGCCCCTCCGGAAGAGCTCGACTGCTCAGCAATGGTAGAATCTGCTGCCAGGCTCGCCGTAGAAAAGCCATTCGGGACTTGATGCCCGACGAGCATGTCGCCTCCCGTCCTCGGGCAACCCGCGCTGCCTATTCCAACACCATCGCCTTATCCGTGAGAAAGGACCCTTTGGAGACGATGCCGATCCCTCGTCGGCAGAGACGACTTCTCGTTCCTCTGTGTCGCCTGCATCCTTTCCACTCGGCGGCCGCTCCTGCAAACGCTGCAGCCGGAGGAGCTTCTGCCGCAACAGCGAGGCGTCAATCGGGGTCGAGCACTCGTCGGCGGTGGTCGGCAGCATATACCCGTATGCACCGGCCGGGATCGAGCGCCCTCCCGCCCCTTTGGCCCGTCTCTTGAGGGGGTTGAAGGACCGGAGCTTGTCCTTCAGACGGGGAAGCGCAGCCTTTAAAGAGAAAGAAAAGGAACGAGAGGAAAGATGGGTGTCGCTTTCCTGTTCCTTTTCGTCCTGGCGGTGTGTCCGGCAGGTCAGGTGCGGCTCGCCGCGTGCCGCTCCATTCCTGCCCGTTTTTCTCCCTGCTTTGACCGAGAGGGGGATCGGAAGAGCCATGGCGAGAGTCGTGTGCTATCGTGAAAGGGCTAAACACGGTAAGGCGTCCGATTGGAGTGGTGTTTGCCCTGTAGCACGACTGTATGGCTCGAAACTATAGGGGAGTCAGAAGAACGGACAGCGATATCTTCGGGGGAGGAACAGACGGTTTATATATGGCTGGCTGCTGGGCATACTTTGCACTACCTCTTTTATACTTCTTGGGGATGCTCTTGCGCCTTGTTGGGGGCAGGAGACGAGGAACTCAAATGTCGTGTTCTAACCGAAGTGCCCTCAAGGTCGACGATGGCAGTATCTGTATTGGCGTGTTGTGGCTGAAACAAACTCGACGATGGACTCGATTATGAAGGTCCGAAAAGCTAAACACTCGTAGAAGGAGACGTAATCTCTCTGTTATGACTTATTTCGGTTCGAGCAGAACTCGACGATCAACTCAGTCGCCAACATCTAACCCCTATAGCTGTGAAAGTCGCCGACAATCTCCGTATTGCTAGCTTCTGCTAGCTTCATCAAGTTCGTCGATGAAGTCCCTCGATGACGGACTTGCTCGTCTATATCTACGCTCAGTCTGATCAAAAGTCAACAAAATCTCTCTGCATTGGCCTCTTATGGTCCTGACGAAGAACACAGCTCGGCTGCCAAACCTAGCCTCAAACCTAGATCAGTCACGCCGACGAGCTCCGCACATTGCCTCCTTCTACCTTAAGCAAACAAATTTAGCCGAAGCCTCGAAGTGAATCTGCTGGAAAAACGACCGAGAAAGCTCCAAGCCGATATTGAAGCCAGATGTAAGCGTTGGCGACTGTACCGGCAGCGCAGGCCTAGTCCATCACAGTGAACACTTGGATAGACAGCATCAGATGATGCAGTTGAGCAGATTCAGATCAAAATGTATTAGGTAGCACTCAAAATAACAATCGACTCCGTAGATATCCCGACTTTCCATGATTTGCCTCGGTCACTCACCGTCCGCTGCAGCATTCTATCGCTCAATATGCAAGTACTTCTTCGTCAGCGATGCGAAACATGGGCGGGCCATGGCAAACAAAACGGCCTCCCTGAGCCGCCGCAGTCAAAAGAGGAGCAGATTGCCCAGACCTAGCTCATGACGTACTCGACATCTAAGCCACGGTCCATCTTCTCTTCTTCCTCAGGACGTAGATTCGATGCATGGCCCTTCACCTTTCCCATCCGAGCCCTTTTTCTCACCTATCCCTCGTCCCTCAAACGGCGATCCAGATCAGCATGATGACCACGTCCATGCCCTTGCCCTCGCCGCCGTCGTACTTGAATGTCCACATGCCGTCCTTCTTCTCGTCCCAGTATGCGCCGGTGGCGCTGTGCATGCCTCGCCGGCCGACGTGCGGCTTGCCGTCCGTCGCGGTAGCGTCCGTGCTCGTCGACACGTGAGGCTCCTCCGTCTTGGTGTCGGTGCCGCCGCGCGACTTGTTGAGCGCCGACGTCGGGACCAGGTGCTGGACAATGGTGCTGTTGCAGGCAAACTTGTATGAAGGGGCAGTGGCGCCTTGGGGAGTCGATTCAGAGATGAGCGCCTTCAGCATGGAGTTCTGTCGCATTGTGTTAGTTCGGCGATCGGTTGGCGGAGCTCGGGGTCTTCGTCGCGCTGGGGGAGGAAATTGTGGCATACGATAATGGTCGAGTTCCATTGCTCCGTCTTCGCGTGGTCGTAGAACTCCGCGCTGCCGATGGCGTTGTTGCAGACCTTGATTGATCATGACATGTTAGACTCGTGAGCTCCCCTGAGATAGCTCCAGCGATCCCCTGACCATTCAGAGGGAAAGGGGAGGGAGAGGGAAGGAAGCGGCAAACATACATCTGTGGCGATCTGCTTGAGGCGGTTGAAGGGCACGGGCTACTCTCCATCAGCATGTCTCACAGCCCCTCTGGGCGCCTCTGGGCTTGCGTACCGGGGTCGACATTTTGACGGGTGCTGTGTTGGTGATGATTCCGGCTGAGCGTTTAGGGGCGAACCGACGATTGCGACGGGGTGAAAAGGGCGAGCTGCTGCTTGATGCGAAGGAGCTGTCAACAAAAGCGATTCCTGCCTGTAACCCCGACGCAGCCCTGTGAATGGCCAACGACAACTGCGCCGATTGCCGCAGCCGCAGCAGACGAGCTCACCTGTGACACAACGATTCTGCGATCCAATGCCTTTCTGTGCACTTAGTCTAGAGTCTTGTGCTGTGCCTCCCAAGCTTCGAGCCGCGACAAGTTGCTTCTCGCCCTGCATGCTTTTCCCCTTTTGGCACCGCAGCACCAGCAGCAGCGCGGCGCCGTCCGTGCGGGGCCTTGCACGTGATCTCCAGCCAACGACGCAGCCCACGTGCTCGCCCAATCCGGGCTGCAGAAGCAACCAAGTGGGGCGGGGCAGCTAAGCAGCTTTGCGCCTGCAGGCACTTGCCGCAAACCTCCACTGGTCGCATCTCTCTGCTTCTCTTCCTCTCTCGATCGTGCATCTCTTAATCAACCTCTGACGCAGAAAGTTCTCGTCTCCGGGCAGCTTCAGAAGCTCCAACAGCGTCCCTTACGTGCAATTACATTGCCAGAACCTCTATTTTCCCCGGTCAACCAAGCGCAGCATCACCTTCAGCTCACCGCTCCAAGACGTCATCCTTTTGCTCAAACCAAAGAGTAGCGGTAGCTCCAGCAGCCTCAGCAACACAACTTCTCCCCCCCTTCGACTCTCGTTTTCTAGCACACATCATGTCTTCCCAACCGCTCCTTCAGACCGCTCCTGGTAAGTCGCCGCGCTGTATCTGTCACAGCGGTCTCAATTGCTCACCCAATTCCCAGGCAAGCGCATCGCCCTCCCTACCCGCGTCGAGCCCAAGGTCTTCTTCGCCAACGAGCGCACGTTTCTGTCATGGCTCAACTTCACCGTCATCCTCGGCGCCCTGGCTATTGGCATGCTCAACTTTGGCGACCGAGTGTCCTTCATCTCCGCCTTTCTCTTCACCGGCGTGGCCATGCTCACGATGATATACGCCCTGGTCACATACCACTGGAGAGCCAAGTCTATACGAATGAGGGGGCAGGCTGGATTCGATGATCGGTTCGGCCCGACTTTCCTGGCCATTATTCTTCTGTTGGCCGTCATTGTCAACTTTGTCCTGAGGATTATGGACCAATCCAAGAAGCAGAAGGGCCACTCCGCCTACTAGAGACGCCGACGTTTCTCGAAGAACGAAGAAAATATGGTCAGGATCGCATCTGTATTTGTGGTTCAGGACATGACGGAACATTTCAAGACTGCCATCGTTGGAATATGAAGTTTGCTCAGTCTGCCCATTGAGGCTTTCGCGAGGAAGAGAGCAGGAGAAGGAGCGATTGTGCATCGGAATTGAGCATTGTTTGGAATTAGTGTATCATAGGTATGTTTTGTGTATCAAACTGACAATGGTAATGGTTGAATAGAACTGTATTCAAAGCCTGGGTATCATTTGCTGTAAGAGTATGAAGAAAGTCCCGTCTCCAGATCACGGGAAGTGAAACCGAACCCATCGTCCGCCCATCGCCGCGACGCTTTGTATCATGAAGTGTCTTCGCTCGTTTGTACCGTGACGTTTTCCCTCGACTTGAGATCCGGGATTGCCTGATGCGAAAGGAATATTCTCAACGACTTGTACGTTCGAACTCGCGGCGGTGGCAACACGGCTTTCTCGAATCGACTTTCCATGGCCTCAAAGGCCCCCTCATCGCTATCAGAGTCCTCCTCCGCTTCCTCTTCCGCCTCCACCGCCTCATCTCGGGTGTTCTTGTTCTTCTTCTCCTTCTTCTTCTTCGCGCTGTCTAGCGGAAGATCAAACAGTTCGTTGTACTGATACCACGCCTGGCCATGTTCCCCCAGCACCCTCTTGCACTGCTCCGCCACGGTGATCATCTTGCAGACATCCGCCGGTCGCGCATGGAGCAGAACAATCCGTGAGCCCAACGACTTCTGAAGAAGATGCGAAGTCGCGCTGGTGACTCGCTTGCGGATCTGTGTGGACGAGAGGACGGAGAGGGCGAGGACGTTGTGCGCGGGAGCGAGTTCCTTGAGGGTGGCTTCGTGCGGGCCTATCAGGGTGTTGGGTTCTTGGGTGCGCGGCTTCTTTGAAGAGGAAGGCTCTGGAGAGAGCTGCTTGCGCTTCTGGGGCGCATTGGCTGCTGCTGACATTGTAGAGACGGGCTGGGGGTTGATGTCGATGCCGCCGCGGTTTCTTTGTAGGATTAAGATGCAACTTTTTGATGCGAAATGTGGGTTTGGAGCTAGTGAAGCTGCAATGGCACTACGATAAGGTAAGGCATCAGGCATCCCGATAGACTACCTAGCTGCTTATCAGATTCATCCCGCTTGTTCTTATCCAGATCGATGCTGTATTGGTTCTACTTAATCAATGGGCATAGTCTACGCGAACCAGATTATGCACGTTATTACTACCGCTAAAGGAGCAACTGCCTTCAATGAAAGCTCAAGATACTGCGCGCAGAACCTCAAAGTTGCCTGGTCCTTAACAGGACTGCTCCATCACACAAGGGTCCGGTACAACGTAGATCCGATGACCACCTTGATCTTGTCAGGGTCGAGCTTGATTGTCTGGATCCGAAGACAAGCCGAACCGCGGCCCAACGGTCCTAACAAACCTTGTTCTTAATCCGGCAAGATTGTGTGGCCCGCTCCGACCAGTCAAACAAGCTGCGAGCCGCCATCAGAGGAGGACTAAAAACAATCAATAGCAAGAGCAACGGTCTCCAAGCCGAGGCCGCAGGAGAGGCGTGTGCATGAGGCGCTTGGTACCTATATTACTACTGGTCATATCGCCCGTACGAGGACAGGTTAAATATGGAATCAGACAAACAGATGCAGACGCATGGCCATGCCTGCACTCTCCATTGGAAGAAGCCGACATTGAGACTCCGTAATCGCTCATACGAGTAATATCAACGAAACGAAACCTGTTGCAAGAAGCAATGACGACGTGCCAGCAGTGGATGTGGAGACGAGGTACATGTTCGACGTTCAACTGTCTGATGGTCTGCAAAAGTGGGCATGCTGTCGTCGAGGCGCTACTCGGTGCTTGTTCCTGTACATACAAACGCACCACCAGCGTTGATCGGCCCACCAGCCCGTCGAGAGATGAGCGCATATCGTATTGGATTGCGTGTCTTCAGTTCGGGGTGACGCCTGAGCACCCTGAGCGCGTATCAGCTACTTTAAGACAGTCGGATGCTGTAATGAACAATGGCGAGACCATACAGGTTGTTGAACATACGAGACTATATTCGACAGCGCAATGCTATCTGAGAAGCCGGGGGATCTCGATAGATGTCTATCGATCTCGAATTCCGAAATCGAAGCCTTCCGATGCCGTTGATTGGTCCATCGATTGGGCTGCATTGGAGCCATGCATCAGCGACATTAGCTCGGCCCCATCAACAGACCACCAAACTTGCCGTCGACACGATGCTACATTACTCGTTGCAAATGTACTTGATGAGACACACTCAAGACACTGTACTTACAGGGCACTGGAGGAAAGCCGCGATGGCGTTGGGCAACAAGGCACAGCTTGATAGGCACCCGTGCAGGAAACCCACCTTGGAGCTCGGTAGTATTGGGACGTATGGAGCAGAAAGCACCCTTCTTCAAAGTCCTAGAATAGTCCCTCACTGATGCAGGTATTGCCGGATGCTCAGAGACATGTGAGCTACATGAGTCGACTGCCTACCGTTATCACTCCTCCCTCGGTGCTAGACCTGGATGGCGGAGGATGGGCAGACGGACACACAAAGCCCGCCCATCACACCAACCGCCGCAAGTGAAGGTGGCGGCATAATTACTGCTGTATCACAACCGTCTCCTGCAACTACAACGTTAGGGCGGGCGGCTGCCTGGTCCAAGTACTGAGAACAACGGAAAAAGAAAAGAATGGAAAGATGAGCGCAGCACGTCGTCAATGACGGACAACCCGCCAGCCGTCCCAAAGTCCCTAGGTTCTCTCCCTTGTCCCACGGGGCAAACAAGAGCTGGTTGGTGCTCTGAGCGGTAGCGTGGCAGCGTGGCTTACGGCCCCCCCTCCCTCCGGGACACTCCCCGATGGCTCTCGTCCAAGAAGCTCCATCCTGGTCGCTGTGTTCTCCGTCAGAGTGTGCCCCGTTCTGAGCTTGTACTTGGACTTGAGACTACCTCGACTACCTACCTCTGTGTGAGAGAAGTTCAAAACCTGGAGCGTTACGCCCGCTTCTCAAGGGCACGTTGGGTGGCTGCAGGCGGTGGGCAAGACAAGACGCTCGCCATTGTCTGCTAGCGTGCTGGGCGTGGACAAGCGAGCCGCAGCAGGCAGAACCCCAAGTCTGAGCATCAGGAGACGACAGAGACGGTATGAGACAGCGTAGGCAGGCAAGGTGCCTTGGGAATGGAGGCAAATGGATAAGGTAGCCCAGACCCCGCATCCCAGAAGGATCTCCTAGGCGGAAACCGTGAGATGCATCTCCAGGCATACGTGGACAGCGACAGTATCAGGGTACATACCCGTACGGCATCATGGCAGCCTTATCGGCCAGGGCAAGCATCAGTCGATGCTCTCTCTCTGTACGGAGCAACTTAGATCAAGACACCATCACCGAGACGAAACAGGTGAGGCGATAAGAACTTGGAGAGACGAGACTTGGAGACGGCGCTAATAACAGACCAGCAGGTTGCGCTGTCCTGCAACAATGCAAACCAAGGACGGCAGCCGTGCCGAAGTACCTGTACCGCTTGTTTGCCCTTTGGATCGGCCTCAGCGCTCCCGTCCGGTCTTTGTCTGTCATCGTCAAGCGTGCGCAGGCAGTACGGGGCCGCGTACCGGTACTTGCGCAAGCAGGCCAAAGCTCCCCACCCGCGGGCCCACTCGCAAACATGCACACCCCCTGGGCCGGAACCCAGAGCGAACACTCCAGCGCTAGCGGCTCTGCCTCCCAGCACGGGCATGCCCTCCAGGGCTGCCAGCGCCCAGCCCGCCCACTAACAGCGAGCACTGATGAGCGTCCGAGGGCGTCGTACTCGCTCCTCCAGCGGCTCCCCAGCCCCTACTGCACTCCAGCGCTGTACCGGTACGCTCCCATCTTCTTAGTGCTAGCCCCAGCCCAGCCCAGCCCAGCGCCAGCACCCGGCCCACTCCCACTCATCGCCCGCCACTGAACGAGTCACAGGCCCTTCGCCCTTCCAATCGCCTTGGGCACTCGCCTCCGCCTGTGCCCCTGCTGCCTGCCTCCCTCGCAAAGAGCCGGGCAGGTCCAGGTGTCAGCCCGCCAGACAACTCGCCCGTGCAAAACAACCCGCCTCTTTGACGCAGCGAGTCGCCTCCCCCCCCCTTTGCCTCTGCTCTTCCCACTTGTCACCTTCCCGCCGCCTTCTGCAACTTCTCATTCTCCCCCTTTCACATCTCATACCACCGACTCTCTCTCACCATCTCCCCCCAACCTTAATCGTCACTTTTTTCCTTCTTTCTCCTTCTTTCTTCCTCTGTCGCTCTCTCGACCAGAGGCATCACTTCGAGGCTTTCGCTAGCACTCGATCTCCCCGTCTCCTCCCCCTTTTTGCCAGGCTCGCGCACCGGCCGTCATCCAACCACCCTTGTCCATCTCTTTCTGCGCGCTGCCTTCACTGCAGGTCAGGTCAGGTTCAGCGTCTCCCGACCTCTCCGCTGGCCCCAAAGAAGCCAAGGAATACGAGCCGCAATTCACAAGCCTCCCTCGCCCAGCGCCACCTCGCAACGGCCCCGGGCAGATTACGTCAGCACGCGCATTCCAGCGACCCACTCAGCGCCTCCCTCGCTCCAATCAATCCAGTTGCCTTGACCTTGTTTGTGCCGTCGCTGTCGCTGCGCGGCGCATTACCTCATCGCCAAACTTCGTCCTCGGCGCATCTCGTCGTTGCGCTCTTTCGCGTCGCATCCTGTCGCGTCGCATTGCTGGCTTTTGCGCAGTCGCACCACAGCAGCCGCGGGCATGTCCATGTTTCGGTTCTGGAGTTCCGACTCACGGGGAAGCGAAACGACCATTCATGGGTCTCCAGCTCTCGCCTTCAGTCAGCCCAGCATCAAGCCGCTAGTCACATGCGATCCGGCGTCGCAGGCAGTGCCTATGGACGGCGGGCCTCGCAAACGGCTGCATCGTGACGTCGAGACCGACGACGACGACGCCATGAACTATGCTGCGTCGGCAAAGCGCCCCCGGACCGGCTCCGAGGCGTTGGCTACGGAGCCATCCTCCCCAAAGCCACAGGGCTCTCCCCGCTCGATGGCTGCCGAGTCCAGCGCCGCCGAGAGGGCCAGAGACCTGATCCAAGCTGAATTCTGTCAGGAGATTCTGCTCAAGCACCAGGAGCTAAGACTGATCAACCAAGAGCTTGCCAAGTGTCAGATCGCGCTTGAGCAACTGCGACGGTGCCATCTCATCCCGTATCCTGTGAATTGTCCCACTCCTCAACAAATGCTAGACGTTAGCGACGGAAAGGGCCCTGCAGTAGTGGCCAAGGCGGGCGATGCTGTTCCTCGCTGGGCGCCCCCTTTTGGCGTCGTCGACGGACCTTACTCTCGGCACTATGCCAAGTGGCTCATACCTGATCCAGCCTTTGATGGCATCCAGCCCGCGTTGCCGCCAGTCACTGCACGTGGCTCCATCTCAGAGGGAAGGACGACCAGGAACAGTAATGGTGAAGTTGGAATCGGCATAGTCAAAGGCCGGCGTGGCAACGGCAGCCAGAAGTTTGAGTCTCTGTCCAGCGGCTACCCTCCACCCAAGGACAAGGCCGGGCCGTGTGTCCTGACCCGGGCAGACGGCCAGACAGTCAAGCTGGTCTGCTTGGACTGCCACCGAGACAACTTCTCGAGCACCCAGGGCTTCATCAATCATTGCCGCATAGCACACAAGCGTGACTTCAAGAGCCATGAGGAGGCCGCAGTTCACTGTGGCCAGCCTTACGAGGCTCCCCAGGGCGGGAACATTCTCAAGGACAACAAGGCTACGGCTCCCGCCGCACCTCCGATTTCGACCAGCGCAACCGCCGCATCGCCTTTTGTGCATGCATTTGCGCGTCCCGACATGGCGGAGCAAGAGATCTTCAAATCGCTTCGAATGAGGATATCTGACTCGCTGAAGCTGTACAATCAGGGCAAGCTGTCGGTTGTCAAGTTTCCCAGCAACATTAACGCTGTCGCCTATCCTGGCAAGGCCTCGGCATCAGCACCGGACTTTGGCCCGTCCGCTGATGCGCCACATCTGTCACGCCTTTTGAAGGCTCGCAATTTCCGGGGCAACCTCCATGATGTCGTTGCCGACGCAAAGGCAAGGATTCCAATCGAAGACGTTGCCGGAGAGGAGTCGGAAGTCGATGGCTCAGTGTCCCCCACGCAGGATGCACCGCCAGCCCGAGCGTCGGTTGTTATGCGCATGCCCGCCAGAACCGCAAAGACTCCTATTCCCACTGGCTCCTCAGCCCGGCCGACCAGCAGCAAGGGCCGTGCCGCCCACATGGTATTGGCTTCGCCGTCGGATTCTGACATGACCGCGATGGCCAACAGGCACCGGTCAGACG
Source organism: Trichoderma sp. PF4103 (assembly GCA_023628735.1). Classification (NCBI taxonomy): domain Eukaryota; kingdom Fungi; phylum Ascomycota; class Sordariomycetes; order Hypocreales; family Hypocreaceae; genus Trichoderma; species Trichoderma sp. PF4103. The sequence continues at coordinate 504,634 of JAMAKC010000003.1, forward strand.
CGGCTCTGTCGGACGAGGACGTGGACATGGAGGATGCCGACATGAGCCCCAACACGCTTGTCAGCAATAACGCGCCTTCGCTTGTTAGTGACGACGGGGAGTATGACGACTCCGACGAAGGCTCTTCCGTCTCTGGGGCAAGTGACCAGCTGGAAGCGGAATCCGTTTCGGATGTTGCCGAGATCACGCTGGATTATGAGACCGACCCGCGAACGCTCCGTCGAGAATCGACGGGCATGACAGGACCTGTGCGGCTGCGCAAGGAAGCGGCCAAGCAGGTCACCTTTATTGGCCCGGTCAAAAGCGGTGCCCAAGAGAGACGGCACCGGAAGGCCTAAAACACACGACTTGCCGATGGACGGCTACATCGACCTCCGCCACACGACTTGAGACTCTACTCAGCCGTGGACCCCGTGGCAACCCGATAGACCCTGTTTGGATTCGCTTTATCTCTTCTCATCATATTCCCTGCGGCCTTTTACTTAACAACTATAACTCTGTTTTTTTCTTTATCTTTTTCTTTTGGTGCCTTAACGACTTTTGACGTCTCCTTTTCTTTGATGTCAGTTTTGAACCCTGACAATAGCTGGTGGATCGGTTCGGTTTGCTTATCAAGAAAGTGTGAACACTTCTTCCTTTTTAGTTTATTTTTGGCGCTATCAGGTCACTGAGGGTTCATTGCGGAACGAATCTGCTTTCTTCCTTATTTTGTTTCCTGCTCTTTTTGTATTAGAGAATTGGCTTGCTTTTGTCATTTATGTTCGAGAAGGGGTGCCGGCGCAACGAGGATTCAGATTTTACAGGAGGTCGCTTGAGGATTGCTTGGCCAAACAGACACAAGGAGGCCCTGAAGCATAAAGCGCTGGCTCATCAATGCGGTGGCCATGAAAGATTGTTCTTGTCTGTGTTTTCTCCCTGTCTGTGGTCTTTTTGTATGATACATTAATGCCCGCGAGGAATTTCGCCTTATGGAAATAACAATCATGGACGGCTTATGGCCTTGAGATACAATACCATCGCGATATTCGCATGTCGTGCCGTGGTTGCTTGGCTATACCACTTATATAGGTATCGTTGATCCTTGTTCGAGGTGGGCACAAGTATCAAGGTTGGTAGTGCGACTGATACGTTAAAGGACATGCAACACGTCGTTTGTTCAGCTTGGTAGACACGGTATGGCGCGGATCCCGACGTGGTATTAAGAGGTAAAACTAGAATTACATGGACACAATGCGCCGAAACAGTACCCATTCATACGATACGCCTTCTCCCAAGTCCAACGTCCCAATCATTTCACTCTTTTCGCATGCATTACTCAACAACCACCCCTCCCTTTACACCATGGCAACAGCAGCACCGGCGACGGCCATGACGATGCCCGCAACGCTTCCCATCATGGTAGCAGCGGCGTTGGTGCTCGAGCTGGCGGCAGCAGCAGCCGTCTTGGAGCTCGTGCGAGTGCCAGACGTCTGGGAAGGAACCGCGTCGGTGGCAGAGGCCTCGTCGTTGCTGCTGGGGCTAGAGGCGGACGTCTCCTCGGCGCTGGAGGACTCCTGGGAGTGGGACGGCTTGGCCTTGGTGGCCGTCGTCTTGGGGTTGAGCTGGGAGGCGGTGCGGCAGTACGAGTCGACCTGCTGCTGGACCGAGGGGGCGCGGATGTCGTTGGGGCAGTTGTTGTAGCAGCTGTTGATGATGAGTGAGTAAGGTACTAAGAATGGAGCAGGATGTATGTGAATTGACTCACGTCAGGACGGCCTGGTACGCGGCGCAGAGGCATTCGTAGTCGGTGGGTTGGCATGAGTTCGCCTGGAGTGAACGAGGTCAGTTCAAGATGCTGGGGATACACATGATTGCTTCTTCTCGTACCGTCTTGGTTGTTGAGCCCAGGCAGTCCTCGAGGATGTAGTCGGCCAGACAGGTGGAGCCTGGGGTGGCCGCGCCGGTAGCAGAGCCAGCGGCAGAGACGCCAGCGGCGGCAAACAGAAGGGTCGCGAAGAACTTCATCTTGTCTGATGGATAGATGATGGAGATCTGGGGGGAATAATATGAGATCTGTGAGCTGTTTGATTAAGAGAACAAAGGTCCAAAGAGACCAAAATTGCTTCTGTAATGCGATGCGTGGAAGACGGGATAGTGTATTATGACAAGTTACGGAGAGCAGGGAAGAAGAAGAAGAGAAGAAGGAAAAGAGGGAAGACGATGCCGGGAAGGAGGAAGGGGAGAAAACTAAATAAGTCTGTTCTTCGTTGCTAGGGGAAGGTACTTTGCAGGTGAAGTTCTCGTTTGGAAGCGACGAGCCGGGGTAGGGGTGTGATGATAGTAAATGGCATGTTGGGGTTTCTCCTCTCGGGCTCGGGCTCGGGCTCAAGGGGGGACCCCCGGATTTCGATCGTGAGGTTGCACGGGGCGACGGCGGAGGAAGAACGGGGGGAAAGACAGGTATTATTACGGGACGGGATGAGGCGGGATTGTGCCGTGCCTGTGTTTGTGTTTGTTTGGGGTTTTGTATGGTAGAGAGCACATTGAAGGGAGGGATCATTTCATTCATTGCCTGCCTCCCTCGAGCAGGAGGACGATGGTAGATGACGGGAGATGGTATCACCAGGCCTCGTGGAAGGGGCGCACAGGCGATGCTACGGGACACGGTATTCCGGAGCTATAGCCGCCCAAAATTACGACGATACTACCTCAGCTTCATGTTACTTCTGTAGCGCGGCGTGTCGTTAACAGAGTTTACGCCGGCGGGCCAAAGACGAGATGTCGGCTCTCTGTACTCTGGCGGTGATACCCAGATGATGAAACTCCACGGCCAGTGGCACTCGACAGAAACAGAGAAGAAAAGATGGGAACCTCGTATCTGCCGGGCATGATGCAGCTCGAAATCCAGACGACGGATGCCCTCTTATCGCCAATGTGATGTGTTACAAGCACTTCGTGACATTGATTGCGGTGCAAATGCAAAGTGGTGAGAGACTGGATCAATGAAAAGGGATGAGTCGCGCTGGAATCCATATCCGAGGCTGCTGGCCAATGGTAACGGCAGGGCGAGGTATGGATGGCAGAAATGGGAGTGCGGCTGTCTGTGGAGAACCGGCCGCTGGTGGACTATCGCGAAAAGGGAAGATGCAAAAGACCAAGATGTACTTCCCCTGTTCAGATCATAATGTTATCAGTGATGGCAGTAATGGTACTTGGCAGGGCTGCGGCTAATGTGCGTGAGAAGAGGTTGCGGTGATGGACAATATCGACCATCATTAGGTATACCGGGCCAACTACAGATGGATCAATAATCCGGGTCAATTGGCTGCTCGGATTGGCCAGAGGAGCAGGGGATAGAGTTCAATAGCTGCGAATGCCCCTGGATGGCGCTCAGCCAGGCCTAAAGTCTCTTTTCTGGACCTCATCTTTAGCTGTTCTCCCTCTGCCTCGCTCATCATGGATCAGCAACGTTGTCTCTGTTCGCTTCGATCACTCTGGCGATCCCCCAGAGAGTAGCAAGGACGTGAGCTTCTCCTCTCTACCAGGGGTGGAGCGATGCCATACAAAATACGGGAGGAACCTGGTCCAACGCTCGGGAGCCCGAGCTCTTCGCTTCCCAAGGGGGTGTTCGTCCAGACAAGAAGAATCGGTGTAGAAACTCTTGCTGGGGTTCAGGCGGTCCGAGCTTTTTCTGACCGGAGAGTCTTTTTCTGTCGCTTCGTTGGCGATGCTTCCATGGAAACTTTCCGTTTCTTTTTAATTCTGAAGTGGACGGAGAAGACACAGGCAGACGCAGCAGCAGAGGTGCCAGGAGACTGGGATGGCGATGGCGGCGCACTATTAGTGTGTCTCTACCCCTGCGCGGGAGGCGCAACGCCACGGCATCTGGTTCCTGTTTAGCAGCGTCTGTTGGGCTCGCGGCTGAATGTTGGAGGGCCGTGACGGAGATGAGAGTGAGATGGTGTCTCGTCTCGTCTCTGCCAGCAAGGGGGTTCCACCATGCCATGGACGAGGTTGCACTTCTGATGGGGGTGAGGTGAGTGCTGGCAATGGAGCCTGGTGCAGCCTGGGGGTGCTTGTACTCGCTTCTTGCGCTTACCTGCCCTTTGGGGGCGGCCCCAGCTCCGAGATGGCCAGGCTGCAAATATTCCGATGCCGGTTTGCTGGTAGAGAGGCCGAGGATTGCCATTGATGGTGTTGGTGCCTTTCAGATGCACAATTGTGAGGGCCTTGATGTCCGTTATTCTTTGCTGGTATTATTCTTCGGGGAGAAACTCCTTCTTTTAGGGCCATTGTGTGACGTACATACTGACATGTATTATACGCTGAATGTAGCTCGATAACGGGACATGATGCCATTTGGAGGACATGCAAACGACGACTCTGTTGCCTCGTCGAAGCAGTATGCTCATACGTCAAAGTCATCAACCAGGCAATACCCATACTATCATACAATCAGTCACAGCTCGTCAAACAATCGCTGGTACAACATGGATTCCTGATGCCTGATGCTACACGGGCCGTCAAGCCCACGCATTACTCTGCTGGCTACTGCTCGCTGACGACGCCGCCAGGCAGATGGGTTAAATCGCACCATACAAGCATGTTGTAGCCTATCAGGCTCGACTTTCCAAGCAGATTTGATGTGTATTTTCTATCAGCTCGGATCGACCATAAAATCCAATTGAATGAACAGCAAAACCTTTTTACACAACCAGAATATCTCCCAAAACTCACTGAAGCTCGGATGTTGATGTTTTCAACCTTCAACAGCACTTCCACAGCACCAAGAGTTAGTGACGCTTATTAGCTTGGGCCAACCTCTCCCCTGTGCCCCACCATCGACTTACACCTGTTCGTTTCAACCCCTCCTGAATAACGAAGCTCTGGCAGCTCGACCCCCAAATCATTCGACAAACCAAGCCATTTCCGCTCGATCCTCCAGCTTCCTTTGTCGGCATCAGTCACGACCATGGCTTCCATCGTCAACGAACGCATCCTGGCGGCCGCCCCTGTCACAAACCGAGGACAGGGAACCCAGCTATCGGCCGACTCCAAGGGCAAGAGGATCGCGTACGCAGTGAGTCGTCCACCAACTGACCGCATCTCACGCGAGCCGACAGCCTACCATAGAGAGGCGAGCTGCTGACTTGGCTTTGGTGTGATATATAGTCTGGCAAGTCCATCTTCGTCCGGTCCATCGACGACCCCTCCGACTGCAAGGAATACACCGGCCACACCCACCCCACCACCATCGCCCGCTTTGCGCCCAGCGGCTTCAAGATTGCCAGCGGTGACTCTGCCGGTATCCTGAGGATATGGGAGCCCGAGTCCATCGAAACCACCCGAGGCGAATACCCCATCATCTCCGGCCCGCTGCTGGACATTGCCTGGGACGGCGACTCCCAGCGCATCATCGCCGTGGGCAATGGCCGCCAGAAGTTTGGCAAGGCCATCATGGCCGACAGCGGCAACTCGGTCGGCGAGATCATCGGCCACACCAAGTCCATCAACGCCGTGAGCATCACGCCCAAGCGGCCCCTTCGCGCCGTCACCGTCGGCGACGACCGCAACGTCAACTTCTACCACGGCGTCCCCTTTGAGTTCAAGAACGCCACGACCCTGCACAGCGGCTTCGTCCTGAGCGCCGTCTACTCGCCCGACGGCTCGACGTTCGTCACGGTCGGACAAGATAAGCGGATACAGCTGTACGACGGCGTCACGGGCGAGCCGCTCCGACAGATTGGCGAGGGCGAGCACACGGGCAGCATCTTTGGTGTCTCATGGACCCAGGACGGCAAGAAGTTTGCGACTGCCAGTGCGGATCAGACGATCAAGCTGTGGGATGTCGAGTCGGGCAGCGTGATTCAGACGTGGAAGTTTGGCGACGGAGTGAGCGTGCGTGACCACCAAGTCGGCGTCGTCATCCCCCACGGACGAACAGACGGCCTCATCATCGGCATCAATCTGGCGGGCGAGCTGACGTACCTGCAAGAGGGCAAGGACGAGCCTGTCAGGGTGATCCAGGGCCACGACAAGGGAATCACGGCTCTGACTGGAGGCTCGGACGGCAGTGGAACTACTGTCGTGACGGGCAGCTTCGATGGCCGTGTCTGCTCCTGGGACCTCGAGACTGGTGCCGCTACCGTTCTGGATGGTCAGTCTCACACGAACCAGATCCCCCAGTTTGCCACCAGCTCCGGCAAGATATATAGTGTCGGATGGGACGATACCATCAGGACGATTGACGACTCTGCCAAGACCTTTGTCGGCGAGTCAGCGAAGCTTCCTAGCCAGCCCAGGGGAGCGGCTTCGGCCGGCGACATCGTCTACGTGGCCGGCATCAGTGGAGTGGCAGCTTACTCCAACGGCAAGCTGCTCAAGGAGACGCCTCTCGACTTTACGCCGGACGCCATTGCCGCCCACGGGTCCTACGTGGCCATTGGAGGGCAGGGCAACACCGCAAGAATCTACACCAGCGACTCGAACGGCAACCTGGAGTACAAGGAGTCCGTGTCCAGCCCTCTCGGCACCGTCACCGCTCTGGCCTTCTCCAAGGACGGCAGCCACTTGGCGGTGGGAACAAGCGTGGGCAAGATCCTGGTCTTCAAGGTCGGCACTTGGGAGCTCGTGACGGACCGCTGGTCAGCACACACGGCGCGAGTTACTTGCATCTCCTGGGAGGAGACGGGCGCGTACGCCGCAAGTGGGAGCTTGGATTCCCACATTTTCGTTTGGTGCCTGGAGAAGAGGCTGCAGGGCCAGCGCATCAAAGCGCCGAATGCCCACCTGGACGGCGTGACGGGCATCACTTGGATCAGAGGCGGCCGGCTGGCGAGCTCTGGAAAGGATGCGACGGTCAAGCTCTGGGAAGTCAACAATCTTCCTTGATCAACTGATTGAATGTTTATATAGAAGCATGCCTTTTCCGTTTGCTCGATTTCATTGCGAAACCCTGCCTTGATTCCCAGTCATTACAGCCCCGTGTAGATAGACATGCTCGTGTCTGACGAGCCCTTCCCAAACTCCGTGCCTGAAATAACAAAAAAGATTTTCGACATTATGCTGCTTAGTATTCTGTCCCAAGAACCGATGATTGATTCAACCAGTCCATAGGGCCAGACGACCACAGAAGCCAAACGCCTAATCGTTGGTCAGCTGAGCGTCCTCCTCTTTCTCCACCTCTTGCGGATGCATTTCCCACAGGCGAAGGGCACCAGGCGCCTTCTGCGGCTTGACTGCGTGAGGGGGCCACCGAGACTTGTTGTCTTCCCAGAGGAGATCTGCCTTATGGATTGCTCCTTGAAGGTCTAGGTAGCTGTGTGTGGGTATACTGAGTTAGACCATACGTTTCTTCAAGGCGCGGTCCGAGGTGAATGGGAGAATGAAGGGTGGGTATGGGAGTGCTTGGAGCGAGTGAGGTTTTACCTTGCTGTGCTCGTTATGGCGTAGCCTTCCTGTGAGAGGTGCCTGGCCATTTCGGCTTGGTGGTTGTCTAGCAGCGTCTCGTTTGGCACGACGACGACTGGAAGGCCGACTTTCCACGCATCAAGAATCGTCCCAGTCCCTGTTCGACACCAGTTAGACCTTGCCGTACGATCCACCAACGGTCTCGTGAAAACGGGAGCTCAGAAACCCACCTGCATGAGAAACAACCACCCCCATCCGGCGCGAGCCGCTCCAGGCCTTGCACAGCACCATCTCGTCCATCATGAGATTCTTGGTCGTCTCAAAGACATCCACCCCCAACCCCTCTGGCACGCGATCATGCAGCGAAGCCAGGCGGGCGCTTGCCCAGCTAATGTCGGGCCCGCATTGTATGCGAAGCGACGTGAAGCCCTCGGCGCGGAGGAAGTCCCAGAACTCCGGCTGGAGCACTTGTTCCGTCAGTTGCTTGAAGCCGACGGTGGCGCCTACTGTTACTAGGCAGTGCCGCTGGAGATGTGCCATTCGGAAGCTGGAGCGGCAAAAGCCATAGAGGGGGGAATGAGATGAAAGTTGAAGTGGTAAGTTGAATGACGGGGAACCCGTATGGCTTGAGGCTTGAGCTTCACCCAAGGTGTAAGTCGGTACCTGGCTACATGTCACTGCACTTGGAGGTTGACGTTGAGTGGCCGAGAAACACCCGCGGTGAGCCGCCCAATGGAGATCCCGGCCCGGAAGAATCTCGGCAGCCGCGAGTTGTCATCCCACCAAAAATTTGAGGGTGCATCTACATTGCTTCGTCCCGCAATCCCGCGCAGCGACGAGAAATCCATCCCTCAGTTTTCGGCATGGCTTCAGCATCGAGCGCCGGAAGGCTGTGCATGCTGGCCTGCCGGCGGGCACTCCGCGTGCCTCGGATGCCTCGAACACAGCCAATTGCCTGGCACGCGCCTGCGACAGCGACGACGGGCCGGGCGTTTGGTACTTCACCGCGGCGACTGGCGGACGAAAAGGCCGGGCAGGACGACGACGGCGACGGCGAGGCGTACAAGACGCTGGACTTGAAGATGCTGAACAAGGCCTTTTTGGATGGCGTTACGCCGGAGAGTTTGAGGCAGCTGGACGAGCTGGCGAAGAACAACGGATATACGACTGTGGAGGAGTATCTCGAGGCGACGATGCGACAGACGCCCGGGTGGGCTTCGGAGGACAGGGCGCTTGAGGAGGATCTTTACAAGGACGACGTTGGCGAGAAGCCGAATAAGTCGTCGTTCTGGTTCGACGAGGACGACCCGGAGACGAACACGGAGGAACACGACGAATTTGACGAGGACGATATCACGTCTATGGCGCACGGCAAGCTGGACGAGATCCGAGATATGAGGCACTATGATCGATTGGCGGTCTGGGAGATGCCTCTCCTTGCCAGTGGGTGTCCTCCTGGGCCACGTATGAGTTTATGTGCTTTAGCTGACTGTTTACAAACGCAGAGTTCGCCAAGCCATTCGTCCCCCCGACAGAGAAGCAGGTGTTGAGGTGGAGGTACACGACATACATGGGAGAGTCCCACCCGGCCGAGAAGAAAGTGGTGGTGCAGTTCGCGCCCGACGACCTGGAGCTTTCTGACGTGCAGAGGGAGAAGCTGAAGAAGCTCGCCGGCCCGCGGTACAACCCCGAGACGGAGCTCATCAAGATGAGCTGCGAAAGCTACGAGCACCAGGCGCAGAACAAGCAGTACCTGATCAACCTAGTCAACGACCTAATCGCGGCGGCCAAGGACCCCAAGGACACCTTCCAGGACGTGCCGCTCGACCTGCGGCACCACAAGATTGAGCCGAAGCCCCAGTTCCCCAAGGAGTGGCGGCTGACGGAGGAGAGGAAGAGGGAGCTGGCCGAGTACCGGCAGAAGGCGGCGATTGCCGACGCGAAGAGGGCCGAGGAGGGCTTGTTGGTGGATGGGCAGAAGCTGATTGATGAGTTCCTGATACAGAAGCTTGCGGAGCAGCAGGAGAAGGAGAGGGTTGCGCTGCTGGAGGCGGTGCCGAGGACGACGAAGGCGACGGGAGGAGGCGCAAGGGCGAGGAAGTGAGAGGGAAAGCCCCTGAAGGAAGCAAAACCGGGATGAACAAGAGAGAGGGAAAGGGGAAAAGCATACTCCGTTACGGTCGGCGATGTATATGTGTGTGAGCCTACCTGCACGGTACTTTGGTGTTTCGTTGGTGGGACATGCCATGCCTTGACGGATGCCTAAAAAGACATGTATAATAGAAGACGTGGGCACCGCTTTGATAGGGAGGCGGTTGGATGTACAATATGAACTTGACGTTAACAATGTATATGAGATGTACGACGAGAATGAATGGTCTGCGAACGTGAACCATACGGCTTCGATTATTGTTATCGTTGACTTTCCGGCTCTATCATGCAGGGTAGATGTGGTCCCCAAGGGGATGAAGCTCTGGTTATGTGCATCAGGTTGACAGTTGGACAAGACATGTCATTGCACTTTGTTCCTCGGCGCAATTCAACCTGTCCGCCGCCAACGGCCGTTACCCTGCATCATTTCCGAATCCGATATATCACCTGTATGCATATGCAGTCCCTGAGATGACTCAGAGTCCGTTAGGACATATCGTCAAGTCATCCTGTTGATATCATCCGGGTAGTTGGGTTTACCCTATAGCTTCATCTGGAGAAACCCTCGGACTTCCAAACCGGATGACAATGCCTTTTATTGAGGAAGCCCAGCTCAGCATTCACAACCACCGAGACTATGGACCAATTTGAACTACGTCTCCTCCTGGCAAAGCGCCCGCTCAGGCTCTCTTGAACAATGAACTGTGAATGAGCGACACGAACTGAAGAGGTTGAAGCCCCGCGCCTTAGGAGGATCTCTGCTTCAACCGGGTCCTCCAATAGCCGCTGGAGCAGTCAGTACTTGGGGAATCTCATGGGAAGATATGATTGAGTGTATTTCTTTCACAATCGTTTTGCTTTATACAGGACGGCTAATTGTCTGTCAAACGTTCTTTATGAGTATGCTATCAACTTGTTCAGCTGGGGATTCTGGCAGAGCTTTGGAGCGAAGTGGTTCACCAAGATATACCTTAGTAGTTGACGATTGCCTCAAGATCTCACGTCAGAATCCAAAATCGACGTCTTGCTCTTGATCTCCGCCGTTTGGGACAAATCCAGCTGATGACCTTTCACCAGGTTTACATGGACTTGCACTGCGTCTTTTCTTAGGCTTGCTGTCTGCACAACTACGAAGAAAGTAGACCCTTGCTCTGTATCACGGCAATTCTGAGACATGTTCCAGGCACACGCACACACACACGTTCAACTGCCGTTTCTGCTGCATCTCGGCAGAAGTTGTTTAACCATCCATCTCGGGCGGGGCTTGCTAGCTCATACTGGTCAATGCCTCGGCTCCTAGGCTGAGTCTCATCTTGCATTGAAATCTGCAGAATAGATACTGTCAGATGCAGCCACTTCGCACGGAGAGCACACTTGGGCCGGGATTCCGTGTGTCTGCAGGTGACAGAGGTGACATGAGTGCACCAAAGGTGAAGCACGTCAGAGGCCAATTGGGTCGTGTATCAATAGAGAGTCCGTCACTCGGGGACCATTTTAGAGAGTTCAGGCATAGAGTCCGATGCAAGAGAGAGAGCGAGTGTGACTTGTGTTGATAGCGGGCGGCAAGCCGCGGGGACCGGCAAGGATTCGTTGAAGAAGGACCGGGATTCAGCAATTGACCCGGAGCCAAACGGCGGGCTCCCGACCAACGGGGTTGCAGCGGTTGCTCTGCTTCGGGGTCTGTCATTTCCACATGCCACTGAGCTGCTGCTGCTGGTGCTGCCGCGGTTTGTCTTGTTGGGGCTGCGGGTTTGCGATGCTACCTTGGAGAGGAGCCGGCCATTAGGTATGCGACGCTGAAGCTGGTTGTTAGGCACTCGATTTCCTTTGCAACTCCGCACTGGCAAGACCGTCACCACCATCGGTTTATGCCCACCAAACATCGACATCACCCGATCGTCGTTCTGCCTCTGCCTGCTTTCTGTTTCTGTCTCGACGGCTGCTGAGCTGCTGCCCTTGTATCTGCATTCTCGACACATTAAAAGCAAGAGTGCTGCGACACCATGGCGCTCGCGACGACCGGCACCGGCACGGGCAGCATCCCGCCGCTGGAATTCACCTCGTTCGACGACATCACGGCCAAGCACAAGACGCTGCGGGCAACGTTCCGCTCCGGCCGCACCAAGGACGTCGAGTACCGCAAGCAGCAGATCCGGCGCCTGTACTGGGCCATTGTTGACAACGCCGAGCTGATGGAGCTGGCGCTGCACAAGGACATGCGCAAGAGCAAGTTCGAGGCCAACATCTCCGAGATCGACTGGTGCAAGCAGGAGTGCCTCGACGCCGTCGCCGGCCTCGACGACTGGATCCGCGACGAGCCCGTCCGCGGCCTGCCGCTGCAGTTCCTGCCCATGAAGCCGCGCATCCGCCACGAGCCGCTGGGCACCATCCTCAACATTGGCGCCTACAACTTCCCCTTCCAGCTCAACTTCACGCCCCTCGTCGGCGCCATCGCCGCCGGCAACACGGTGCTGCTCAAGCCGTCGGAGCTGGCGCCGCACTCGGCCATGGTCATCCGCAAGATCGTCGACGAGGCGCTGGACCCCGAGAGCTACGCCTGCGTCAACGGCGGCGTCGACGAGACCAAGCACGTCCTGGAGCACAAGTTTGACAAGATCGTCTTCACCGGCGGCCGCCGGACCGGCACCATCATCGCCCAGAAGGCCGCCGAGACGCTGACGCCGGTCCTGCTCGAGCTGGGCGGCCAGAACCCGGCCTTTGTCACGCGCAAGGGCGACGTCAAGCTCGCCGCCCGCCGCCTGCTGTGGCAAAAGTGCCTCAACGCCGGCCAGGTCTGCCTCTCCCACAACTACGTCCTCGTCGAGCGCTGCATCCTCAACAAGTTCATCGACGAGGTCAAGAGGCAGTACGCCGTCTTCATGCCCCAGGGCGCCAAGGCGAGCCCCGACTTCTCCCGCATCGTCAACCAAAGCCACTTCAACCGGTTGAAGAAGATGCTGGACAGCTCCAAGGGCACCATTGTCATGGGCGGATCCATGGACGAGGCCGACTTCTTCATCGAGCCCACGGTCGTCCTGGTCAACGATATCCACGACAGCATGATTGTAGAGGAGACGTTTGGCCCCATATGGTCCATTCTGCCCTTTGATACCTTGGACGAGGCCATCAACATTGCTCACGAGGTTGACCCGACGCCATTGGCTCTCTTTACCTTTGGCTCGGATGCAGAGAATGAGAAAGGTAAGTCATTTTGTCCCGTGAGAGAGAGAGAGAGCACCATGCAGCTCTTCATGAGTGCTATCCCAGAGCTAACCTGACTTTGCTTTCACAGTACTCAACAGCGTGACATCAGGAGGAGCCACCGTCAACGACGGCTTCTTCCACTCCATGCTCAACCAGACCCCCATCGGCGGCATCGGCTCTTCCGGCATGGGCAGCTACCACGGCTACTACTCCTTCAGGGCCTTTAGCCACCAGCGGCCCATTGCCAAGGTGCCCGCCTGGACCGACAAGCTGCTGCGCGTGCGGTACATGCCGTACTCGGCCAGCGAGTACAAGCGCCATCGCCGCATCAACTCGTTGAAGCCCAACTTTGACCGCGACGGCCGGGTCGTAAAGGGCCTCCGGTACTGGGTCTCCGTGCTGCTGAGCCTGGGCTCCAAGAGCGCCGCCGGCCTCGTCTTCAGGTGGGGGGTTCTCGTCGCCGTGGCTGTGACACTGGGTCTGAAACCAAAGTCTCTAGGGATGTGAACCGGGGGACGAGCCAAGCGAAGCAATAATCGTCACTTTTTTGGCACGTTCTGTCGGTTTCATTGTATGAGTTTCTTCTTCGACGGCTCTCTCTTCTGAGGAAGACTATGAGCAGAATATGTATGTTGATGCAGTATCAGGCCGGTGTGTTCTGATGAGGTTCGAATGCGTAAGATACCGTGGTTATTGTAAAGCCACATTCTCATGTATTATAATATTCTGTCCTAAGTTTGCCATGCAGATATTCTCTTTCCGTTGTCTAGCTGAAGGACCTCCTCGATGAGAGAACTGTCGTTGATGAGATCCAATCCTCAACGACCAAGTACAGCTTTCCTCTGCCTCTGCCTCTCCTCCTCTCCCTTCTACCGCCCAGACAACGCCGCAGCGAGCCTCTTCCCCCTCTCGCCCCCAAGGTAAATATCATCGTCCGCAGACTCCCTCCCAAACTCGACAGCCTCGAGATACCCCCTCGTGACGGTGTCCTCGTCCACCTTGACGCCGTTCTCGACCAGGGCAAGGATGACGCTCCGGCACCGCGCAATCTCTCGCATCGTGGGCACGTCGATGTGGTTGTTCTGGCTCGAGTAGATCTGCGAGCTGACGCTCTCCTCCATGCGGTTGATGCCGGCCGCCTCGGCCGCGACGTCGCTCTCGGCGTGCTTGCTGATCCAGATGTATCCGTTGACGCCGAGCAGGACGTCAATCTTGCCGCCGCCGTTGGCCGTCTCCATGGTCCACAGCTGGCGCTTGGAGCGGACGACGCCGCCGCCGCCGCCCGTGCCCCCGACGGCGACGAAGACGCCGTTGCGCAGCTTGCCGTATTTCAGGCTGCGCGTGTGCAGGCTGGCGGCGCCGTCCTGGTGCAGCTGCTGGACCTCGGCGACGAGCAGGTCGCCCTCGGCGAAGAAGCTCCTGATTTGGAGCTCGTCCGTCTCGGTGCGCTTGCGCAGGATGCCGCCGGGGAGGTTGATGGCGGAGATCTGCAGGATGGCGAGCTGCGCGGCGGCGACGTCGACGCGCCAGCGCTTGGCCTGCACCTCGACGATGCGGCCGACGACGAGGTCGCCGATCTCGGGGTTGTAGCGGGCGCGCAGGGGCCGCACGGAGAGGAGCTTGTTGGTGCGGGTGAGGGTGCCTGCGAGGGAGGAGGTGATGTTTGTTGTGTTGGGGGGGACGTATGTTCCGTGGCCGCTGGGGGGTAGAGTTAGTATGCGTATGAGATAATGATGTGACGCTTATAGAGGAGGGTAAGATGTTCAGGGGAGTAAGTACCGCATCCATTGGGGATTTGACGTAATGACTGTCCCCGGAGTGAGAATCTGGTCTCTCGCATCCGCTTCCTCCTCATCGAAATCCTGCTCCTCGTCGACGCTTTCACCGTCCTGCATCTGAACGTCGCCCTGGACGGCAGCCCCGCCCATCTCCGAGTCCGAGTCTGAATTTGACGCAACGTCCATGTCGATGTCCATTGCGCGCGGCCGCCGAGGCGCTGGCGTGCTGGGCTGAGGGTTGAGAATTGTGATAGGCATGGCTGGTGAGATGATGGGTGTGTTTCCTTGTGGGAGAATTGAAGACGGCGAGAGAGCGCCGGAAGATGGCCCGTGGCCTGGGTAAAATCGAAAAGTTGCTCGCTTCGGTTGTGGGCTATGTTGTTGATTCGGCCTCGGGCGCGCTGGATTGATGATTTCCTTTTGGTGACGGTTTTTGCTTTGTCGAGTGAGTGAGTGATGCTGTTTTGTTGTATGAAAAAGTTCAGATGGATGAGAGGTTGAAAGTGGGGCCGGTGTTTGGCGCTGCCCGCCTGCTTTTTTGGCTGGTGAGCTGCTGGACGCCAACAGGAGGGTGGTATGTTCACGATAAGCAGAAGAACCATGGGATAGGTACTCAAATGCAAAAGATACTTGAATTGTGAATTATCAAAGACTCGATTCACATCGTTGCAGTTGTCATTCGTCTTGCATTTTACGCCGCGTTTGTGGCGCAAGGGCAAAACTTATTGATACACCCCATGAGTCGCTCACTGAACTCTGCACGTCTTTGTAGGACGTCCTCGACATGGCTCAAGGTAAGGGACATTGGTAGAATGAGGAGAGAACGTCAATCGTGCATTTAGCTTTTCCCTGTGCCTCCAAACGCCATATCCCATGCTGTTACCCAATCATATACAAGAGAGATAGTACACTAATATACACGTTCATTGCTTCGTTTGATCGCCCTCATCATGCCATTGCGGACCATCCATGCAGTCCATTCAATAGGGTCTTTTTGGGCTTCTGCTTCTGCCCTAGAGAGGTGATCGAAAGGAAAGCCATCGGCCTCTCAGAAATGCTCATTTAAAGGCCCTCCAGAGGCCCATCCACGCAAGACTGGCCGAGATGGTGACGATGCCAAACTTGCGACTCCTCATGCCGAACATAGACTTGCTCTGCAGAATGACGGCCCTCTGCTTCTCCAGCTGCGACATGCCCGAGAAGTAGCTGTACGCTGCAAGGCCGAAGAAGGCACCGCTCCCTGGGAAACCATCAGCCATACGATTTCTTCACCCATCACATATCGAGCTTGAAGCTAAAGCACAAGAGGTACCAACCTATGACTTTGCAGGGCAAGCAGTCGTCGCCGCGGTCCTGGCGCAAAACGTCCTGCAGCCGCTCCGGCTTCTCGAGCGAGTGGAGAGTCGGGATCTTGTCGCCGGCCATGTTGAAGAAGCCCGCTGGTTGCCGACTATCGAGAGGAGCTTGAGATCTAGCTGTGTAAGAAAGTTTGGCTGATGGGAGGATTTTGGAGCTTCAAGATGCTGGATGAAGCGACAAGCGCTGATTGGCTCAGCACTGTTAGTCAGCGCCATTGCTCTCGACTGCCCCGAGTTTCGTCATGCTGTACAAAGTACTTTGTAGTCGCGCGACTCCAAATCGCTGGAGCTTCTAGCAGGCAAACCGTTTGGCTGGGCAAGGCGCTGGGCCGTCATCATGAACGGCGTTATTGAAGCGCTGCACGTCTACGATGACAACAGGTAAGTCTCCTTGTGAAGACTGTGTGGAAGCTCTGCTGACTTGTCAACAAAGAAGCCCCATCCTGTCGCACACCTACACCGGACGGCCTCTCTCGGCCTCCCATCTTCTGTCCCTCTATCTCGAGCATCCGTTTCCGCGGCCGAGCCTGATCTACCTCCCCAACGCGAACCCGCCGACGCTCGTCTTCAGCCTGACGCACTCCAATCTGCTGTTCCTGGCGACTGCTTCCACCGAGATCGAACCCCTCCTCGTGCTCGAGTTCCTGCACCGAATCGTCGACGCCTTTGAGGACTTTGTGGGGGCGCCGTTGTTGGCCGTCAAGCTCGAGAACAACTACGATGTGATCGCGCAGCTGCTGACGGAGATGTGCGACGCGGGGACCGTCAGCACGACGGAGCCCAATGCGCTGCGGGAGGTCGTGGAGATGGAGGGCTGGGTCGACAAGCTGCTCGGTAGCATCAACTTGCCTGGGTATGGATCCCCCCGCGCATTGCGGTGGAAATGTAACAATGGTCTCGTGCCGACTGACACTGGGGACAGGAAATCTCCTCTCAACACAAGCCCGGCCGCACCCTCACTGATAGCCGCCAACTCGCCAGCCGTGCCCTGGAGACGAGCAAACGTACGGCACACCTCAAACGAGCTGTACGCCGACGTCGTCGAAACCCTATCTGTAACGCTGGCTCCTTCAGGGAGGCCACTGGCTGCATTTGCCAATGGAACGATTGCGTTCACGTCCAAGGTGTCTGGCGTTCCGGATGTTCTCGTGACGCTCGGCAGTCCGTCAGGGAAGCATAACATAGGCGGCATCATGGAACTGCCCGTCTTCCACCCATGCGTTCGATTGGCCAGATGGAATGAGCGGCCTGGGGAGCTGAGTTTCATACCACCCGATGGGCGATTCATCTTGGCTGGCTACGAGGTGGATCTGCTGCCCTTTACTGGTGGCAAGAGTGGGAGTGTCAGCTCAAACAATCTCAAGCTTCCCGTCAACCTTGAGATGAAAACTGGGCTTGGGCCGGTGGGATCCGAGTTCGAGGTCAGGCTACAGACCAACAAGATCTTTGGCACGCCAAATTCATCATCGGCGGTGAGCCAATTGGGCCGTGCAGGAGTTCCTGGACGGTTATCGTCACCGCATCCCGGGAGCCCGAGCTCGCCGCTACTCGACGACTTGATTGTCACCATTCCTCTGCCCGAAGACGTGAGGAACTTGTCTGACATTAGGCCGTCCAGGGGTGATGCAAGCTTCAACAGAGCCGAGGGCCGCCTCGAGTGGCACATCCCGGCAAAGGAGCTTTCTGGCCCGACGTCTCATTTCGGATTGAGGTGTACGGTCGTAGGATCTCTGGCTGACGACGAAGAGGAGGAGTTTGATCCTACGGGATTTGGCTTTGGGACCGATTATTCATACAACGAGCCATACCAGAGCGCCGCCGCCAAGTCGGGTAAAGAGAAGGCGGGCGCGGACGACGAGCAGGACCCTAAGAAGACGGCGCAGAACAAGATTCTGATGCCGAGTTCGGCCGCCGTGAGCTTCTCCGTCAAGGGATGGCTGGCGAGCGGGCTGAAGATTGAGAGCATAGTACTAGACTCGAGGAAAAGCCGGGGGCTCAGCGAGGGCGTGAAGCCTTACAAGGGCGTCAAGTACCTGACGGTCAGCAAGGGAGGAGTAGAGATTCGCTGCTAATAGACTGCTAGACTTTACGGGGGTTCGTGTTGTCGCTGTCACTGTTGATGTCCTCTTCCACCTTTGAGCCAATGTGACGGCCCAGCCAAATGCCCGAGTCAAGTCCGAGGCGGCTTCAAGGGTCTCCCCCCTCCAAAGTGACACCGGGAACAGACCCTCTAAACCCAACAGTCGTGATCTCCTAAACGATACTTTGCAGCATCTTTCAGTTTCAATTCATAGAGGCCCAGTTCTCTTTGCTGCTCTTTAGACACAGCCATGGCTCGGCGAGGGGTCGGCAACGGCTTACTTGTAGTCCGGTCTCGTAGCTTAGGTATGCCCCACGTGCTTCCTGTCCAAGTGCGTCACTGCTTCTGCACCCTCGGATGAGCCTCTCCTTCGCATTCACTTACACCACTTGTCGCATTTCACCCTCCCCTCTCCTCATGCCGATTCCGGCCCTGCAAAGCGCGACACCGAGCTGAGAGAAGGCGGAATCTCTGAGGCCTCCAGCATTGGCCGTCGCAAGGCCATGAAGCGCTTCGCAGGCCCTGTTCTGCAGCGCCGGCGTGCCGCGAGGGTCAGCCGAGATGCGTCAGAGCTGACACGAGCTCTGCGATGCTGCGCGCCTGCCTCTGGAGCGTCTGCTGCGTCTTGTCCCGTGCGATGGAGCTCGAGCCGGCCAGGGAGGCCGCGGACGGCGATTTTCTTCCCGGGTGAGCTGCTGTTTCTACCTCTGTGCGAATGCCGAGCTTGGGGTGAAAAAGAGAACTCTTTGTGACTGATGATGCGTGATTGCGCGTTTGCGCTGAGCAGGCCAGGGAGTGCAAAAGGTCGGCATGCTGTCGCCGTGGCTGGAGGCATTTCCCGCGACGGCCACGCACATCATCGACGAGATTGACCACGTCGCCGGCTTCAAGCTCTCCGACGTCATCCAGAACGGCCCGTCCAAGGTCCTGACGCAGACGACCAATGCCCAGCCGGCCATCATGGCCACGTCCATCTTCATCCTGCGCATCCTCGAGCGCGAGTTCAAGTTCCGCGTCGCCGACCACTTCGACTTCACCCTGGGCCATTCTCTGGGGGAGTTCACGGCCCTGGTGGCGGGGGGATACCTTTCCTTCGAGGACAGCTACTATCTCGTGCAGCGGCGCGCGGCCGCCATGTCGGAGGCGACGAAGAAGGCGATCCAGGAGTACGGGGGCGAATACGGAATGGTGGCGGTGATTACGGAGCCGGAATACTTGCAGCCTCTGATCAAGGCGATCCGCGACTTCGTCGGGCACTCGAGCGACGGGAGCAAGTCGGAGAGCAGCGAGGACGTGCCGCCGATTGAGCAGGTGTTGATTGCCAACATCAACAGCAAGAACCAGATTGTCCTGAGCGGCAACATGGAGAGGATCAAGACGCTGATAGCGCATGTCCGCCAGTTCTTGGGCCATGACCCGCGCGCCGTGCGGCTGCACAGCGATAGTCCCTTTCACAGTCCGATTATGAAGCCCGCGGTGACGGTCATGAAGAATATCCTGGCAAAGAAGAGTCGCGTGCCCGGTCGGGAGAACGAAGACATGGTCACGTTTCCTGGGTTGATGCCGTGCATTAGCAATGTCTCGGCCAGGCCGTTTGAAAGCAAAGACCAGCTGAAGGATTTGCTGGCCAGAGGGTGCCTCGAGACGGTTCGCTGGTGGGCGTCCATCAAGTACCTCGACCAGGAAGAGAAAGTCAGACGATGGGTAGGCATCGGACCTGGCAAGGTAGGAAGGAATCTTGTGGGAAAAGAGGTGGGCATGAGGGGGAAGGATTTGGTCAAGGGAGGCGGCGTGTGGGCGATTACGGATCCGTTTGAGGTGGAGGAGGTGTTGCGAGGGTTGGAAGAGACGGCCAACATTGTAGATGACGAAGATGAGTGAAGATGAGGGCATCGTCGCAGAAAGTGCCAGTATGTAGACGAGTCTGGAGGATGGACTCGGTGTAGTATCAGCGTGTCAGACTGCATGTAAGATAGGGTGGAAGCAGTGAGGGTATATTGAGCCTGTCGTGTATATTCAAATCAGCCGCTGTATGTTCTTGTATCATTCTATTTACTAGCCATTGAAGTTACTGCACACTTTGTGAGTGTGTAACGCATCTTTTCAAGAGGGTTATGGCATTATGCATGTGAAGCCTGTGTTGCGGTGCCCCCACAATGACGGACCAGGCACTTTAATTGTACGTGCATCCCAACCCACTGAGCTAGGTATACAGCTTAAGCTCCTGCGCCTCAACCTCAACCTCAACACATCCCCACAAACCACACACGCAAACGACACAATGTCCGCCGCAATACCTTCAGTCGCCTGCCTCGGCGTCATCGGGCGCAACGTAAGCCTCAACTTCACCCTACTCTCCTTCCTTAAAAGCCCCCCGATCGAGAACTCAAAGCAAACAGCAAAGCAAGCTGACTGTTGGAAACTCGCAGAACAACCCCCTACACATCTCCATCTTCCCGTCCTACGACCCCCTAGCAAACGCCTTCATCCCGGTCCGGAACCCCCTCCAGTTCTCCCTCCTGCTCTCCTCCACCATCGACGTCTTCGACCTGCGCTCCAAGAACAGCACCGCCTCGGGCGACTTTGGCCTGCTGCACGCTATCGACGACCGCCTCGCGGCCTACGGCTTCGAGACCAACACGGGCGTGCGCATGGTCTGCATCGTCGACATGCGCGGGCGGCGCGTCGAGGCGGGCGGCAGCGGCGTCGGCCCGAGCGCTGCTGCTGCTGCTGCTGCTGCTGCTGCTGCTGCTGCTGCCCTGGGGACTGGCGGCGGCGGCGCCATGTCGGCTTCTTCTTCGTCTCCCTCGGGCGCTGGCGGCGGCGGTCCCTCGACCTTGGCGGGTTCCTCTGCGGCGGCGGCGACGGCGAGGTCGGCCGTGGGGAGCGTCGGCGCGGGCCTGCGCGACGCGGAGCTCAAGCCCGTGTTCAGGGCGATGCAGAGCGCGTACGTGCGGCTCCTCCAGAATCCGTTTTACGATCCCGATGAGCATGCGCCGCTGGGGGGCAAAGGCGGGAAGAGGATCACGAGCAGGAAGTTTGGGGATGCGATGAAGAGGATAGGGGAGGCGTGGACGCCTGGCGTCACGGTTCTGTGAGGGCGTGTGATCGATGGCGATGGAGTTGAGCAGAGTGGAGGGACATGGCGATTTGGGCATTTGCATTGGCGTTTTTGGGGGGAAGAGGAAGGGCTGGCTTTTTGATATCCGTGATTGATATGGTGGTGCCCTGGCATTGATTTCCTGTCTAGCGGGCTTGTAATATTCTGGTTTTACTCTTATTGTTCGTCTATAAAAGTCGTCTTTCAACTGTTGCCCTTGCTCATCCCCTCTCTTCACTCCGTTTCTTCAGATGCTCGACTCTCCATCGCGACAGCCCTGCCACCTCGTCCACCTCGACACTCTCCCCCATCCCCTCACCGCTGCCCAGCTTCTTCCCCTCTCCCAAGGTCTTGACCCGGTACGGCTTCGACGCCTCTCCGCCCTCCCAGTGGCGCGCCTCCATCGCCAACGGCTGCCACCAGTCCCCCGTCCGGGCGTGCCATCTCGCGCTGCACAGCTCCCACAGCCGCGACGCGGCCCTCTTGTAAGCGAAGCGCTCGTCCTCGCCCGTGAACGCGCTCGTGTTGCCAAAGTCCACCGGCCGCTTCTGCAGGCCAAAGTCCGAATCCTGGTCCGGGTCGTACTTGGACGTGGCGGACTTGGTGTCGTAGTAGGACACGTTGGGGCGGAAGGGGGCGATTTGGTCTTGGTAGACCTCGGCCACTGTTTCCGAGTACGTTGCGTCGTCGTCGTTGAATGCATTCTCGTTTGTTTTCTTATCATCTGATGTTGCTGGAAGCTTGTCCGTAGGCTGTTTTGTTTCTGGAAAGAAGAGGTCGTCGGGGGGACTTTCGGCGCGAATGATGAGTTTGCAGCGAGCTTCGTACATGGCGTCCAGGAGGGTGATGAAGCGCCTTGCTTCGTTCTTGGCGAGGATCGTGAGTGTCGGGACGCGGTCGATGATGAAGGTGTGGTATGTCGATGCCATTGTGAGATAGTCTGCTGGCCCAAAGGACTCGACGAGCTTGTCAAAAGTCCAGAAGACGAAGCCGTTGTGGTGATGCGGAGCGACGACTTGGCGGCCGTAGACGATGAGTTGGGATGGCTCCCACGGAATTGGCTGGCTATGGGATCCGAGAACCATTTCTGAAACTCTTTGTGTAAACAAATGGTCGTCTTCGTCAAAGAGGTAATAATAAAGCGGCCTCTTTGTGGTCTTGCTGCTATCGTCTTCCTTTCCCTCCACTGATGCTGCGGCTTGTAAGGCACCGTCGACATGCCCTTCTGCCTGGCGACTCGCAGGAGCAAGAGGACTGGAATCTTCTTCTCTCCTCCGCCAATCCTGCGCTCCCTCCATCTGCCAAAAGTCGCATCGAGCCTTGAGCACCTCGAGGAAAGCGGCAAAGTCGCTCGTCTGGCCAAAGAGCTCCCCTCGATTGCGCGACGCGCCCCCAAAGATCTTGCCCATGAGGCCCCTCGACGTCGGCGCGTAATCGATGCCCGTGGCCTTTTGCAGCTCCTCGGGCATCCGGTTCGACGAGGCGACGAGGACCCCGCCGAGCTGGAAGAAGGCGACGAACAAGTTGCTGAGGATCTTGCTGGCAGCTCGGTCGGGGAGTTGGAACTCGTCCAGGAAGAGGATGGGGGACTCGTCGACGAGCTTCTTGGCCATCCAGAGAAGAGAGTACTCTGCGCCTGCATCTGAACCCGATGATTGATGCATAGACCTCCGATGCTTCTCGAGCTGCGACAGCGTGTAGAGCATGAAAGTGTTGAAGTGCCATCGCTTCTTCTTCTGCGTGGGCAAGCCCTCGGCCAACAAGTCCAGAAGCATCGACTTTCCCGTGCCGACCTCTCCCGATAGGAACAAGCCCTTGGGCGAGTCAATGTCGATGGCCGTCTGGTGGTTCGTCAGGACCCGGGTGAGGGCCAGACTCTCCCTGCCCTCGGGCGTGTTGAGCAGCCGCTTGAACAGGGGATTCCGCCATATCGCGTGGTTCCGCAGGGCCAAGACGCCCTCGCCGGCATCTTCCTGCGGCGGCGGCTGCTTCTTCTTATTGGGCTCCGTGAGGCGGGCGACTTGGTCCAGGCGCTGCCGATAGTCGGCTTGGGGGGAGTAGTCCTTTATGCGGACATAGATCTTGTGTAGATGCCGTGCCAGGCGGTGTTGGGCGGGATCGGGGGCGTAGATGCCTGCGGCTACGAGGGACTGGTATTTCACCAGAGGATCGGTGATGGTGACTGCCGTGGAGAATCTCCTCATGCTGATGATTTGGGACATCTTTTTAGCTAGTTTACCTCTTACATGTGGCCATTTGGGCTATGATGGGTTGTGAAATGTGGTCGCTTGGTCGCTTTATACAGTGGTTGAGTGGCTCATACGGAGTTGCAGTCTGAGTGTGGTTGAGTAGAGCAATGAATATGAAGCATATAGTGATTGAAAT
Source organism: Trichoderma sp. PF4103 (assembly GCA_023628735.1). Classification (NCBI taxonomy): domain Eukaryota; kingdom Fungi; phylum Ascomycota; class Sordariomycetes; order Hypocreales; family Hypocreaceae; genus Trichoderma; species Trichoderma sp. PF4103. The sequence goes on from JAMAKC010000003.1 coordinate 528,079, forward strand.
TGCCTGCGAGAACAAAGGACAAGGAATTAGTATGAGAAGCGTGATAAAGAGCGTCGGGGCACAGATGGACAGGTGTTTGCACGAAGCGTTATGAGATGGTGCAAGATAGGTATCTCAAGTTTTCATACTGGCCGCCTACAAAACCCCAAGGTGTAGCTGAGCTGGTGCCACTGAAACCTGCGCCGTCTGCCGCAGATCTTGCAAGCATCGGCAAGGAGGCAGTATGTAATTTTCGCAAAACCTCTAGTATGTATCTTCTATTTCAATATCAAAATTACCTTTTCGCAAATATTCAGCAGTTAAAAATAAATACCACGTTCAGGTACATGCTATTCATGGTTATTCAACCTTGGATCTCGGAGGTCCAGCATTCGAGAAGCCTCACCTCATGCAGTGCGAATGTCCCGTTACGGAGTACTTCTCACCTGCAGCAAATTTGTAGGCTGCTCGGTGTACAGGCGCACAGTTTCACCAGCCACGAGCGTTTCTCTCGTCGTTCGACACGCCTGCCGACAATGTGACCTTTGCTTCTAAGATAGAGACCCCAAGACTTCGTTTTTGAGTATCGCCTTCTTTTTGAAGCGGCGCTAGGGTACTTGCTGTTTAGGTACCGCGTGGGTGCGTCAGATGCCCCGGCGAGCCAGATCAGCGGTACCTTGTGAGTACTTCCCTCCGCACCCACCACTAAGTGTGGCAGCAAGTACCATCTGGGGCACAACCTTCCGTGCGCCGGGGAATTCTGCCCATTTCCAGTTGTTTTTCGCCCACCGCCAGCAGCACCAATGAATCAAAGCCGCTGTTTTGCTTCTCTCACGCACTGCACCAATACCCATACCAGACCACAATCCGCTTGCCCTGTGGCTGGAGATCCATCTTGCATCTTCATTGCCTCCGTCCCGGCATTTCGACATGCCCTTCTGAGCGCCCTTCCATCATCGAATCCATCAGCCGCCGCCTCTCGAGCCCGTCAGCAGCTTGCCATCGCGACTTCGCGCGCCCGGCGCGATCCCTGCGATCTCGAAAATCCAGCCCTCCTCACCATCCAGGCCTTTCCCGTCGAGCCGCCACCATGTTCTCTCCATCCGCGAACGAGGGCGGCCCGGCCACGGCGACTCGCTCCCGACGGCGGTTGCGCCCCAAGAGCCAGGAACAGCTTGTCGCGGCCCCGAAGCCAAAGAGGCAGCGCGTGCCCTTGAGCGAGCAGACGTCGACCAACGCCGACGCCCAGCCCGAGATGGCTGAGGTGAGGCCGGAAAAGGCTGCAACGCCCGCCGACCCCAAGAAGGACGTCGGCATCGAGAACGCGGCTCCCGTGCAGACCGTGCTGCGCAAGGAGCTCATTGTCCGGACAAAGAAGCCCAAGCACGGCGATCGTGCTGCTCAAAAGGGTGACGGAAGCCTTCTCTTGGTAAGCTGCAAAGCTCCGTCTAAAGCTTCCAGAGCTTGCCTCGTCGCATCGGGGCCTCTTTCATCAAGATTTCCCATTGTCTAATGCTGATGCGTTTCTTTTCACCTTTAGACAAGCACCAATGCGTATACTGTCAGCAAACTACCAGCGCTGCCCGACAGAATCCGGAGTGACTGGTCTGGTACGCTTTAACTTGAATTTTTTTTTTCTTCTCGCACATGCGACCTTCCCGTATACTAACTCGAGCAGGGAGCCAACAAGCCGACATCTTCTCTTCATTCGGCTACGCCTTAACGCTGACACCTACCCATGCCATCGTTTGGCCCTACAATTCGACATCGCAATCCCCCGAGACCTTCACCTTCACTCTACCGTCCTCCTCGAAGCCCAACGACGCTCTCCCCGTAGGATGCCTCGTCTCTCCATCGGCCTCATCGACCGAGCCCGGCCTGGTGGTTGTGATGGCCAGCACCGGCAAGATCATCTTCTGGGAGTCCATCTCCAGCGCCGCTACATTCGCCTTTATCAAAAAGGATAGATCGGGCGTCGAGCACATGATCTCCGGAATGTCATCGGGCGAGAAAGTGGTGGCCATCACCAATGCAGAGACCGCAGGGTTCCTTCTTACTTTCAACAGCGGACGTCTCGCCTATATGAACGTCCGCGATAGCCACGGACGACCGGCAATCTCTGTTCAGTTTCTGCGAAGCAACCTGTCAAGCACCGGCGGCGGCCTCTTTGGCACCATTCGCTCAGCCCTTTCGCACCTGAGCCTCAAGGGGGACATTGCGGCTGTCCGGGCTGATAGGTCTGCGAGAGTTGGCGAAAAGAATATTGTGGCTCTGACCAACAAGGGCAAGCTGCAGTCGTGGAAGGTCCACCGTGGCGGCCATCACGAACCGTTTGGCGAATTTGACGCCCGAGAGTCCATTATATCAGCGCTCTGCGAAGTCGACCCGTCCTACCGCGACCTTCCAACCGAATCCTTCGAAGCTCTCGACTTCACTTTTGTCCCCAGGGGCTTGGAGCACAAATACATCGACCTCAGCAAGCTTAGCGCCGCCACTGCCACTGACGATCCGTCCGTTCAGCAACTCCTGCTGCTTGTCAGCTTGACGAGCCGGACCGTCTCCCGTTATGCCCTCGTGGAAGTTGTCCTCACCCAGAGGAAGTTTCAAGTCGGCATGATTCGACCAATCACTTCATACACAACACCGGTTTCGCAGGCGGATTCCATCCAGGCGGTTCGGCCGCGACTCTATCTACCACGTCCTGCACTCGTGGCTTTTGCGGTGTTTGATCGCGCCGCGGTAATAGCGTCCATCGCTGTGTCGCCCGAGTCTCCTGACGCTCAGCTCCAATCCGACACGCACACCCTATCTCCTTCTTTTGAAGACGTCATCGACTTCCGCGAGGATAATGTCCATGAAGTCATCGGATCCGGGTTTGAAGAAATGCCGCCCGCATCGACTTCCAGCGAGGAAAGCAGAGCAGCTCGAGCAAAAAGCAAAAATCCAGCCGTTGTGCTGGTGGTCCGTGGAGCCGGCGTGATTCGCGTCGCAACCACCGATGTGGACAAATTCGCCAGCGATCAACCTCCACAAGTGTCGGCCAAAAACAAGCTGGAGCAGGCCGTCTTCTTTGGCACCAAGAAGAACAACCCTTTGGTGTTCAGTGCCCGCCAGGAGATCCAATTCTCGAAGGACGAGATCGCCCAGGCCGCGCAGGAAGTCAGCAACGAGATCCTGAGTTCGACCACCGCCTATATTGCGACCTTGCCAGCCTCGTTGGAGGAGAATCTCATCGCACGATCTAATGCCTTGGAGAAACTCATCCTCCACCTCAAGGCCACGGGAGCCGATCTGGACCGCAGAACTCGCTGGGCTTTGTTGCACAATGCAGAAAAGATGCATGTCGCAACGCTACTGTGGAAGCGACAAGAGGCCTTCGTTGCAGCACGCCCAGCAGACCTCAAGAAGACGCTGATCGGATACATTGTTGAGTTCATCCACGAGGACCAGAAGCATAAGCCCAGCCCCGAGGTTGGCGAAGTTGACCGCATCCGCCACTGGTTTCTCAACGACATATTCCGCCTTGAACTCTTTGTTGCATGGGCATACGAAGTCATCAAGGTCTTGTACAAGGACAAACTTTTGGATGACGCCAAGGTGACATACATGATCTACGAAGCGCTTCAGATCAATATCTGCGCCCTGCTGGGGGCTCTTGATTTCCGCAGAACCAATCTTGCCTTTTACGGGCTGGGTGATGAGAAGCTGAGATTGGGCATCCTACGTGATGGGTACGAAGGCCTTCCCGAGCCGTGGACAGGATGCCACTACGTTGCCAACAACATTGCGCGCCTGGTCGAGCTCTCGGATCAGTGGTACCTGAAGTGGACTCAAACAGATGCAGAAGAGACCACCAAGCCTGCACACAGACCGGATCCAGCTATCATTGAGAAGATATACAAAGACCTTCCGGCGGCTATTGACGGCATGCTTACCTCAATCCTCGAATATTCTCGATGGGCCGAGACGACGCCAGACCAAAAGTCCATGGGCCAGACATTTGCCAAGGAATACCACAAGGAACGATATGAGAGGCCCATCAGCCTTGCACGGGCAGGCAAATATGACGAGGGGGCTGCCATCGCTGAAAAGCATGGCTGTTTGGAAGGTCTCGCAGTTATCCTGCTCGACCACATGGAGGAGGTTGAGATGGTGGGCCGCGAGCCCGCACTCACCGCTTTGGAGCTGGAGAGCCTTGCCATTGTTAAAAGGGAGCAAGCAGAGCGGCTCAAATCCAAATTCACCCGGTATGGCCAAGAGTTTGCCTTTCCCGTTTACGAGTATCTGCTCAAGAAACACGGGGTTGAGGCGGTGTTGGCGTTTGAGCTCGAGACATATGGCTTCAAGACACGGTTCCTTCGCAGCAGACCCGAGCTGGCACGGATATCCTGGATCAACGACATTCAGCAGGAGAAGCAAGTCGACCATGCTGCGGAGACGCTGATTCATCTTGCTCTCGAAAAGGAGCACCAAGTGTGGAACAAGAAGATTGAACTCAGTCTTGGAAAACTGGCCTTGCTGGCGGAGCTCGAGCAGAAGTCGCAGCCGAGGACGCAGTCAAAGGACTTCAAAGCGAGCGCAGACGAACTTCGCATTGACCAGCAAGTCAAGCACGTTGACAAGGAGCTCGTTACAATCAAGATCCAAGATGAGCTCTACGCCCAAATACTGCCCAGCACTTACGACGCCGTCGACGAAGCCGCGGCTCTGAACCTCGCTCTGGAGGCCCATGCTGCAAATGTACCCAAGCGCCAGAAGGTCATACGCCAGCTGTTCGACGACGGCATGGAAAGGCTGCTGAAGCACGAGGTTCTCGATCCCATGACGCTCATTGATTTGTTGACCCTGGCGAATATCAGCCCGGAATCCCGACAGATGTCGGGCCATCCGTTCTGGTTGGCCCTCAGAGTGGCTGAATCCAGTTGCAGCGGCGATGAGCTCCGGGAAGCGAAACGGCTTATCTGGAGGAGGCTCTTCATTCGAGATGATTGGGCTAAGATCAACGACACACAGTTGAAAGACGACCGGGAAGTTGTGGAGAGACTGGCAAGCACCGAGCTGTACGCCATGCTCTCGGACTGCATTCGACATCGTGAGTGAACCCATATACCCCCCCGCACGAAGGAGAGAGGAAAGAAAAGAAAAAAGGAAGAACAAGAGCTAACAAAGCGAAATAGAAGATACTCCCAGCGACTTCAGGCCTATGACACCGAGAGACGCCCTTGGTGCTTTCACAGAGCAGCTCGATCGTCGTTTCCGCGACTTTGACGCGAGCATGAGGACCAAGTTCATCGACTGCATGCACCACGAGGACAAGCTCCTCACCCAGCACATTGAAAAGAACCGTCTCACAGAATGGCTGCGCACCGCTCTGGAAGAGGCGCAAGCCCAGCACGACCAGGAGAAGAAGGAGACTCAGAATGCCATTGCCCCCATGACATTGGGCGCGCCCCTCGTTGACGGCAAGACCGCCACTGGCACTAACGGCAAGGCCCTGTAGAAGAAGTGGATGACGGGGCCTACTCAGAGCAAGATACAATTCAGGAAGGAAAGGAAGGGACCGAAGGGGGCTTGGAGAATGGGATCTTCCAAAGAAAAAGGGAAAAGAAAACCAATAAAAAGACGTAAAGAGAAACGAAACAAATCTTGGCAAGTTGTCTTGTTGTCATTGGGCGGCGTTGGGCTAAATTCACTCATGGTTCTTTTATCTGTTCCATCGTCAATGCTGTATAATAAAGAAAAAATCCTCCTTAGGAGGAAACGAGCGGAGGAGAGAGAAGCAAAACGGGGACGTCACGCGAAAAGGGCACACAGAAAGCGAGAGAGGTGAGCATCATCATATTATACAAAGGTGCCTTGTCTCTTCCCCAGAGCGAGAGAGAGATCGTACTTTTACGGCAGAGAGAGAATGTTTTTCGGGTCTTTTTCTTTTTTTTGGTTTGGTGTGTTATAGGCAGTTCTCTCCTTGAGATGGAGAATGCGACATGGCGGGTTTGCATGACCTCTGCGCTTGAAGCAATGCGTTCAGTTTCATACATTTTCTGTGAACAGAATTTCTTGGTCGATGTGTTAAACAGGCATGAGGAGGTATGGGAAAGGTTATCGTGAACTTATCTCTGCGAGTATATTTATTGTTGCAGCCCACGTAAAATTTCATCGAGCACTTGGCGCTGCGTTGTGATATGCAAGAGCACTTTGTCAATGGACCATTCATGCGAATGGGCAGTTTGACATCATTTTACGGCGCGGGAGTCGAGATAAAGGCACGCTTCACGTAGAGAGACAGTATTGTGTGTCAGACGTCAATTCATTTCAGCACTAGGGCAAATCGTGATAACTACCAATTTATGGCCGCTGTCTTCCTTCTCCATGGCTCCAAGAGCACGTTGCTACGCCCTTCTCATCAAATACAGAAAAACGGCTCCTTCGCCTTTGAAGCTTGGGCGTATCATTCCTTCGCTTCTCCTGTGACTTGATGCCCCATCTCGCTGTCGTGTGCTTGCCACCATGCAAAGGACATGTGATGCAAATGGGATGTGGTCTGAGTGTGATCCGATGAGGCAGCATTACCGTTGCAGAAACATCGCTTTGCAGGTGAAGCATCCTATCAGATCCTGAAATACGTACAAGCAGGTTTTGTTTAACCCTGCATCTTCCTTCTCTTGCCGATCTGGGCAGAGAAACCAGTCTTGATGGCTGTGACACTTCGTCGTGAACCGCAGTTGTTGCAGGTGATGAAGTACAGACGGTTCTCACCCTTGTTCAACTCGGTATCGGGCGACTTGCAGGTCTTGCAAGTAACATACTCAACTGCAGACACCGAGTTAGTATGGCATTCATCAACGACATTAGGGGGAATGGGATGTTGGAAGAGCAAGAGATGGGGAGTAGGAGTGAAGAGGGGCCTAGGGTTTGTCCGAGCCATCTTTGAGACACTCTTATCGCTAAAAGCTTGGATATGAGCGCCGCTCAGATGGGCAGCTTGACGCCCTCCCACTCCACTCTCCATATGCCTTGACCGGGTAGACGTACTGATGTATTTTCTGACGACGTTCTCAATCTGCTTCTGCTGGAATCGACCCTTGATGACCAATCTCCGACTTCCGTCAACGGAACCGTTTGTACCCAATTCGGCAAACAGGTAGGCGGTGACGTGCTCCTCGGTTCGCTTCATGCGCTTGCAGATATCGGCAATGTTGGCAAAGACGGTTTTCCTGTTGCCTTCACGCATGCACTGAGGCGGAGGGATCTTGTAGCTCTTGGTGCCGCTGAGCGAGTGGTCGGGATTCTTTTGTGAGAGGACGGTGAAGAAGCGGGAGAGGAGGAGGGTATAGGGGATGGTCTTGGACTCTGAGTGGCCCCAGACACCGGTGCCCGTCTCCATGTCGCCCTCATCCTGCTGAGTCGCCTCGTCGGCACCCTCGGTGTCCTTAACTTCGAGCTGCTTCAGCTTGGCGGTGAACTCGTCCTCCTCAGTGCCCTCGGCCTTCTTGACCTTCTTCTTCTTCTTCTTCATGGTCAGGTCAAGACCACCGTCCTCGGCGGGGGCGGCTCCCTCGTCGGCATCGGCTTCACCATCAAGACCCTCCACCTTCTTCTTCTTCTTCTTCTTTTTCAAGAGAGACAGGTCAAGACCGCCATCTTCGGGAGGGGCAGCCTCGTCGGCGGCGGCTTGAGAGGAAGGATCAGCAACAGCAAATGCTTCGAGAGCGGCAGACAGAGGCGGCGTACGAGGCGTGTGTGACTGGGCCGTCTCCTTGGGTTCCTCGGCGGCGCTCATGATGGTTATTGAGCCGTCGGTTTCAACTACGAGCTGTTCGTCGGTGAAGGCAACGGATTTTCGGGATGCCTTGCGTTCGGTCTGGTCCTGCGCGGTGGGGAAAGGAAGAGGAGGAAAAGTTAGTGACGACGTTTCTCTTCACGTGTCTCTCCAAAGAAATTGCGACGCGTGGAAGATGAAGGAAAGGGGAGAAGGGCAAAAGGGAAAGCTCGAAAAGGAATAGGCTGGGAAGAGGTACAGTACAGGTCCAGATGCTCCTCGATTGTGAAGCCGTCTAACAAGGCAAAAAAGCTGTGACTCAGAAGTATGACAAGGGGAGGAGGGAATGGGTGGATGAACAGATTGTAACCAAAAGAGGTTGGTGGGGTAAATTTGCTGTGATCGGGGCTATATTTTTGCGTGGCCAATGCTGGCCGTTTGTGGGCGGTGGGCGAACTTTTGAGAGGGGCAAAACGAGAGAAGACGGAGGATGATGAACGGCAGAGCAGCTCCAGTGGCGACGCCAGGGCTAAGCGGTGCCGGTTGGTGCAGGAAGGGGAGAGACATGACAGGACGGACGCTTGTGTGCCAGTAACGGACGGAGACGCAACTCCGTTTCCTTTGTCATACCAGCAGGGCGTCCTGCATGTGCAGCAGAGATACAGTAGCAGCGCTGGGTGGTGACTCACCTGTGCTTCCTTGTTGTCCATGGTTGCGGTTGATTGATTGATTGACTGATTGATTGCCTGATGCCTGCCGGCTGCAGTTGCTGTCTGATGATCTCAGAGAAGAGTCACCCTCTCTTGCGTGTTGCGTGGTCGCCCTTTCTCCCTCACTCGAATAGCTACTCTGGGCGTCTTCCTGCTTTCCCTGTGGCGGCTGATGATGATACGAGCGGGCGATGGCGGATGCTTTGCGGCCCAACTATGCGCGCACTTGCACAAGACGGTGCTTTCCCTGCAGAGGCTCGCCGATTCGCGTTTGGAGCTGCAGAACGAGGTTCAGAGCAGGAAATGAGGATTGATGTTGATGTTTGGGTCAGCTGCACGTCATGTCCCGGGGCCGTGGTTTGGGCCGACATTGAAGCTGCTGGGCTCTGATGGTTCTTGAGCCTGGCCAGAGGAGGGGCATCACGTGACGCCAGCCACAGTGCAGTTCAACATAGAATGTTCGATGTCGCCTCAGCAGCGATAAGATTGGCGGCGATAGCGATAACAGTCGTGCGTTACCTTATCCCGAGGCGGGACAAGTCCCAAGGCCGCTTGTTCGGCATTGCTGTACATACATTCACGATCCCATCATCACAGCAAACATAAGCTCCACCTGTGTGACGCCTGCGATTGCGAGACCACGGCAAGGCCATCCAGTCACGTCGCCCAGCCGGGGACAGAGAGCCTCTTCTCCTTCATGGCCTGAAGCCTCCGACAACGCCGACCACGCGCATCGCCGTCTTGCCGTCTCCCGTCCAAACTCCATCCATCCAGCCAAGTCTCGTCATCAACCCCAGCAACCGTCTCCATCAGAACACACAAACACCCGTCGCAATGGCTTCCGACGAGTCACTCGTCGACCTCCATGCCTCCTCCCTCACCGACGACAAAGACGACATCGACTCTCTCCCCTCAGATTCCACCAGCGATCTCTACTCCGAAGCCGACTCCGAGGCTCAGGCCGAATGGGACCGCAGTCTGGAGCAGCTCCAGCTCCTCCTCACCATGATTCTCGTGCCTTGGATGGGGAAGCTCTTTGGTCGCAAGTTCGCCTATTGGAGTAGGTCTCTCCCCTGCGAGCACCTTTTGTCATTTACCACCCTTCGGCATGACCAGACTGCTGACACGTTGTTTCGTAGGCTGGGGTAAGTACATGAATTGGGTGCACAACGTGGACGTGCAGGTTACGAACAAGAAGTCGTTCAACGCCGCCGGTGCCGTCGCGGCGACTTTATAGCCATCAGATGGCTCAAGACTCGTTGAGCGTTTCTGGGCAGAGTGCCTGGGTGCACGCGTCGGCGATGCATAGATTCGCCCCGATCCGGCATTCGGCCTACAAAACAACATTGCGATGCATATATCGAGTCCGGCTGCTATCTCCGCTTCAGGCATTTATATGTTGGAGTCGTTGCGATGAATTACCCAGGAACCGGATTGGAATCAAACATCAAATACACTCGCAAAGCAGCAAATTCAGATCAACTTCAGGAAGAGGTTAGGGAGCAACAAGATATATATTATAAACATGACTTTGTCATTCATCGAACAATTACCACATTAATTATCATTTCCATCATTACCATCCCTTCCAGCCAAATATGGCAAAACCACTGAATTCCATCCAGCCGATCCAGTACCGACCTCGTCCCTCATCAATGTACGTGCCATTACAGCGTAATTACATACTGCATGGGGGCTCCGACGTCTGTCGTCCTTTAAAGACAACACTTCTTGTTGTAACGAAGCGATAACTGCTTGTCGATACCCAAAAATAGTCTTCGCCTTGAGATTACCCATTTGTTTGCTAAATGCGATCCACCAGGGACAGGCTACTGCCGATCGACAACAGTAACGCTCTCACGTCGAAGGGAGAGCTCGGGACGCAATTCAAGTAGCCTGACGCACTTAGACGGTAGACCCAACCTGAGACATGGCAGGCCGAGAAGAGCGCGAAGAGCGTGAGGTTCGCATGGAGCCGGTGAAGCCGCTGCTCCTGGCGTCCCTCCAAGTGATGAAGAGAATCAAAGAGAAGCAGGCCCAGAGGAACCACATAAAGGCGGTGCTGGCCTGAATCTCACGGCACCTCCTCTCGTCGTGGTGAGAGCCGAATCCGATCCAGTCGCTGGGCAGGTGCTGGCCGGAGATGTTGCCGCAGTTGGGCGCGCGCAGCTCAGCAGCCAACACGATGGCGCAGATGAAGGTGAACAAGGTGGCCAGGCCGTCGAGGATAAGGAGCGCCGAGGGAATGGCGATGCTCTCAATGAAGATTGCGAACAGACCGTAGAGGAGCGCGACCCACGAGAGTGCGGCGACGAACATTGTGAAGTTGACGGTGACCATGTGGCCGTTGACGTTGGAAGCAATGACATTTCCGATGAGGGCCGTGATGAGCAGCGTCCAGACGAGCGCGATGCCGCGCAGGGCGATCTTGAAGAGGTTGGACATTTTTGGCGGTGAGGTTCTTCGACTCCGTGGTGTTGGGTCGCTTTCAATTGGAGTTGAGCTGCGATCCGGGGTTCCGCTTTTGAGTTTCTGAAATCAGATCCCGGGATCAAAGCGTGCGGGAGTGGATTCTATGCTGTGATGCGTGCTGTTGCGTGCTCTGTTCGCGATCGACGGGGTCCTGTCCGTGCGCCGAGAAGATTCTCGATCGGTGAAGAACACAATAGCCGAATGAACAGACAAGCACCCTGGCGCAAAGCAAATCCTCGGATGGCGATAACGTGGTGGTTATGCAAAGTGTTCAAAATGTTATGTGAGCAAGGAAATAAGAAACTGGAGCCGTCGCAACAGATCTCACAAGAGCAGAGGATGCAAGGAGATGGAGCGGGAAAAGCGTCGATGCAAGAGTGTCGACCGAGCAACCAAACGGCGACACAGCTTATAAGGTCAAGATGCGGGCAAGTGTGACGTGTGGGGGGGGGAGGCAGCTCCAGTAGCGGACTAAGACCGAAACATAGCAAAGGGTTCAATCAAGCAGAGCCAAGGTATCAAGCAAAGCTTCTGCATGTGAAACACGGCGCCAAAACCCTGGAGAGTACGCAATAGAGATGATAAAGGTACCTAGTAGGTATGCCTTCCATGGTGGGTGCTTTCAGCTGCTTTCTTGGCTCTTGGGAATTACAGACAAAGTTGACGGCGGGATGGAGATCGTGCTGCCGCCCGGACAGTTCGGCACGAGAGAGGCTTTTTGCATGACGTTTCTTGCATGACGGCGGCGCTGATCTACCGTGTCACTTGGAAGCTTGTTTTTTGCTGGTGTTTTCTGGCTGTCAAAAGGTTCCGTCCTCGGTATGCTTGGAAAGCTTGCGACTTCGCTCCCAAGACGCAACTGACGTCACGCGCACTGAGAATAAGGAGACATGAAAGCCAAAACCCCCCCTCTCAGATGAGGAGAAATAGAAATAGGATTTCGAGCAATGAAGCCACTGAGCTGCCACGGCTTTAGCAAGCAAACTCGCTCTCTCCTGATGCCTCCTCAGCTGTCGGGTGCTGAAACAGCGTGCAGCTTGTCTTTGACGGCATTGCTTGACTGATTCTGCCGGTTGCGTGTGTGGATGCCCTTCGATTGGTCCAATTTAGCCGCTACTTGACGCCCAGATTGCCTTTTTGGGAAAGGTCTGTCGATACTCGTTGGCCGGTAGACCGATGCATGTCGTCATCACAGTCATTGGACAGGAAGCTTCCAGAGTTCAAACCTCACTCGACAACCAGTGTGTAGATGACGCCGTCACGAGAACTGCATGGCAGGAGCGGACGAATGCGGGCTTGTTGTTGGACCATCGGCCGTCGACCGGACGCGAGCACAGCTAAACGAATACGCGGCACGTGACAGTGGCTGCAATAAGCGCGCTGTCTATATATGAAGCGAAGCTGTGAAGCAGTCAACCGAAGGCCGTATAACTTATAGGTTTGGGTCCTTGGAGAGAGAAATGCCAACTGCCTTGGCCTGGTAGATCCAGACAACAACGACCGTATCAGCCTCGGCAAGGCTCTCCATAGTTGCTGATTGATTTGGGAATGAGGAAAGATTCAACTAGCTCAACCCAATTGCATGCCCCTGCCATGTTTACTATCTGATCCCCTGTTAACCAATTGGGGTAGCATCAAGCAACATCATATGAACTCATCAACTGAGTCGTACCTTCGTATTCGATTCCACTGAACTTCAAGGTATCGATCAGGAGGGAGTGCGGCCTCAATCAAGCATAACGACCTTGCTTGCCTTTGAAAGCGGGCATCAAACCGTGTCTCGATATATACCTGTGCGCATCAACATTATCAGCCTTGCGCTTATATAAAAGAACTTCGCCTAGGTATGAGGAATCTTCCTCCGAGAGTTCATCTCTAGATCCTTCGGGCGGTAGAACTATTTGCCTCAAAGTCATTCCGACAACTCACACGTATATCAGCTGACAGCGAACCGACCGCAAAAAGGAACGTAGGTTTCACACGCGCATACCGCTGCCGCCAACAAGCAAAAGCTTATTGCACAACCAACGACCCTGAAAACCTGAGATCCCATTCTCGGATCGTTTTCTGTCTCTTTGGGTCAAGTCAACCCTTACCATTTCCCCGAAAACAAAAATAGGCCTCCGGTTGGCTTCATTGCGTCCAACTCTCGGGCTGCTGTCACCACCACCAACGGCGTCGGCTCCGAGCCCGCCGGGATCGATCGCGAAGCACTCTGCCGGCACTTTTGGACGTGGGGGTGGGGGTCCAACCGGGGAGTTTGTGAATAGCCTCATCTAGGGGGGAGGGGAGAGGGGGGGGGTTGATAGAGAAATTAACTGCCGGTGGTTGCTTCGTAAACTGGGAAACTTGGTGGTAGAGATTCAAAAGTATTTACCCCATGAAGCCATCCATCCGCATTGACATGTGCCGGTACGTGATTGACAGCCTCATTTCGCCACGAGGTCTCGAACCTAATTCCCGAGCCCTACGAAGCATACTTGGACAGCATACCAAAAGAATGTTCACGAAGATGGTAAGCTTTTTCCCCGAACCTGTCATCTCTCCTACACTTCGAGCGTCATGGCTACGCAAATAGACACAGAGAAAGCCCAAGTTGTAATCCCAAAGATGCCAGGCGGGTACCAAGGTTCTTCCTCCCAACAGAGTCAGCTCGGCTCCGCAGCTCGTAAAGCAAACCCAAGAAGTGACATGCCAAACGGCTATTTGTGGCTTTGACAGCTTCATCAAGGGAGCACAACATTACATACTCTCTTCTGTATCTATGAGATTTCCACCAACTCCACAAAATGCCACGTTTTTTTGAGTGAAACCCAGACCAAAAGAAGCTTTCTCTCCGCCATCCTTCGCTTTTCAGTGTTGGGGGCTTGGCGCGGATACGGATGCCGGTCTTCACGTGGTGGCTGCTCGCGCGTGGCTTTGGCGTGCATTCCACGAGCAACCATTCGCTTCATCTGGTCGTGTCCATCGCTCGGTCGGCCGCTCAGCTCGCAGGAGCTCTTCCAGTAGGCGCCAGCCGAGTAGGAGAAAAAAAAGACGGCGGGAGGTGGGATGGGAGGGAACGAAGAGATGGTGGTCGCGTGCGTTCCCTCCCACCACTATCCCCTTCGACCCTGTTTTTTTCTTCTTCCGTCTGTGTGACAGCCATCCAATGAATCGTAGCCGGTGCAAAAGACATCGTCACTCGGCCACTACTTGGTGCGTAGAGCAGACGTCATCTGAAAGAAAAAGAGTAGCCTTTACGTTGGTGGACACACACACAACAGAGCCCGCGTTGCTTATTCCAGATGTGATGAGCACATCGCATCTTGGACAAGATCACCGGAGATCCAATTGCCTCTTGATCACCCTGCATCAAAGGGCATGACAGATGGGGCATCGAGGGATTCTCCCCAGGCTCCCGGTGCGTGGCTAGGGAACCGAGCTGCTGGGCCCAGATCTCTCGATGTGAGACATCTGAATCTCGCAGTGTCCAATGAGGATGGTGGTGAACCTGAGATTATGGGGTCCTCGCTTGACTTTCCCATCCTTTGATCAAAGCAGAGACGATTCTGCCTAATACAAGTTCAGGGGCCAAAGATTGACATGCTGTTCATCCTTGAATACGTCAACTGTCAAAGTCAAAGAGGATGGCCCCTTCGGAGATACAGTATTCATTCTAGAAACTTCGCATAGGCTCGCCTGGTTTTAGGAATGCGTACCAAGATATCCATCACGTAAAAAAGTTTGGAGCCGCTAGCTCCAAGCCAAAGGTTACCACACCGAGACACAACTTGATCTTCAACATACCTTACCTTTACACGAAGGTGCGTTTGACACAGAAACGACATGATTGGTTCAGCCGCGCAACACACAGAGGCCTTGCAAAGGGAGTGTAAATATAGAAGAGCAAGAAGAGGGAAAAGCATGTATGTATGCCATCTCACCGTCAACAGGGCTTCAACGCGTCGTGTCTTAGAAGCTGATATCCAAAGAAAAGAGTAAATCCTATTGGAAAACTATTCCTCCCCTCCCGAACGCTCCGTCTGCAAAAATGGCATTTGAGATAACCAAAGTTTATCTCTCTAACTGCCGCTTGGAGGAGTACCCCAAAAGAATAGCAAACAAAGACACAACAAACAGGAACACAAGGAATACCTACTTACATCCCGCGCGGCTGGCGGCGGTGTAAACTCTCTCTTGACTTCGCGCTTCTCCCAGCGGAGACTTCGTTCCGCCTTTGGAATCTAACATGAAGGAGTGGCCACGGACTGCCCTCCGAACAGGTAAATCTGGATTCACTTTTCTTGCGATCATGAGGAATTTCGTGTTGAATCTAAAAGGCGCGTTGTTGTTTTTTCTCCGCGGCGCGCATGGGGGTAACAGAAGGGAACTGTCAAAAGGACTCTTCAGGTAATGTTGATAATCTCGATGGCAGGCGTCGCTATTTGGACTCCGAGCGTCAAGTGGCGCTGAGCCACAGTCTTACGTATAATACGTTATCAAACCTTGCACAGTTATTGATGTGATTGTGGCTTGACTGAGTACACAGGGCGCTTGCGTCTGAGGTCTGAAATGAGGCATCATAGCGAGTCGCGTGTAAGTGATTGCTGCAAAGGTCGGTACAAATTCTTCAGGTTCGTTTTGAGTTGCGCTCTTGCCAAAATCAGTTTAGATAGCTCAAAATCTCGGGTCATAGACTTGCAGAAGCAAAGGCTTTTGTTGATATGCGCTGATAAGAGGCAACTTTGACAGTAGTAGAGAGTTTGCTTTTTCGATTGGTCTAGTAGACGAGACCCTACCCAGGGAGCTGTACCAAACGCCAACCTGCGCATAGCGCCATGGATATCAATCATGCTACATAGCTGTGTTCGTAAAGGAACTATCCTAACAAAGCCTTGGAAGTTAAAGCCCAACTTCCAGGGTAAAAAGTCCAGCAGAAGAGTGTCATAGAAACAAACAACAAAATCCCAAGTCTATAGCCTTCTGCTCTGGTATCTATGAAGAAAAGAAATTCGTAACAGCATCATTAGGAACAAAAGAAAGAAAAAAAATGACCCAGTTCCAACCTCTTTCCCCTGTATCTGTCTGTGTGTATGAGTACTCAGCCACGACGAATGGTCATGAGAAGCCGACTCATCATTGGCATCGTCCAAGAGGGGTTTCGACTTCAACAGCACGCCATCTGGCCAGCTTCGTCTGAGCAGTAGCTTTGATTCGAGTGCCAGTGAAGCTGCTGATCGGCCATCACCAAGAGTGCCCATTGCATCAGCGCGAACGGCAGTGAGATGCCCTTACTTCCGACATGCGCAAGTAGAGCCAAACCTCCATCCACCGTTCGAGCCTCACATGCAAAGGACCTTCTAGCCAGATTCAGGTCGCCGATCAGGCAGCGCCGGATAAAGTCGAATTTCCCATCTTGAAAGGTTGCTGACGTTCCATTGCGATGAGACTCGTCGCGAACCTGACGGCCCTAATCGCTTGGCGTAGGCGGCGTCAGGGGCAAGACATAGCGGCTCGCCGTTGAGCAATCGCACACAAACACCGAAAGGGAGAATTGGTGTAGTATATGAGTTGAGAGGAAAAAAAAAAAAAAAAAAAAGGTCGTGGGAAAAGTGGGGGCAAAAGAGGTAAGTGAAGCTCTTTGCACCACGATAAGAGTCCGTATAGGAACTGGAAGGTCATTGCCCGTTCATGATATCGTGTATTTTTGATCGGGCGAGTGTCCGTGAACTTTTTGTGAATGATGAAGCGGGTGCGGCTGGGATACCGGGATCATGCCCGAGCGTGGTCCCAGTATCGCTTGCGAGCCTTGACGGCCGTCGTGTTGCCGTGGAAGCGGTACTGGAAGAAGTTGAAGACGGCGAACTCATCTCGGGTCATAACATATGCGTCCGGCTGCGCTTCAACCTTGCCCCAGATCTGTGACAGGGCCACGTCCAGAATCTTGCTGACGGTTGGATCGGAAGCCCCGTCTGGGCTCTCCCGGGCAATCTCCAGAGCCTGGGCAACGGCGGCATCCTGCTGGGCCTGGTGTTGCTGAGCAGCCGCCGCCCTAGAGTCGTGGTAGTGGCGGCTACTCATGCTGGCATAGCCGAGCGAAGGGTCAGGCTGGCGATGCGGCATAGGGCGGATGGGTGGTGAGTGCTTGAGGTGTTGCTGGTATTGGTTTGTGGAGGGATGGACAGACAGCATCGTACTGGAAGGCTGATCACTGGAGGTCGGGGCTGCGGGCATATATATATAGTCGAAGGCGTGGGAGTACGAGGACTTGGAGGAGCCGTAGTGCTTGCACGTCAGTGACCGGGGTCTGGCCAGGCTATATAACGCTGCTGCAGCGTGTAAATAGCCGATGTTCCACTAGCAGGACGGGGGACACAGGGCAAACTGCTCGTGTGCCGCGCGAGTCGTGGAGGGATTGTCGATGCCGTCGAGGCGGGAGTGTTTGATGGACGATCAGGCTCTAGGCCAGGGAGGGGAATCCTTGCTTCGAGGACACACTCCCAGCAAAACGTTGACGGCTTGGCGTACGGTCCGTGTGTGGGGGCCAAGAAGCGGGTGGGAGCTTGAGTTGCTGTCGTGCGTCGTTGGCGTCTGTGGTCTGTGCGCGTCTGCAGGCGTGTCCCAAGAGGGGGTTTGCAGCGAGATGCAGCGGCTGTTCTGGGCAATCGGACTTGTCGAGAGACAAGGGGGTCCCTTGTTGTGGGCGAGGGCAGCTCGAGGCCAGGTGTGAGTCGAGCAAGCGGCAGTAGTATGAGAAGGAGGTCCAAGAATAGGGGGCGTATGGCAGCTCTGTTGACAATGAGAACGTATCAGAAAAGAACTAAAACAAATTAGAACATTTCCCAGAAAGCTCGTGCGGAATCCAATCGTGGTTGGAGGTTGAGGAGAAACACGACACACGACGTCCAGAGATCTGGAGGAGGTGTTGACCACTCTACTTATACTTGATGAACTGGTTCGGCTTATACGTGGATACATACCGATCACCGGTCACCGGTCACCATGGAAAACGAAACAACGTTCAGACATGTCCTCGAACCTTCGACTAGCGTCGAGCAAAAACGAAAAGCCAAATGGCGCAAAAGAAAGGGAATAAAAAATTTTAGGACGCAACCACAGCCGGAGCTGAGATGCTGTTGCACGATCCAGGATACCTGTAAATTAGTCCCTGAGCCGCGCGGTGTCAGTTTGCCGCCCCCGCCAGCCTTGATACTAAGACGCCTCCGGAGCAAGAAGAGCGAACAAGCAGGTAAACGCGCGTGGCAGAACAATAACAGACACAGTGGCCAACCTGTACAGCCAAAGGTTGGTTGGTCATCGCTGCCACTGGAGCTGGGCCCGAGGTTCCGGGACAGGCGCCGACGGGGGGGAAAGTCAAAGATACGAAGTATGGGGTAATACAAGGCGGACGGCAGCGGGTTGGGGCTCTTGTTGGGTGACAAACGAGGCGTCGAGTCGCAGCCGCGAGAATCACAGCCAGAACCAGAATCAGGACAGAAAAAGCCGCGAGCGAGCCACGGCACTAGCTGGCAGTGCGTTATTGGCCACGCCGGAGGAGGAGGTACGAGCAGAAAGTCTAAAAGTCACGGCAGGTCACTGTAGCTGTGCCAGGTATGGACGTCGACGACGCTCGACATTGACGCGACACCGAGCCCACAATAAGAAGAACCCACAAATACCTACAGTGGCACTGTCTATGCCTACCCTGGTCGATAGTTGGGGCTAATTTAGATCTGATTTCTTTTTTTAGGTTGATGCGATCTGTGCATCCATCCAGTGGACTTGACTCTCCGGACGCCCTGGCCTTCGCTGGTATGCGAGACTGCTCGGCATGAGTAAGGTATATCCGGCTGTGCACCGTACGCACATACTTTTTGCAGCAAGTGAGCGAGTGACTCGAGACACGACTATATAGTTTGAGGCCAAAGTCAGATTCGCCGCTGCCTATTTTGGGTTCGATGTTGTCATTGCCCTGCCTGCCTTGGGTGTCCTGCCCTACCACCTTATTTTTACAATTCACAGAGGCCGTCTATTCGAAGGGCAAGAAGGGCATTGAGCGTAAATCGTGCTCCACCAACGCCTGAATGGCTCTTGTTAGCGCCTGGCTCCAATGACTCGGTGGCTGCTCAGTCCCTGATGGGAGGAGCGACCTCAGGGTGGTTGTGTTTGTTTCGCTGTCTTGCTCTTCCCCATGGATTGTTCGCTGCTTCCCTCAGGATAACGCGCCCTGCCAGCCTCGACAATATTTCATCTCATCCAAGAAGGAACTGCCCCAAGCCGGGCCGAAATCCTGCAGTTTGGCAAGCGAAACGTAGCCTCGCCATTGGTGCCTCCGCTGCATGAATCGTCGAGTATCGGCTAATATCGCTGCGTCCATCGACTGATACAGCAATACAGGGAAGAAGGGCCGGAGAATCTGTGAACAAACTTCGTACACCGCTCTTGCTTCGGTATTTGGGGTGGCACCCGGGCGATCCGCCGTGTTGCAGGTCAAAACCATCAGTGTGTGCGACTTACGTGTTGGTTGCATTTGGAACTTTGCTGCGTTACACCATCCAATGGCCGACGACTCGCTGCTCGACTGGCAAATCTCGATCCAGAACAGGCAGGCAGCCGCCAGAAGCTTTCTGTTTTCTCACGACAACTGGCCAAGGAGGGGCCGCTAAGGTAGCTTCTGGGGGCAATCGGTGTGCCTCACTTAATTACAATGCGTGTAGGCTCGGATCTTTTTGAATCTCCCGTTTCAACTATCAACAAGGTGCTACTTAGTATTATTCTGTTCTCTGCTAGTCAGTCTGCATACATCGCAGCTAAGACTGACTGGCTGACTGACCAAAGGTATACATCTCCGTCATTTGCTGCCTGCCGGTGAGGTTTACAGGTATGTGTGCTCCGCTGGTCGAGACTCGAGACACTCCCCAGACCATATGAAAATAGACTTTGACACCATGAAACCCCTTGCTCAGGCTTAGTCTCGATTCAATACTGCAGAGCGGTCAAAGAACGTCGCCCTGCCGCGCTAATGAGGCACGTCATGCTATGGACCGTTCGGCTAGACTGGGTGCAAACTCCATGCACACGCTCCTGCTTCTATGCACCTTCCTCCCACGTCTTGTCGGAGCCGTTTGCCCATAGGTCGTACCTTACTATTTGCGGAGGACTTCCTTTGGATGCTTCCATGCTTTTGTCGAGTAATACACACGCGCCGCTTCTCTACTAAAAATACGAGCAATGCAGGCCGACATGGTGAAACAGGCGACTCTACGGAGGAAATCTCCTGCCCAGCCCAGCCCGAGGAATGCCAGCTCAGAACCTTCCGGTTAGTCCTCGTCACCACTAATACACTTTATGTCCTGATTCATAAGAGCTGATAATCTGTAAGATTCTGTACAGAAGTGACTTCTTGCGATTGCGCTTTGTGGGGCAGAGCTCTTGTACTGGTTTCTGATAATCTGTACCGGTGCATTTCGCCCGGTACAGAAATCGACCAAAACTGGCGGAATTCTGTCAGAAAATCTTACAGCTATACCTTTTGCAGGCAACTACGCGGCCCCTGCTAGTCTGGTACCTCGTTGACAGGGGTTTTGAGGATTTTCCTCGAGTGGAGACGAAATTCACAAAATTGTGCTGCAAATCCCTACTAAAAAAGGTATGGTCTGTAAGATTCCAGAATCTTACAAACAATCAGCTCTTATGAATCAGGACATTATTGCTGAATTCCATCGCTTGGCACTTGCACGCTCTCGACGCGACAGGCGCCTGATCATGCGCCGCACTCACCAGAGAACGCCCAACTCCTGCATAATGGATACTGCTGTAATGTGGAAATACAGCGTGCAAAGTTCAGTGGGCGGATGTCAGGTTGCTTTCCGCGGATCTCACGCCGAGGCTCGAGTCCCCAGTCCAGCTCGTCAGCCTCTTTCTCCTTTTCCCTCTCTTTCTTCCTCTCAGCCCAAGAAGGATGTGCTTTCAGGGCTGAGCTTACGGCGCGCGAGCTCCTGTTGGTTGGCGTGTTATGCCCTTCTTATTCCCCAAGTCCATAGACACTTTCTTACGGGCCAAGAATACGGGCAGTCGAGAGAGGCTGTGACGCCAGCCAGAAACGTGGAAGCCGCCTCGGCGCCTCACCTCCGCAAAAAGGCGCCCAGAGCAAACGCACATGGCCAGAGAATGACAATTACTGCCTCTGACGGTATTCAACGAATAATAGCAGCGGTGCTCGGATCAAGGGGCGGCCTTCAGACGCCTCGCTGAGCCAGCAATTCGCACTTGCCCCCAGCCAGTAGAGATGCCCGGTCTGCTGCCAAAAAGTCTAATTACTGGGGGCCGTTCATTCAAACCACGGCATTGTCTTTGCGCCGCATTTTCCTCCCTCCTACCACCCACCTGCATTAGCAGCTCTGCCACGAAAACATCGAAAATCGTGGACTCTTTCTACTGGCTGCTCGCCTTGGCTAGTGAATGGAGAGCGTGGATCAAGTTGCAGGGCTTCCCGCCTGCTAGTCCGCACTCTTGCGCCTTCGATGAGTGTTTCCAGCGTCTGCCGTCGAAATCGCAAACGCAGCCGTCTCTCTCAGCGACCCGGTGACAGTCGGTGTAAGTCGGTGTCGGCTGGCCTGCCTGGCCGACCGTCTTCGATCGGTCTTTCTGACCTGGTGGCCCCTCCAAAGCCCAGAATATCGAGGTGGTGATAACTCATCAGACTTCTGCCTCGTGCAATCCGGACAATGCTGATCAGAGCCTTTGGTTGACTTTGATGGATTAGAAACATCTGTGCGTTATGAGGAGAAGAGAAAGTCTACTCGTATGCCAACAACGAGGATGGACGCAGACGCTCCCGACATTCTGCATGGCTCCAAGTGCGCGCCTTGGCTCTCAGGGTGGATCTATGTTGCAACCGCTCCCCACGATGGTCGGTGGAGGCATCAACAGCTGCTTCGCGCATACGCTAAGGATGAATAACGACACAAGGTGACAATGTCTCTCGATTGACGTTTGACCTGTTCTGGGGCCCCCCACCTTCGCAGATTGCAGTGGGCCAGATCCGAGGCCGCGCTTCGTACTCGTAGATGACGCCGAGAGCAGACGCGAATTGCCTTTTCTGGATCCCGGACTGGGGGCCGGTAGGACTCGGCATGTGCAAGAACGTCCCCGAGCGCTAGAAGCCATCGTCCGAGCAGACCTGTGTCAGGATCACTTTCTTAAAGCAGGTTTCCTTTCTCGCTGCGCCTTCTCCGAAGAGAGCATCACAGACGTGCAGCAGTTAAGACCCAGAGGGGTGAAGTCGGGGTTGGCCTAATGGTGTGCTCATGGCGCCATTGAGCCTAACGGAGGTTGAGACGCCGCGAGTATCTGGATAACAACACCAGCCCATTGGATCTTATAGAGTCCGCTGTCAGGTTACCCATCGCCTTTATTGTTACTTACCGCTACTCGATGCCGTTGCAGACTGGGGCCTTGGCGAGCCTCGAGGGTGCAGCAGGACCACGGAGAGTTACAATACTACAACGGACTCGGTTGAGTGAACACCCTTCGGCATCTCATCCCGAGGTGCGCCCAGGAACTCTGCATGCATCATGAGCTTGCGTCAATGCTCTCAGAATTGTCGGCCTGGTCAGGCGGTTCCATCGGTGGGCATATGCTGGAACTCGTCCCCTCCACAGCTCCGGATAACTGTGAGAAAGACTGATGTTGCCGGCGGGCATGCCGTTGTAACGACCCATGCTGCAGCAGTGCGATGATCAACTGCACGCTGCAACAAGAAGGTGTAATATTCTTGTGTGCCGTTCGACTCGCTCCCATCCATGACGGAGCTCACATCGGCAAGCCGTCCTGCAATGCCGCGAATCACACACGAGTAGTACATGAGAAGGCAACACGTATCGTGCATATGCTCATGCATGCACCGTACAGAGAGCACCTTGACCCGGTCCGCAATGCAACTCCACGCCTGTTTCCACGCTGGCTCCCACGCTGGTCCCAACAGATAGCTCCCGAGGGTGGTAACGTTGTGAGGGTAGCAGCGCTAGACTGCCAGCGACGCATGTCAGAGCCGGACCATGGCCGGTGTCCAAAGAAACTTCCCGCGCAACTCCCCATGTTCAGAACGCCCCGCCGAGACCCGGAAACCGAATTTCTGGGAGAGCTGACTTGTGTGTTGTCTCTTGGGTTCCATTATGTTACCCGATCCTCATCGGACCTGGCATCGAGCGCCTGCCATCAAGGAGTCCTCAGGGGGTCGAGGCAGCTGACGTAATTCACCAGGACATGCACGAAGTTGTGTCTGGCTACACAGAAAAACGACCTGTTTCTTTTCACAGGGCCCGGATGGCGCTTTCATGCATGAGACGGGACACACTTAATGCCAAGGACGCTGCCGTGCCGCACATCGCTGCATGCTGCAAGCACGGAAATACCCAGGCGACCAGACTCGCAATTCATCCCAATCACACACTAAGGCAAGCGCAGATCTTCCAGCACCGAGTCTCTACGCCACATCGGGATGTAATGCACAAAGCAAATACTCCAGGCTGCTCTGCCCAGTCGCCTTGCAGAACGAGTGGTGAGGGGTGAGAGATATTCGCGCAGACATGTACTCGGATGCGAGGAAACGAAAACGAACCCATACTCACGCCCCCTCTCCAACCACTCTCTGTCCGGCCTCTCCAAGGGAGCTGCATGCTTCGTCAACAGGGAATGGGGAGCTTGCCAGCACAGAGGCCAAAGATGGAGATGACAAAAAGTTCCTGTGCCGTGGACAAAGGGCCTGGAAATGCGGCCCGCGTGTCGTGGGGTTTTGACATGCAAACACCACACCACCACGCTCCCTTCTGCAATACTCGGTTTTACGCCGAGCCAGGATGTATGGGCATATGCAGCCAGTGCCTCTAAGGAAAAGAGGCGCGACCCTTTGGACGCTTCCCTCGGTCCTCTTATTTGCTCCGGGCTTTCTCTTGTCTTGCACGCCTCGACTGGACGTTGGCACCAAGTTTCGTTGCTCTACTACCGCCGTTATTGTTACACACTTCTAACGGCTCACATATGGTGCCTATCTGGACGAAGCACGCGGGGATCGCAATGCTGGCGAAAGAAGGGCTGCCACCGGCCGACATCCCTGGCTCCAGGGCTGGAGGCCTGTCTGTGCAAACAATGATACATAATATGTACATCCCAGGGAGGGGTGCTCCTGGTGGCACATACGAGCAGCGGTAGCATCCAAAGACCATCTAGTACTAGACTACTCCGTAGCACTGCCGAGTCTGCAGAGTGCAGCAAGCAGGCGGCCGTTTGTGTCTCGGTCAGCTATTCCGGATGCAGGCTGGCCTACATATGAGGCCTCGGCAAATCCTCCATTACCATTACCGCCCGCATATGCAATGCGATGCCGCCTTCGTTCGCACATCACCCACGCGAGCATGCGGGCCTCGTCCCCGGAGAGCCAATAGACCGAATATGGTGGCCCCTATTGCGCCTCCAACTTTTTCGGACATTCACGTCTTGTCTCCCCAACCGCCCAATGCCAGTCTGTTCGTTTTTGTCCACCAGAATGGTACTCGATGTCCACCGAATGGTACTCAATGCAGCAATGCACTCCTGCCTGTCCGGACTCTAGGCTGGTCATTGAGTCAGTCAGGGCAGCTTGGTCCATACCTATGAGCTCAGCCGTGGACGCTACCAAGCAGAGCTTGACTGCACGTTGGATCGACATGCCCAATTGGAAGGCGGCACGCTGTTCCTGCTGCATCATTCAGGCCTCCCTCCGTCATCTCAGATTGCCCTGACAAGGAACAAGAAGGAACCATCACCATGACGGACGGCCCCAGCAAGCCTAGGGCAGCAATGGCCCCCAAGCCATGCGGCCCTGGCTCCGTAATTGCAACGCAGACTTGCCAGATTTGCTGCTAGTGATAGGGCGTGAACGGCCGCTCGCCAGAATGTTCCGGCTCCACCACGCCGGGGCTCCCTGAAAACTCTATTTAACGGGGTTGTGGGCTTCTTGCCAGGGGGAAAGAGGGTCCCCGATATAGCGGCAACAACGTGGCTCCAGTTGCGCACTGCTTCGCAGAGGAGAATGGAGGAAAGAACACTCCAATTGATGACTTCACAGTCTATCTGCTTGCTTCTATTGCTGCTGTGCAGCTTCGAGGCTAAGTCGGCTTAGCTGCAGAACCGGGACGCACAGGTGAGCCGAGGCCTCTCGGTCCTGCTTCATCGACCCATGCCCAAGTGAACAACTTCTATTCACGCCTTGCCATCGCAAACTCAACCGAACTCGGAACACTGCTCCGTCTAATCGTCCGGGGCTGCGTTGTCGCGTTTAGCGTCTCCAGTTCACGAGCTTGAACTGGGGAGGAATCGCAGTGCAGCTCGTCACATTTGTGTCGACAGAAGAGACGAGATGAGGCGACTAGGCAGCTTCCGCTGTGATCCGTGCTGCTTACTGAGGTCAACCACAACGTGGCTTGTGGGTTTCAAGCACACACACACACACACACGCAGGGCAGCATGTCACTCTTCAGACTCATCTGAGGGGCCCGCATCATCGCCATCACCATCACCGTGATCTTGGCCCCGAACTCGCTGCCCACCGCCCCTACGGCTACCTCCCCCCTACCTTGTAGCCTCCACGCATTAGCCGTCGGTCTCCAGGGCCCATCTACCTCTCCTTGCACCAAGACGCACTCAAAAGGCCAATTTTGCAGTCGGCCATTACAGATTGACGCCTCCCTCATTTCCGAAAATTGCTGGTCTTTTTCTGTTTCCACAAAACAAGGAAAGCGAGCCGTCTTTTCCGTCTTGTCCACTGTTACTCCCGATACTCGGAGTAGTAGCACTCACGTCTAACTCCACAAGATGCTTCATCTTTCTTGTTTACTTGTCTATTTAGAAAGTCCCCAGGAGAAGGGCAAAGTCCCCGTCAATCAGGGCGCAAATCCCTGGTGGTTTCCGAGTTGACACTCCTCCTTTTCCTGATCGCGCGACTCATGTCTCAAACCTTGAATTTCTTCTAGAAGGGTGGCTTCCAGACTACGACTTGATAGCTCCTCTGACGACGCCCCTTTGGCCCCCAAACGGCCCGGATTACTTCATTGCTTCATCGGCCCCAGCTTTGGCCGCTTGTCAAGATGGTCTGAAAGCCTAAATAGCACGTTTTAGAGCGAACGAGGCGTTTTCCATCTTCCACTTGCTCATTTCCTTTTCTTCGCCCACCCCCCCTTTTCTCTGACATGTCCATCCAGTGGCTATGGCTTTCTGGCTCTTACAGACATGCACTCTTTGTGGGGAGTTTGTACGAAGCGGACACTCACTCCTAGCTCTGAAGGAATATTGTTGGCACAGCATCGTTGGCACGGAGATGCGTTGCGCCCAAAGATACCCAAGCACCATTACTACTACTGTTCTGCTTGTCATGCTTTTGAGCGCAGTTGTGCCGGTCCGAGACTGCTTTTGTCTCACCCAGAACTTGGAGTTGTACGGAGCAGGAATCGAGAGAGAGGCTGGCATCGAGCTCGGGCACCTTCGGCTTCCATCAATTGAAAGTTCAATGTAAGGTAAAGGTAGTATCTACTTCTCGGAAGTTCCCAGGTCCTCCGTAACAACCTTGCCACGGTTATCCGAATCATGCAATTTCCAGTCTGTTTTCCGGAGCTTCTTTGTTTGCCTCAGTTCAAAGAGAGGCCAGTATGCTAGGACATGTGTTCACCTACCCGATCAAGCCGTTTACACTTTTCACTTTCCCCAGTCTTTCTCAACCTTACCCACGTTACAGTCCGGATCCCAATCCGCTGGCACGGAACGCCGCCTTTTCTTGCTCTTTTTGTACGAGATGGTTTGTCAGCGTTTTGCTTCCGGTGCCTTTCCTTCTTTGACTCTCAGGGGCGTTTCTCCCCCTTTCTCCTTTTTCCCGCCGATTGACGGGGTTTTACTTGTTCTGGTTTTGGGGCCGGATGTTCGCCCAAAGGTAATTCGGAACCTACTCATCTAGCCCAGCGAAAATCCCTTTCGGGAATGACTTTCGGGAATGATTGCCTCGTTGGAAGGAGAGGAGACGATGGGGAGAAGAGGTGTGACGGGAATACGGCGCCCCCCCCTTTTTTTTTTGGACTTATCCGCTTTTTGTAAACTGATGTCAACGACCTCTGCGGCGTTTCTGTTTGCTTGTCTGTCTCCATCACATCCGCTGCTAATGCACCTTGTTTACAAAGTTTTCACGCTGTCATACTCTTGTCTGTTATATCCCTCTCTTCCCGACCTGTCAGGCTTGCGATTTCGGGGACCAATTCAAGGGATGAGGACACGAACAACCGAACAGCCGGCAACAAGGGAGGAAACAACCTAGGTCTTACCAGTATGTTTGTTGTTGTCTTGGGGCTTCATTTCATCCATGGACCTTGCCGGATTCAGAGTCGGTGATGAATGTGGTCTGATGAAGTTACTTACCCCAGTAACAGTACTGCCAATCAGGTGTTGTTCAAGCGGGAAGCTCATTGCGAGTCTGTGTATTGTGGTTCTATCGCCGAGCCGTAATGCAATCTCCCCCTTTTCAACGATTCTCTAGTTGCAGATGGTCTCTGGCGAATGCGCGTCTCCAGTTTCTAATTCGCCTGCCTCGGCATGCCCCCGTCCCCAATGGTCTAATAGCACTTACTTCTTACATGCATTGTGATTTCCGTACGCCTGCCTGCATATATGTCTTCGCGGCAGATACTCTTTCTCCCCCACTTACTCCCCTCCTCCCCTTTCCTCCTCACCCCCCCTTTAAACGGAGATTGATAATGGTATTACAAGATATCATACAGAAAACAGCCGGGGACAAGAGAAACAAAAAAAGAGCATGCTTACATGCAGGTTCGGGAGGATAGGGGAACTAAGCCCGGCTCGTTCTGTTTAGGTTTTTGAGTTTTTTTTTTTTTTTTTTCTTTTCCCCTCATGAGCAACTTTCTTTCATGATCGTGGGGTCCGTTTTCCAATGTTCCAGCCCCAGCCCCGGAGGACCTTGACCACCTTTGGGGTGACGGCCGCGGTCAGGGGCACCCGGACGAAGATGAAGCTCTTGTGGATGGCGTACGCGAGGGCTAGCTGGGTTGCCAGGCCTGTCAAGGAAAGCAAGAAAAGGGTGCATTAGCCTCCTGTGTTTCTCTGAAAATCACATGTCACATCGTGCCATGTCTTCGTTGGCAAGTCTACGCCTCCTCGGGGAAGAGCGAAAACCGCGCCATGACGTGGAGACTTTAAGGCAAAAGGAAACATGTGTCTTGTTTTCTCCTTTCCACCGACGTGATTCCAGTTGCGGTAGTAGGGTGTTTTACCCTTTTTCTCTCTCTCTTCCTTTTTTTCTTTCTTCTCATGTGTGAAGGGAAGGGGAGGGTGGATTTGAGGGGCAGTTCAAACTTACTGGCTTCCTCCTTGTTGCGCTCCTGGGCTTTTTCTACTCCCCAGCCGACCATTTCGACCTTGTCGCTGATGACATTGTTGCCAAGTCGTTGCTCCTCTTCTTTCTTAAGGGACTGTCGCCATTCGTGCCATCGCGTGCGGACAGACTCGGGTATGAACTTTGCGACTGCTGATACGACGTAGTGCTCGACTTGACCTATTGTGTCCACCCAGCCTCGAATTAATATTCGAACGACGAGAGAGAGTTGCTGCTAAGAGCCCAGATAGAATGTGAGGGAGAATTCATACCTATCCTCTCCGTCCCGACGATCCTCACCAGCAGGAAGCAGAACGGGAAATCCAGGACGCTGAGCGCAAAGTACACGCCGACGGCCGACCACCCGTATTCCCTCGACAGCTTCTTGAACCGCCCGCTCAGCGACAGGTTCTCTTCCTTGGCGCCCTGCGCGGCGCTGCGCCTCCAGGCTGAGAAGAAGAAGCTCCGTCTCTGGGCGGCGCCTCTTGCGAAGCTCTCCGCGGTCCTGGCGCCGTGTCGCATGGCTCCTCGCCGGGTCGCATGTAACCTTGTCGTCCATGATGTGCTGCTGCTGCCGATCGTCTGGGATGAGTTCGCGCTTGGTTGGGAGGAGAAGAGCCTTGTCCAGACGTCTCTCAATGGGGTGCCGGTTTGCGCCGATGCGCTTTTCGCCCGGGATTGGAATGCCGTTCGGAACATTGCGTAGGATGCGTTGTGATTATGTTTTTTTCCTTTGTTGTTCCTCCTCCTTTGCACCGATGTAGCTGTTCTGAAATTGTAGCTCGTCCGTGGAATGGGACAAAGGAAACACTGCGCGACGAAAGATCAAAGTGGCGGGATTTCGCGGCGAAGCTCGTGGAAGGGAATTGCCGGTGAGATGGAGATAGCGGAGCTCGGAGCTCACAGAGTCCGTACCTGCAGCGATTGGTACGAGGAGGTATAAGCGTACAGCCGGCAAGACAAGTCCAATTGCAATTGTCTTTCAAATTTGCAAACAGAAAAAGATGGACAGTCAATCGTACAGCTAATGAAGCTCCCTTTGCGTGACTAAACAAGAGGGAAGCTCAGTTTGTCGGGGCCGGTGGGGTGATTGAGGCACCGAGCTGCGACTTTTATCTCTTTTTTTTTTTCCTGGTCTTTTTTCCTCTCTTGCTAGTAGGGCTGTTCCGACTTCTTCTCTTTTTTTGGCTCCTCAGGTCACGATGATGTAAAAACGGCTCTCCCCGATCCCGGTCCATCGTGGGATCTGGGCAGGGATGCAAAAGGCGCGCTAGCAGGAGGGAGAATGTCACGTGCTGGCTTCTGAAGTGACGACGTTGAAGGTGCATAGGTGTGAGGGTTGGAAGACGTCAACAGGTTACGGATATGAAGGCTTTGGTTCCTGATGACTATGAGAGAGGCTTCTCTTTTCCTTACCGCCGTCCGATCTCATGGAGGGGAAACAAACGATTTCCGAGGATCGCCACACATGAATGCCGAGAGTGATGATGTACACAAGCTTAGCAGCTTACTAGTAGGTCACAGGAGGAAGCTGTATGAGAAGCGGATGACATTTCATTTGGGATCAAAGTATAACAAGTACAGCAATATCTTCTTTGTCCACTGCATTGTATCCGTGAATGAAGTCTTTCTCCAAGTATGTAACACCCAGATAATTTAATGCTGAATTGGCGTCCAGTCTTTAAAGTGTTTCGAGGTTTAAGGTCCGACATTTGCCATGATATCTCACGAGTCACCATGCCCTATTCGCAGGGCATTTGATGCAAGCTGCTGTACTATAAGCTCTTCTTGCCATGTATAATAGTAGCTGTATATGTTGTTTACCCGAAAACAAGAGACATGTCGCATCTGACCGTTCGTGATTCTGCACTTCTCCTCTGAACCGTTCGTGATCACGAATCCAGCATCGCGAAATGAGAAGCGAGTAAAAGCTATCTTACCTACCTATGGGAAGCTCGGTCCTCTCGTACTCGTATTCACACACATTCTAGCCACATACCTTATCTGATTCGTCCGCAGTGAATCATCGACGGTTGTGAGTGGCTCCTTCCGCTCGCTCAGGGGCATCGTCACCCCTGGGCAGCTGTCCGTCAGGTGCCAAGTCGCCAACATCAGGCCTGTCAGTCCCTGAAGGCCTCTGAAGAAGTGCTGAGCTCTGCTGCCCTCCAGGCCACAAAGGTGCATGCTCTCAACCTGGAACTTTTCCTCTCCTCTCCACCGACTTCGGCTTCTCTTCCCTTCCCTTCTCTTCCTCATCCTCCTCCTCGCCAAAATATGGGCTCCTAATACCACCACCCACCACCCTAGCCTCTCTCAAGCTGCACAGCTTCCCCTTCGCACTTGAGCTCTTCCTATCTGAGAACTCGAGTCAGCAAGTCCTTCGCTTACTCTCGCCTCTGGGACATGAACTCCCCCAGATTCCGCGCCGATCACCCAGACCGTATGTACGATCCTGGTGGCCGAGTCTAGGCCTCACTGGAGTTTCATCCCTCGCGAAGGGTTCGGCTGTGTGATCTCTCCACGATCATTAACTATTCACCCGACCGCCGGGGAAGTCCTGGCCGTCCATCACGCCATTCACCGAATTTCCCCCCATTCCACTCGTTTGACTGACTGACTCCGATTCACTCGTTTATTTCCTTCCGTCGTTCATTTCGTCACTCATTTTTGCGTTGGTCGTGGTTCTATGTCTCATCGTCTCCAGTTTACTGGCTCATTCACTCCTTTTAAATTTCTGTCGTTCTCAGCACAATATCGCCTCGAAATGGCCCCTCCATCCCGTACCTACGGGAAGAAGAGGAGCTTCTTTGGATCTTTGAGTTCCCGCCACCGTTCCAGGATCTCGACTGATTCTCTGCCGGCCAAGAACCCGGGTATGTCAGCTGTCTCCGATTTGGAAATGACAAGGCTAATCTTCCACTAGTAGATCATGGTTCACCGTCCGTGAATACCTCCTACGACAACGTGAAGCAACGCACCAAGTCGCAGAAGAATGTCCAAGCAGCCAGCATTGATGATATCGCAAGCGCCTTGCTCGATGACAGCGACTCAGAGATGGCAGTGGAAGAAGATGCCATACAACAGTCAGAGATGGGCATCCTCGACTACCCAAGCCCTACTACCCCAGCTCTCGAAGCATATGCGGCTCGAGTAGAAGAACAACCCATCGCCCCTTATTCGCCGAGCGCCTCGAAGGGACGAACAATCAGCAACAACAGAAGCTACCGACCAGGTACTCCTCGAGTGCAGAAGACGTCGCCCAATAAGTTTACGAAAACCCCCAGGCCTCGTGGAAACTCAACTCCGTCTCCTAGGCGCAAAGACTTCAACTTGATCCGCCCCCTCGCAGATCCCCTGAAGATATCTGCCAGTCGCTCCTCATACATTGTCTTGAAAGACACCGAAACGGTTTGCCTTCTTCCCCACAACGTCATTGACGGAGCTCCGAGAATTCTCTTCCAAGGTGACATGGCCGACCAAGGCTGCGCTGTCGCGGCGAGTGCCGATGATATCCAGGAGAAGGTGTGTGCCATGTTGGCTGCAACCGACGCTCTGAAACCTTCGCCTTCTCAGGCTCAGTCAAAAAAGTCGCCCATTTCCAAGGTTTCTCGCATGACGCCTTCGCGGATGCTGGCCAAGGTGTCAAGTGCATGGGACCGATGGCAGGTGAAATCGACTGGCACATCCGCAGCCAACCCGCGTGCCAAGCTCACGAAGCAGCCTGTTCGCTATGACCCCAACGGTCCTTTGACTTCCCACCCGGTGTTTCATTCGCCGCCCGTTCAAAGATCGTCGTTGATTGACACGATCGAAATACGTCTCAACGAAGGGGACAACCTCAATAGGAAGAAGGTGCAGCAAATGGTGGGAGGCCGCGTAGCTCGCAAACCTGTTGCCAATGACGGAAACGCCCTCAGGAGTGGCCGATCCATGGACGATGACCCTTTTGCTGAGCCTGCACCTTACCGTCAGCCAAGTGTCGTGGAGAATCGCGCGAAGATGAAGATTATGCTTGGACCTAGCGTATCATCTCTCCTCATCATCGACCCCTTTGAAGCCGAAAAGGGGTTCGAGAGTAATCTTGAGGATAGGATCTTGAGCTCTTCCCCCGTCTGTGCATCAACGCCCCGAATTCATCTTTACAGGGTACAAACCCCAACGGCCGGGGGTAGTGTCAACGAGCATCGTTCGAAGGTGCCGACGCAGATGGACCCCGAAAAGGCGACTACTGACTTGTCTGTATACCCATATCAGGAGGCTGTGTCCCTCGGAAAAGCTCCAGATCATCAGGCACAGCTGAGGCCGTTGCCGAATACTGATCGGATTGCCATGGGATTTCTGCGAGAAGCACCCTCTTTGGATGCCTGCCATGTCAAATGGTCAAAGAAGCATCCATCCCCGAGCAAGAGGGATCTGGAGGAGCTGGAGATAGCCTTTCGATGCTATAGCGAGCTCAAGCGACGTGGAATAGGCGAAGAAGCAGACGAGCTTGCGGCGCATTATACGCCCTCGGCTCGATACTTGTCCCCGAGAGACACGAACAAACTGATGAGGACACGTGAAGAAGACGACCCATCCCAGTCTGCCTGTGAAGCCCAGTCACCCGCCAAGTCCCACATGCGACGTCCAACTGACGAAGCGCGACGCCGCCAACACATTCGCCTTGCTCCCATTTACCGGCCAGCGATCCCGCACTCTGACGAGATTGATGAGCTGCAGTAATTGTCGAGTCGAGAGCATCTACGATGGGGATGTTGAACATATCGGAGTCGCGATTTAGACCAAACATCACAAAGTACAATAAGAAGAAAGTTCAAAGGGTAATGGGTACGTCGGCAAGGAAAGTATCGGAAGGGACTGAAATCTTGGAGGAAGACAAGCAAAGGAAAAAAAAAACGGGACAATGACGGTGCTTCCAGAGTGATTTCTACGCAAGGGCTCGCCTGGAAACTGTTGTCTTCGAATGGTGCTCGCACACGAGCCCGCATCTACAGTTGGTTTTGATAGAGTATAATTCAACGGAGTTACGAGGAAATAGTCGGCAGGATTTGATGCTCTTAGAGAGATATCAAGATAATAGTTCAATAGATATTATTAATCAAGATAAAGGAATGTGAGACATGGCAAGTGCCATTCTCCAGGGTATCATGGTATCATTCTGCGTCATCGTCTCGTCGTGTTGTGCTGTAAGAAGGCGCAAAGGCCATTCATTGTCCATGAATTACAAGAAGCGTCTGCGGCGGTGCGATCCACGGCCGTCAGTGCCACGCATTCTGCGAGTTCCAGCAGCCTAGATGTGCAAGTGGATGTCAGCCATCGAGTCCTTGAATTCGAGCCCAGCGACTCGAGTACATGTAGACAAGGGAACGTCGAAAGTAGAAAAGAAACGTACCTTTACGCCAGGTCGACCGATCAAGCTACCCTTGAGCCTGGTGAGGGCTCCGCTGACCTTGTCCTTGAGGGTGGGCTTGCGCTGCTGATGATGGACGACGCGGGGCTGTCTTCTGGAGAAGATGCTGCGGCGGTAGGGCCGGGCGGTGGTTGTGGTTGTGGTTGCGGGTGCGTGGTGTCGGCGACGGGTTGTGAAGGGCATTTTGTTGATTGTTGATGTTTGGTGTGATTTAGGGTGGTCTGTTTGATAGGTAGGTTTGATAGGTTTTTGTTGCTTTGAAGGTTGCTGATTTGGTTCAGGTTGGGGGGTTCTGATGTAGATTGTATTGATGTATGTTTCAGTATAGGTTGAGTAGGATGCAAGGGGGATATATATATTTCGTTTTAGGAAGATGGAAGTTGATAGATTGGAGTTCATCGAGGCATGGAAATGGTTGCATGAAATGATGCAAGTGGGATGGGCCCGTGTGATACCCTGCAGGCAAAACAAGAACGACGATCACAACGTAATTGCGCTCCCCGTAAATCAGGCTTCTCGGAGGTCCGTATATAGAATCATGGATGGTATCAATAGAAGATTGATGCCTTTTCGTATGGGCAATGAGTTGCACGTTATCATGCGACCAATCATGCTGGCCATCCTTTTTACGGAGTTGGTTCGCCCAAGGCTTGAAGCCCGTCATTTGACGTCACTTGCAGTATTAAGCTTGTTGGACAATGGCCGGATTGTCTTGGACCCTGTGGCTTGAGACGTCATGTGTGGCGTTGATGGAGGGTTGCTGTGGCTGGTAGTGCGTCACTGATAGGTCTGTCATCGAGATCCAGCAGCTTCACCTTGGCATTGTTCTTTGTCCAACACGATAATCCGCAATTTGCAAGATTTCAACAGATCTGTGAGGGTCTAGCTATCTAGGCGGGGAACAATTTACATGTCCAACAGACTCGCTCCTCTAGGTCGAGTCAGTTCCAATCCGCTTCTTATGCGCCCGTCTGTACATCCAGCGTCTATGGTATCATAAACAACAATGCAAAACAGAATTGACAACTGCCACTCTTCTCTTACAGTCGCAGTTGCAGAGAATCAAGAGCAAATGTTGTTCTTGATGATACTCAGATCTTCTTCTGAAATCCCCAGGCCCTTGATGATGTAGCCATCCCAGCCGCCAAATTTTTCCTCAAGACCCTCAAGGAACGCGGTCCAATACTGAGGTCGAAGCTCAACGAGGTTGTAGAATCCAGGGGTTTCCATGTTGTCGGTGCCAACGCTGGCCAGGGCAAACTTGAGAAGCTTGTCACGAGCGACTTCGGTGCCGATACGGGAGAGCATATAGTCACGAATGACATCGTCGGTGGCCGTACCGGCCAGGTGGTGAAGGAGACCGGCAAGGACTCCAGTGCGGTCACGCCCGGCTGGCTTATAGTGTCAGTGAGTGTTACGAGGGCAACGCAGAGCCAAAGCGACTCGCTCACCTGTGCAATGAAAGAGGAATGGCTCTGTAGGCCTGTCCCTGATGTGCTCCAGCACCGCCTTGTAAGTCGGCGCATAGGTCAGAGCAACGGCCATGTACTGGTCCTTCCAAGCGGCACTGCCGTCTCCCTTGGCGAAGTCGTCCAAGCTCGGCGTCTTGTACTCCTGAGACCCGGGCAGCCAGACATTCTCGACTCCTTCGATCTCGGGATCAGGCCCGTGTTCTCGCTCTACCGGCTTGCGCAGGTCGAAAATGCGGCGCACGTTGCCCTTGATCCAGGCCACCGTATCGGGATCCTGGCCGGCATATTCGAGGGTGCCGCAGCGAAAAACGCGCCCCGGCGGGATCTTGCTGCCGGGCACGGCGCCAACGTCGCGGGCGTTGATGAGCGTCCTGGAGGGGATGAAGGGCGCGGTGGAGAGGATGGGGAAGAGCTTCTCTGGTGCAATGGGCTCGCTGACATGAGTTTGGAGGAGAGCGTCGAGCTCGGCCGTTGACGCTGGAGTAGCCATGGCTGTGATCTGTGCTAGGTATTGCTGAAGAGTTGTCGAATGGAGTGGCTCAATTCGGAATGAATACTGCTTCTTCCACGGCGGGGCTGCAATTCGAATCTTTATGGCAAAAAGTTGGTTCAAGATTAAGAAGGAGAAGGAGAAGAAGACCGAAGCGAGCAAAAAGAACGAAGAAGAGGAAGAATTGCTTGGCGGTTGGTTGTTGGCTCGATTGGGATGGATGTTGACAAACGGAAGTCGCTAGCAAGCTGACGAATTGCGGGAAAGCGCTTTGTGCCTACGCTCTTTCCTATCCTGGGCAACAATCAATGCCGACATCACATGGGGAAGGAATGTTCGTTCTGATCCAGCGCTGGTCTCCTTCCTGCAGCAAATTGGCCAAGCGATTGGTACGTCACTTGGCAATTCGGCACGTGAAGCACAATTCAAGTCACAACCTCGATTTCGGTAGATACCAAACGTCTACCTTGACTCATCTTCAACGCAAAACATCGATATTTTTGTGAGGCTGTCGCAGAAACCTCAAACATAAACAAACCCCCCAAAAGGAGGGGGTTCTTGGACAGGTTGCCCCTCCTTCTTCCTCGGCCTGTCCAATTCATTCATTCACCCCGCCATTCGGGGCAATGTGCTAACCCGTGGTTCATGCTAGTGTCCGCATGGCCAGTTCCTGACCAGCAGCAAATGAACTTGGTCCAACAAATCAAAATGGGCACTGATTCCGCGTTGGCCCTCTGAGAGATAAGGCATCGCGCCACCAGGTTCAAGGACAAACCTCGAGAGTCTTTTAGTGGGAAACTCAATGGAAACATTCTCCTTAGGAGGGCCGTCATCAAGCTATTCAGGACCACTTTTACAAGCTACGGGTGCGTGCATCGTCTACGTACATGTAAGCATTGCAAACATGCTAGGGTGGATTCCGCAAGAACCTTCAGTGTGCATTCTCCTCCTCTCTGCTGTTGTCCGCCTCGGACGGGTCCGGCAGTCTCAACACCAGCACTAGAGACGGAACATGGCTCTATCACCGCTCGTCCGCTGGGGTTTCTTCGTCTCGGCTATCGCTGCCGCCGTTTTTGCCTACTCGTTCAGGCAACACCCGTTCCTTTTCACCACCTCGGAACATGACCCTCTCCCAGTCCATTGCTATAAGAGCGTGAGGACTCATGATGCCGAACACCCATCTGCTGACTGCTTCTCTGTGGAGGACGGCATGTTCCGTCGGGTCTGGGCCCAGGATGACCGAGATACTTTGCACGACGTGAGAGGAGTTGACGTCTCTGTTTCGGATGGCTATGCAATTCCAGGCCTCTGGGATGGCCATGGGCATCTGCTGCAGTATGGCGAGTTCCTTCACTCCGTTGATCTCTTCGGCTCAAAGTCGCTTGACGATGTGAGAGATCGCATCAAGGAATACCTTGCCGCGAATCCGGCGGCTGGCACTAAAGACCAGTGGCTTCGTGGTGTTGGCTGGGATCAATCTGCCTTTGGACGCATGCCTACCGCTGTTAGTATCCTTCGGAGAAATGCCACTTGCAACAGTGATCCGGCATGCTAACCATTGGCTTTCTTTGGGGCTCCTAGGACGACATTGAACAAGATGATGAACTTAGGGGTATCTACATGATGCTGGACAGGATCGATGTTCACTGCTCTTGGGTCTCACAGGCAGTTTTGAAGCTCCTTCCAGAGGAGATCCCCGATATCCCCGGCGGCGATGTCATTCGTGATCCAGGTCCAGGAGTTTTCTGCGACAACGCTATAGACATGATCATGGACTTGTGGCCGAAGCCGGGGAAAGAGGACAAAGCCCGAGCCGTCAAGTCAGCCATGAAGGAGCTCAACA
The DNA here is from genome assembly GCA_023628735.1 of Trichoderma sp. PF4103. Taxonomy (NCBI): domain Eukaryota; kingdom Fungi; phylum Ascomycota; class Sordariomycetes; order Hypocreales; family Hypocreaceae; genus Trichoderma; species Trichoderma sp. PF4103. The sequence goes on from JAMAKC010000003.1 coordinate 565,606, forward strand.
AGGTTGGGCTGGTAGGAATGCACGACGCCGGCGTGACCGCTGAAAATGCTCGGCTGTATTCAGAGCTGGCAGATACTTCAGACTGGACTGTTCGGGTATACAGCATGCTTGAGTGTGCGAAGAGAAATACGTTTTGCCCTGACGAGGCGCCTCGCATCGCTCACCATAATGGCATGTTAGGGTTGCGAAGCGTCAAATTGTTTGCTGGTGAGTCACACAAGCTCGCCAAGGCATTATGAGATACTAATCCTTCTGTCCCTCCTGAATGCAGATGGAGCATTGGGTAGCTGGGGAAGTGCCATGCTCGAGCCCTACAGTGACCATCCATGGACTTCAGGCTCCCTTCTCATCAATGCATCGGCCCTCATCAATGTTACCAAATCTTGGGCCAGAGAAGGATTCCAAGTCAACATCCACGCCATTGGAGACTTGGCCAACCGCAACGCCATTGACGCCTTTGAAGCGGCCCTTGAGCAGCAATGCGGGCAAGGAGACCTCTCCGACTGCCAATCTAGGCACAGGTTCCGCATCGAACACTCTCAGATCATCCACCCCAACGACCAGAAACGGATGCACGCCCTCGGCATCATCCCTTCCATCCAGCCCACGCACGCCACCTCCGACATGAAGTACGCCGAGGAGAGAATCGGCCCAAAGAGGACCCAGGAGGAAGCCTACCGCATGAAGTCTCTGCTCGACATCAAGCCCATCCTCGGCAGCGATTTCCCCGTCGAGCCGCCCAACCCGTTCCAGGGGATTTACGCTGCCGTCACGAGGAAGAGCCCGCATACTGGCCTCGGGCCTGACCCGGGGGCCCCCTCCGACGGGTGGCATACGGAAGAGGCTCTCAGTTTGGATGAGGCCTTGATGGGCTTTACACGAAACGTTGCTTATGGAGCTTTCATCGAGCAGTACGCAGGCATTATTAGACGTGGGGCGTTTGCGGATTGGGTTGTGCTTGATGCGCCGCTAGAGGACATGGATATTGAGAAGCTTCGCACTCTCAAGGTCAGAGAGACTTGGGTGGGCGGTAGGAAGGTGTATTCGCGGGACGACGAGCAATGATCCTCATCCGGCACCGAGCGACAACAGTTCAATACGTTCTTGCATACCGTCTACGATTGTCAACTTCACAATCTGGAACGCCCCTGGTGTCTACCGCGCGCAAGCCTTTTGGAAATTGTAACAAAGATCCGCGCCGTAAATGCCTCGAATCGACATAAATAAGATGCTCCTCATATAGATACACAGCATCGACGTAACGAAAAGATACTTCGTATAGAAGGAAGACATCTCCCAGCAATCATGAAATGAAGATGTGAAGCAAAGAAAGGGAACAAACACCACCCGCTATAAACGCCATGCGAGCTGCCGACTATCTTGTCGTCCGTTTGAATGGAACAGGACATCCGTGCCCTCGAATATTCATTTTCATTCGTCTTCCTCACGCCTTGACTACCACCTTTGATTCAAACCACTTGGCAAACTTGACAGTGGGAATGTCGATGGCCCTCCAGAAGACGTCTGCCCACCAGACGACGGTGGGAATGCAGAAGCACGCCCCCAGGACGAAACCGGCATTGTACCAGTATCCCTCGACCCCAGTGATGCCGTATGCCCACTTCTCGAAGTGGTAGCCAACAACATGCATAGCCGGCCCGTGCATCAGGTAAATGGCGTATGAGATCTTGCCAAAGTACTGAACGACTGGCAGGTTGAAGAAGCGCTGCCAGCGAGGCGAATGGCTCACTGCGACAATGAAAATGACGGCGCCTGTTGACTGCCAGTAACGATACCTTTCTTCCTTCCACCACTTAGGGATCAAGGACGATAGCCATATCCACCCAGGGGTAATCTCGCCTCGGCCGTCCGGCTGGCACATCAAGTACAGGCCGAGGATACTGAATAGAGCCCAGAAGATGGGCCAGAACTTGTTCTTGACCGGGCGAGATTTTTCTTCGATGGGCAGGGCCGGGTTAGGCGTCGGAACGTGCGCGCCTCGGATGTGGTCGTTCTCGGCAATGAGCATACCACAGAAGAACAGCAGAAGTTCCCATCGACTGTTCCGATATGTGATTGCCATGACGAAGGCAACCGTGAGCCATCGGACAGTGGTGCGCAGACGGGCAGTGCCGATGATGGTGAGAAAGAGGTAGAGCGAGCATCGAAATTCGACGGGGATTGTCCACAGATGGACATCGTAAGCTGAGAGAATGGTGTCAGTAAGTACCCATATAGCATATACCGTAGATAACGGAGATAGGATATGGGTGTTTTTCCACTTACAGGTACTTCCGCCAAACTTGTCCCAGCTGAAGACCTGAATAAAGCGAAACATGTGAATCAACCAGTCCCTGTACTGGGCATACGCATGCTCCATGCGGGCCGGATGAGGTTCTACAATGTTCTTCATGTACTTTCGGTCGTTTGCAAAGTCTCGAGTCCATTCGTAAGCGCCAATCCGCAACAGGCAGATAATCATAAACGTCGAGACTGCTGTGGGAAGATATAAACGGATCCCACGCCGAAAGATGAGAGAGCTCATGGTGTTGGCAAAGTCCGACCAGGCTCCGTTTCGAATCAGCTTCAGAGGTCGGTACGAGAGCGCGTATCCAGAAATGATGAAGAAGACGCAAACCGCAGGCGGACCTTGGTACCAAAGTCGAAGAAATGGCAGCTTGAGAATGTGGTAATTGGTCTCGCCACAGCCCCATCCCTCGGCGATTGTGAATGCCTGGTAGAAGTAATGGCAAAAGAAGACGATGAGGGCTGCCAGACCGCGCATGCCATCGAGGTAGGCAGTTGGAGATAGCTTAGCTGGGCATATCTGCTCGCGAGCATGGCGACCTTGCAGGAAACTGGGCGTCAGGAAGATGAGAAAGCGAACTGCGAGAACGCGCCATGGTGTCGATCGGAGGAATCCAAGTGGTGCCTTGAGAGTATCGCCAGACGGGCTCAGAATGCCAAGTTGGAAACGAGTGTCGGTATGAATCGGGACCGTGGCAAGGCCGGCACCAGTTGCGGTTCCAGTACTACTGTCGCTGGAGTCTGTTCCGGCGTCTGAACCTCTCCTCTCGTTTAACAAGCCCATCTTCTCCTCCTCCGGTGATGTATTGGAGACGGAACCGTGATCTTTCATTTCGTGGAAATAAAGCGTCAAGAATTTGTAAAAATCGCTCTGGTCAGGAGCCCGAGCGGAATCTCAAAGCACAAAGCTGGTGGGTATCAAGGGAGGCTCGACCTGCGGCTCGTCTATAGGCAATGAACGACTTTCGAAGTGAGCGAGACGCCCTCCTGCCTGGTCATTGACTGGCGTGTGTATACTCGTACGAGGCCGAAGAACACAAGGGCACTCGAAGGCAAACTGTTGAACAGACGCAAAACGAAAGAGAGCACGATAAAGGTACCTAAAGAATGGTTGGGGAAAGGTAAGGTAGGCGAAGGACCGTGGCTTGAGAGCGGGGGGAAGAGAGCCAACACGGACTCTTCTCTGCCACTGTCTCTCCCACAGAAGCCTGGCGGGGGAAAAGACTAAAGGAACGAAAGAAACGAGAAGAAACAGACGATAGAGGAGATGGAAGTAAAGAAGTCGAAAAGGACGAGAGGATCTGAACGAGAGGAGAAGGCAAAGGAGGACAGACAGGAGGAGAGAGGACGAGAAAGGAAAGGATGTGAAGCTACAGGAGAGCAAGAGAGGATCAGTACCTTACCGTCATATCTCCCGGGCTCCGTACTGTAGCAAGTACTGTACATGGCGATACCTTCCCTGGAATGCAGATCCGTGTGAAGGGCGCCTTCCGCACGTAAGAAGGTTTCGGGTTTCCACATTTCATGGGGTTCTAGCATAAATCACATAAGGTTACTAAGGTAGGTAAGGTAGGTACCCATTTTGCCATTAAAGTGTTGCAATAAAGGCAATTGTAAGGACGGGAATGGAGGCAGTTGCCGTCTGGACAAGCTTGACAAGGTTTTTTTTTAAATACTCGGACGCTACTTGACTCGGAGAGGTGTCGAGGAAGGGACGACGATCGCTTGGACGGGAAGCTGCATCTGGTGTGGTCTCACCAGATCTAGGGAAGGAGCACCTTATTTCGGCATCTTCCAAGTGACATTGCCATGATCTGGAGGGCAGAGAAGAGAGAAACACGTGTATTACTGCCAATAGTACGTATTAAAACTCGTATTGTGCTGTCGACTTGACCTTGGGAGTTATAACTCCTGTTGGTATGTATTCCAAAGTTTGCACTCCACTCGTGGAACTTACACCAAAGTCTGTACTTGAGATATTCTGTGTCAGCAGCTGAAGCCCGTTCGACCGGAAGCAAAGATACGGAGCATGCCAATTTCCCTCCAGCACCCCCAATCTGCTCAGGGTCGGTGATCCATATTCCTTGGTCGAGCTGCTTTTGACCACTACCTACACCAAAGCCGTGTGGCGGAATTGTTCCAGAATTGGATGATGCTTGACACTTGACACCATCGCCAAACCGCCGAGCTGGCAAGGTTCGGCAAGCGGCCCCCACGGCGCCACATAGATCGGCTCCGTGCGGAGTCTTTTGCCCAGCAGCTGAGTTCAAGCAATTTTCGGGCGTCTCCTTTCGGCCGCTTTCTTCTCAGAGATCGCGGACGGGAGGCAAACACTCCTGAACCGAACCGGAAGCTACAGCATGTATGGTGCACAAGTGATTGTTTGTCCCCTTTGTGCTGTTGTGCTACACCGGGAACCTTGTTGTCTTTTGACTTCCCTAGAATTGATGTACCATCCCTTGAGGTAGATAGGTAGGTAGGTAGGTAAGTACCTACTTCGTACCCCTTAATTGCACTTATTGATCCCTTACAGCGCAGATCAGAGCGGAGGGAAAAATACATGTGCTCATCGTCATCATGGTGGATGGATTGGCCACCACCAGAACGCCGTCATCAGCTCGAGGTAATCACATTCCCTGCAGCTGCAAGCATGCTCATGCATCTTCCAGGGGCAGACGGGAAAAAGCTTGTCTGATCTACGCTTCGTTTCGCCAAATTTAGCAGTTTGTTATGATACACTAGCGGGCATCTTCTCGCCGCATGGACATACGAATCCAGTACAGGTGTGTACCTACCTAGTACATGCGAGGATACCTGATACAACCAGTTCCTTAGAGAGGGCACGCCTCATCACGGACGATGGACACGGTGACCCTTGACGGCCGTTTCTCCTGGACCCACGGCCGATCGCAACCAACCTCCGTATCGAGTCGCTGGATTGGCGGACAAGCCTCTGACTTATAACCGCGGGCTGCCCGCCAGTGATTGCGTCTTCTCCGTACAGTATCTTCCATGAGCTCACACAACTGTGATAAGGTAGCTGACCATTTGTGCATGGTTTGTCTGATTCATCAAGCGCGACACAAGATTCCAGATAGTGCTCGTACGACGAGATTTTGTCACCACTGACAAACAACGGCACCGTTGCCCTAATCAGCCCGTACGCGAAGCCCCGGATTTTCCTCGCTGTCATACTTGGACGCATCGGTGCCTCTCTGCACCGCCGGCCGCGCTGCAATCCGGTCGATCCAATGCAGAAGATGGGGGAATCTGGGTCGCATGTCGCTCTCCTCCAAGAACCCCAGCGCTCGGTACGCTCGAACATGAGGCCAGGTGCCCATATCCGCGATGCTGTACTTTCCTTTGCCGCGGCCGGCCAAGTATTGGCGAGGATGGCCGCTATGCTGTCCGCTGAGGTGCGCCTCTAGGACGCCGTATATGCGGAGCATGGCTTTTTGGAAGTATTCCGCTGCATCTGGAATGGCTGCTGAGCTCAAGCCTCTTTATACACCTCTTGCTCCGGCTTGAAGATGGAGGATGCACTTACACGGTACAGGCTCAGGGGCTCCTTTCACAAAATGCCTGGTATGGCCTTGCACCGGACCCGATGAATGCCAGAAGAAGAGCCACTGAAGCGCTTGGCTCCTTTCAGATGCGGATTGGAAGCCAAAGACGTTGCGCGGATCGTGATTCTCTTGCAGGTAGGTCAGGATTGCCGAGCTCTCAAAAATTGAGATGACGGAACCGTCGTCAGTGACATCCAGAAGAACTGGGATCCGGCCTATACGATGCCTTTAGAAGAGAATATGAAAATACTTGCAAAAGATGGCAGCCAAAGTCATTCAAGGTAGGAAAGGGTCTTCAGACTCATACCGTTAGGATTAAGGCGAAGGAACCAGCTTCTCTTCTGTTCGTCCGTTTCGAGGTCGATGAGGTGCGTGGCCCACGAGATGTCGTATATGTCGCGGAGCTCCTCCAGTAGGATTTGGACCTTTTTGCCGTTTGTCGTGTTTTCCGTCAGCAGCTGGAGAGCGTGCTGAGCATCATCATGTTAGCATCTTGAGCAGGCTGTACAGCTCATGTCTTTTCTCGTTGTCAGTTTCTCTTCTTTGGGGGGAATTCAACATGCCTCGGATTCTTTGACCTGTGAGGGCGTATCTGCGGTATATTCCACCTCCATGTTTGGAATGGTTGTCGTGCATCAACTGAGAAATCTCGCTTCTTGTGTGCTGCCTTGCCTCTGTACTACAGGCAAAACACGCAACTGTGAAAAGGACAGGAAGCGCGTGAGAACAGGACCGTGAGCTGTATGAGGAATCAAACGAACCATTTGTGCCTTTTTGCCGGTTGACTCATACAAGCACGAATCCTCCATGGGTATGATCTGATCATGGTTCTGCCACCTTAGTTACCTAAGATATGCATCAATACATGTTGATTCCACGGAGCTACTGTTTGTTTCCCTGATGACATCCTTCATGCGATGGAATCACAACCCAAAGCATCATGGCGCACAGTCGCAGCTGCATTAGCCTTTGCACGCGATATAGATCCTTCCATCTCATTTCGTCGCTTTTCACCTCCTCTATAGCTGCCATCAGCTTTTGATTTACCTGCCTACCTAATTTGGCAATAACTCTCCAATCGAACAGATCAATATCCCCGTATATCTACTCATTTCGTTCAATCCAGCCGACTTACCAACACCTCACGGAAGCATTCCCCCTACAACACCCAAACAAAGTCGCAGCAGAAGCAGAAAGCAGCCCATGCATCCTAAAGGAAAGCGGCATAAAGAGGACAACACGACCAAGATCAATGTAGTGACCTTGTAGTGCGTGGATATTTACCGCACCAAAACAAGCTCCATGTAATATCGGCGCGCGCCTCTTCAAGCTTCCAATCCTTCTACCTGTATTGTCGCATCTGACAGAAACCTGCATGTACTGTAGTTGCTCGGGAGTGGAGCGGAAGTTGTTTGTAATGCCTTACTTTGAGAAGAGGGGGATTCTTGTGCTTATAGCGCAATCTTGACAAAGTTACCTTGTAAAGCCTTTCTGGCTTACATCCTCTTCGATTTGTCTGTCCGCCGACTACCTATTTATCCCAGTTCTGCACTGCGTTTCATCTTGTTTCTTCTTTCCTATTTTCCCTTCCTCCTCCTAACAAAAAGAACAACGTGCATCGCAGCTCGCTAACAATGTCCGTCACTCACATCGTCCTCGTCGCATTCAAACCAGATGCCCAACCCGAGGCCATCGACAAGGCGCGTTTCCAGCATACCCAACTCTACACCATCCCAATCACCAGTGCACACACACCTATATCAGACTGGGAAAATGAAGTTTTCGTTACATGTATACTCATAGTAAAACACAGTTCTGCTCAACCCTCATGGCCCTCAAGGACACCTGCCTCCACGCCACCACCAAGAAGCCCTACATCAAGTCTTTGACAGGCGGCATCAACAGATCCCAAGAGGGCCACAGCGTGAGTTCTTCCATGTCTCACATGGACCCAGTCTCGAGGGAATTCAAGTCCAAAAATATCGGATGAAATGTATTTGGTCAAGGCTGATCAGCGTGGGCTAGGCTGGCCTTACTCACGGCTTCATCTTCGAGCTCGAGACCGAGGAGGACAGGCAATACTTTGTCCATCAGGATCCTGCGCACTTGGCCCTGTATGGCCTTGCCGGTGCTGTTGACAAGTTTAACGTGCTCGCCTTTGTGCCTGGCGAATTCTAAAGTAGTTGTCACATAGATGTTTGAAGGTAGATATGTCAAGTCGAAAGAGTAAGAGATCACTTTACGCAAAGTGAGCACACACTACAGATGGTTTCTTCAAGAGGAGATTGTATTAATAAAAATCATCAATAAACGTCATGCCTTTGCCCTTTTGCTAATAACCCATGCCTCGCTCTTAAACCATAAAAGAGCAGTAAAAAGTCAGTACGTAAAAGTCGTTTCATCAAATCAACAGACCAACACACAAACGCCTATTCTTTTCCTCTGATGCTGTAATTTTTATCCTCCCATGCCAACCGTTATTTCACAGTCGCCCTTCAATGCGATGCACTAGTTGTCCAGCCAATCAAGGAACTGGGGGGTGAAGTAGCTGATGACAATGGTGGCACCGGCTCGAAGAATGCTCTCGGTGGACTCGAAAGCCATAGCCTTGAGATCAAAGACACCGGCTTTGGCAGCAGCGTGAATCATGGAAAACTCGCCGCTGACCTGGTACGCAGCAACTGGCATATCCTTGCCCAGTTCCTTGGCGTCACTGATAATGTCGAGGTACTGGCCAGCGGGCTTGACCATGATGATGTCGGCACCCTCGTTGATGTCGCGGACAATGGCTCGGCGAGCGAGGCCACGGCCTCCGGGAGGGAGCTGGTAGCATCGGCGATCACCGAATGCAGGAGCAGAGCCAGCTGCGTCCCGGAAGGGTCCGTACAGGCAGCCGGAGAACTTGGCAGAGTACGACATGAGCAGCGTCTTGTGCGCAATGCCCTCCTCAATCAGCTTCAGCTTAATAGCACGGATGCGGCCATCGTTCATGTCGGAGGGGGCCACGCAGTGCGCCCCAGCCTTTGCATAGGCGATGGCAACATCAGAGATGCGGTCCACAGACATCTGGTTGTTCAGGCTGCTGTCGTCGCGGAGGATGCCGCAGTGACCGTGGGAGGTATATTCGCAGAGGCAGACATCGGCGCAGATGAAGATCTGGGGGAAGCGGCGGCGAATGAGCTGGATAGCCTGGATGACGGGGCCCTCGGGGTCATCAGCTGCGCTGCCCAGAGCGTCCTTGGTGCCAGGCTTCTGGGGCACGCCGAACAGCATGACGGATCGGAGGCCCTTGTGGACGAGAGGCTCGAGGAAGCCGACCAGTCTATCGATGGAAATTTGGAATTGGCCGGGAAGAGAAGCGACGTGGACCATGTCGTCCTCGCCATCGGTAACGAAGATGGGGTAAATGAGCATGGACTGGAGACAAGGCGGGTTAGAACAGAACCGGCAGCGCATCGATTCAGCAAGAGCATCGTCTCACCTTGGTCAATTGGCGCTCAGACTGCCATGAACGAGCGAGAGGGTGGAAGTAGCCGCCATGAAGCTGGCTGCCGATGTCGCCAGAGATGCTGACGCTGGTGGCCGCAGTGCTGGCGTATCCGGACATGGTGCGCGAGATGTGGGAGGCCCGGTCGTCAAAGGTTGAGGTTGAAACGGAGGGCGCAGGGCCAGGTCGGCGAGCATTGTTCGCATCGCGGAGGCTGAGCTCCTGGACGAGACTGGAGAAGGACATGTCGGAGCTGGTCAATTGCCTCGTAGCGACTCTGTGCGAGTTGTCGTGGTGAGGGTTGGTGGGACCGGAGAGAGGCGGATGGTGACACTGCGAGAGGACGCCTTCCGAGGGTGTGCGCAGAATAGAGAAGAAGTCGGTAAAAGAGTTTTCCGGCAGCGCCAAAGGCAGAGAAACAACACGATGCCAGCACCAACAAAAGAGACAGAGGATATCAAGGGTGAGGGCGGGAAAAGACACAGAAATCAACGAGTTCGAGAAGAGTGAAGTAGAAAGAAGAAGAAGAAGAAGGCGGCGGCGAAGGCGATGTTGGGGGACGTTAGTTAGTAGTACTTGCCCGCAGTCAGATTTTTTGTCGTGTGCGCCTGCGACGGCTCCGCGGAAGGAACTGCAGGCGGTTGAAACTGCCTCGGATGGCGCTGCATGTCGCTCCCGATGCCGCAAAGGCGACCAATCAGAAGCGGCCATTTTCCAATAATGCGCTAAATTCGTAGCGGTCGTTGAGGCGGATGAGACATGGAATGTTGCGCCGCTGCAGGCGTATTCCTGCCGTACCTGCTTATTCCGGGCTGTTGGCTGACGGTCGGTGGAAGAAACTGCCTGCAGTGGCGTATTCGATGCACGATGGGAGGTTCGGAGCAATTGATTGATCCATGGACTCGATATGAGATTTGATGGTATAACCATAGTAAATCCCTTGGTACTTGATGAAACTTGTCTTCTTGAGATCAATCCTCTTCAGTTGGAAACACAGCACATCCTGCAATCATTCTCAATACTACCAACCCGCCAAAATTGCTAGGATTCATAGCGTGTTGCACCAGTCGGCAAGACTCGTACGAGTGCGAGTACGAGGCAGCGCCGGCAGCCACAAGCCCGGACGACACCCGGCATTTGCTCGGCGTGCCCCGGTAACACCTCAGTCAAGTGCTCACTTCAGCTTCTCGTGCTTGTGCGCAGGGAGCGGCACAAGTGTTATTGCCGCACGTCCGTTTCGGGCTATTCCAAGTTGCTGATGTCATATTCCGTCTTATTTGGTTCGTTTATTTTTGTTCTTAGCAGTATAGCTTCACTTTTGCAGCCATATCATTCAGTGATACTAGTTTACAGTGTATTGTCTATCTCGCCATACATGAAGGTATAGATGCTCCCCGGCCTCATTAGGTCTTCTACCGGTAGACCTTGCTACAAACGCCCTTTTTTTCGTTCCCTCTCGTGCCTGTTGTGTGTGCAACTCTGCCAACTCCCTCCAAAGCTCTCTTACAGTCCTCGCAGGATGGTGTTGTCTCGCTTATCCATCGGAATGTATCTCTCCTGGAGAATCTCCGCCGTCGTCCGTGTGTCTGGTGAAGGCTTCTGGTATCGTTGGTTCAGGGCCTTCTGAACAGGGCTCAGCTTGGTGCTGTCACCAGCCATCTCCTCAAGCTGCTCCCCAGCCAGGCCAACAAAGGTCTTGGCCTTGTCCACAATCACGTTTGCCGTCTCCCGTGCCGCCTCCCGGCCCTTCTCTACGGCTACGCTCGCGATTTCCTTGGCATCGGCGGCCGTCTGCTCAATGGCCTTCTTGCTCCTTAGCCTGGCATCCAGAGCCCGGTTCTCTGCAGTCATTTCGAAGGCCTCGGCTGTTTCCTTGGCCTGGCTGAACGCTCCTCTCGCAGCGGCAGCAATCTCGCCGCCGGCCTTGGCCTGCGTCCTCTTGACCGGCTCCAGAGCGCGCCTGGCCCTCTCCACTTCCTCCACGGAGCGGCCTGTCGCCTTGGCCCAGAGGTACGCGGCCCTAGCCTCCATGCTTTCCCGCACCTCGTCCCAGTCCGTGTGCTGCACCCAGCGCACGGCGTTCTCAATCTCCGAGTTCCATCGCTGCTTGATGACCTCAACGGCGGCTTCTCGCTGGGCGGCGGCGACCTCGGATCGTGTCGGGGGGAGCGGCGGAGGGACGGGGTCGAGGAGGTGCTGGATCATGAGCGTTTGCGTGCGGATCGATTGGCTCTGGGCCTCGCGGCTGCGCTGGTGGGCGAGGACGGAGAGATATGCCAGTGACAGGGTGAGCGTCACGCCGCCGGTCTAGTAGAGCATTGTAAGCATTGTGCTGCGGGAAAACGGACGTGGCTGTAGAAAATGGCAATCCGGTGCATGGAGAAAGACTCACGAAGCCGGTTGCGAAGCCCATGGTGTCGCTAGAGAGGCGAGGCGAACGGGATGATTCGATAGAGACGAGAGAAGAGAGAGATTATTTCGACAGGTGCGGCTTCGTGTAGTTGATATGGCAACCCTATGCGCAGCTTCTCATGATGCAATTGAGCTCCGCAGCTGCCTCAGAAATGCAAATTTGCGAGTGGTCCAGGCCACGCAGCAGGTAATTGTTTCGCCTGCGCCGGGGAGTTGACGCGGGAAAAAAGAGTGACGATGTTGGAGCTGTTGGAGTTTGATTTTGACGTAGGTAGTCAGTAGCTGCTCAGCCGAACGGCTCGAAAACGGGGCCCGAGATTCGCCGCCCGCCAAAAATTTCGAGGTACTGCCGCACGCATATGGAACGCAACGACGGCAAAAAAATTGTAGCCAACCAGACGGCAGCCCACCATCAAAACATCCGGAGCCATTGAGAAACATCTCGGCTTCACCAAACAGCGGCCAAAAATCGAGAATCGACGAGCAAGAGGGAATCCTACCAACAATTGAATCCTCGGGCGATTCGCACCTCTAGATACGCCGGCTCACAAAGCGCAGACGCAGCTTCAATCGGCCGCAAATGGCTGGTGGCACCGTCAAGTACCGGCATCTGAGCCGCAACTCCTCCGCCAGACAGGCGCTGCTGCGAGGCCTCGTCACGCAGCTCGTCCAGTATGAGCACATCCAGACCACATACGCAAAGGCCAAGGAGACGCAGCGCCTGGCCGAGAAACTGATAACGCTCGCCAAGAGGAACAATGAGCCGTGCCGGAGGTCGGCGCAGGGCATTCTATACGTCAGTCTACCATGATTCACATAAAAAAGCCCGAACTTGTTCTGGTTCCAGTTAAACTGACGTTCGAGTTTCTGCTAGACCCCGAATCTGCTTCTGCCGAAACTCTTTGGCGAGCTGCGAAACCGCTATCTCACGCGCGAGGGAGGCTACACCCGCGTCGTCCGCACCGAGCCCAAGAACACATACGACCAGGGCGAGAGCGCAATCCTCGAGTTCGTCGACGGCAAGAAGGACTCGCGGTTCATGATGACGGCCAAGACGCTCGCGCGGGACCGGCTGCTGGGGCGGCCGTCGACGCCCGTGACGCTGCAGAACGTCAAGAAGGTGACCAAGTTCCGCGACGAGAAGGAGCTGGAGGACATGGTGCAGCGGTTCATGATCCTCAGCACCGAGGGCGAGGGCGGCGCGGCGGCGGGCGAGGCGCAGAGCGCGGAGTCGGCCAAGCTGGCGGAGAAGGAGGGTGCTGCGGCGGGGGCCATGGCGGAGGGCATTGTGCCTGAGAGTGTGAGGTCGGGGCAGCGGGCAAAGAGGTGAGGGATAACCTTCATGTGCAAAGGACAGCTGGGGAGCATGGCAGGAAAATACAATGAAAGGAACAAGAGTCTAGAGATGCGGCATACCATTCCCTGAAGGATGGACGCATCATGTACAACTAACATACTATATGTACATTTATATATCTGCGATCAACCAACAATCCGATTGCGTCGGGGTATCCAAGGCGGGGAGGATCGCCATCACGGACAGAGAGCCTCAATGCAAGAAAGTCGAGCTGCTCAGTATTATATCCTGCTGGTCATTCCCATCTCTATCTTTTGCGCCAAACACGTATGAAGTATCTACACGAAATCAAAGGTATCACCACGATCCTGGATCATCTTTCCTACCCTCTTCGACCCAGCAATCCTCTCCAGCTTCATCACATCGTACTTTGAGAAGATGGCCCGCACCGTCCCCTGCCCAGGCTCAATCTTCATCTCTCTCTCGCTCTTGGCCAGATATCCACCTGCAACCTCCTTGTAGAAGATGGGGTTATCCGGCAGCCCGTAAAATATGACCCTGTGCACGCCACTGAACTGATATCGTCGGAAATGGTGAGCTCTCTCCGTATACAACAAGATCTTGTGCCGGCCAGTAAGGAAGTGAGATCGCGCTCGAGATGCTTCTCGGATTTCGGTGTACTCGGATACCACGCCGAACGTAATGTTGCTCACTTCATCAGCGGTAGCGAAATAGTTCCTCACCCGGACGAAATCGAGGTAAGAAGGGATGAAGACCAGGGTTCCGCTTGAGTCCTTGGATCGCTTCACCAGGGAGGGGATGATGGCAGACTTGAAGTAGTCAAATCTGGCTTCGGGATCCTTCTCCACGGAACCCGACTGGAACCGGGAAAATGTCTGTTTGGCCTTGACACCCAGCTGTCCAATCACGCCGGGGTATTCTGGCTGCAGTCGGACCCTGCCGGCCCAGTTATGGCAGTACAGCCTCTGGAGTTCCGCCAATTCAGGGGTATTGAAGGAGGACAAGATGACTGTCTGTCGGAAGTACTTGGCCCAGTCTTCCAGATACCAGTTGCGGACTCGGCTGAAGTCGCAGTCGTGGGCGTCCTTTGGTTGAAGGTTGAGGTGCTCAAAGATGTACTCGACGTGCTCCCAGTTCTGCATCAGAAGGGCATCTGCTTGGTCCATGACGACCATCTCAATAGAGCTGAGGAAGTCGAAATCGGGCTTCTTCTTCTCTTCCTCGGATCCTATAGCCATGCGAAGGCCTAGAGGGCTAGCAAAGAGGATATCGGAAGTGTAAAACTGCGCAAAGTATTTGATCGTCTTGCGCGTGAATTTGACGCCAAGGCGGAACATGTCATCGTCGTTGCCACCAAACAGGTCCTTGAAATCGGCAGGCCGATCAGCCCCAAACGCATCGTCGCCCCCGACGTAAGACTCGTTGAATCGCTTAAGATTCTCCTGCTGGTCGGGTTGCACCAAATCTTGGATAACCTTCATCATCTTGGCGCAAGAGTTTCGTGTCGGTAGGAGAAACAGGACTTTGGGCCTTGTGAAGCCCTGGTCCCGAAGTTCAAGCTCGGCATCATCACCAGCTTTCGAAAGCTTGTAGCTATTGTTGATCACCCTGTCTCGAGTCCTGGGGTAGTGTTAGCATCTCGTGTCTCTGAAGCTGAAGCAAACTGCGTCGATGCTTACTTGAATACGTGGTTGAGAGCATGCAGGCAGACGGCTTGTCGCATTTTGTGGGAGCTGTCCACGGTTCGATCGCAGAATAGGATATCCTTGTAGTTGAATAACAAGGGCAAGAACGCCTTTTGCGCCGCATCTAGATCCCCCAGCTTCTGCTTCGCCGGCTCGCGCAGTTTCTGCTTCAGCTTCAATCCACCAAGCCCTGATATCGGCTGCGGCACTGAACCGCTGCTGTCGGTGCTGGGGGAGGTGATGACTGCTCTCCAAGAATGTATCATAGCTTTACTTGTCGCCCAGTCGCCGTTCTTCGCCGCGACAACAGCTTGCGCGCTGACTTGTGGATCCGGGTTGGCAAAGTGCGCATCGAAAGGATCCGTAGCGTCGACCTCGTCATCTGAGTCGTTGCCCGGGTCCTCCGCAAGGTTCGCTGCCGCATCATCCCCTTCCTCCTCCTCATCAGCTTCGTCAATGTCTTCCCGCTTGGGTTCGGATTCTTCCGCGTCTTCTGGCTGCTGTGACGCGGGGCTTGGACTTCGGTTTGACGGTTCGTCGTGTGTGATTTTCCTTCTTTTAGCGGTTGGTGCGCTTGTGTCGTGGAACTTTTGCATGAGTGCCATGTAAGGACGTGCCGGGGCTTCTGGCTCGTCGTCGTCTGAAGCTATGTCCTGGAGCATTTGGTCTTCCACACCTGAGGCATCGGATCCAGATTCATTCTCCCTATAGAGCAAGCAAATCGTTAGTCGACAGGCACAGCCAAACCAATGTCATTTTCGAGAAGGCCTACTCTTCTTCTTCACCGGCTTCAGCCAGACGGGCATTGTCGAACTTCCTGTCTGGACCCCATCGACTGAACTGCTTGCCTCGTCCTCTGCCGCCTCTGCTCCCGCCTCGGCTTCCACCTCTGCCTCTTGAGCCGCGGCCCCTAAAACTTCCACCTCGTCTAGGACCTGCCATCCCGCTCAAATGTCAATAAGTAGAATTGGCTGAAAATAGGATCAGTTACGAGACCGGCAGGGAGACACAATTCAAGCCCAGACAAGCCGGGGAAAAAAGTTCGAATCGAGGTTGTCAGCCTTGCAGGAATATACGGGTCCAGCACACCAGCCACAAGCATGGTGGGGTAAGCAATGTGCTTGCGCCACGCAGCCTTGTCGCAAGTGCCTGCTGCACCCGTTTTAGTGCGCACAACCCCAGCGTCCGCCCGCCAAATCGTGCAAATCACAAAATCGGCGAAATTGGGGACCATCGCGAGGAAAAAAGTTAGCGAGAGCGAACCATTTCTCGAGACAGCCGGCGCCACTCGTTTTTTCTCTCTCTCCCCCCTTCCCACCCCCCACTTCTTCGACCTTTTGTCATAACGCATCGCAAGGAGAAAAGCTCGACAATCTCCTTCGTTGTCGAATTATCCTCTCGCCCAGCATGGCTGCCGCTACGGAACGGTTTCTGCACCTCGCTCGCCCGCTGGCTCACACCAACATCGGGCTCCAGACGAACATTGCCCCGCTCACTGTCCAGATCCAGCCTCAGGTATAGACCACCTTGTCACGATATGACCCTTCAGCCGCCCCTCCGATATGAAGATGGAAGAGGGATGCAAGAGAGGAGGGGATTGAGGCAGCGAAAGAGGGGAACCGAAGCAGAGTTTGTTGGGCTGATGCGTCACTAGGCTGTCCTCTCCATCCTCGACCACGCCGTCCGACGAGATGTCCGTGAAAACTCCCAATCCACCCGGGTCATCGGCGCCCTGGTAGGCACCCGCTCCGAAGATGGAACCGAGGTCGAGGTCCGCTCGTGCTTCGCCATCCCCCACACCGAGGAGGAGGACCAAGTCGAGGTCGACGTCGAGTATCAGAAGAACATGCTCGCCCTGGTCCTCAAGGCCTCCCCCCGCGAGTCGCTGCTCGGCTGGTACACCACCTCCCACGAGCTCAACAGCTTCAGCGCCCTGATCCAGAACTTCTTCGCCGCCCCGGACACCGGCACCTTCCCTCACCCCGCCATCCACCTCACCATCTCCACAGAGCCCGGCAAGGACATCGAGACGAGATGCTACATCAGCGCCCCCGTGGCCGTCAACGCCGAGCGAGCCGCCGAGAGCTGCCTTTTCATCCAGGTCCCCCACAAGATGCTGTACGGAGATGCCGAGAAGAGCGCGCTCGAGGCTGTCGCCAGCGCCCGGGACGTCGAGTCACGGTCTGCGCCCTTGGTATCAGACATTGAGAGCCTGGGCCGATCCATCGAGCAGACCATTGGCCTCCTGGACCGTGTCAGCGAGTGGGTCAACGGCGTGCTGGACGAGGACGTCGAGCCCAACAATGCTCTGGCGCAGTATCTGCTGAGCGCCCTGTCTCTGGCGCCCAAGGTCGATGCTTCTCAGATCGAGCACGACTTCAACAACCACATTCAGGACGTTCTCATGGTCAGCTACCTGGCCAATACCATCCGGACCCAGATCGACCTCTCTCAGCGACTGGCCACGGCCAACCTGGTCAGCAACGAAAAGGAGGAGAGCAAGGGCGACGGCGAGAAGGGCGGCCGGGGCGGCAACAAGCGTGGCGGACGCGGCGGCGGCAGGGGTGGTGGTCAACAAAGAGAGCCTCGAGAGCCTCGTGAGCCTCGAGAGCCCACCGAGTAAAAAGGATAAGAATCACAGCGGGAAGGGTATTTAGCAGCTACAACGATTGTTCTTGGGCATAATTTGTTTTTTCCCCTTTCCACCCCGGCAAGTAAGCCAAACAGAAGAAAAGACCCTACAACAGGAAAGGGACAGAGGAAGCTTGGAAGAGAAAAAAACGGAACGCGCCTGAGGCGTCTTTGGAACAACGGGTGAGAGACGAAGAGGGACTGGGCATGTATCGTGTCGGTGTCCGAGCAATGCACAGACGCACGAGCACAGTATCATCACGGCGTTGTGGTATGCCAAACACGATTTTGGCACTTGAGATATTAGATATGAATTTTGATTCGTCACGCAATGTCTTTCTGGTTTGGCCTCCCGATGTTCCTCAGGGGTACGGTCTCAATGTGACATTACCTCGGGCAGACTCAAAACGCCAAATGAACGGCGTATATGTGAGCAACGCATCGCTCAGTTGCCCGAGACCTGTAGCAGATTTTCCTCTCCTGATCAACATATATGTCACATCTCTTGCCACAACAGAGAGGCCCTCAGAGGACGCGATCGAGTAGTCCCCGTGTGCCTCTTATGCCAAGCAATATTCTCCATAGTATCGCTATTGATGGTATGCCCCAACTCCATGCGCCCATAGGAAAAGCAAACAATTCGATGCAAATGTACGTTTCCATAGCCTGCCCGCCGCCCTCGATTACTTTCCCAGCCCACATCATGCGAATGACACCTTCTTCTTCGACCCCTTGACCGCTTTCGAGCCCGTCTGGGATATGCTCTTCAGGTTGTCGCCACCATCGCTCTCGTTCCTCCTCTTGCGCTTCTTCCGCAGAGACTCCTTGGTGTCCTCGAGTTTCGCCTTCCTTTCGGCCGACTTCTTCTCAGCTTCCAGTCTCCTGGCTTCGCGGATTTCCTCCATCTGCCGGGCCTTCATGATCTTGGATTCGATGTGGCCTTCCTTTTCAGCTTGAACGAGGGATAGAATCGTCGTCATGCTCTCCTATAAATCGCCACTCATCAGCAATCAAACCTTCCCGCTTTATTTCTGAAAAGGCAATTCCTTTGCCCTTCCCAAGAATCCGCAACGTACCTTGTCGTCCACAAACACCTTGCCCTTCTTCTTGCCCTTGGGCTTCTCGACGCCCACGGGCGTAATCATGTTGAGCGTCGGGATCCCCAGCTCCTCCGCCGTGTACGTCTTCTTCTTCGGCCTCTTCATCAGCAGCGCGCGGTTCTTCTCCTTGACCTGCTGCGACACGACGGGGCCCTTTGGCCCCTTGGACTTGGAGGGCTTGGAGACGCCATCGGTGGAGGAGCGCTTGGAGCCGCCTTTGCCGGGGGCGCCCGCGCCGCTCTTGGAGCCCGCGTGCTTGTTTTTGATTGTCCGTGTCTTGTTGGGCGCCATTGTGGGAGTCTTTGATTGTTTGTTGCGAATTGGAGAATCGCTTGGTAAACTTGGGGGGACTCGAACGAACGTTAAGCTACCAAGGTAGGTCCTGTCGCGCAGCAGAAATTTTTGGGCTTATCGGTTCTTATCGGGCGCATTGAGGGGCGATAAGAAAAAGTGCTGGATAAGGCACATGGCAACAAGCTCCAAAGAAGGCGGACGACTCGTTAAGAGTGGGGGTTTTTGTTCGGTGGTATTGGATGAAGAGCCCTTGCGTCTTCTAGAATTTGAGGCTGCAGTACTGGGTGGAAATGATTGGCTTACTATTCGACACTGCATGGAGAGCCTGGTGTAACGCGAGCTGTCGCTTGGGGGCCTTGATCTTTGTTCGGGAACGTTGAAGACCTCGTAGGTGTGAAGTTGAATCTGAGTGAATTGAGCCTGGAGGATCAGAAGCATCATCACGTTCCCCCGTCATGAATTACTTCAAATTGCGTAATGCCTCTTAAATCAAGATGCCGTCTTTGGGCCTTCTTCGTTACCTGGTGCTCGACAGTTGCTCACCTCAGGGGGTTTCAACCGTTGCCATAGTACTTGCTGTGTATTACAATACTACTAAAACCACTCCCAGTGACTCAACATTGAGTCCGCAAGACATAATCTGCACGCACCACAGACCCTTTGGAGCCAGACTGAGACATCACCCAATCGACAGCCAGGGAGGCGGAAAGCCACCAGAGATGCTGCTGCAGTAGTCAACAAACATCCCGGCAGGTACGGTATGGAGGCTGAGACATTGATGCCGCACTTATATACCTTGAACTCCCTCGCCTGCGAGATCTACGCATTCTTATTTCCACACAGCGTAAACTCAATGTCACACAAGAACATCCAATACTCTCAAGAGATTGGGGAATGGTACCAAGAGTCCGGACCTCGAAGGCTCGGTGAGGCCCTATTAGGCCCAATGGGCAGCCATCGGATGAATGGATGGATGAGGACCAAGCTAAAAAGGCAGCGTGACGCAGGCCAAGTCTGCCGTAGCTATCTAGAACAATGTTTAAGGAAACTCTGAGCCTTTGCCTGGCTCTCGGTGGTATAAAACGCTTGTTCCATGAGATGGAAGGTTGGTGCTATAAGAAAGGCTCCATCCAAACTTTGAGGTTGTGTATCGACGTCAACCTCAACAAACGTGATAGGGCCTGGGAGAATACGTGTAATATTCCGCGGATGATATGTTGAAAAGAATCCAACAATCTCCAAACTCGCGTGCTGGGCTTTCTCAACGTTCTTTGTACGCGTGGGTGCGTCATTGTTCATAGATGGGTGAATCAGGGGTGTTATTCCGCTCTCTTGATACCACGTTGAATGCATCCATGTCAATCTTTACCTCAGGTATCGTAACACTGTTCCGCACTCGTTCCGGCTGCAGCTACAGTGTGTATGCACACAGACATCACTGACAGAAAATTCTCCAGGCCGTCTGACGCGCTGTCGGATCCGGCTGCAGAGGCCTGAAGGTGGATTCAGGCGGCCTTCCAGAATGGCCGCACGCTCTTGCGCCGAAATGCCCCCCCAAAAAGGAGCCCCAGGGAGGGCTTCCATCAGACGCCGCTAACCGTAACCCGTAACCGCTGGCTTGGTACGGCCGGCAATGTACCTGCTAGCAAGGTCGTAAATTTCACCAACTGTCGATGTCACGCAGAATTCTTCCACCTCAAGACACCCCCAACCGTCCACAACATCAACTACATAATTCGCCCCGAACCGCCGAACCAACCGCTTCTTCGAAACATCGCGCATTATCCGCCCTCGCCGACCAACCAGCTTCATTCCATATTCTTTCTGTCCGAGTCACAATATCATCGTCGTCTTGCGGCCGCCGCCTTCGAAGCCCCTCCATCGCCGTTCTCTGATCGCCATCGTTTCTCAGGCCTCCCCCCCCCCTCCTGCTCTCTCGCCTCGCTCCCGCCTCGCATATTTACAAGTCTTCCGCCCGCTTGTCTTGTCACCAAGTTCCTAGAACCGCGCATTGAACAGCAAAAGTTATCCTCTCCTGCGACGAACGCATCCAGCACGACACGCCCTCCGAACCCCCCGTCCGAGCCTCGAAAATCCTTTCCCGAGCGAGGCGTCCCTCTACTCCCCGCATCCCAAGCACCGAGCCAAGCCCAGACGCAACCCCCAAAACAAGGCTTAATGGATAATCTATGGACTCGCCGAACCAAGTATGACTTTCCCCTTTGCGTCGCCTCTGCAGCGCAACCAGGTGTGACTGACTTTCTCCGGCCTCTAGCTCGTCGAAGCTCTCCCTCACTACGCCTTCCAATGGGGCCAGCGGCTTGGGGGGAGGTGATCCCGGCTCCCGCAGCGCCACGGTCAAGTCGTCGCATGGCAAATCCAATCCCTTCAACAGCACCCCCGGGAGCGCGGTGATGTCTCCGACGGGGGGAGCGTCTAGCGCCTTTGGTCTGGGATCGGGGGCTTTCGCATCCTTTGGCTCGTTTGGGTCTGCCAAAACACCAAAGTCGGGCGGGAACCCTTTTGAAACGGCCATGGGCTCCGCCGTCGCCAAGCAGACCGCTTCCAAGGACGCGGCGAAGCCCGTAGCCAGACCGCCCAACATGGCGCCCATTTCCGAGTCCAAGGCCACGGGACCGCCGCCCGGAGCCACCCAGAGACACATGCTGAAAGACGCATGGTCGTTCTGGTACAGGCCCCCGATCTCGAAGGCGCACGGCTTCATCGAGTACGAGAATACACTGCACGGCATCGCCACGGTGCGGTCGGCGGAGGAGTTTTGGCAGGTCTACTCGCACCTTAAGCGGCCGTCAAGCCTGCCCGTCGTGTCCGACTACCATCTGTTCAAGAAGGATATTCGGCCAATATGGGAGGATGAGGTCAATCGCAAGGGTGGCAAGTGGGTTGTCCGCCTCAAGAAGGGCGTGGCGGATCGGTACTGGGAGGACCTTCTGCTGTCTCTGATCGGCGATCAGTTCGGCGACGCCGGGGAGGACGTGTGTGGTGCTGTCCTGAGCATGCGCAATGGCGAGGATATCTTGAGCATCTGGACCCGAACCGACGGCGGTCGCGTGCTCAAGATTCGGTATGTTTGAACCTCATTTGGGTCGAAACCTTTTGAAGTAAGCAGCTCACTAACTTGACCGTTCGCCAATTCAGCGAAATCATGAAGCAGGTCCTCAACTTCCCGGCCAACACCCGACTCGAGTTCAAGTCGCACGATTCCAGCATCCAGCAACGAACCGCAATCGACGAACAGCGCCGCGAGAAGGCCAGTCAGCACCACAACGAGAAACGTCACACTTCCAATGTTTCGAAGCAGAACCATGAATAGAGGGGACAGAGTTGAACAAGTTCGACCTTGTCCTTCTCACGACCCTGCTACGACCGCCATACTGTGCCCCCCCTGTTTTGTCCTTGTTATCAACTATATTGAGTTTTCCCTCCCATTTTCCCTTGTACACTACCGGGCAGAGCGCTTGGGTATGTTGCAGACCCGTCAGGTTTTGTTTGCTTCATCAGTTTTTCGTCCTCAGTTTCTGGAGTTTCTCTCTTTTTTGTTATCTGTATTCCCGTACGTCCTCTGGTTCTTCATTCTCGTTTTGGAGGGGTCTGGCGGACAGTTTCTCGTGCGGGCGAGTCCTTGCGCGGATGGGAAAATCGTTTACTTGGGATGTACAACTGGGAGACAAACTGCATGTGATGGTTCTTTTTCTCTCTTTTTCTTCTTGCTCGACCTGGAATATGGTGGGCGCGGAAGCGAGGGGCGGATTTGTGACGTGGATAATGTATTATAGCATGATGGTTTGGGCAAGGCACATCTGGCGGCGGAAAGGGGTGCCTACGAAACAGAAAGAAACAAGCGATAAAAAACACAAATTCAGCGGCAAGAAGGCAGCGAAATGAGCATGTTCTTGCGCCTGGCTTGATGAGCCCGCGACTTGTCAGTTCCTGATTGAATCACACCTCTCGCGCTGTGGCTACTCCTCCTCTCCCCTATTCTTGATACATTGACGCCAGCATTCTATATGGCTGTATTATATGGGGTGGTATTACACATGTACATATTCTATTTCGTCTATGCCGCCGTTTTGCCCTTGTCAGCCTTCTTCCCCGGCACTCTTCTCCTCTCCCAGATCTGCAGATACGTCTCTCCAAGATAGAGCAGCTCGCTCTGCACTTTGTCGACAAACAGGTCCTGGCAGACGACCCACTCGTCGGTAGCCTTGTTCTTGAGCTGGACCTTCCACGTCTTCTTCTCCTCGCCGCTGTCGGCGACGTCGTCCCTCTTGCGGACCGCCTCGTGGACGACGTTGGCGACGAGGTCGTACCATATGGGCTCGCCGACGGGCCACTCGCTGGGGTTGGGCTCGACGTAGGGCGAGACGTCGAGGTTCCTGGCGTCAAAGGTGACAATGGTCGGGTTGCGCTCGGCGACGAACTTGTTCTGCGAGAAGCGCTTGACGTGGAGCATGAGGAAGGGCGGCAGCGGGTGCAGCAGGCGGTAGCGCTTGCGCTGCGCGTGGTGCTCCTGCGCGCGCTTGCCGTCGTACTTGCTGAGGATGGTGCTCAGGGGCACCTGCGGGATGATGTTCTTCTCCAGCTCGTCCTGGAAGAGGGGCGCCGAGGGCAGGTCGAGCGTGAGCAGGAGGAAGCGCACGACGTCGACCTTTACCTCGGCGGCCTCCTCGAAGCGCAGGCGGTCGCCGGCGTCGGCGCGCGCGGTGATGGCCTGCGACTCGACCTTGAGCTTGCCCTGGAACGTGCGCTGGATCATGGAGCTGCCCGGCTTGGTCTTGCTGCCGCCGAGGCCGAGGTGCAGGTTGTTGAGGAACCACGAGAGGAACTCGACGGGGTCGGACTGGCGCGTGAGGGTGAAGCGCTTGTTGGACTGGAGGGCGACCTCCTGGAGGAGCTCGTGGGGCGAGACGTGCGCCTTGAAGGCGCGCGGGTTCCAGATCTTGCGGAAGAGGATGCTGCAGCGCTTGACGAGCTCCGACTTGCTGGAGAAGTCCTCGAGCAAAAAGTAGTTGCGTAGCGGCGAGACGTGCGACAGCGCCTGCACCACCACGTTGAGGTAGTCGTTGTCCTTGATGTTGTTCATGCCGACGAAGCCCGGCGTGTAGGGCTTGCCGTCGAGGGTCCAGCTGACGACGGCGTCGCTGGGCCGCCGGCGGTCCAGCTGGATGACTTCTTCCTTGGTGTACCGCGGGTCGGAGACGTACTTGATGTCGTCGAGCGACTTGCTCTTGACCTCGTAGCCCTCGGGCAGGACGTAGACCTTTTGCGTCTCGAGGTTGATGAAGACGTGGTGGTCCTCGTCCAGGGAGTGGAAGTAGGCGTGCGACTTGACGCCCCGGCCCTGGTAGTACTTGCCGCAGACGAGGCATGCGTAGACGTTGATGTTGGAGAGGGAGACGGAGCAGAGCTTTTCGAAATCAAAGTCGAGCACGTTGCGGTCTATCGTGTCGAGGTAGAGGTCGTCGTAGCCGTCGGCCGGCCCTGACTGTCGGAGGGGAGCCGCCATGGGTTCGTTGTCGAGGTCTTCGTCGTCGGCGTCGGCGTCGGCGTCTTCACCTTCGCTCCGGGCGTCTTGCGTGCCTTGTCTTCGTGCGTCTGCGTCCTGGTCGAGGCTCTGCGCATCGTCGTGGCTGCTGTTTGCGAGAGGCGAGTCGAGGTCGCCCATTCGCGAGCGCTTGGAGGCGGGGGTCGCGGCGTCCTGGAGCTCGTCGAGAGCTTCGGAAGCTTGTCGCTTGGACATGTTTCAAGGGTGGGTGAGGATTGTGCAGAGAAGGGCGGTTGAAGAGGAGCAATTGGGGTATCATATGATGGAACAAGTTGAAAGAGGGTTGGATGGTGACGAGGCTGAAATGGAAAATGTCTGGTGGGTCTGGCAGCCTGAAGGTCTAGCGGCATCTTGCAGCAATGATGCAGCGATCAGATTGACGGCATTGACGTACATTGAATCATGCTGCGTTACCTTTGCTTTTTTACTCAAGAGAATCAGAATTTGTTGTGACAACTGGAATCTCTTTTAAATTTTTACATGATGATTGAAACGGCTGATAGTCTTGTGATTGGTTAAAATATGCTGCAAGCAAGGTACTTGTGGAATACAGCAGCTGATAACTCGAGGTTTACTCCCAGGTAGGTGATCCCATAATTCATGTTGTGACGATCTTCACATGTTCTGTATAGACATCCTTACTTGACGCTACACAGACACGATAAAGGTCAGTACGTTATATGGACACGTTGAATATATGTACCGTCCATTACATTTCTAGGAATCTCGCTATAATATGATCATCTTTACATGGCCCCCTATATCACCTTCCCGCGCGTATGTGCAACCAAACATCTCCACGCAAGACTCTAACCACTCATGACAGTGTCCGCCTCCTTCATGGTCACATCGCTTTCGAGCGCAGGGGCGAGGCTGTCCATCTCCTGCAGCGTATACTCCACCAGAAAGCTTTCGTCTACAAGCTCCTCCATGCGCTTGTAATGCCTCTCGGTGTACACCTTGAGACCGTGCAGCACATCCTTGAGGCTCTTCTCTCCTCTTGAGCCCTTCACCGGCAGGCTCGAGAACTTGGAAGCGGGATAGCTCTTGATCAGCGTCCAGAGTATACGCTGTGCCACCGGGGCCGTACGAGCGTTGGTGTTCCAGTCTCGCAGCCTAAGAAGCAGCATGTAGATCTGATCGTCGGACAGCGTCGCAAGCACCTCGTCGACTGCTTTGATGCCGCAAAGGCTGCCCTGTTCGGGCTTGCTGGTTGTCACCACAGAGGTGAAAAGTCCGAGCAGACGCCCCGGGTGGTTCAGCTGGAGGGCTAGGGTGATGGCCTCCCTGTATGATCCTGCATGCATGTGATTCTCAAGCTCCTGCTCCTGCTCGATAAGCTTCAGTGCGGCCTGAGATGCTGCCGCTTGGGTCTCGGACGTGGTGTCTTTCCAGAACGTAACGGTGGAGTCACCGCTTCCAGACACGACCGCGTTGGTCTTTGGGTGCACAGCCAGGGCCCAGACTCGATCTTCATGGTTGTCCAGCGTGCACTCGGCTTCTCCAGAGTTTGCATTCCAAATCTTGACAAGTCCGTCACCGCCGGCACTTGCGAACTGGACCAAGCCCTTCGATTGCTCCGAGCGCGCAGCCATGTTGAGCCAAGCCACCTTGAGCACCGAGTTTGAATGGCCCTCAAACGTGCGAATGCAAGTGTAGTCCGAAAGGTTCCAGAGCTTGATGCTCTTGTCGCCGCTGCCTGTCAGGATGACGCCCTTGCCCGTGACGGGCCCGTCTTCACCTTGCAAAGCTGGCATCTGAGCCGGCGAAAACTGCAGAGTCCACACTCCTCGCTTGTGGCCACGAAGGATGCCCTGGACTTCTCCCTCCGCCACGGACCATATCTTGACGGTCTTGTCTTGTGAAGCAGATGCGAATAGTTGGCCGGCATGGTGCACGTCAATAGCGTTGATGTCTTTGTCGTGGGCTTTTCTTGTGAAGACGGATCGGGCGTTCGACTTTTGTCCTTGTTGCTGAGGCGTTTTCGAAATCTCCCACTTCTTGATCGTCTGATCCTGTGATCCCGTCAATAGGAAAGGAGGAGGATGGTTGAGAGGATCCGTTCGTGCTGCCGAGCCCTCGGGTGGAACGGTGCGTGGTAAAGCCACGGCGCCCAGAGATTCCGCATGGCCTGAGAAAGTTGCCCAGCAGACATGGCTGTTGTTGGCAGGGTCGATCCTCCATAGCCTTGCAGTGTTGTCTTTGGCTCCAGTAGCAACCCAGTGGCCGGACCAGTCAACATCCAGGGCAATGACAATGTCCTCGTGTCCTCGTAGAAGGGCCACATCTTGGCCAAAGAATGGAGTCTCTGATTTCGTCCATGACACTCCTTGACCTTCCTTGTTGGATTCTGCCACAGACACCAGGCGGACGTCTTCCGAGTTCGTTGCCAGGGCAAGCAGTGAGTGGTCGGGAAGAAGATAGGCCAAGTCGATAATCTCGTCATGAGTGCCGGATATCCGACGGAATGGCTCTGGTGCGGGAAAGGCTGCTGTAGATGCCTTCGAGGGCAGCTCATACAAAGCCAATGTGTGGTCAACCTGCACAAGGAGGATGAAGGGGAGCTCCGGTCGATAGATACCGGCAACGATTCCCTCCTCTTCACTCTTGGCAGATTGCTTCGGTGTCAGCTCTGCGCCCTTGTCGGTGTCCCAGATGCGCAGGCATCCGTTCGCTCCCGCAGAGAATGTGAGGTTTCCATCGTCCACGAAGCCCGCGGTCTCTACGAGCTCGAGGCACGGAACGACTTTTCGGATCTTCCACGATTTCGTATCCCACCAGATCAAGGTCTTGTCCCGGCTAGCTGTGACGAGGGCGTGCTGGGCTGGAGAGTAATCGATCGCTTGGACGTCAGAAACGTGGGAGTCCAAGTTGGCGATGCAGCTTCGCTTGTTCAGATCCCAGATCCGCACTTTTCCATCCTGGCTACCGGAAGCCAAGCGGAAATTGGTAGTTGTAACGGCGTCTGCCTCGTCCTCATCCTCCTCGTCTGCCGCATTGGACTGCTTCTTCCCTCCCTTGGTCTTTCGATTGGGTGCTGCTCGTGCTGCGACCTCGAAGAAGCGCAGAGCAGACACTAATACCGATGGGCCGCGGAACGTGTGTGTGACATAGCCACCAGCAATATCCCAGACCTTGATCACGCCATCTGTTCCGCCTGTCGCCAGAAGGGTGCCTGTACGATCAACGGCCAAGACAATGACCGGGGTCGTATGAGGCTTCAGTGTGCGCACCAAAGATGCTTCGATCGAATCGCCGTCCGAAGACCATTTGAGCACGAAGATTCTCATAGACAGTGATCGGGAGCACACGATGAGATGGGAACCCGAGGGAGTGACTAGACAGAGGTTAGTCTCGGCTGTCGACAGGCGGAAAAGGGGTACACAAACGTGTCAATGTCGAGATTGACTCTCCATCCTTTCGTAATGTTAGCTTCCCCGTCCAAAGGCTATGCTCCTACATGCCATCACTTACGCCCTCGATCTGCGCCAGATGCTTCCCGTTGGTGGGGTTTGTGAGAACTGCATCCTCGCCCAGTGTTGTTGCCAGGATCTGCGCCTTGTTGTCAATTGCAACCGAGCCTCCGGTATAGATTGGACGGATGACGCGCTCGACGTCGAACGTCGTCTTCAGGGGCTGTTTTGTCGCCATGGTGGTGAACTTGGCTTTCTATGAAGAGGAATCTGGAAGCGCATGCGCCTGGCTGGGAATTATTTTTTGATGCTCCGATAAGATAACAGCCGGGCTAATGCAAGGACGATGCCGGCCAAAATTGATTGGCCGCGTCTTTTTACCGTTCTTTAGCCGGCCACTTCCATGTGAAACGACGGCCAACTGCTCCTGACGTCTTAGTAAGTCAGAGATGCTAGGTGCGTTGCGCTGATGTTAATTGGGAGAGCATCTTAGGACAACATCCAACTGTCACCATCTTGCGTTGCTCACAGTATCTTTCTTCCATATCCGCTTCACATGCAAATTGACAGTCTCTGGATCATGGTCCAGTGAGGTAAAATGCTGAGAGGCTCTTACGCTTCTAGAATCGCTCACCATGGGGATGCAAGGTCCGCTCGTGGCTCAGGCCCTGGTATGAGTTGAAGCATCCAACCCATGGGCTATCACTAAGTACTGACGCCTCCAGGGCCGGTCGCCATATGACGATGTAGTTCAGGGAGAAGGCGAGGAGGACCCACGGATGCCGAGGCAGCAGTATGACCATGGTGGACGTCCCATCAATCCCGATACCGTGAGGATCAACAGGGACATCATCAGGTCGCACAATCAGGTCATGTTCATCATCGGTATTGCTGAACCCGAAAACCCCGGCCCTGAAGTTGAATCGCAAAGGCAGCATGGGGCCTATGAGGAGGCAATAGGGTTGAAGCTGGCATCATCAGCCAAGCGGTGTGTGGAGGCCGTTGGAATCTTTGGTGTCAACGGCCTGAGAGATCGGATTCTGGTGAGTTGCTATCTCGAATGATTGGATCTCAAATCACTGTGCTAACTGGATAATCCTAGATCTATAAACGATACTCTCAGATACCCTTCTGGGATCTCTATCAGCAGGCTCGACGGGACTTTTCTGTATCCAGAGATATCCTTCCGGGCGCGCCCGCAAACCTGCTGTCGAATTACATCGAATTCTCCATTGCCCGATTATGGCTTGGTGAGCAGGAAAAATTGACTGCCAGGCGTTGGTGAGTATCTGCGTTATTTTCGTTATTTGCTGATATGCTGACTGTTCGTTTCAGTATCCACGAAATCTGGTCATACATTAGGATTCATCTGGAACTGCACATAGCCCTCCAGAGACTTGGGTTGATACCGAGCAGTAAATGGCTGCCCAGCCCCTCCTACTTCATCCCTTTTACTGAAGAGTCGCCGATTGTTGCTCCGCCGCCGCCCGAGAGCTTTGGACTTTCTTCCATCTTGCAATGGGTGGGCGGTCTTCTCATTTCCAATGCCCCATTCATTGTTTTCGTCGTGACACAGCGAATGGTTCGTGATTGGAAGCCGCATATATGGGCTGAGACCTTCAAGCGGCTGCCCAGTACGGTTTTCCGTGGCAAGACGATACCGCAAGCCCCGCCGTCAATGCCACAGTCTTTCATGAACGAGGCTCCTAGTGAGATTCAAAGCAATGAGGGAGGTTCACCGGTTGCGCCTGTGGACAGCCAGATGTCAAGCGACACAGGCGGCGTGGAGGTTGCTCGTAGGCCGAGCATATTCTCGGCGAGGGGCGATGACTTCGACAGTGATGAAGAGGACGATGATGTGATAAGGGCGACCCTCATCAGCTTTGACGTGGAGGCGACAGAGTCTACGGATGCCCCTCAGGGGCTCTGGAGTGCAGAGTTGCGGCCAAGCGTTGCAAACACAGACCCAAGAGGGTCTACTGCTTCTCAGCCCATATACCTGGATACACTGCTCACCCAGATCCCCGCGCTGCTGGCGTCGCACATGCTCGCCAACTCCATGACACGGTTATTGATGACGCCATATGATGCGACTGCCCTACGCCTGGTGGCACGGGCTTTCTGCGTGAGGCATGGCCTGCCTTTGGACGACATATTAGAAACGAATCTTCTCAGTGGTTTCACTTGGACAACCGCCATGAACTATCTGGGGACTGAGTTTTTCCACCTTCTCCTTACTACGGAGGTCTGGGCGGTGTTCACCGGTCTTTCTCAGTATTACCACTTCACTGAAGAAGAATGGGCGGCTGGAGCAGCAAAGATCCAGAGCTCGGCGCCATAATTACGAACCGGGGGACTGGAGCGGCTGAAGCGGCTTCTCTTGATACCTACGTCTCGAAATGGCGAAGAGAGACAGCGTTGAGAAATGAGATTGAGGACTTTCACTAGTGTTTACCCATACCCTGACCCTCATCACACCGCTACCCTCTATAATTACGATCCTCTGCTTCTGGCCTTGAAGTCGATCAAGCCACAATACTCTCAGGGCATCCTTTGTGGGCCTCAAAGGAGCGAAGTCAGGGAGTGGCTTGTCAGCACCTTAAATTGGCTACCAAGTATACGGCAGTCCGGCGACTAACAACGCGCATTCTTTTCACCAATACTGCCTCACCAGAGGCATACAGAGAACTCACCACGGGTGCTGGTTTTGCCCACGCGAAAGAGCAACGGCTGCCATCAAGCCTCGCTATGGGCTCTTCATCACCGCTTTGGTTCAAGGGACTTTTTGACAGTCGGGGCGTACATTGCCTTGCTTCTTCTTAATCGACGACTGATTTGACACATCCATACAAAGTAGATAGACTTCTTGGAAACCAAAAAACGTGCGTCAGATTCCGCCAAAGCTATATCTCGAGTGAGTTCGTCTTTCAACCCGTTAATCTAGCGTCTAATATTGAACTTATCATCATTTTGTACCATGTCTGCCCTTTACCATCTATCCCATGCTCCAGAAAAGACAAGCAAAGTAGTTGTAATACTTTCTAGTTCCGCACAATGTACATCTTACGTCTCATCGGGTCGTACTCGGAGGCCGCAAAAGCCTTCTCCTTGGGCGGGTAATCCGTTGGCACGAGGCTGTCAAGATCAACCTTGTATGCCATGTGGTTGAGGAAGTTGCACACCTGATTGTACGTGTTAGTGACTCGCTCTTGATAAATTGAACTTCATGATTCAGAGTGCAGTGCATACCGGACGAGTATTCCAGCGAGTCCCGCCGGGCTCAAACCAACACAGGTGTCCGCCCAAGGATGTGGTGAGCAAGATGGTGTTGGGGTTCTGGCGGAACTCTTCGAAGGGAATAGCTTCCTTGACCGCAATCTAACAAGGACTGTCAGTTGTTTATGCACAGCAGTCTGACAGAGAAAAGATGAGTACGCACGGGGTCATCGGTGGCTGATATCGCTAGGAATGGGATCTTGATGGCGAGGATGGCGTCTGTCGAGGAGGCGTCACGATAATACGCAGATTCAGTGGGATATCCCCATGTGGGGCACCTAGGAAAATGTAAGTATATCCGAGATGCTCCCACATTGTGAGTCCAGATTGTAAGGCTTAGACGCAAACTTACTGAATCTCCCGATCAAACTCGTATAAATAGGTGGTGTTCGCGATAGCATCCAGATTCAACTTGGTGTGCTGTTTGAGCTCCTTCTTATGCCGCTCAATCAGGGATTTCATGGCCGCTGTGTCGGGCTATCAGTCAATGATTGTCAAGCGGACGGTTTCGCGGACAGCAACTTACTGCCCAGTACTCGAAGATAGAGTTCCTTGCCGATGAGTGTGTTTGCCATTGTCTTGCTGGCGATGTCTAGACTGAAGGGGTTTGACACGGCAATGGCGGCTTTCAGGGGGCAGTCTGAACCCTCTTCACCGCAGTACTGGCAGCATGTTAGCCAGAGCTTGACCACTTAAATTCATAGAAAACGTACGTTGGTGATGATGTTTGCGCCCAGTGAGAAGCCAATGCCAAAGAGAGGGCGGTTCGGAAAGGTCTTCTTCAACCACCTGATTGTCTGTATGTCACATGTCAGAAACTCGTCACCATCTCATCTTGTGCATAAGAGGCAACCTACCTGTCTGACATCCCACGTTGCGCGGGCATTGTACAAGATGCCACTGGTGATTTTGCTGCCTGCGCAGCCCCGGGAGTTGACCACGCAAATCTCCCAGCCTTGGTCTGGCAGAGGCGCAACTGTGTGTCTCAAGTACACCTCGTGAGAGCCGCCCGAGAGGCCATGCAGCACCACCAGCATCGGCTTCGCGTCGTCCGAGCCGATGCCGGCGAACTCCTCGTCCGAATAGTGCACAGTCCGGGGCGGCAGGCCTTCGTCCCGGCCCTCGTGAGGCTTCACGACAAAGTCGACGGCGAAGGACCCCTCATAGGCCTCGTGCTCGGCCTGGAAGACTTTGCGCTTGTAGTACATGAGTGGCCCGTGTGGCTTCGTCGCCGTCCACATCGTCTGTACATGGCCGTTGAACAGCAGCGGGTTGAGGTGGCATGGCGGCGTGTTTGACTCGCAGATCTTGAGCAGGTCCGTCTCATGGCCGTCTTTCTCCTTGATTGTTCTCGGAGTTGGCGAATGTGTGAATTCGATCTTGGCTCTCCCTAACCACTCCATTGCAGAAAGATTTCAAATGCTAGACTTTATCACCCAATGGACTTTCGATGAGCGCAAGACAAGAGTTCGGTTTCAGGAAGAAGAGACGATCAATTGGACAAGCTACCAGTGAAACTCCGGCGAGTCTATTCGAATGAAACAGGTGTACAGAAGAAGAAGAAGCAGAAAGGAAGAGAAAATGGTCCGTGGTTTGTTAACGAGGGTTGTACAAGACAACAAAACTGGTGGCCCCAACCAGCCCCATGTTAACTTGTAGCGAGTACAGCCGCAAGTCGTGGCGACATGGGCGCGGACAGAGTAGACCGTACCGCAAGGTACATCTGGTTTCTGCTTGTCTACAAGACCGAAGAGGTACCTCCGCCCTTAGCAATCGAGGGATAACAGCATGGCCCACCCTCCCAAGGCGGCATGTTCACCGAGCCGCGGCAGGTAAACTGCTAAAAAGTAGACAGGTGGAACTTTCCGTATCTATATCATGCTCGGATCCATCAGGGATCACATTAAACACGTCTGTTTTCCAGTGTTTTGCTAGTGTAACCTCGGCTTCTGCTTCTTCATGCTTGGCAAAGAATTGCTGGGGCAAATACTAAAGTTGCAGGTACAATGATCACGTCGTCCGTCCTTCGGTGAGCCTCGGCACACTCTCATCACGTCTGAGAAGGTTTTTTGCTTCTTCCACATGCTTATTCTGCTTGATTCGAATGCCGGCCCTTTCTTTGCGAATCGAAAGGGCATCAATCAACGATAAAGGTGGCGATCCGTTTGCTGCTTGACTCGAGTTGCAATGCTATCTAGTACGTATTCGACTTAGCTCGTCTTCTTCAGGACAAGGTATGTCACACGGCACATCACGTGGTCGCGCCGCTTTTCCTGAGGGTGATCCGCACGAAAGTGTCTCTCGTAAGAACATTCAAGCAAAGCAAAGCAAAGCCAAGCCAAGCAAAGCAAAGCGAGCAGCATCACCACACCACGAGCCCACATCGATGCTCGCCGAGATGCTGCGCCTGTGGCTGTCGAAATTTCTTGCAGATTGGACGCCGGAATGATTTCTGGGGCTGCCCATCGCTGCCTGCGGGGGCCCAAGGGCGGGAGTGTGAGTCTCCAGGGAGAGCTGCTGACTCCTTGACGAGCGATTTGGAGCCTCATTCCCCGGAATATCGTTTCACTACACGAGCCGACACGTCGGATCCGGCCCATCGATCAGGAATGGGCTTGCTGGGGCTACTCGAGGAAGACGTGATATAACGTCGCCAACCCGTGGACGAGCCTGTCGCCGGAACCCCACCACCACCCTCTTTGTCGGCGCCGTAGCCAGGCACCTGTAAACAGCCTCGCTGGGCCCCATTTGCAGCTCCTCCACACGCCTGCGGCGGCTCTCTGTGGCGGATATCGCCCTTGGAAGATGTCGAAACTGCATATGACGGATAAGGCGCCAACACCGGCCGTGCGGATAAACTATGGCTCTCGACGCCTGAGCCCCCGTCTCAAGCACATTGTTGTCCGCCCTTTCTTATCACCCATCGAGACAGCCTTCACATGCTGCAAGCGTGGACTATGGCGCCCAGAGAGGCTCGCTCACGATGTGAACCGGCACTGATCACATCGTTCAACCTGTACGGCAACCTGCTCGCTATGGTCTTGTGGGAGGAGTTTCTTTATGGGACTTGCATGCCGTTGAAGTGCTCGTCCAAGAAGATGCTGATCAGTCTTGAAGTTCTATCCTGAATAATGATTGGCTACTCCACTGTCAAATGGTTGCTCGGCCTCCCGCGAAAAAGCAGGAGGCGAAGGACAGGGCAGAGAGCAAGGCTACGGCACCGCACCGCACGGCCAACGGGCTGATAAAACGCAGGACCTGCGTGTTTGACTGCCGACGATGCTTGGTGATCAGCTCGTTCATTTGAGACGTTTCCATCGCCAGCCGACAGACATGGAGCAGCTGGCCAAGTTGCATCGCAGGCGGATGTTAGAATGGGCGGCTGATGCTCGCGGGTAAGTTCGTAAATGGTCCACGAGGATCACACAACGTATATAGCGCCTTGCTGCTGGTTCATGACGGTTCAAGCATGTCCATGCTTGTCGAGGCAAGTTGGCCGTGGAGGGCTGTCGTCTGCAATTCCTGGGGGATAGGAAGTGAAGGAGGGACGTATGAGAACAACTGCCATGACGGTGAAAGCTTGCAAGTGCATGTCCAGGAGAGTCGGTGGCTTTTGGGCGTGGCGGAGGTGCGAGATTACTTTGGGGAAGAGCTGGCGGTTATTTTTGCGCGGTTGAGGCTCAAGGGCGTCCAACGATGACCGCACCATGGGGGGGGGGGGAAAAGAGCATCATCACGGCGGTCGGTCTTGGAGGGAAGCGCTCGGCCCTGTGGCACCGGGGCCCCATCACGCTTTGCTTTTTCATCCTCCTCTCTGCTGTCTCTCTTTCTCACCTTTCCTTCACCAATTCCCTTTCCTCTCAGCACCCTGCCCTCTCACCAACCCTCATCGCAGCGCCGTCGGTCCCCCGGCTGTGGGACGCAACAAGCCTCGTCGACCCTGGCTCCTCCGGCTAAGGTGCGGCGATTTACCAGCGCTGCGACGCTAAAAACTCAGACGAGGTGCAAGTCCAATGGGGCAGAAGACATCGCCTCCGCGTCGCCCTCGACATGCTGCCATGAGAGACGACGGAGGAAGCCATGATTACAGAGAACGGCCTCGATCTGGCAGAGGAGTGACGTCCTCGGACCGACCAGGATCTCCTCCCCACGAGGCCCGTCACAGCGCCGACTACGCCCGTCACCACCATCGCCCCAGAAGTCCAGCGCCAGTGCACCGGCATCGCTCTCGAGACCGCAGCCGGGACTATTCCCGGCGGGAGAGGCCTGCATCCTCGCGCCAGCCTGCCGAGCCGGACGACCTGATCCCTCGCTACCGGGAGAGCAAGGCGCGTTCCTCCGAGGTCAAGGCCAGGACCACTCGGGGCAGCCGTAGCCGCAGTCGAAGCCGTGACCGAGACCGGGACCGAGATCGAGACCGTGATCGAGACCGTGAACGAGACCGTGAACGAGACCGTGAACGAGACCGTGAACGAGGTCGTGAGCGAGACCGTGACCGTGAGCGCGAGCGGGATCGTGATCGTGATCGTGGGGGGCTTGGCTCACCGTCCTCCTCTAAGCGACACAGGAGCCGCAGCCGCAGCCGCAGCCGGTCTTTGAGCTCGTCACGCAGGAAGCGCTACAAGAAGGCTCACAGTCCGCTACCGCGCGGCCGCGATCACGGGTCCAAGACCGACTCCAAGAGACGAAGACACCATTCGATTGATCGTCGAGACTCCCCGCCGCGTCGTCGTCGCTCTTCCCACAGATCCCCTGCCCGAGCCGACGACGAGGGCCGACACCGCTCAAGGCGGAGGTCTCCGTCTCGATCTCCCGCGAGGTCAGAAGGTGACAGACGAAGGTCTCGACGCGACTCTCGGCACCGCCAGAGACACGAAGCGCCCCGAAGTCCATCGAGAAATCGGTCCCCGCCAGCTGCCAGCAGTCGGCACTCCATTTCACATCGTAGGGGCTCGCAGTCACGTGTGGACGAACCTACCCTGACGGTCCGCACTGCCACTGACGACCGGTCGCGAGGCGACGTCGACTACCGACCTGCCCACCGAGACCCCAGACTGCGATCTCCTCCCCCCCATCGAGATCGGAAGCGAGGCAAAGACTTCCCCGAGCCGCACCACGCCTCGCGGTCGGACGTCGACGACGATATGACGTCTCGGAGCAGCTTTCGAGGAGGCTATAACCCCGCTTATTCGCACCAGTCTCACCACAGCAACGACCCGCGAGGGTATTCCCAGTCTCCCCAGAATCCGGGCTCTTTTCACAATTCCCCGTCTCCATCGCCCTATGGCGCCGGTCGTGGCGGGTGGAGCGGGCACCAGTACTCCCCTCAACAGTATGTAGCTTGACTCCACAGAAGAGTATATCGCTGCTTTCGTCACATGTTGCTAACGGGAATGAATAGACAATACCCTCCGCAGTATGCCCATGCCAGCGGCGGCTACGCACCTGCTGCTCCCCCGCAGAACGGATCGCAGAACCATTACCACGCGAATCCTCTACACTCCCCCCCTTATGCAGCACCTACTGGACCTCAGGCTAGCTTTCGAGGGGGTCACCGGGGAAGTGGTTTCCGTGGCACCTCGTTTGCGAACCGAGGTGGCTATCGCGGCTCTGCCTTTCAGAGCACTTCTAGGAACCCTGCATCTCAGGCACCGCCGCCGCCGCCGCCTCCTCCCGCTCGTGGCAATGGCAATGGCTTCCCGTCAGATGAGGAAGGGGATAGAAGAATCAACGCCGCAGACGCTGA
This sequence comes from Trichoderma sp. PF4103, assembly GCA_023628735.1. Taxonomy (NCBI): domain Eukaryota; kingdom Fungi; phylum Ascomycota; class Sordariomycetes; order Hypocreales; family Hypocreaceae; genus Trichoderma; species Trichoderma sp. PF4103. Next base: position 602,407 of record JAMAKC010000003.1, read on the forward strand.
GACGGGTACCGTGGCGGATACCGAAGCCACCGATGCTCCTGAATCTGCCTCTCAGGCCCCCTCAGACGACGCACCCTCTGCGCCCACCAATCACACGAGCACGTCCAAGGACAATGCCGAGGCTTCATCACAATCCGCGCCCAAGCTAGGCAGCGGAGGCGGCAAGTTTAGTTTTGCTTTCAAGCCGTCTTCAAAGCCAACGCCTACCGCCCCGAAGCCTGAGATCTCCCAGAAATTCAACGCTCCGCCAAAGAGAGAGCCTCCGCCGCAGACCCAAAGCGCCAACCGTGATCGAGAACCTCCTCCAAGCGCTCCTACGGAACCATCATCGGCACGCTCTAGACGAGAGTTTAGGCATCCGCCCGAGGGTCCGAAGATGGCGCCTAGAACGCGGAAAGTGACCAAGATCATGAAGCGACCAAAGCCCCGGCCTACTCTCCCCCCCGACCTGATCGACTCCGATTCTGTCTTCTTCCGGAAGCCAGGAAACGAGTCTGTCGTCGGCTCGGGTACGTACGGAAAGGTATTCAAGGGGCTCAATGTCTACACTAAGGGACTTGTTGCTCTCAAACGAATCCGGATGGAGGGTGAAAGAGATGGCTTTCCTGTGACGGCTGTGCGAGAAATCAAACTGCTACAGTCCCTACGACACACAAACATTGTCAGACTTCAGGAGGTCATGGTGGAGAAGAATGACTGCTTCATGGTCTTTGAGTACCTTTCTCACGATCTGACGGGCTTGCTCAACCACCCCTCCTTTTCACTAGACCCAGCTCAGAAGAAGCACATGGCCAAGCAATTGTTTGAAGGCCTGGACTACCTTCATGAGAGAGGCGTTCTTCATCGAGACATCAAAGCCGCCAACATCTTGGTCAGCAGCGATGGGATCTTGAAATTGGCAGATTTCGGCCTGGCTCGGTTTTATGCGAAGCGACACCAGCTGGATTACACGAACCGGGTCATTACGATCTGGTACCGATCGCCCGAGCTTCTGCTAGGAGAAACCAAGTACACCGCCGCCGTGGACGTCTGGAGCGCGGCGTGTGTCATGGTGGAGATCTTCACCAGACTCGCCATTTTTGCTGGAGATGGAACGGAGCTCAGCCAGCTGGAGAAGATATACAACACGCTCGGAACGCCAACCCGCCAGGACTGGCCCGGCATCACCGATATGGCCTGGTTCGAGCTACTTCGGCCGACTGCCAAGCGAAAGAGCATCTTTGCTGAAAAATACAAAGACAGAGTCTCCCCTGCCGCCTTTGACCTGTTGCAATCCATGTTTCAGTACGACCCGGCCAAGCGACCTACTGCATCCATGGTCTTGCAGCACCCATACTTTACCACCGAAGAGCCATTGCCACGGCAGGCAGTAGAGTGAGTTTTCCCCCTACCTTTCCCGAGGAGTAAAAGCTATTGTCAGTGAAATAATTCAATTGACTAACTTTATGCTAGGCTGGCAGACATTGGTGGTGATTGGCACGAGTTTGAATCCAAGGCTCTGCGTAAGGAAAACGAGCGGCGAGACCGCGAGGCCCGCAAGGCCGCCAAGGATGGGACTCGCGAAAAAGACAAGAAACGCGTCACAGAGACTCATGATCGTGAGAGGAGCGTCAAGCGGATACACGTCGATCAGAAGTCGGCGGACGCGGGCGGCGGCACTGCTTCAACTATAGCGTCAGCTACAAAGGAGTGAATGGGGGTTTTGGCCTTCCATTCATATCCCGGCCTTGCTTCGTGTGCTATTCCCACCCTTTCTTGTCTGGTATATAGCTGCCTTCTCTGTCAACCTTGCCGTCTCGCGGTATGGGGGATAAATATGAGGAGGCGCTGTTGATGTAGTACAATGCCGGTCATGTGGCATGAGACTCACTTTCTCCGACGTTACCCTTTGCGCTTTCGTTTTCTTGTCCATTTTTTTCTTTTTTCTTTCTTCGAATGGTGTTAAAAAGGGGAAGGGGTATATCTGGCGTTCGGTGGTGACGTGGAATGGTTCAATTAACTTTTCTCAATTGTGTCTCGCAAGGAGGGAGGAAGAGGTGACTTTGAGTTCGATATGAGGTGTATATCGCATGGCATGACTGATGGGTTGGGCTTTGGGGGCTCGGGCATGTAGATGAGATGGTTGAAGAAACGGACAGTCTTCCAGCGTGGTTAATTAATACATGAGAGCTGTTCCAGCGGACAAAGAAAAGGCGACGCGTGTTACACTTTGGCGACCCCCATGGGTGATTCTCTTATACAAGGTATAGACGCAAGATGACCTTCGTGGAACCTCCCGTGTATTCGTCAACTTTTTGTGCTTTCTTACGCACTATCTAGCTATGTATATAGATATAGCATGAGCAACGTCCATGTGTCATAACATCATCAATCATAATCCCCTTACATCAAATGTGGTATCATAAAAGCATCCTTCTCTCCCATGTGCACACAACCAATCCAAAGCTATACCAATCAGGCCTCCGGAGAACAAAATAGAATCAAAAAGGGCGCAATAGAGTCGCCCTGTAATATCCTCTTTCCAATCCCCGCTGATATCGTCTTCTTTTCAGAATCCAGAAGTAAAAACCAGTAAAGTCTAGTAAAACTAGACTATTGCAGTATCTCATGCCCCTTCCCCTTGGGTTCGGCTGTCTTCAACAGGTCCCTGAGACGCCCCTCCGCAACGCCCTTCTGATGCTGATGATGATGGTGGTGATGGGTGGAGGAAGCGGATGACGGCCTCCAGGGCATCCATCCGTGGATCATGGATAGAATGCCGCTGCCTGCGCTGTCCGTCTTCGTGTGCGTAATGGCCCCCTTTGCCACAGAGAGGCCGACTTGCTTCGGCGGGAGCGGTGTCTCCTTCACGAGGAGGGCGGGCGGTTCCTCACGGGGCTCACCTGGCGCTGTGCGTATCTCGAGCTGGCTCGTCGACTCCTGCGGCCGCGCAGGTTCACTGACGAGGCCGGTGGCCGATGTGCGCGGAGAGTCCACGGCCGAGACGTTGCCCCTCGTAGAGGCATCGATGAGAGCAAGGGAAGTCGATGACTTCTTTGGCGCAGCGTCCTCCTGGCGAATATCACGGCGTTCATCGAGAGTGCCGCTCGAAGAACTGCTGGCCGAGGAATGGCTCGAGCCCTTTTGGGCGGCCCGACCGCGAACCTCTTCGGCGATCTCGGAGGCGGCCTTCTTCCTGCCAGGCTGTTCTTCATCCGAAGATCGACTGGACGATATGATGGTCTCTAGCGTGCCCACGGCTCTGCTGTTCCTTCGGGCCATGCGCCTCCGCCTCCGAGCTGAGGCCCCTACGCTGTATTCATCGTCTGCAGAAACTACCTGCAGGGTTGGGCCCTGAGCGTCATTCTGGGCAGAGGCATGGAAGAAGGAGGTCCCGGATCCATGGGGGGTGTAATGGACCTCGTACTGATTGCTCAGCGAGTACCTGGACCTGGCACAAATCTCGGCTATCCGATCCAGGTCAGCATTGATATCACCGGCAATGCCGCCACCCTGGGCCTCGAGGTTGGCCATGAAGCTCTTGAAGCTGAAGGCTTCCACCGGGGGCAGGCGGGCCTCGTCCTCGGCTCGGCCGTTGACGGGCTTCTTTCCAAACGACAGCACCATGTTGCCCAGTATGCCGTGCTCTCCGGACACGAGCCTGGAAGGGACGCCGGCGACGGCTTCGGCAAAGCGGCTGACCTGGGACCCGGAGCCGGCACCTACACCGGGGACGGACGATCCGTGGGTGATGGGGCCACGGGACGAGCTGGATGGCCTGCTCGAGGGTACCGGTGGATAGTAGCTCCGGACGATAACAGGCTCCGAGTATGTGCTGCTCTGGGCGCCGGTCGACTTGGCGTACCGATGGCTCGGGAAGTTGTTGTTGAGCTCTCGAAGGGCGGTGGTTCGGTACTCTACTGTCGAATCATCGACCGGGATCGGCTTGCCTTCAGCAGTGGAGGGCACAAGGCTGGTCGGAGACGGGTTGGGCTGGATGGATCGCCTAAGGGGGGAGGGCAGGGAATGAACACCACGATGCTCAATGCTGGTCGATGACGACCGGGGCGACGGAGCAGACGAAGATTGAGCTTGAGCTTGAGGCTGAGCTACCAATTGGGGTTCACTCTGGGGCTGGGATTGGGATTGAGGCTGAGACCGAGGTTCAGATGCAGCCTCGAGATGGCCAGACGACGGCTGGGGGCCAGAGGTGGGCAGAGACATGATGGGCAGAGAGAAGCGTGTGAGGTGGTTAAATACAATATATGTAAGGCAGGGCAGGGCAGGGCAAGGCAAGGCAAGGCAGAGCAGAGCAGGCAGGACAGGTTGGGAGAGGAATTGGGGTGTTGGGTATCGGCGACGATCGGTCCAGGGTTCTCAGCAAGACATCGGGCGCGGCAACATGCAAGCTGTGCAGCTCCGAGGCCTCAAGGCATTGCCGCAGACGGACGGTCGTGTCGATGCGGGCAAGGTGCCCCCGGTCTGGGCTCGACGGGACAGGATGGGGGAAGAAGAGGGAGGAGAGCAGGATGCGTGTATGTACTGTAGGGTGTGCCTCGCTAGTGACAGAGTGGCACGACAGGAAGCAGGTCAGGTCGCTGGCGACGGTAGCGTTGGCGGAGTCTCACACGGGTATGTATGTATGTCTGGATGTATGTACTGTAGGTAGGTAGGTAGGCTGGGGATGTAGGTATGTAATGCATGTACTAGCGAGAGCAGGCAGCGAGCTGCAGATGTTGGTATGCGCGAGGGTGCTGGAAATAGTAGCAGCAAAGTGGCAATCAGCGGGCTGAGCAGGAGGTGGCGTCGTAGTGCTGATGGTGATGTTGATGATGTTGCCTTGACGCTGGTGGTGATGCTGCCGTGGCAAAGCGGCTGCTGCAGCTCGACGCAGGAAACAGTGGGCGAGATAAAAAAAAAGTCGGCCGAGGGGAGGCAGGCAGGAAGCCGGACCAGAGAGACAGTCCTTCAGAGTGTCGCTTCAGAGGAATGAGGACCAAAAATATTCCTGGCAGTGATGGTGTAGTCGTAGTAGAGCAGAGTCGACCAGGCCAGATGGGTAAAGGTGCAGTTGCAGTAGTCAGCACCTAGAGTGAGGGGGCCAAAGAGACAACTTCAACCAGAGAGCAGGCAATGATAATCAGCTAGCAAAAAGGCGTGAGCGGAGCAAAACAGGGAAAGGAAAGGGACTGGAAGAAAAACGAGAAGAAGGAAGAAATGATACCAAATGCAATGCACAAGCTGCACAAGCGCAATGCGAAGCTGCACGACTGTCGTGGCCGCTGCTCAACGGGCTTCTGCCTTCCGGGGCCGGCCGTCTCGAAGCGTTTGAGCCCGTGGCGAACAGCTTGGTTGGATGGATGAATGAATGGATGCGCGAATACGGATACTCCTAGACTAATGTACACAAGGTGCTCTCGATGCTTCTGCTGTGATGTGACAGGCCGGTTTCTCTGGCATCAATCCCTGCCGCAGCTGTTTGCTGGCGTGTGCGCCGTCTATTGGCTGGGTTGAGGCATCTCGACGTGTTCGCCGACAGAAGCGGAATGGCGAGAAGGAGAAAGGACAGTGACAGACGCGTGCGAGCGCATGAGAGCGTGTGGGTGACGATTGGCGTGGGCGGCGGCAGAGGGATGCACTGCGTCAAAGCGCCGTCGAGGCCAATCACGGCGCTGCGGAAAGATGCTCATCGCCAACTTGCTTACGGGTGCATTCGTCTGTACAGAGAGTATCGTATGTGCTTCATCTATGCGTGAGGGAGCGTGCAGATGCGGCGGCTGCCTGATTTCAAACTTGCTGAAGAAGCATCGCTTGGATGCAGCCAATTGGCCATAAAGCCCAAGGTAAATTGAGCAATCGTCACACTGGACGGTCTGCCAGTCCAGCGGGATTTTCCGCCAGAATTCAGTTTTGCTCTTCTGTCTTTCTCTCTTTTGATCATGTCCCCGAACTGCGTGATCCTCTTGAGTCTTGACCATATCTCTCTCCCTCTCAGAGGCCTCTTCTCCCCACAAACTCGCTCGCCAGAGACTGGGGCAATGAAATGCGGGAGCGCGGGGCAGCTTGACGCCAATTCGCTCCTCCTCTTCCGTTGTCGACGCACCTTGGCTCAACCGCCCGTCTCTGCTCGCTGATAAATGCATGATTCGCAACGTGTTTCAGGCCACAGCATCTTGCAGTCCATCACGGGCATCCGATTGGCGTGAGCGGACGCCTTGCTGGCCCTCGATATACTGTACATAACGCCTGCGGACAAGATATTCCGTAGAACAATGCGGAGGTGCATGGGCCACGGTGATGTCACCTCGTGTCTTCCATCTACCTACCATATCATTGATACAATAACTGTTGCTTTCGAGGACTCTATTCCCTGACCCAATATTTGACTACGGTTCATCTCGACTACACAACAACTGCATACATCCCAATAATTCGGCACCATGACTCCCTCTGCCTCGACCTCATTCCCTCTCTCGTCCCTTAGTGATATACGACTTGGGGTAGTATTGCTCACGCGATCCATTAGGCGTATCCTTGGTTGACATTCCCCTGAGCACTGTGGCCCTGATTTCCGTATCCTTGAGCCCCATAGGCTTGACTGTCGTACGCCGGGCCACCGACAGGCTCAACCGGCGCAACAGGCGCAACAGGCGATGCCATCGTCCCATAGCCTGGCCGCGGACCTCGTCCACCCGTTTGCACCTTGTCAGAATAGATGCCAGGAGCACGGCGCGCAGGATATTGACCCTCGCGAGCCTGCTGCCGCCTATCATAGTAGACATATTCAATGTAGAACGCATGTATATGGCCCGGGAAGTATCCCAGAATTGTAAGGCATATGTTGATGAGGACGTCTAGAGTGTGTTAGCATCTCGTCTGAAAGCGGTCCGCCCCATATTCAAGCCTGACGTCGGACATCATGGTAGAGAGAAGGGAAGATATTACATACCCACTCCACATCCTGCCACACAGGCTACGCCGAGCGGAGGAACTGAGAAACGTCGTCTATTAGTATGCGCCAGTCTCAAGTCATATGGCTTGCCCCTTTTGTCTCGACATACAAATGATGGTGAGGATGACGAGCAGCACGATTGCACAAGCACCCATGATGGCCGTGGGCTATTGCTGCAGGCTCTTAGATGGAAATCTGTATGATTGGTTGCGAAGTTGGCAGGAGTCGCAAAGAGTTTTGCAAGAAAGAGGCTGGAGTGAAGCTGTCGATGCTAGAGCCCACGATCAAAGTGAAGAGATGTCCTGCCGAAAGGGCAAATCGGGAAAACGACGAGGCCTTTGCCTTTTCTATTGCAAGGCTGGCATGTCACGGCGGCTTAGAGTTTTAGCCTCTTGTATTGCGTATCATGATTGCGTGCAGCATGAGAGTCGCGCCGATATAGTACCTTGCCTACTACCTAGGCCTTACCTAGTCCTGGGTTCACGCAAGCTTACCTTACCATCACATCATCTTGATCAAACCACCCAAACCACCATCAACCGCCGCATCCAGGCAGTCACGGCCCGCGATGCGCCAACAATGACGCACAGCCGAAATCGAGGGCAGGAGCGCATGACGTAGCGCACGTGAATGACATTCCGGCCCGTGTTTAGGAAGGCGCTTCGATTGGTGTAATAGTGGCTCAAACTCAATTGAGGCTGCTTTCCTCATTCGCGCTCATCAACTGGTAAGGCTTCTCTCAGTCGGGAAAGCTGTACCGAGTTTCCCGCCCTTGCTTCCGCTTCCATGTTCCGGTGGAGTTGCAAACGTGCGCAAGAGGTGACTGAGGGGACGCCACATCTTCTCCCCCACACGCCCAAGAGAAACCGTTGAACCATTGACGAACAATTTAACTGACCTCGACACTGTGCAAAGCCAAGCCGAATCGGCCTAGGAGCTGACCATGCTATCGATCTAGGAGAGGTGAGATGCTCAACTGTCCACGATCCAGGCACGAGGCTACAATGTCTCATCTGCACGAGATCTGACGGACATTCCTTGGTAACTGAGACTCTGACTGGTGGCCGGCTCTTATTCCCGTGTTAATTGCGATGTGCTGACCTTATAGTCGTCGTCTGGACAGCCTCCGCACGGATATCTCAGCCAGATGAATCTGCACCGGCGACTCCCTATCTTCTAGCAACTCACAGCGCGCGCTCTGCGACCCCGGCTTTCGGATGCTGCCGTGATGAAGGGCCAAATAATTATATGTGACTGGTCTTTTGGCGGATCCGGGAACAATGATAGTCTGCGGGCAGCGGAGGTGAAACACTGCTAGACAGGTCTCAGCTGGGAATCGGAATCAACGTTGTATCTGGCAACCCCTGCGGCATGCGTCCAGACTACGGAACAACGATGAGAGGAAAGGCTGGCATCCCGCCAGGCTCACTGATGCACTGTGGTAAGTCTGGAGCATCAAAAACAGGCACTACAAACTACTCACCACACAGATATGATGCCCAAGGCATTTGGTATTGCGGGATGGGAAGCATACACCTGCCTAGATACGTTGTTACGGAGTCTTTCTCCAACAACCCAAGGCATTTGCGCTTCTGATATTGTTCTAGAAACGGGTCCGAGTCGGTATTTACAAGCCAATCAGATGGCCGCCCGGCTACCGGCCGGACACCAGCACAGGCTTCGTGGTCGGCCTGATTTCAGCGAGGAAATGCCAAGAGACGAAAATCCCGCCAGTCACTCAAGACAAACTTCAGACACGCGTCTTTTAGGAGCCTTGCCCGCCTCCGAGTTACGAAGCAACGGTCACGCTAGTCCCAGGGCACTGTGTGCGACAACACAAGCATATGCTTTCTATCCTGACCGTCACTACGCTGCCGGAGTCGGTTCGTTAATACCGCCGCTGAGCTGTTCGAGTTACCGGGAGTCTTATCCTTTTATCCGCAACTCAAATCGGACCATTTCCCACTCTTCACCCAAGCTAGACGGCCCTCTGTCAAGTCGGTAAGGCGACTCTCCTTTTTTTTTAAAGGTGGAACACTAACACGAAGAAGCCACCTGCCCTCACTCGACTTTGCCTCAGGGCGTCTTGCACAGCGGGTATTCCCGACGTACCGATAACCCTGCGGGAGCAGATGCCTTCTAGTGTACCGACTAAAACAGGTCGTGTCTGGGACGGGTCGTCTTTCTGGAACCAGGCAGCACTTCAGAGAAAGGGAACAAGAAGAGGAGGAAGGAGTGTCATGCTGCAGCGAATTCGTGACCTGCATTGCCTGAATCGAGTCCAACTTCCTCCAATGGTGTATGCTCTTCATTCGGTAACAGCACCATGGGCAATGGAAGCACCACGTCCAGCAGGTACGTGATCTCAGGCATATTACTGAAGTCTAGCGATGATGGAGGAAGAAAACGGCCCTCTCAAAAAGAGGCCTGGATTGCAGGAGACTCGTCATTTTACTGCCAACAGAAGCTGTTGTCGGAACTTACCTTATTTCAGCATGATGCGGTTGGGAGTCGCACACTGTGCTGAGCTCCGCGCGCCGAGTCGCAGCCCTGGCAGGATGATCCAGCATACCTCAACGTGATACATGGGTTGGATATCCTTGGTGGCAAGCAAGTGTCCCTTGGGCCCAGACAACGCAGAGCTGCCAATGTGTGCACGATGAAGACCAATTCCATCATGCCACACGACACCAGCGTCTTGGTTCAACGTCCATGGGCTGCGATATGTGTAGGACTTGTCTCCTGACATGCCAGCTCGCCATCGGTTTTCTCCTTACAGTACATGCGCTCGTGTGCATATCACGAATCAGACGCCAGTCACTGCCGACTGATCGATTTGGGAAGCGACAGGCCTGTGGGCTCGTGGCTTTACTGTCATGGGCCTGGCTATGGTTGTTGTGAGAACCCGTGCTAGTAGGACGACAAGAAGCACGGCATATCTACTATTCCTATCCGCTGGCGGCGGTGTGAGGGAGCTCCTATTCCCAGAACTGCTGGGGGTCAAGCTTCTTGTTCTGCTCTGCTGCTGCTACCGATGGCTGCGGAGATGATGGCCGTCAGCTGGTCATGCTGATCACTGACGAGACGACGAGAGCCGTACATATGCGGACTGCGTTGTCGAAGAGCCCAACAGCAGGTGGCGACTGACGGAAGCATTGTCTTCAACAGCTGATTCTGCGCCCTGCTATGGCTGTGCCATGATAAGAAGGGAGCCAGAGGGCACGCAACTGGCAAGAATGAGGCAGTTCTTGTATCTGGAAACAACTACTCCTGGCGAGGGGCGAGCTTCGCCTATCGAGCAGAACGGTCGTATTGCGTATAACCTAACATAGATCTGGGGAACTTGGGCAAGGCTCCATGCACAAACTACTCCATCCATGACCCGGTGCTTCGTACCCAGGACTCGGTACGGGGCTTCGTGCTTCGACAGCCGAAGCACCGAACATGAAGTTACGGTGTACAAGCACAGTATGTATGAGCTCGTTGCCCTCATCTGGGATTGTCAAGACCAGGGCCCGCGGCGAGATGATTGCTCCTTAGAACACAGTAGGCCTCTGCATGCACAATAGCCAGAAGCAAACCGCAGTAGATGGCATCACCCAGACATACCAAGGTGCCGGTGAGTCCTTGAGACAGGTGATTGTCCAAGCCAGTGACGGCGTAAGCTGGTATATAGCACAGGCTCCAGGCGTGCTGATGAATGTCTCCCAGCGTTGCCGTCTCAGACTTGCCAGATGCCCCCCTTCTGCGACCCCATTGGGTGGAACTGTGCCAGCCAGCCCACGATACTCCAGCGGCCGAGGTTTCTGTAGTCAGTACTAAGGTAGGTACATGCCTTGCCCGCTTCTGTAGCATTAGACAGGCAGTGCCTTTCTGCCAGGTATTGGATGCCCCGTCGTAGAAGCGCGCACGCTTTATTCATGTCAGCAGCTGAACCTGAATGGAATTGAGGGCTCGACTAGCAGGGTTGCGGCACGTCCAGCGCCTGGGCGGGCCAGCTGGGAGCATCTGCAGCGGGCTCGCGGCCGCTGAGGGTGCCGCCCGGACAACGGAGATGGACACCCAGGCCATCGTGGGGTTCCATCCGTACTGTACAGGACAGGACCACCGCTCCACAGAGCCCTGAAAAATGGAAGCCCCCGTCCGCTCGTGCTGGCCCGTCCTGTGAGCAGAGCCAGTTGAGCCCAGCCAGAGCAGAGCAGAGCAGCGCGGTGCTGTGCTGTGCCGTCGGGTGCTGTGTCGTGAGGTGCTTGCTGTACGACCCGGCCAGGCACTCTGCACGGATGGACTAGGTAGGTACATAGAATGGCCCTGGGGCCACTGCTACCTCTAGTGCGGCCGAGCACACACTGTGGCCGCGGTGGAGGGCCAGGTACCTGAGCTAACTTAGTAACTGCACTGCAGTGGACGACCAGAGAAAACTGCTGGACCACCAATTTCCCGCTCCGTCTCTTCCATTCTCAAACCTCCCATTCTCTCGTTGGAGTCCCTCACCATCGAGTACTTCAGAGCTCGACTTTGTGGTCAACGGTGTGTAGCGCATCTCGGCAGCGCGCTGCCAATCTCTTCTTCCGCCAGCGGGCCTTTCATTGTGTGCTCACCTTCAGCCCTCTCTTCTTCGTATCCTTTTTCACTCCTCCGGCCCGCCGACCCGAGCTCGAAGCTTCCATTTTTTCCGGCTCTTGTTTATCTAGGAACCGCCTCCTGAAGCCTCGTCGCAGACGGCCAAAACAAACCGCCCGATTCCCGCCTGCACTTGATCAGCCGGCTGGGAGGGCAGAGTGACGCTTCACGCAGTGCACGCCTCTCGCGTATAACAAGAACAACAACAACAAGGACCAAGCCATCCATTGCAGTTGGACCAAGCCATCGTTGCAGCGTCGACGCCCTTGCCCGCATCCCGCAAACATCAACTTGGCCCGAGCCGGCAAACCCGCCGCCACCATGTCTTCGCAGCAAGTGCCCCAGCTCAACATCGACCGCTACGTCGTGATCCATGTTGCGACCACCTGTGATGAACACGGTGTCTACGTTACCAAGGACTCTGCCGAGGTCATTGAGCTTGGATGGATTCTCCTTGACGCCAACACTCTCGAAGAGGTCAGAATCCCTCCTCCCACCATGACCCCTGCGCCACTATCTGCCCACACATGGTTTCTCGGCCGAATTATCGCTGACCTGACGGCATCACTATAGATCACCCACGAGAGTGTCCTCGTCAAGCCGGTCAACACTCCCATCACCCCGCTGTGCAGTAAGTTTTTCAGTGTTGTGGATCTTCCATTTTTCTTCTCCCTTTTGGCCTCGCCTGTCGCGATTTGCCCCTTTTGCCTCGCACTCGTGATGCGGGCACAGAATCGGCGTTTCAAATTTTCTAAGCTTGCGGTGCATTGTCGAAAACTGGGGCTGACATTGGATTGCTTTTCCCTCTCCTCGCAGCGAGTCTGACGACTCTGACGTGGGAACATGTCCGAAACGCTGGTACCTTTAGGGATGCCATCACCCGCTTCGACACGTTTGCTACCGAGTATCTGACTTCGAAGAATCTCGATTTCGTCTTCGTCACCCTCGACGCCTGGGACCTCCGAGTTCAGCTCCCGCGAGAAGCCCGCGACAAGGCTGTTGTGCTGCCTCCTTATCTGCAGCACTCTCGCACCTTTGACCTGCGAACTGAATATCAGCGATGGCAACAACACCACCCCGAGTCTCTGCCCTTTGGGCCCTCGATGCTCTCCAACATCTGCGCGGCTCTCGAGGTGGAGCCGGTGCAGTCGAGTGCGCCCATCAAGCACAACTTGCCTTTCCACCTGCAGGCTCTGGCTCCCGCTTCTCCCCGTCGCGCCATGGAGGAGGCCATCACCTTGGCCCGCGTTCTTCGCGGCCTGATCCGCAAGTCTCAGCCCCCGCAGGATCACCCTGATGTGTTGACTAGGCCGATGGACGCCAGGGCAGATGTCCGAGCATTCCTTTCTGAGAGGAGCAAGGTCTTGCACATGTCTGGTCTGCCGCATGACACCACTCAGTCCGAGCTGGAGAGCTGGTTCACCCAGTTTGGCGGCCGTCCTATCGCTTTCTGGACTCTTCGGACTCCCGAGCAGCACAAGCCCACTGGCACAGGCTTTGCCGTGTTCTCTTCTCACGAGGAAGTGAGTTCATCCATTGCCCTACGACTGAATTCTTTTTCAAATTCCCCATCCCCACCTTTTTCGAAATCACGCTGGAAGAATCATCTTGCCCAGCCCCTTTCTGCCGTTGACCATGTATGTTGTGCCTTGGAACCTGTCTTAACTAACTCCTCTAGGCTGCTGAGAGCCTGTGTATGAATGGCCGTGCCCTGAACGAGAAAGCTATCGAGGTTTCCCCTTCTTCCAGCCGAGTCCTGGATCGCGCTCAGGATATCCTGACCCCCTTCCCGCCTAGCAAGAACCGCCCCAGACCTGGTGACTGGACTTGCCCCTCTTGTGGTTTCTCCAATTTCCAGCGTCGCACGGCTTGCTTCCGTTGCTCATTCCCCGCTGTTGGAAGTGGAGGTCCCGGAGAGATGGGAGGTCCTGGCGGCTACGGATACGGATACGGACCCCCAGCCATGATGCCTCCTCCTCACCACGGCGGTCATCACGGTCCCATGGGTCACGGTGGACGCATGGGCGGTGGCGGCGTTGTGCCTTTCCGTGCCGGTGACTGGAAGTGCGGAAACGAAGTTTGCGGCTACCACAACTTTGCAAAGAACGTCTGCTGTCTCCGCTGTGGTGCCAGTCGCGCTGGTGCTGCCGTCGTCGCAGACTCTGGTTACCCCTCCCCGATGGATAACGGCTCTCAGTACGGCATGAACCAGGGCTCGATGGCCGGTACCCCGGGCCCCGGCCCCTTCGCGTCTGGAGGAGCCTTCGGATCCGGCGGCGGCTACGGCCAGCACTTCGGTGGTCCCCCTAGCCACTTTCTCCCTTCGGGACTGGGCGGCGGCGCCGGTGGCTACCCGGGCTCCTTGAACTCTCAGGGCTTCGCTTCCGGTCCCGTCGCGCATTCCGCCGGCCCGTTTGACAGCAGAGCTGCCGAGGCGGCTTTCCAGTCTGCGACTAACGGCCCTGTCTCTGGCGGACCAGGCAACAACTTCTACAACAACAACAGCGGCAACCCCGGCAACAACGAAAACGACCCCTTTGCGTTCCTGAGCAGCGGCATTGGCGGCCTCACCGTCAGCGGTGACGCCCGTCAGAACGGCGCCGGTGCCACTCCCAACAAGTCGCCCGCTTAAATGTGCCCTCTGCCGGGCCGATGGGGTTCCAAGGCCCCTGCGGCAGACGCCGTGTATAGATGATGATTCTTTACTCAACTGGTTACAACGTACCCCTTTCGGTATATCTTCTCGTTCCCCGCTCGACGATCTTTGGGATGATGAACATAGAGCATTTGACCTCGGCAAATACCTTCCGGACCTGGCTTGCTTGCTATTTCAAGGGGAAGGGGCTGCTGCGCATTTGGTTTGATTTTGGGGGATCTAGGACGGAGTGTCGGATATGTTTTAGGGGGCTGTGAATCGTTTCGGAGGCTGGAAGACAAAAGTGAAAAGCACCACGGCTATTCTGGGTCAACGAGTCTTTGTGGTACAAGCTTTGCTGAGGAAAAAAAACAAAATTGGTTCTCTTTCGCGCTCAAGGGGGGGCAAACATGGTTCTTGGCAAGGGAAATAAGGTTGTGTGGACTCGATTATCGGTCGGACGTGGCATTCTTTTTTTGCTGGAATCCTTTGTCCCGGTGCTGGTGCATAGCGAAAGGGAGTAGGGTATATCTTGGCCTTGTTTGACTCAATTATCCAGTTTGCCGGTGTCGGACGGTTCACTCAGATCAACCTAGGGGGTCTTTGATTTTTGTTGTCATATTTTTCCTTGTCAAATCTGATTTATTGTCTCGTTATCGTCTTCCTTTTTCTTTTTCACTTTTCTCACATCAACTACAATCATTTCCTTTACATAGGACATTCCTTCTCTCACACAGTTGTACCTTACCTTACTTTTCCGTTCACTCATTTGTATCATTCACCCGGTTCCGCGCTTGGGAGAGAAAGGTGTCAAGGCAGTTTGAGCATTTCCTGGAGCGGGAGCGCGGCGAGAGGGGGGGCTTGGCGGGAGTTGGGCTGAATCTTTTATCGGTAAAAAAAGCAGAAGGAAATTGTTTCGGGGGCAAATGGAATGCCAAACGCTAGGAGAAGCAAAAGAGGTAAAGGGTGGAGGAGCGGGAGCCAAGGAACTGAGGATGGAAGGATTATTTTTTTTTTTTTTTCCCAAATGGAAAGGGGGTCAAGGTGGTGGTTGGTTACGGTTGAAGTATTGATAAATGCGAAGATTGTCTGATTGTTTTCCTCTTTGACTTTCTCTGTTTTTTTCTCGCCTTTTCTTTTTCCTTGACGTTCTGTGGACGCCTGATGTGGACATGGAATCAAGAGTAGAGTGATATAGGGGCAGGGACGGGATGGGATATGGTGTGCTGGAAGGGACTTGTACCTTGATATACTCGGTGTGTTGGTATTTCTTAATCTCCTCATCTCTCATCAGACTACCTTATCTCTTCTTCATATCATTGTCGGCTGATGGTCCAGGGGCGACCAATGTGTGAGCCGAGGAAGATGAACATACCCCTACCTATCGAGTGTTTAGGCGCTTCTTCTAGGTCATATGCGTTTTCTGAACGTCTTGGGCCACATGAGGTTGAAACAGTGAACGGATGTAAAATGACGGCAATGCTTCTTATTTCTTCAGCTGTCTACCACAGAGATGGAGGCATGTGTCTACGTCAATCCACCCTACCTAGGCACCTGTGGTTTACCAAACTTCTGCCAACTTGCTGGAATCTCAAGACTTGTCAGCATTTGGATCGTACCGGAATCCCTCTGCTTGTCTTGACGCTTCCTGGCGGACGTATTCTACTCATACAATGAACTCTAAACATACTCGCCATGAGGAATTAAGAGCGCACAAATGAACCTTCTGTTAATAGCCCTTCAAAGCTCATCGTCATACTCCTCCTCGCCCTGCACATCCTCCATCTCCAGATCGTGAGCCATAAACGGGCCCTGCGCATACCCTTGCGGCGGCGGCCTGAGCTGGTACGGCTGCTGCAGCTGCTGCTGCTGTTGCTGCTGAGCGTCAATGCCCATGATTGGGCCAGTGGCGATGTTGCTGCCTGGCTGGGAGACGAAGCTGGGTCGGTAGGTAGGATCGTCGGGGGGCTGGTAGTTGATGAGGGGGTGGTAGAACTGGAGGAGGAGGTTGTTGATCTGGGCGGCGGTGTTGTTGATGGTTTCGTCGTCGAAGAGGTCCGTCTCGTCGATGAGGGCGGATGGGTCGACGAAGTTTGGGTGGTGGGGGTGGTTGACGGGGAGGGGGTGGTTGATGGAGCTGGGGTAGTTGGTGTAGTTGGGTTGGTAGGGGAAGTTGGGTTGGTTGATGGGGTGGAGGGGGTGGAGGAAGGTGGTCTGGTTGTTGAAGCTGGTCTGGTTGTTGAAGCTGGTCTGGTTGTTGAAGCTGGTCTGGTTGTTGAAGCTGGGCTGGTTGTTGAAGCTGGGCTGGTTGTTGAAGCTGGTCTGGTTGTTGAAGCTGGGCTGGTTGACGAGGTTGCTCTGGGAGGAGGAGGAGGAGGAGGTCGTGGTGGCAGAGGTAGTGGCGGGGAACAAGACTTCATCGTCTTCAAGGTCGCCGACGACGGTTTCTTCGTCGTCGTCGAAGTGTTCTTCGCCTTCGTAATCTTCTCCATCCTCGTACCCTTCCCCTTCTTCTTCTTCCACTTCATAGTCTCCCTCTTCCTCATACTCTTCTTCACCTTCGTACTCGGCCCCATCTTCATATTCTTCTTCATCGTCATACTCTACTCCAATCTCATCACCTTCTCCATCCTCATCCTCAGCTTCAACGACAACTTCTTCAGAGTCTTCTTCATCCTCAGATTCTTCTTCTTCTTCTTCTTCTTCTTCTTCTTCTTCTTCTTCTTCTTCTTCTTCTTCTTCTTCTTCTTCTTCTTCTTCCTCATCATCCTCATCGTCGCCTTCTTCACTCTCTTCTTGTTCGTCATCCTCTTCTTCATCTGCCTCTTCTTGCACCTCGACCTGCTGCGCTACTTGTCCTTCCTCTACTTCAACTTCTGCAAGATCATCATCCCCATCGTCTCCCGCTTGCGACATACTCCTCTCCATCCACTGTCGCCGCCGCTGCTGGATCCTCGCCACGGCGAATAGCTCTTCCAATAGCCGCTCGCTAGTAATCAGAGGCTCGACTTCGTCCTCATCCCGGGCAGCCTGAGCACGCGCCTTCTCGTCCTCGCTGAGATCCGCCATCATGCGCCCGCCCAAGAAGGTCTGGTTGACAAAGCTGGCCCAGCCCTGGGCGTCGCCGGCCTCGGGAACGGTCGACTCGCGGTCCCTGGGCTGCTCGGGCACGATGTAGCCGCGGCGGATCTCGTCGTCGAGATCCGACGCCTCGTCAGAGTCGGAGCCAGAAGATCCGTCTAGGCTGCCGGCGTCGTCGTCGTCGTCCAGGGTGCTGCTCCAGGCTTGGGCGCGCAGCCGGTCGTCTTCCTCGTCGGAAAGGATCTCCTGCTGCTGCTCGGGCGTGAGCTCGTGCCAGCGCTTCTTGAGGACGTGCTTGGGCTTCCAGTGCTCGGTCGTGTCGACGTTGGCAAGGACCTCGGCCTCGTTCTCGATGTACATCTCTTCCAGGGAGGGCACGATGTTCTCGCCCGTCTGCCAGTCAAAGTATCCCCAGATGACCATGTGGTTGAGGTGGTCGTCCAGATTGAGGCCTCGTCGTACAGCCTCCACGGGGATCAGTTCGTCGGGGCGAGAGAGGTGCCCGCCGCCCGCTCCCCAGCCTTCCCTGTGGTACTGGCCAATGTCCTCGATGGGGATGCCCTGGACTACGTGCAGTGAGTGCTCGACCCAGTAGGTGCCCTCGGTGAAGAGGGGGATGTCGTAGCGCAGCTTGAGCTCGACGATGTCGGAGAGCTTGTAGAACTTCTTGCGCGTGATGAGCTGCCAGAGCTTGTAGAGCCCCTTTTGGCCCATCATCAGCTGCACCAGATCGAGGGAGCAGGGGCCGTAGACGGGGTCGTTGAAGAGCATCGAGAGCTTGACGAGGAACATCTGGATGTTGTACAGGTCGACGTCCCTGAAGAGGTTCGTCATCTCCAGCATCGTCTGCCTCTGCTTGGTGGTCGACACGTCCATGAGCAGCCACAGCCGCAGCAGCGAGTGATGCATCGTCTTGGGCATCCGGTGTCCGCAGCGCGCCATGATGGCGAGGATGTCCTTGCAGCACTTGTCGCGGCCCAGCACGAGCTGCAGATACCGGAGGCCGGGCACCTTGCGAACCTTGCTGTCCTTGTTGGGCGACGTCGTCTGGCCCTCCCTCAGCGCCGACCAGGTCCTCTTGAGCGGGTCGTCGACGAGGTGCTTCGCGTAGAGCTGGAAGTGGAAGATGCGGGCGGCTTCGGGGGCTCTGTGCTCGATCCACGAGCGGACGCTGGAGAGCAGATATGTGTTGACGGTGTTGTAGAAGTGACGGCTGGCGAGGCAGAGGTTCAGGATATCCTTGCCGTCGAGCTGCTTGCCCAGCTCAACGGCGAGCTCAACGTTTAGGGCGATGCAGGTGAGGATGTCTTTGCCTTCATACGAGATGTCGGCCTTTTGGCCCGCATCCTCGTGGTACGGGTCGACACCGCCAAAGAACTCGTCGATGAGCACGTCGTCGAACTTGAACTTCTTCTTCTTCATGCCTCCGTCCTCGACGTCTTGGATGCCCATGAGCTTCATGCCCCTGAGCAGGCCCATGTCATCGCCGATCCAGTTCATTCGCACGCTGCCTTCCATCCCAGAGTCCATCTGGCTGAAGAGCTCCTCCATCGCGTCGACGTCGATGCCCGCGCCCTCGAGCATGTAGTTGCGGACGCTCTGCGCCCAGGGGTCGTCTTTGGCTTCTTCGAGCTCTTCCTCCAAGGCTCGTCGCCGGACGGCCTCGACAATGTCGATGAAGGCGAGGGGGTCGCCTCGGGGCCTGTTACTAGGACCGGCATTTCCGTTGTTGGTTTCCATTCGTGACGTTTCTGTTTGTGAACAGCTTGCGTGAAGAGCAGTGACGGTCTTGTTTGTGTTTGTTTTGACGGGACTGCTTCCGAGACCTGGGAGTGTTGAGATAGGTAGAGTGAAGAGAAGAGTTTCATCAACTGATAGGGCCAGGGACTGGAAGAAGAAGGAAAGAAAGCGGTTGGAGAGAGTCGCAGAGAGTTGAAGAGAGATGCGTTTGAGAAAGTGCAGGAATGGTTGGAGGAGTGAGGATAGAGTGAATGCCGTTGGGGCGGGCAGTCCGCTATCTTGCATCAATCAGCGAATGAAAGTGCTGATAGATTCGAACAAACTGTTTAGGGGCGAACAACAACTCCAGGTGAAAGCAAGGTGAAGTGAGAAGAGCTGTCGGCGAATGAGAAGGAAGAAAAAAGAAAAGCAGGCAGACCAAAACATTTCCCTCCCTGGCGTCTGCCAGCTGCCACCCAGCTGCCTGCCACGCATCAACGTTCTTGGACGATGCCATCTCGTGACTATCTCGAAAACTGAATCTGTATTTCCTGTACAAGTGCATAGGCCTGTCCTCTAAGGCAAAAAGCCCTCCTACCAATATCTAGCGCCCTTGAGGGAACGTCGACCCCCGACCCTCAAACCACCAGCTCCAATTAAAAGCCGGTTCCCTCACGTCCAAAATCATCTCGTGTTCGAAAGTCTCCTCTACGCCGTGATGGAGCGTATCTTCGTGACCATCGCCCGCATCACCCTCGCCCTCGTAGTCCTCATCCTCATCCTCGTCCTCATAATGCTCACCCTCACCCTCATCTTCATCTTCGTCTTCATCTTCATCTTCATCGTCTTCATCTTCATCTTCATCCTCGTCACCCTCATCCTCATCCTCATCCTCACCCTCATCTTCATCTTCATCCTCATCACCCTCATCTTCATCTTCATCCTCATCCTCACTACCCTCACCCTCATCATTCGCAAGGCTTGGGGGATCTTCTCTGGATTTCGTTTTCTCTTCCTCGCCATTCACAGCCTCGACTTTGACACCAAGAGATCTCATCTGCCTGGTCCATTTCGCGCGAACATGTGCCATTCCACGCCAGAACCTTTCTTCGCCTTCATCCTATGAAGATCGACTCTTCTCCCAGAACTTCCACCTCATCTATCGGTCAAGCTCATCGACCGGCAAGTCGCCATCATCCTTGCCAACAATGGACTCGGCGACTTTCCAGATCTGTAGCAAGTTGTCTTCGGCGGCGCTGGCAACCAACCAAGGCTCGTTGGGGTTCCAGCTAAAGTCGGCCAGATGATTCGTGTGGCCGCCGTGCATAAACAGCCTGCAAATAATACGTACCTGGTCAGCTGTGTACATACGAGGCAATTGATCATAAAGCAAAAAGCACAGTCATATGGAGTGCAAATGTAACAGGGGCAGGTCGGCGACTTACAGCTCAGGCGGGCCATCGTCCTGGTCGTCGGGCAACTGCTCCTCGCCAACGCGGGATAGGTCCCAGAAGATGATTCTTCGGTCATAGCTGCCGCTTCCCAAGATGCCGGCTTCCGTGGGATGCCAGGCAAGGGATGTTACCGCATCATTGTGGCCCTCGAGGGTATGCACCTTGTCCTTGACGTTTCGGAGATCCCAGATGCCAATCGTCTTGTCGGCGGAGGCTGTGGCGACGAGCACCTCAGACTTGGGATTAAAGGCCAGCGCATTGATGGCATCCAAGTGGCCACGCTTTGCGACGAGAGCGGCCTTGTTGGTCTCGGCAGATCGCAAATCAACGATTTGCAGGGTCTGGTCGTCTGATACGGAGCCAATGAAGTTCTTTGAGATAGGATGGTATTGGACATCGTTGACAATTTGCGTGTGATGTGTGTATCTGCGAGCAGGCCGCAGTATCCGCGAGTCTGCTTCCAGGGTCTTCAGGTCCCTATATCATGAACGAGGTTAGCAGGGGCGTCTCGAGTGGGTTTCAGATATGAACGTACCAGAGACACATGGTCTTGTCTTCGCTGCCGGAAACTAGACAGCCTTCCTCGTGGGGATTCCAATTGAGGCCAAACCCCTCCGCCTTGTGGCCGATCAGCTCAATCTGCGCATTCACTTTGCCCAGCGTTGCTGGCTGCAGAGGATGCTTCGTCCGGTCAAAGATGAGGATTTTGCCATCAACGCAAAGAGTCGCAATGATGTTCGGGTTTTGAGGCTGGTAGCGGGCCTTGTTGACCTCACCGGGGTGTTCGATTCTCTGCACGATGTCGCACTTGAGCGCAGCAACATCGCCTGCCTTTCCATAACCGCCAATCTCGCCTCGTTCCTCGTCGTAGTGGTCGGGGTTAGGCGCCACGGCTTTGGGTATCTGGACGTCGGCGATCTGAAGGAAGTTGGCACTGTCGTCAGACGTATGGGTTCCGAGCAGGAGGCGGTGCATGCGGTAGTTTTTGCCCTCGGGTTCCTTGACGTCGGGGAACCACTGAACCGTGAGGGTGGGCCAAGTCAAGGCGGTACTGGGGCAGATGGGTTAGAGCGACATTTCAATCCGCAAGCACGGGACAGCCATTGATGGGCCAACCTACCCGAGGATCATGTCATAGAGGAACGGACTGTTCTTTTTCCACGTCTTGTATTCTGGACCAAAAGTCAGCTCAGAAGGGCTCCGCAGGTGTGAAGCTTGGCCGCGATGGGAACCGGGCACCTACCCTCGTTGATGAGGCGTTCCTCCAGGTCGTCTTCCTCCTCGTGCACCATTTCGACTGCAGACCTTTTGTCAGTATCCATGATAGTGCACTTTGCCAGATGAGCTTTCGCGGCAACTAACCATCCGGAGGGTCGAGCTCAGAACCTTGAGGCGCCATGACGAATCGATCAACGACGATTGAACCAAGGAGAGGGAGAGGGAGATGAATTCCTCGCTAATGATTAATATTAAAACAACAGAAGGAACCTGACGTGCTTCAGCTTCAGTGACAGAAGCTCCCGAGGCGCAGGAAAAGGGCTAGCAACAGAGAGGGGAGAAGAAACGACTGAGGTTCGCTGGGAAAAGAAGCTTGAAAAGAGGTGACCTTACCTAAAAGTGCTGCTAACGGGTCGCGTCGCGCGTTAAGTGACGAGGCGGCTGCTCGGGGGCGTGTGGTTAGTAAGGCTGGGATATCAGAGCCTGAGCCTCGCCTGCCACCCCCCTCCCCGCTGTACCTCCTCAGTGGCTCCTCAGGCACGCACAGCTGAAGTACCGGCAGGCAACTCTCTAGAGTCATGTCATGCGATCGCAACCAGTGCAATTTTCGCCTTTTCACAACCTCGTCATACACTCTCGCCCGCCCCAGCCTTGACGGTCAGGAGGCGCCCTTGTCAGATTCGATTTGCTAACAGTCTCTTGCGGGACTTCTGGGGCATCCTTCCATTGTGTCTTGCAGGCGTTTTCCTCTGTTCGTGTCCTCAACTGAAGCAGGTGAACCTGCCAGACTTGCGACATCTGGGCTGATATCTTCGCGCAGTCGGGTATCTGCGGCTACAAGCTCCTCCTTTTTCGACATTCGATCGCTCGTACATACAATTGGCGCAGACTTGACCGGCAGCCTGCATCATGGGGTTCGTCTCGCGGCTGCCAGAGCCCCTCGTTACCAGTGCTGATACGACTGCTACATAGTGTGCCCAAGTTCTTCAGATGGCTCTCGGAGCGTTATCCCGCGATCTCGCAAGTAATTGCGGAGAATCGCATTCCTGAATTCGATTGTCTCTATGTGAGAAAGCCTTCTACATGCCCTTTGCCCCTGACTTACGACAGCATGTGCTAATCGTTTCTTGTTAGCTCGATATGAACGGCATCATCCACAACTGCACACATAAAGATGCGGGCGAAGATGCCACCTTTCGACTCAGCGAAGAGGAAATGTTCATTCGCATATTCAACTACATCGAACACTTGTTCGGGAAGATCAAGCCTAAGAAGCTTTTCTTCATGGCAATTGATGGCGTCGCCCCTCGTGCCAAGATGAACCAGCAGCGTGCTAGACGATTTCGGACGGCTCTGGATGCTGAAAAGGCTCGCGAAAAGGCGATTCGGGAAGGAATCGAGCTTCCAAAAGAAGAGCCGTTCGACAGCAACTGCATTACGCCAGGTTCGTCCCATGCCTCCCTGCAGCCCCTTCAGCTTCGGTACTAACCATCCATGTCTCCGTTTCTACAGGTACCGAGTTCATGGCCAAGCTGTCCCAGCAACTTCGATACTTTGTGAACAAGAAGGTCTCGGAAGACACCGATTGGCAAGGCTGCGACATTGTTCTATCCGGACACGAAGTTCCCGGCGAAGGAGAACACAAGATCATGGAGTACATTCGAAATGCGAAAGCGCAGCCAGATTACGACCCAAACGTACGGCACTGCCTGTACGGTCTCGACGCCGATCTCATCATGCTGGGTCTCCTCAGCCATGATCCTCACTTCTGTCTGCTGCGTGAAGAAGTCACCTTTGGGCGAGCGTCCAAGACCAAGTCAAAGGAGCTGGAACACCAGAACTTCTACTTGCTCCATCTCTGTATTGTGAGGGAATACCTGGAAATGGAATTCCAGGAGCTTCGGGAGGAAGGTGTCCTGTCTTTTCCCTTCGATCTCGAAAGAGTCATTGATGACTTCATCTTGATGGCGTTCTTTGTTGGAAACGACTTCTTGCCAAACCTTCCCGGTCTACACATCAACGAGGGTGCTTTGGCCAACATGTTCAGAATATACAAGTCTGTGCTGCCACAGTGCGACGGCTACCTCAACGAGAATGGTGTTATCAGCATGCCTCGTCTGCAGCGCCTGCTCGAAGAACTTAGCAAGACTGAACAAAGTCAGTTTGAAGACGAAATCTCCGATCAGAAGTGGTTCGCGTCCAAGCAAATGGAGAAGACGCTCGAAGAGAGGAACGGAACCAAGCCAAGGTCTCAAAAGAACAACCAGCTCATCATCACATCCTTTCAACGGGATCTGTGGAAGCAGAAGATCCGTCCTTTTATCTCAAATAGGTCTCAAGAACCACTCGATTTGGGCCCGGATCTCAAGGCAGAGGACCGAAAGTTCGTCCAGGACCTTGCCGAGTCCATGCGTTTACAATGGTATACTGAGGAGGATGAGGACGGGAACCGTCGCCTGAAGATTGCATTCCCTCCCAAGAAAGAAACCAGCGATGACGAGGACGACGATGAGGAAGGCAACCTCGCTGCCTACCGTGTCATGAAATCGTACGATAAGGCAACTGTCGTCGACGTCACTCCTGAGGATGCTCAGAAGCAGTACGAGGAGCTGTACCAACAGAAATACCAAGGTTGGAAGACCAAGTATTACCTGCAGAAATTCGAGGAGTGGCCTCAGGACAAGTATGAAGAAGAGCAGAAGAAACTCTGCGAGAACTATGTGCAGGGACTACAGTGGGTGCTCTACTACTACTACAAGGGCATTGCGTCGTGGCCGTGGTTTTACAGATATCACTACGCACCACTCCCGTCGGGTAAGCGCCGTGGCATCGGTTCCCTTTCTCTGTGAAATTCTCATTGACTGACGATGGACTCTTGATGACAGATGTTACCAAGGGCGTTGGTGCCGACCTCAACTTTAAAAAGGGCCAACCGTTTAAGCCCTACGAACAGCTCATGGGTGTGTTACCAGACCGAAGCAAGAAGATCGTGCCGTCGGTCTATCACGATCTGATGACCAATCCTAATTCACCCATCGTCGATTTCTACCCAAGGGATTTCGAATTGGACATGAATGGCAAAAAGATGGAATGGGAAGCAGTGGTCAAGATTCCCTTCATTGACGAAACACGTCTGCTCACCGCCATGGCTCCCAAAAACGAGCTGCTAAGCGACGACGAAAAGGCACGAAATGGCTTTGGAGTTCCTCTCAAATTCACATTCTCCCCGGATGTGAACTTCACCTACCCTTCTCCCCTCCCTGGCGTCTTCCCCGATATCCAGTCTTGCCGCTGCATTGAGAACATTTTCGACTTGCCCAGCATGGAGGGGTTGGAATACGTCTCGGGGCTGACGAACGGGGCTCTGGTCAACATCAGGGCTCTTGCCGGCTTTCCAACAATGCACACGCTGCCATACTCGGCGCAGCTGGTGGAGGGAGCCGGAGTCAATGTTTTCCAGCAAGACAGTAAAAACCCAAGCATCATCGTCACTCTGACCGAGACTGAGCAGCGAACCAAGGTCGAGACTTGGAAAGCCAGGATGGGACAGCGTTGCTTTGTGGGCTATCCTTTCCTCCAGGAAGCTAAGGTGGTCAAGGTGCAAGACGAACTCTTCACATACGAGCTCGCGGAGAATGAACAAGACATTGTGACAAGAGACCACAGCAACAGAGAGGCTTCCGACTACGCAAAGGAGGCCGAATTCTTGGAACACTGGCATGCCAAGCGTCTGGGCATCACGATTGGTCAGGTTGAATGCCTCGTCCACGTCCACATGCTCAAGGGTCTCATCAAGACGGAAGACGGCGCTTTGATCAAGGAATACGCCGAAAACCCGAGCTTACGCAAGGTCTACGCATCGCAGACCATCGTGGAGCAAGTCGTCAACGAGGATGAGCGCTTCATCGAGAGGGCGGCTCTTCCGATTGAGGAAGAGTTCCCAGTTGGTACAGGCGCTTTCTTCCTGGGCGAATTCGCCTATGGCCGCCCATTGGAAGTGACGGGGCATGTAAATGGAAAAGCAAACATCGTTGTCTCCGTCCCGAAGAACAAAGAACCAGACGTCACCAAGCAGATCATTTACCAAGCGGAACGCAGCAACCCGTACACGCCCTCATTCGCCATTGCCAAGAAGCTAGGCATCCACCCCCTCATCCTTAGCAAGATCACGTCGTCCTTCCAGGTTATTAGCAGTGCCGGCTTGAAGCTCAATCTGGGTCTCAACTTGAAGTTCGAGGGTCGAAAGCTCAAGGTGCTGGGATACTCGCGCAAATCGGAGACGGGATGGGAATTTTCCAACCAGGCGGTCAAGCTTATCGCCGATTACATGGTGGCTTTCCCCGACTTCTTCGCGGCCATCCAGAAAGAGCCCCAAAGGAGCGAGATTTACGAAATCGACCTGTGGAAGGATCCAAAGGTCGCCTCTCAGAGGGTCAAAGACATTGCGGCATGGTTGAAGAAGCAAGAGACGAGCAAGTTTGAGCGAGTTCCGCTCGACGCAGAGCAGCTAGATTCAGACGTCGTCATGCAATTGGCTAAAGTCGGGGAGCAATTGCATCAGGCGGGCTTGGAGTTCACTCCCAAGACGCTTAACGGTGTGCCCCGTACGGCTTTGTTGAAACCGTCAGACGCTGAGATGGTACTGGGCAACCAGTCCTTCAGGCTAGGTGACCGAGTCACATTTGTCGCCGCCGCTGGCAAGGTTCCTCTAGCAACTCGGGGAACCGTGGTTGGAATCTCCCGTACGGCGACTGCTGTCCTGCTGGACGTCGTCTGGGACGTTCCCTTCATGAGCGGCACGACCCTTGGCGACAGAGCTCCAATGTTCCGCGGGCAGACGGTTTCATCATCTACCGTGCTGAACACCACGAACTGGCAGGTTGTCTCTGCGTCGTCCAAGTCGCGACAGAAACGCGCTGCCCCGGCGGGTTCGTCCTTCGGGTCCTACGGCTCAGTCGGCGTAACGCAATACAAGGATGCTCCGGCCCCTCCTCCCTTGCGCGGCGGATGGCGTGGAGCTGCTTCTGGCGACTCAACGCCAAATGGTGGCCGTGGGCGGAACAGCCCCAATCGCGGCGCGGCGCGTGGAGGCAAGCCAAATTTGCTGCACAGCACGATGGTATATCGGCCAGGCCCGCAGGGAGGAAGCCCGGGCGGCGGCGATGCTACCCAGGGTCAGAATGTCAATAACGCGAATGGAAGGGGAGGCGGCAGCGGCAGAGGCCAAGGGCGTGGCCGTGGCAATGGCAACGGCAATGGCGGCAACAGAGGTTCCTTTGCTCCCCAGGCTGGGTCTGGACGAGGCCAGCCGACAAGCTACAACAACGTTCCGCCTCCCGCAACCCTTGATGCGCCGCGAGGTGGACGTGGAGGCCGCGGCAGGGGAGGAAGAGGACGTGGCGCAGGCAATCCCCATCGTGGCCGGGATGGAACCGTCGCTCATCAGGGGTGAGGAAAACATGCATCCGACGCACTTTGCCCGTGGTCAAGGGTGAAGGGATGTTACTCGGCATGTAAAAGAGAACTGATGGTGGATTGTCGGGGGGTGATGTTGGGCTCATGGATGCAATTTACAAAAGCATAGCCTGTCCTCATGATGTAACGAGGAGGTATCTAGAACCTGGGGCTCTTGTGTCGTAACAGTATATACTTGGCTTCGATGCGGCCGTAACAGCACGGGAAATCCCATGTCAATCAACATCACACGTGTTCTTCAAGGCCCCTAACGTGGCTCAAATTTTACATCTTTTTTCTACTCTTTTCGTACTGGCTCATGCTCATGAATCAGGCGAAATCAGGGTTTCTTGCTCTTGCTCTTGCTCTTCGTCCCAGCTTTCTCCTTGGCGTCTTTGGCCTTGGTGTCCTTGGTCTTGAGGGCAGGTAGCGTGAAGTAGTCACTGACACCGCCGCTCATGGCTTTCCACACACCAAACGGTTTGTCCATGTTCCAGGTCAAAAGGCCGACCCAGGGCTGTACGTTGTAATGCAGTCTGAGGGTGACGTCTGGCGTCTCGGCGATCTTGCCGCTGGGGTGCGTGATTTGGTACTTTGGCTTTTGGTTCTTGAGCTTGAGCAGGCCTCTGCAAAGCAATTAGTTATACATTATCATCGCTGATATCCCACGACGTCGCTAGTCGAAGGTGTGTCCTTGTCCTTGTGTAGCTACGTACCGCTCGGGCGCAATGCTCTTCCCCTCGGCGCTCCTCTTGAGCTTCTTCATGGCGACGGGGCCGAGGTTCTGGAGGTGGTCAGCGCTGGGATTGGTGATGATGCTGTCCCAGATGACGGCGGAGTTGTTGGCATTGTCGGGGCCGGTCCAGTCCGCGGTCACGTATACGAAGAGCTGCTTTGTGTTCCAGGTGAAGAGCGAGGAGAGGTCGGCGTCGAGGGAGAAGCGGATGATGGCGTATTCTTCCTTCTTGGGGGAGTAGTAGTGGGGTCTGCCTTTGACGCTGTTTTTGGATTGGCAAAAAGCCGCGTGTGTCAGTTTCTTATTTCTGCAATTCAAGAGAGAGAGGACTTACACTTGGACGTTGTCCGTCTTTATGACGCCGCTGGGGGTGCGAGGAGCGCCGAGGTCCGTGGCGGCGATGAATGCGCCGAGGACGAAGGCGACTGTTGTGAAGAAGCCGAAGACATTCTGGAGGCGGGTGAAGGAGCTGTGCATGATGGGCAACGAGCCAGATCGCTGGCAGAAATGCAGCGATGCGATTGCAGAAAAGATGCAGAGGATGAGGCTGTAAGGTCACAAGCATGTGGCCCTGGCTAACAAGACCCTGGCCTACCAAGAGTAGCTTATCAGGACACGTCGCTGGGGACGGGAGCTGGAAGCTGTCAGCCTTGCAGGTGGGCCTGGCAGCTTATTGGTTGATGGTGGAAGAGGCTGCGGGGAAGCGCGATTGGCGGGTGCGTTTGCGCGAGCCGGAGGTCACTCGTACTTGTCGATGGCTGCAGTTCGATCACTGCGTGAATACTAATCCAGGTGCTGCTGGATGAGCAGCCCGCCTTTTCCCTCGAATTCCCCGTCATCATTGCTGAGGGCGATGCTTCGGCCTGTGCGGAGAGGCCCTTCATACCGACTTATGGTGTGTAATATGCCGTGGTGACCTTTCAGTTCCCTCCCCTCCAAGTATACCGTACCTACAATCAGTACGGTAGGTACCTTATGCGCGACCAATCTCCGCCTCCTCTATGATCAATATTGCAAGGTACGAGTACTTGTCTCTCCGTGCCAGCCTCCCCCTCCCTGCTTCTCCTTTCACCAACCAGCCTACTTATCAGTATTAGTATGTGTAATGTTATATCTCTTCATAGCAATCTTTCGGACTCAAATGGTTGGAATCGCCCCGATGCGATAAATGGCCAGCGACGCCAGCGCTCGTTGCTCACTCGGAAAGACACTGCCAGAGCTCTGTTTGAGTGAACCATGCGACAATCAGCGACAACACCATGGCTCCCAGCGACGACAATAAGCCGCCCAGCGTGACGAGAGGCGCGAAGGGCGACGCAGCCAACTCCGAGGCAAGTGAATGCAGTGGCGGAGAAGGGGATATGAGAATGAGGATGGAGGATGAGGAGAGGGAATATGAGAGGTGAAGAGAGAGCAAGTCAGAGGAAGGAGAAGAAGTCGCTTGTTCAAGTGTCCATGACCTCCTACCTTCTGAGCACTCACCGATCTGCCCACCTTGATGGCGGCTGAGGCTGTCGTTGCTCTCAACTCTCTCCGGTTCTCATGGCTTGGCTGTCACTCATCCGGTCAAATTAGGCTGGGCTGCCCTGGTGAGCGGATGGGACAAGGCGCGTGGGCCCTGACGCGCTGTGACGCAGTGGCCAAAGCCCGCTAACCCGCGCCAGCTCAGCGCACAGCCTGGCGCTATGGCCGCTGTGGCCGCTGCGAGTCTCTGCCTGCCTGCCCTGCTGGCCGGATTTGCCATCAAATTTCGCGGACCCCTCCGCTAATGCCTGGAATCTTGGACAGACTCAACCGCCATCGCCGCCGTCGCCAAAGCTTCATGTCCAGGTGCAGCGAGAACCTGTAGCTGCCGTGGCCCCAAAGTAAGATACAACGTCTCTGTCGGGGTCCTTCTCTTGCTTGCCTCGTCATCTCATCTGTTCCACACACGTGCTGAACTCGTCGGCCGCAGGTTGTCCGAATCGGCGCCAAGCGTCGCTAGCCGAAGTCCTATCGAGGCTGTTGAAGAAAAATTCCTGGACCGTCACGCGGACAGAGGCAGTCGAGGGAAGCAACCTCCAGACGCCAGCAAGTCGACAAAATCACGGTGGGAGTATGTGAGCCATCTTGGCGCCCAATGGCTGCCACTCCTCTTTCGTTCTGCTTGAGTTCTGCCTGCTGACTCCGTGCAGCCCGTTTGCTCGCTATCACTCCGATGCCCACTCGTTTCCGGATTATGTGTAGGCAGACGATATTCTCACTGCCCTCTCGACGCTTGCTGACTCTAGAAGGGACCGGAATCGCAAGACTACCATGGGTCCGGAGCGGCTGGTTGGTCATCACACTACTTGCTTGGTGGTTCCTCGGATAGCTGACAGACAGCGAGCAGAAGCGCATCAATGGGTCGGTAACCAAACCAGTCGACACGCTCAGCGTCAAACAATTCGAGCCCCGAAACGAACCAGAAGTGCCAGCCGCAAAGCGCCAGAAGAAGGACAATACGCGGGCCTATGGCGAGACTAGCCATTATTTCGAACCGTCTCGAGCCAAGAACACCATTCACGAGGTTCTCATCGACGACGATACCGTCGACCACAGAAGCACTTCGAGCGCGGGCAACGCAGGCAGCGGCATTCTGGCTTTGCGCGAATACCGCGCCTTGGACAACAAAGTTCAGGTGGGCAAAAAATCGGCGCGGCGACGTAGAAGCCGGACGGGTTCAAGTTTGACTTCGCCGCTGAGTGGTGCGGCTAACGCCAGGCCTGACGGTTTTCGATTTCCTGCATTTCAGAAGCGAGGCACTCTCATATCTGTTCAGGACAGCCCAGATGCCCTTGGTGCCCAGGAGCCCGATGCTGGACCCGCGAACGTTACGTCCGACCTCTTCTCACACTCCTCTACAAAAAGGGGCCGATCCTACCTTCCCAGGCCTCAGTTCAAACGTCAAAAGCCTTCAACGACGAAAGAACCCATAGACATTTCGGAAGATGAGCTCCAAGCCGATCCCACGAGGCGCGGCGGAGCAAGCAGTCAGAGCAGCGCCCTCCCACGGCCCTCTGGCACTTCTGGTGCCCCCGCCAAGATCTCCATGAGAGGCGACATACGGCCTACGAATTTCGACAAGTCCTCGCGCTGCTCATCAGCGGAAAGCATGAGTATCTCTCGGGCAGTTTGTGGAAAATCCATCTACAGCCGGGATGACTCTCGCAGCGCGGTCCTCCTGCGTCGTCGAGTGAAACAAGCGAGAAGGCTTGAGCCAGTATCTGAAAATGGCCAAGAACTGAACGAATATGCTTGGCTGGGTATTGACCTGGACCAAGTCCGTCAATTCGGGACCTCAGAGGACACTCACTACGCCTTCGTACTACGTTCGCAAAAGGGAGACGCTGGCCCAAAGCTCTATCTGAAGTTCGAAGATCATAACGGCTTCGAAGCTTTTCATGGAGCGCTGAAGTCTTCGGGGGCTGCAGAGAAGTTCATGTATGTCTTTTGTGTTACAACCGCCAGTGGGAGATGAGGCTAATCTGACTGCCGCAGCTCCGATCTCGAAAAGAAAGCCGAGAAGGCATTCACTGAAGCACAGAACTGGATAGCCTCAAATGCTACCTCCAAATCCAACAGCCGGACATTCGCTAGCGACAAGCAGGGAGAGGATGATGCGATACCAGCACCGTCGAGCCCAGACCGCCGCACAGGGCCGAACCGATCGAAGCTTGTCGACAGCTTGATGCAATCAGCCAAGACTTCCCAAGACTCTTTTGCCGCTCAACGACCCGAAGAGGAGCTAGGCTTCGGGTTCGACCTTCGTCGGTTGACGAGGTCGTACGAGCCATCTACACGCCGTCGTATGCCGTCCCCAGAGACCTGGACAGCACTGCATCCAGACTGGCACGAGTCTTGGCAGGCACCGCTTATATTCCCCCCTACCGGAAAGAATAGAGCCACGGTGGACAAAGTCGACATCCCCAGACTGGATGAGGGCGAGTTCCTGAACGACAATCTCATCAACTTTTACATTCGCTACCTTGAACACAGGCTAGAAAAGGACA
The DNA here is from genome assembly GCA_023628735.1 of Trichoderma sp. PF4103. NCBI lineage: Eukaryota > Fungi > Ascomycota > Sordariomycetes > Hypocreales > Hypocreaceae > Trichoderma > Trichoderma sp. PF4103. The sequence goes on from JAMAKC010000003.1 coordinate 634,289, forward strand.
GGCCTGAACTGCTTCGCAAAATCTACTTCTTTAGTACCTTCTTCTTCGAGAAGTTGAAGTCAACAAAGGGCAAGATCAACTACGACGGCGTCAGATCGTGGACGGCAAAGGTAGACTTGCTCTCTTATGACTACATCATCGTGCCGGTCAACGAAAATGCTCACTGGTATCTGGCCATTATCTGCAACGTTCCCAACGCAGTCAATGCCGTCCCAGAGGATAAGAAGAGAGAGGGGTCAACGACTCCGATACCAGATGCCATAGAAGTGGCGGATGCACCTCGCTCCCCCCATCTGTCGTCGGTAGAACGGAACTTGACAGACATCTCTTTGGAGGATGGAGCTGCGGCGACGGCAGCACCCAGAGAAAAGGCGGATGACGTCTCATCGTGTGGCGGTAGAGCTTCGTCAGTTGCGCGGTCCGCCCCTCTTAAGAAGAGGAAGGCCACGAGCTCTACGCCATCCAAGTTCGATCCTACCCAACCGAGAATCATCACCCTCGACTCGCTTGGCAACGCACACGCTCCAACCTGCAAGGCGTTGAAGGAATATCTGATCGAGGAAGCAAAGGCCAAGAAGGGAATCGACCTGGCAACCGTTCCCAGTGGCATGACAGCGAGAGGTATTCCAGAACAAAACAATTACTGCGACTGTGGCGTTTTCATACTGGCGTATATGGAAGAGTTCCTGGCGAACCCCGACGAGGCAGCACGGAAACTCCTGATGAGAGAAGAACTTGGGTGGGACATCCGTCCGACGGATATACGAAACAGTATAAGAGGACTCTTGTTTGATCTTCAATCTGAACAGCAAAAGCGCCACAAGCAACTGGAGGAGGAAAAAAGGCTCCGCAAGGCGAAGAGGAAGTCCCTGGTCGAAACAAGCCCAGAAGCTTCCTCGCCGCTGAAGCCTGTGACTCTGTCGCCCCCAGTACCCAAGATACCCGGCACCTTTCCATCAGAATCTCCGGAGAGGAAGTCAGCATCAGAAACAGCTCGATCATCGCCACAATCCGCACAAGAGGCCGATCATCGGGAAGGCGGTGGCTTGGATGGCGAAGCATGCAATCAAGCTGCAGAAGCTCAGCCGCAGCACAAATCATCCGAAGGCCCCCGATTCGTCAGCCCTCTGTCATCCGACAAGTTCGTTGTGGAACTGAAGCCTCCCAAAGGATTCGACAGGAGCGAGTTTGTCACCTCGTCCGACGATGTCCAGATCATGAAGGAGACGTCAGTATCTCCAAGCGAGCATAAAGGCAGCTCAAACATGACTGCAAAACGCCGACGCCGACACTCTTCTGTGGAAGAGGTGGAGGCACCAACGGCTCGACCAGCTTCATCTTCTCGGATGCGGAAACAAGGGAAAAACAAATCGTCTACCAATTCCTCGTCACGGCTCCCTCGACAGTCTATTGAATGCATTGGGTCTGATGGGGACCAACCGAAATACGACGGCATAGACAGATCCAGCAACCCGATTGAGGCAATAGTACTCTAGGTCGTCTTTTCACATTTCTCTCTGTTTTTATCTTTCTTAGGTTGATACCATGATTCAGTTACGGGCACACATCACTGAAGGGGGGAGTTGTGGTACGCTATTCATTGTCTTGATTTTTTGTTGGTTATATACCACATGCATTGGCGGCTCTCAGGGAAGGGTTATAGGTTGAGCATAGCAGGACGTTTCCTTGTTTTTTTGATACAGCCTTCTGGGATTCAGGCTCCCTGATGGAGCAATCAATGTGCCAGACTCGATGAGCGAATAGCGGCAGATACTTGTGTTGGGGGCGACATATCCCGAAGGCGCTGGCAGGCGAGGAACATATGGCACCAAAATAATCGGATTGACCGAGACGAGGAGCCCTTGCACGCGGCTCGCGATTATCCGAACTGTGTATATGTGAATGCGTGCATTTCGAGATGTGGCCCTTTCAAACAATGAGAATCTATATATACAAGAACCGATGCTGTGCAAACAATGTTTTGACTCTGCTATTATGTACCTTTTTAAACCCTCCAAGACCTTTGCTTTGCTTTCATGCTTCTCCATCCGAAGAGCCTCTCCCCTTAATCTTCATCTGCGCCGTTCGCTTCCCCTCCTTCTTCGCCATGTTTATGTGCACCATTCGTCAATGACTTGGAGACTCTTGGAATCTCAAACACGACGCCGCCGTTCCTCACTCCGTTTCCTTTGCTCACGGTCCATCGCCCCAGGCGGTGGTCCTTGGCCACAGCGGCGACGATGCAGACTCCGTCTTGGCCACGTTCGCCGCGCTCAAAGACGGCAATGTCGTTGATGACGCCGTGGACGGCCCTGTAGTGCGGCGCCGTGGATGTGCCGTTGGGCTGGTCGTCTCCATCTTCTGAGGGCTGGTCTTCGGGCGAGCCGCCGAGGGCGGCGACGAAGTCGATTCTCTTCTTGTCCTCGGACAGCTTCCATATGCGGACGTGGCCGTCCCAGCTTCCGCTGAGGATGACGTCGGAGTAGGGGATGGTCTTGAGGGCGGTGATCCAGCGGGGGAGCGGTGCGGGAACGGCCTTGGGGTCGGGATGGGCCTCTGCGGAGGCGGTCTCGGGGGCGAGGGGCGGGTCGAGGCCGTGGGCGAGGGGCTGGATGAAGACGGGCTTCTTCTTGGCGACGCTCCAGAGGGCGATGCTGCCGTTGTCGCTGCCGGTGACGAAGAGCTCGTCGTCGATCATGGCGATGCGGTCCATGCTGCCCTCGTGGAGGAGCGACCGCGGGTTGACGCCGGGCTGGGGCTTCTTGTCGACGGCGCCGCCGCGGAAGACGAGCTGCGTCTCCTCGGCGACCTTCCACAGGCGGGCGGTCCGGTCGCGGGCGCCGACGCTGATGCAGCGCTCCTGGGCGAGGGCGTCGATGTCCAGAACCTCGTCCTGGTGGCCGAAGAGGGTCTCGACGTAGGCGAGCTCATCGAGGCTGAAGACCTTGACGGTGCGGTCCTTGGAGCAGGAGTAGAGCTGGTTGGTGCCCCTCCGGAAGGCCAGGCCCGTCACGGCGTCGCGGTGCTGTGTGAAGACGCGGAGAGGCTTGAGCGTCTCGGCGTCGTAGACGATGATCTTCTTGTCCTGGCCTCCGGTCACGACGAACTTGCCGTCCGACGAGGCGGCGACGGCGAGGATCCTCCCCGTGTGCCTCTTGTAGTCCTTGTCCTGCTGCTTGCCGGCGTTTCCCTTGATCCACATCTCCAGCTCCGGCCGCCTCTTGGGCGGTGCCGGGGGCTTCTTCGGTTTCCGCTTCGTGGTCTGCGGGTACTGGTGCTGGGGCAGGTCCTGTATCCTCCACTTGTGCAGGAACAGGTCTTTGGTGGTGGTGTAGACGTACGGCGCGCAGGCGGCAATGGATGTGACGGAGTTTGTGTTTGATCGGAACAGGGTCTGGCTGGCGCTCCCAAAGGCCAGTTCCGAGGCCAATTGGCGATACACCTTTCCCTTGGACTCGGCAACGTCCTCCTGCAGCCGCTCGGCGATCAGGTCCCGGTCGATCTCGGCGGCGTCGAAGCCAAAGTCGTCCACGTCCTCCCTGACATTGTCGAGGTACCGCTCGGCCAGCCGCAGCCGCTTCTCGGCGGCGGTCTCGCCCTCGTTGTCAGAGTCCTTGTCGGAGTCGGCGGTCGCGTCCGAGGCGCTTGTGATGCTCTCATCGTCGTCCGAGTCGCTGCCCGAGATCTCGTCGTCGTCGTCACGCTCGACTCGCCTCTTGGTCGTCGAGGCGGCTTGCTTTGTGGCGGGCGCTTTCGCGGATCTCGCAGAGTTCTTCGCCGACGACGACGCCTTGGTGGACGATGACTTGGAGGCGGCGACTCTCTTTTTGGGGGCGTCGGGAGCTGCAGGCCTCTTCCGCTTCTTCTGCGCTCCGGGGACTGTGAAGAACGAGGACATTGTGGCTCAATCTGCCTCGTCAATGTCTGCCGTATGATATCCCACCATGTAACGATCAATCCTTCTCACAGTAAATCCGTCCTCTACAGAGAAAAAAAAAAGTTCGAGATAGAGAGCCCCACTGAACTTTTCGGGACCCCACCACTTGCCTATCCGCCAATCAAAGAGCACAGTCGGGTTATCGTGCTTCCGGCCCAGGGCGGTCAGCTCTGGCACAAGCAAACGGGCAAGGCGGCGGTTCATTGACGCGCAGCGCTACAGCCTAGCGGGACCAGGTACCTCAAGGTGGGAGCTTCTGGCTGGCTTGGTCGCAGGCGGGCTGTAGGTAATTGATATCGACTCTCTACAAGCTCTCCAACAACGATACATCATCCCGCCAAACCACACAACAGTCACCATGTCAGTGCATTGCAGATGCGCCTCTTGCTCCCCTGCGTCCTGATGGCTAACGTGCTCGCAACAGGGAGGTTCTTCTGGGCATTACCGGCAAGGACTTTACTCTCATCGGCGCCTCCAAAGCTGCCATGAGAGGAGCCACCATCCTCAAGGCATCCGACGACAAGACAAGAGCGCTGAACAAGCACACCCTGCTGGCCTTCTCCGGCGAAGCTGGCGACACAGGTTCGCTTCCCTCGCTGTTGTGCTCGTCGCCTATTTATTTACCCAGAAGTTTTGCGGTTTCCTAACGGATGACGACAGTACAATTCGCCGAATACATCCAGCGAAATGCCCAACTCTACTCCATGCGCAACGAGACCGAGCTGTCACCCTCTGCTCTCGCCCACTTCGTCCGGGGAGAACTCGCCACGAGCCTGCGATCCCGAAACCCATACAACGTAAACCTGCTCATGGGAGGAGTCGATCCCATTACCGGAAAGCCCTCTCTATACTGGCTGGACTATCTAGCGGCGTTGGCGGAGGTGCCGTATGCGGCACACGGCTATGCGCAGTATGTGCTTCCGCCTTTCTTTGCTCTGGAATCATGCTTGTCATGTCTGAATCGCTTGCTAACTGCTTGCCCGCTCGACAGATACTACTGCTTATCTCTTCTCGACAAGCACCACCACCCAGACATCACCCTTGGACAGGGGATCAAGCTCATGACGATGTGCATAGACGAGCTGAAGCGCCGACTACCGATTGACTTAAAGGGCATGGTGGTCAAGGCAATCAAGGCGGACGGAATTGTCGACATAGAGTTTGACGACGACCGGATCGTGAAGAGCGCGTGAGCGGGAGAGCGAATGCTGAGGAGGGGATGCTGTATAGTATTAGAGCCTGGCTTGAGCTTGGTAATCAATATACGGCCGCTTCTTCCGGTTCCTACTTGAGCAATATCGATGTGCATCTCCTTGGTGCTTGGCGTTCTGTCGGATGGGCAGCTCTAACTTCAATCCCGAAAGCGGTAGTTGTGAAGACATTGCGATAACTGCCCCTTTACGAGCACTATTCCCGGAGACAACTTTGTAACAGGGAAATAATACAAAGTTCCGTCATCTAAAACGAGTTTAGCAAAATCTAAGAGCGGGCATAGTTCAGTTTCGGAGGCTTGAAGCCATCTACTAGGTAGGTATCTCCAAGTTTCACTACTGCAATTATGAGACATTCCAATGGCAGCACTATGGCTTCGATACTAGGTAGAGTTAAGCAGCTCGGTCACGGCTTTGTTCTTTTTGCAGTATCGTCCGTTTGAAAATTGCTTCTGGGTTTGTTTTTGACCCCTTTGATTAGGCGTCAGACATGGTCTGTATGAGAATATGCCCCAAACAAGCATGCTTCCCAAGCCTTCCGAAAGGTACTCAACGTCTTCTAGACTGCTGCCATACTCGTGTGACACCAACCAGGACGGCCGTGTGTAGAAGGCAGCATCGCCATTTGTTCAAGGCGCTCCGTATGTACAGTTTCGCCCTCGATTGAATCCTTCAGTCGGTCGCAGACTGTGTTGTTCGATACATATATGCAGGTGGCAACAGTGCATCTAGCAATCAGCATCTCGTGGGCGAGGCTCGGGTGCCTGAGCAAGGACCATGGGCCAAGCACCCCCGGTCAAAACCTTGAATCCTTGAATCCTCCCTGCCTGTTACGATTTACTGACGTAGAGTCAGCATGGATATTGTTGGCATCTTGAGGCGTCTGGAGAGCAATCTCGCAACGGATGACAACTGACATCACAGCGGCTCGCGTAGCAGATAGAGACCTCTGGCTTCAGGCATGCGAGGCTGCTTGCGTCACTATCTCGGTAGTTTCCTGGTGGTTTCGTACCCGTAAACACCCGTGGCCCTACTACTACTTTCCTTTGCTGTTCTTTGCAAATGAGGAAATGCTCTCCCTAATTCTACTTCGTACACTACCAAGGTAATCAGAAGGGCCATATAAGCGACCGAAGCAAGCCCCGGGCGTTGACTCAATTGGCGGGCAGCGATGATGTATAATGACAAAACGGCCTGCTGTGTAAGATTGGATGGTCCGGCAGCATACAAATTACGAAGTAGTACTACTAGTACGGAGTAGATGATCCTGCTTGTATCAAGCCTCACCGGGGAGGTGATGTGTACATGCACTGTCCCGCTTCTGCAGGAGGACGAGGCGGCGGGATTCACTCATGCCACAAGGCACCTACAAGGGAGCGTCTGTATGTATGCATGTTTGTCGGTGAAGGCAATGTAGGCTGGCATCAGGCCTGTTGTGTGGTAGTAAAAGCTGTTCAGACGTCCCTTATGCTTCCTACCTTACCAAGTAACCGCTTCGTACAATATTTGCATTGGAGGCAGATGGCTGCTCAACAATCAGAAGAGGCGTATGCAGCAGGAGCCTCATTGGCATTCCAGATCAACTGTCAGAGTCCTCCAGGGTTCTACGCACCAGCCCACAAAGGGTCCAAGACGCGCCCCTGCTGCCACCTGTCAGGCAGCATGATAAGGGACGCGACCCTTCCTTTGCTTTCGGCAAGGTGGCACGTTGTGCTGTAAAAATGCGTGGCCCAACGTCCCCGGCACTGGACCGTACAGCCCTCAGGTCTCAGGTACAGTACGAGGTCTCAAGGGTAGGTAGCCAACAGCAGACGAGTACTGGCTGGGGCACTCAAGGGCTTGTGGAGCAGATATTCATGTATCGAAGCTTCAACATTAAGTGCGAGAGGCGTGGGAGCCTCTATGAGGAGACTTGAGCACCCCTGTCAGAGCACCCTGGTCGGTACTCATGCACTGTTGACTACTTTGGCCTCCGACCTCGTACAGTAGCGGTGCGGTCTGGTGTGGCAACACCAGATTGGGTACCTCAACAGACTTACCAAGCAACGGAAGCCGAGGACCGTCTGAAGGCTGCATCCTCTTCGCTGAGACCGAAACGCCAAAGAAGAGAAAAAGAAAAAATGAAGCCACAGTTATCCGTACCTACAGTGGCAATCCGGATGGAACCCCCGCGAACGTGCCAGAGTGGTATGTCATCTGCTCCAGACGGATTTCCTTGGGGCAGTTGAGTTGGCACTCCGGAGTGAAAGAATCGGTCTGCCCAGTAACGCCCCCAGAGCCACAACGCCACGGCCCTACGAGGGAGGGCTTGATGTAGCGCCCCCGTACCGCCCCGCGATTGTGCCAGCCAAGCAGCGCTCCGATCGCCGCAGCCTCACGTGACGAAGTACTTTGAGGATACGCAAGTGGTGGCTTGCGCTCTGGAAAACTCTGCCCCCCCTCGGGCACTAGCCTCTTTCTGGTCCGCCATCAGACTAATTTTTTTTCTCGCCTTCTCTCTCGCCTCAAGACTCGCCGTCCCTTTTCTTCTCTTCTTTCCCACAACGCAAACCCTCCAAAACACAAACCTCTCATCTCCATCTCCCTCTTTTTCCTTTTCATCCCCCATATCTCATCAAGACATTTCGTCTTTCCTTGGTCTTTCCTTTGAAGATTCTGCGTGTTCTTCGACGGAAAGTGCAAGCACGGGTTTCTACGCGTGCTCTTTTTATCCAGATCGGAGAAGAAAAAACAACACAAGGGAACACTCTGTTCTTCCCGTCTCTTTCTCTTCCTGTTTGCTGTCTCTTCTTGCGGACAGGCTTCGCTACTTCACTCTCATTTTTCGACGAGGGTGATTTCTGATCGACGCAGTTCGACAACTTTTTCTTTCGCTCCCTGCGAACAAAGACTCGACAGTCTCCTCCAACCAGTCAATTTTCTGCATCCCGGAAACCAAACTTCCAACATGGCAGACCAACTCAACATGGGCGGCCTCAACCTCAACGGCGATGGCCCTCAGTCGGCCGCTCAGGGCCGATCCTACATTCCGCCTCACATGCGCAGCCGTGGAGGCGGCAACGCTCCCGTCACTGACGGCCCCCCCGCCGGCTTGAACAACAGCTCCTGGGCTGGGTAAGTGCACAACACCTCTCAATTGTATTATGGTCAAGCAAATCACTAACATGGATAACAGTCAAGGTCAGCAGTACGCCGGCGGTCGACAAGGCGGTAACTTCAGCGCCGACGGTGCCGGTGCCCCTGGCGGCGGCTACCAGAACAACCGTCGAGGCGGTGGTGGTTGGGGTGGTCGTGGTGGCTACTCTGGCGGCGGCGGTGGTGGTGGTTACGAAGGCCACGGCGGCGGTAACCACGCTGCCCGCGGCTCTGGTGACGGACAGTGGCGAGACGGCAAGCACATTCCTGGCCCGCCCAACCCTCGTGTTGAGCGCGAGCTCTTTGGCACTGCCGACGATCCCTCCAAGCAGCACACCGGCATCAACTTCGAGAAGTACGACGACATCCCCGTCGAAGCCTCGGGCCGTGACGTCCCCGAGCCCGTCCACCAGTTCACCACCCCCCCTCTGGACGAGCACCTGTGCCGCAACATCGAGATGGCCCGCTACAAGGTGCCCACTCCTGTCCAGAAGTACTCCATCCCCATCGTCATGGGTGGTCGTGACCTGATGGCTTGTGCCCAGACTGGTTCTGGCAAGACTGGTGGTTTCCTTTTCCCCATCCTGTCTCAGGCTTTCATCCACGGTCCTTCTGCTGTCCCCGCCAACGCTGCTGGACAGTTTGGCCGTCAGCGCAAGGCTTACCCCACCTCCCTGATCCTCGCACCCACTCGAGAGCTTGTTTCTCAGATTTACGAGGAGTCTCGCAAGTTCGCCTACCGATCTTGGGTCCGCCCTTGCGTCGTGTATGGTGGTGCCGACATTGGCTCCCAGCTCCGCCAGATTGAGCGCGGATGCGACCTTCTTGTTGCCACTCCTGGTCGACTTGTGGATCTCATAGAGCGAGGCCGCATCTCCCTGTGCAACATTAAGTATCTCGTGCTCGATGAGGCCGATCGCATGTTGGACATGGGTTTCGAGCCCCAGATCCGCCGCATCGTCGAAGGCGAGGACATGCCTTCCGTTCAGGACCGACAGACGCTCATGTTCTCGGCCACCTTCCCCCGCGACATCCAGATGCTCGCCAGGGACTTCCTCAAGGACTACGTCTTCCTGTCCGTTGGCCGTGTCGGTTCCACTTCTGAGAACATTACCCAGAAGGTCGAGTTCGTCGAGGACATTGACAAGCGCTCTGTCCTTCTCGACATCCTCCACACCCACGCCGGCGGCCTGACCCTCATCTTCGTCGAGACCAAGCGCATGGCCGACTCTCTGTCCGACTTCCTCATCAACCAGAGCTTCCCTGCCACATCCATTCACGGAGACAGGACCCAGCGTGAGCGTGAGCGCGCTCTCGAGTTCTTCCGTAACGGACGCTGCCCCATTCTGGTTGCCACCGCTGTCGCGGCTCGTGGTCTCGATATCCCCAACGTCACCCACGTCATCAACTATGATCTTCCCACCGATGTCGACGACTACGTCCACCGTATCGGTCGTACCGGCCGTGCCGGAAACACTGGTATCGCCACCGCTTTCTTCAACCGCGGCAACCGTGGCATCGTCCGCGAGCTCATCGACCTTCTCAAGGAGGCCAACCAGGAGGTTCCTCCCTTCCTTGAGGCCATCGCTCGCGAGTCCTCTTTCGGTGGTGGTGGTCGCGGCGGTCGCTCTCGCCCTGGAGGTGGCCGTGGCGGTGCCAACCGTGATTTCCGCAAGTTTGGCGGCGGCGGCTTTGGTGGCAGCGGCGGCGGCAGCGGCTTCAGCAACCCCCAGCAGGGCGGCTTCAGCAACTATGGTGGACAGCCTCAGGGAGGCTCCAACTATGGCGGCGGCGGCGGCGGCTACGGCGGCGGCTTCAGCAGCGGCGGTGGTTACGGCAACCCCGGCGGTGCTGGCGGCCAGTCCTCTTGGTGGTAAACTTCGCTGCCTCTCCTATGGTGCACATCTCGTCATGTCCATCATGACGGCTCCAGCTTGAGTCGGCAAGTCTTTCCATCTTTCTCTATTTCATTTCTTACTGCGACTCGACTTTGCTTTCGATTTCATCGGTTATTTCTCATTTGCGCATTATGTCATTTGTTTTTGACGACACGGCGGCATCATGACCTGCGAAGGCGAAAGAGTGCCTTTTTATTTATTCGCTGCATAGGGGCAGCGGGTAACGGTCAGGGGCATTTCACGACGCATGTGATAGATTGCATTTCTTTGATTTCAGCATCCTCCCTCACTTGATACCCTTAGACCGAGATTAGAGGAACTTGACGATGCTGGCAGAACGTGGTGTTGAGGGATCTACAGTTGCTAGATCTGGACATGACATCACGGTTTTTTCATGTTTCTGCTGTCTACGAGGGTTTCCTCCCCCCGCAGGGGCATTTTCTCGCTTTTCATGATAGAGGGTCATGCTATCGCCGTGGCATTACATAGACAAAAGTGGATTTCTTCGGTTCTCTGGTCGGAATTGGCTCGACGGTCTCCCACGGATTGGGACGGGAAAAGAGAGCTATGAGCATAGACTGGGAACACAGACGGCCTGCAGGTCGGTTCTCCTCTTCATTCGAGAGCAACGAAACTGGGCCTCTCGACATCAGTTATGGATTTTGGTTGGGAGGGCATGGATCAAAGGCTCTCGGCTCTTTGACCGTCTTACGCACATGGAACGCTTCGACTCGGCCGAAGGAAAGGGTGCCGAGTACGCAGCCTCAGGAACAGGGTCTAGGGAGCTTCGTCCCCATGATAGACAGACAACCAGAGTGGACTGAGGAGTCCAATGTAAAAAAAAATACAGGTTTTGTTTCTATACTCTACGTGCAACTGTGCTGTCGATTGTGTGCCATGTATGTCTTGTTCAGCTTGCCCAACTCGTGCTGCTAAAGTCACTCTCAGTCGTGGTACAAGTTGAATCCGGTGACCCAAATTTCGGGAGTGAAGCAAGCACATTGAAGGTTTGCCAGTGTTGCTTCTACAACATAGTAGCTCTCTTGGTACGTGAGATTGCCTGTCCGCGATATTGGCGGTAGATGCTACCCTGAAGTTTTCGTTTCGACTTCGCTCTGCTATGTCCTTTCCCCTCTGCTGCTGAATGAAGGCGTAAATGGGGTACAATCGAGATAGCTGAAAGCAATGCGAATGATTTCGATGATTTTTCTTTGATAAAGTGGCCACAATCCGAATACATCGTAAGTGTCAGAGGTACTTTTAGCTTCGAGGATCCTAGCTGAAGTATCTGTGTTCATCATTTCTATTGGAAGTGATTGAGCCTACTGTAATCGGATGGCTTATCCGAGGAGCAGAGAAGTGTGCCGGAGGTTGGAGACTTGAAATTGGTCAAGAACTGGGTTGACAACATTGGAAGAGGTCGGTTCGTCAGTTTACGCGGTGTTATAGTGCTGTGAGACGCTCATGCTTGATGACGCTCGATGCTTGATGCTCCATGTTTGATGCTTGACCTGTGCTTCCCCCGCTGCCCCGCCGGTGCGGCCGGAGAACCTCAAGCGCTGTAACAGTATCTTACCTCACCTCGGAGTTTGGTTGGTTGGGTACGAAAGTACATTTGCTGCCAAGTTGCGTTTTCTTCTGAACATCATCCAGGCTCACCCTTGCTCTCTCTCTCTCTTCTTCTCTTCCCTCCTTCAACTTCCCCGCCATTTCTTCTCCTCCCCCCCTCCCCCGAATCACATGCGGCGACCCTCATAGAGGCAGCGTAAGGAAGCACCACGACCGACTTCTCGAAGCTTGAGGATCCAGGTCCAGCGAGATGGGTCTCCTCGAGAGCCTCGACGCCGGGCTCACGGGCTTCGTGGGCCAGTGGAACGGCTACTCGACGGCGCTGGTGACGCTGCTGGTCCTGCTGGTCACGTACCGCATCACGACGTCGCGCGAGCCCGACGTGCACCCGCTGCTGCTGGCCAGGCAGGCCGGCGCCTCGACGGTGCGCAACGAGGGCGAGAGCGCCGCCTACCGCTGCCTCGCCGCTCCGCACAGCATGCCGCTCAACAGCGGGCTGGACATCAAGGATCCCGGCGTCTCCAAGTGGTCTCGGGGACGCAATGGCGATCTGAGGGACATTTGGCGAAAGGCGGTTGCGGGGAACGCCGAGGGCAAGAAGGGGAAGCTGTTGACGGTTCTTGGGTCGGAGAAGGTCATTGAGCATCGTCTGGGTAAGGAACGGCTCTGCTTGGACGTCTGAAGCTGGTCGAGGCTGCGTTGGCTAATTGCATTGGCTGTGCTCTTGCAGAGGACATTACGAGACAGATCAACCTCATCGGACACTACATTGCTGAGCAGGGCGGCATCCGAGTCGCCATCTATCTGCCCAACTCGGTCGAATACCTGGTCGCTCTCATGGCCTGCAGCTTCTACCCTAACCTGACGACCGTATTGATCCCGTTCAACGTCTCCAACGAGGAGCTCGTTTCCATGATGCGGCGATCCGCCGTCGACACTGTCGTCACGACCCCTGGCTCGTTTCCGCTCGATGACGTCGCCAAGGCATATCCGTCGCTGAGACAGCTCATCTGGGTTGTGGACGAGGGGAGCTCGCATCTCGACTGGAACGAGGTCCCCGAAGGCACGGGAGGCAGCGTCAATGTCGCCACATGGCAGGAGATTATCCGAGACGCCCCGGCCGACGCGGGCACTGAGCTGCCCCCTCTGAATCTGGAAAAGGTTCCCATGGACGTTGTGACTTTCTGGCAGACGAAGCCCGGCCAGCTGGAAGAAATGGTGCGCTTCACGCAGTCCAACCTGGTGGCTGGCATCGCTTCCCAGATCAACGCCATCCCCATCAAGGAGAGGCTGACTCCTTCTGACCTGTTTCTTCCCGCCGAGTCCTTGGCTGGCATTCACACCCTTTCCCTGACCCTGGCTGCGCTCTACCAAAATTCTTCGATTGCGTTCAACTCGGTTGCTGGTCAATCGCCGGATCTGGTCCTGGCGACCCAGGGCATCGCTCCGACGGTGATTGTTGCCAGCCCCTCTAGCTTGCTCAAGGTCCATGAAGAGTCCACCGCAAAGCTGAACAGTCCTCTTGCCAAAGCCTCCCATGCCATTGCCACTCGCACTCTCACGCAGCACGGCGTTCTTCCGACGGCCAACCTGCTGTCTCCATTTGCCGCCGGAGCGAAGCCATCCCTCGGTACCGACCCGAGCAAGCTGCGTCTGGTGTACACAGCGGAACGTGTCGGCGCGGATACTCCTCACCTGTCCTCTCAGGTTCTCTCAGACCTGCATGTCTTCACTGGTGCCCGAGTAGTATATGCTCTGACCAGCGCTCGGGTGGTGGGTGCCGTTTCGCAGACGGCTTACTATGACTACAGGGTCGAGGAGGGCGACAAGGGCCACTTTGGCGCGCCTGCGACCAGCATTGAGATTCGCCTGAAGGATAAAGGCCCATACAAGACGACTGATGATGTGGTCATTGGAGAGGTAAGCTTGACGTGGCTTGTCCCAGGAACTTGTTCTTTGCTAATGCTTCGATGATAGATTTACGCAACAGGACCCAGCGTTGCTGGCGGCGAGACCAACCTTGGCGTTATTGGAACGCTTAGACATGACAATACGCTTGCTTATGTGTCGTAGAAACTGAGCACGGGAAGAACGAGGAAAGCAAGAACTGGCTACACGAATGCCGGCACGGAGAAAACGATGTGGACAACCATATTGAAGGTCGAGGGATCATGGCGATGCCTCTTTTTCATACACTTTGCTTCTTTTCTATGCGCTCCAAAGCGAAGAGCGTCGAGCACCTGGAATAGATTGACGTTGATTTATGATGATGGATCGAGATGGGGATTGGGATATAAAGGGGAAGCTCTCATAGCAAGAATCTATCAGCTACTACCCACCCCAACGCTGCTTGGGTATGGCGAGCAATGCAATCTCGTTTGCCATCAAAAGAGGCGCATATCCCGGAACAGTGGTCGCGTGCTGAATGGGTTGGGCGGCGATTCGAGCCAGTAGATATTCTCGTACATTGGCCCTGGGCGTTACGTCACCGCTTAGAGAGATGATGTTTTTCTTTGTGTGTCTTGTCTCGTTTGTTTCATGGTCGGCATTGCCTATCATCACCTACCGGACTTGAAGCCTCTGCTAAAGCTAGGTGTGTATCACGTTGTTGGGTGTTTCGTTGCGGTTGCTGTGGCGGATTTCCCGGAATATCGAAGAGAGAATAATCAGTCTCTTTGAGAAGGAGAGTCATCTCCTTAACCGCTCCATCTCGATTTTGGGACGAGGCTCTGGCGTTCATGTATGTCAGGTATGTATGTCAGTTGGTCGGCGATGTGGACCAAGATGTTTTATATCAGCCAACTGTCTTGCTGAAAGCCAACAGTCTGACTGTTAGTTGAGAGCGGATACAGACGCGTATCAAAGAAGCAGATGATCATTTTTTACGAGCGATCCCCAATCAGAGCATTGAGTGCTTGGTGTTGAAGACGTCCACAAGAAATATCACCACGAATCCGTTTGTGAGATATCCACCTACAAGATCAATGGCTCCTTGTCGTTGTCGTCCATGCTGGTGCTGCTCTCATGGATGGAGCGCTAATAAATCTAGGGAGCTTGTGGGCGGTCCCTGGAAATTGGCGGCGGCACCTGGGATTAGCGCCTGTCCGTGCTGATGCTGCTCAACTGCTACTAAGATGGAGCTGGAGATGGAGCAGCTTGTGGTGGTTGTAATTGAGACCCAGACGCTTGGGCATTTATCAGATCGGATATCAAATTCGACTCTCCCATTGATATTGATGTCCGCGACAGCCGAGGTTAATAATGCCCTGTTTTCCATGTCGCTAAGATAAATTTGTTAATGATTGTTCATCATAGATACCCAGTGCTGCCGGTGAAATCAAGGCCTGTATTCGCACAGAGGACCCTTTTCCCTTTCGCAAATAAGAAGGTTGAAATTATTTCCCAGCTATCTGGTGGGCTAGGGAGGGCCCAGTATCGTAGTTCGGCGCCACAAAACGGGGGTTTCCTGTCATGTCCTGTCCTGCCTTGTCGTGGACTATCCGGACGAGTGGGAGAGTCGCGTTCAAGCTTTTGTTAGTTTGCCATGGTTTCTTAATTAATTCCCATGCTTTGAAATAGTACTCTGGTCTTGAGGCAAAAAGGAAAGGAGGAAAAAAAAAAAAAAAAAAAAAAAAAAAAAAACCATAGGAAATCAGGGCCCGGTAATGTTGTTGTGACTGGCGCAAGAACCCCCCAGAGCAAGCATGAAATGAAATTGCCCCTGATCCGGCGGTTCTTGTTTTTACGGGCTGTTTCCCGAGTCCGTCAGGTAGAGTCTTTCCATTGGAGGGAGGTGTGCATTGGACGTGAAATTGGGTCGACGCTGCTTTTGCAGCAGTTCTGCCCTGGCGATGCTGCTTCCATCAGTGGTTCGCCCCAAGCATTTTGCCATCGTTTTCCATCCTATGAACGCTCTGTCTGCTCAGGCGGTGGAGACACCCGTTGACCCCTGGCTTGTCTTGTCTGGTCTGGTCCCCTGTCGATGCTCAATCAGCGCCTGAACCTGGAAGCTCCAGTTCTGTCCGATCCGCGGCCCTGTATTTTCTTGGTGTGAGGTTCCAAGTAGTAGAATACCCAAGTGGTACCAGGTAACAAGGTAGTTGTGCTGCCAGTACCTGAGTAGGTAGCACCTTCTGGCTTATCTCCTTGGCCTCTCTCTGTCCCTCCTCACCACTTTTTTTTTCTCTCCCTCTCCTGACCATCGTTTCTCTATACCTGCCTACATACCTACCTACCTTATACTCGTCACATCCTTGGGGTGGCGTCGTCTTGTCTGGGGCCCCTGTTTTGTATCATCGTTGTCTTCTCTCTTTCCTTGTCTTACTGTGCTTGTGCGATCTGGATCTCTGTCTTTACCCGTTCTTCTCTCTGGGGTCATACCTTGCCTTGCCTTTGCCTTGCTTGCATCAACCTCTATTAGTCACTCAAGAAGCAGCCGTCGCTTTCCACTCAACCGAGATCAGATCCCGTCGACGCATTTTTTGCTTCAAGCCATCCAGCCACGTCTTTGTCGTGCAATAACATCAGCGGCCGCTCTTCTTGACATCACTTCTCTCTTCGCTATTTACCCACAGGCGCCTCGCCGAAGAGGCACGCGCAATATCAGGCAACCAGGGCAGCCATTATTTACCGAAACGATGCGCGCCGGCGAGTGAGGGCGCGAAGAAGAGAGCGCGGAGCCAACCACAGTCGGCTTCTTTTCCACCCCTCTCTTTTCGTTAACCTTGAAGGAACCGACAACTTTTGAGAGTCGAAGATGAAGAAGTTTTCCAAGATCCTCTCGCGGCGGCTGGGGCGGTCCGGCGGAGGCGATGATCACGGCCATTGGGACAAGGGAGGACAAGACTTGTCGCTCGACTTCCACCAGCTGACATCGAGGCGGTGGCGGAGCGGCTCCGATGGACTGGCCTTGAATGGCGAGCATCACAGCCGCACCTTCACCAAGGAGGTTCCCACATACGGCGCGGGGAGGATCCTGGCCGACGGGAGTGACGACGCGGGGCAGCTGTGTGACGTCTGCCAGGATATAGACTTTGCGAGGTTGCTGGACTGGCAGCCGGGAGATCCCAGGCCGTGGGTATCGCTGGCACACTGCTTGAGGCTGAAGTTGCCCGAGGAGGAGGAGGAGGACAAGACCGAAGAGCCGGGCAATGACAGCCTTGAGACGGCGCCGGCAACGGAAGAAATCGACGACGAAGAGAGGCAGAAAAGGCGGAGGAGGAGGAGCAGGCGAAATCTGTGCCCGTGGTGCGTCTTCTTCCGCTCCATGGTCACCACCGTGCCGGAGGGAGACGAGACCAACGGCGCAGATGGCCGGGACGACAGAGCCTTGAAGACCAAGTTCGCCCCATATCTGCGCATTCGCATGGCCTTTGAGCGGCTCGGCAGTGGGGAGAAGCACCCGCTTGGAAGATCGGTGCTGTTTGAAGTCACGACAAGGAATCGATCCCTTCCGTGGGGCTACATTGTCAGGGCTGTACCACCACTGGAGGAGAGTGGGGAGGCGGAAGATGAGGACGCAGATACACAGGCAAGGACCAAGACGGAGCAAGAGGCGGAAACGGAGCCTGATGCAGAATCAGGCATAGAGGCGAGCATAACGCAAGGGGGCGTAGACACAGGGACCGACTCGGGAGTCGAGGCCGACGTCGATCTGAAAGAGGACGTCCTATCCGAAATCAAACCAAGGGCCAGGGCAGGAGGAGACGCTGACGAGCAGGCTGCGGCGAAGCAGAATGGCCATGCCAAAGTCAAGAGAAGCAACAGACGGCAAGACGAAACAAAGGAGATTCGGGGCCGGGAGATATCCCCGCTGCTCCGCCTGCCGCTGGTGAAGAGTTGGATCGACTTTTGTGACGAAAACCACGCCGCCGAGGCCTGTTCTTCCAAGCATCGACCTTTGGTCAAGGGGTTGAGGCTTATTGACTGCGAGGACAACCGAGTTGTACTCGCAGAGCAGCCATCAGCAGCGGCGGCCCATGCAGAGCCGCCAGACGACAAAAGCCACACCGGCACCCGCAACAGCCACGATAAGGGCACCGGTCACCAGAACGTTGACTACGTCACGCTCAGCTATGTCTCGGGAACTTCAGACCCTGCGGATACGGAAGTCAACGACGACGACGACGACGACGACGACGGTCTTCTGCCGTCCCGGCTCCCGAAATTGATTCAAGACGCTATTTCCACCACCAAGGGCCTTGGATACCGCTACCTCTGGATAGATCGGTATTGCATGCCCGCCAAAGGAGACGCCAAGAGAGCATCAGAGCGCCAGCAACAGCTTAGCCTCATCGGCCAGATATTCAGCCACTCGGCGCTGACGCTTGTCGTGGCCGCGGGGGAGGGCGTTGAAGATGGCATTGTCGGGGTCAGCGTGCCGCGCGAGGAGCAGCTGTCGATTCAAACAGAAACAGAACTCTTCACCACGTCTCTGCTCCGCCCAGACCTCGAGGTTGCTTCGTCGAAGTGGGCGTCTCGGGCATGGACATACCAGGAGGGTCTCTTGTCGCGACGGCGCCTCGTCTTCACACCCTCGCAGGTCTACTTCCAGTGCCAAGCTATCCACTGTCACGAGAGCCTTGCCCTGCCCCTGAACTACGCACCAGGGCTTAACTTTGGCCGTGTGTTTCCACCTTCGACCGAGGCCGCTCTTCATCCCACCAGGTTCAAAAACCATATCAAAGCCTACCTGGCCAAGAGCCTTACCCACACCGACGACCACCTAGACGCCTTCAGGGGCTTGCTCCACGAATACTCTCGGCGGGAGAGGCTCCCTGTAGAGCACCTGCTCGGCCTGCCCCTATTCCACCCGGACGACTTTTCTAAACACAAGGTCGTCAGCCAAACGGACCGCCTGGCCGTCGCCTTAGGATGGATGCCCGTCCGCACACTCCCCTCCTCTTCCAAATCATCCTCCACCACTTCGTCCTATGACGACCTCCTCCACAACCCCGTTGTTGACCCTTACTCCCTTATCGATCCTCCCTGCCCCTTTCCCTCATGGACCTGGCTCGCGTGGCGACCGAACCAGATGACGCACAGCTACAATACCCCCAACTATACCCTCAACTTCAATCTCGTCGACGACAACTCTCCTCTCCTTGACGGCGTGTCGGCTGCCCCTGGGATGGAAATTTCCGTCGGCCTCAGCGACGGCATGGTCCTCTCGTGGGAGATTGACGGCGACGCCATCGCCCGCAAGACCGACAAGATCGAGATGCTGCGCATCAAGACTTTCTGCTTCGACCTCGCCGTGAAAAGCACCAGCGGCGTCCTGGGAGCCCATCCCAGCCTCGCCCTGGCCGAACCGGCGGCCTCGATCCTGGGCAGGTCCGCCTCCGAATCCATAGACGCCTGGATCCGCCGCTCCTCCGTCACCGTCCTCCCGGCCTCTGCCGACGACGCGCCCGTCGAGCCCGAGTACCACCTTGTCGGCGTCCTCATCTCGGGACGGCACTGGAAGCCCAATGCGCTGGTCCATCGCCCCACGGGGGCGGGCAGCGCCACCATTACGACCCCGTCCACGGCTACGGCCACGGCACTGATATGCGGGCGCAGGAACTGGGATCCAGAGGGCCAGTTGATTCGGTTGGGGGCGCTGAGCATAGCGTATGGCGGGCTGGTGCCTGCGGCGGACGAGGCGGATGCGTCGATCATGAAGGCGGTCGATGCGCGGAGCGGGGAGAAGAAGGATTTGAGGGTACGGATGCGGGAGTTGGACATTTACTGATTGGAGTGGTTTATATATTCATAAAGTCTCGGGCTGGTGTAATAAGATGATGTTGGGTAGAGCCGTGTAGATATATGTGATGACTGTGGATGTATGTACATAGCTTGTGTATAGTCGAAAGTTGAGACGATGTTCATGCACAAGAGACAAACTACGTTGGTGCCAAGGCATACTGATCCTTATATATCCATCCATCTTATGCTCTTGTACATGCCCAAGTAATTTACATCTTATCATTATAAATCAACCTCATGCTCCATCAATTCCAACGGTACATTCAAACCACAATCCGTTTTTTTCAGCAAAGGGAACATCGCTCTCCATGAGATTTCAATCCATCTCCAACATGGCCCTCACAGACAAATCATTCTGCACCCACCCCACGATCCGGCTCGCCACATCGCCCACCAGCCCATCATAATGCGGCCCCGGCAGGAACAGCGCGCAGTGCGCAGTCACCTCGTCCATGCCGTCCATGTACACGCTGACCCACGTCGGGTCCGCGACGGCACCGTCCCTCTTGGCGGGCGTGCTGCAAAACTTGCGCGGCTTCTTGGGCTTCGGCTCCGTCCCGGGGGTCCCGGGGGTAGCGGTGGCGGCGTCGACGACGCCGACGCTCTTGGAGTTGCTCTCGATGCGTTTCGCTTGGGCGGCGTCGTCCCTGTCTTGTCGTTTCTTTTCCGCCTTGATGGCTTTCTCTGCTTCTTTTTCTAGTCGTTTCTGTTCCTGTTTGGATTTTTGCTCTTGCTTCTTGGTGTCTTTTTCGAGCTTGTCTGCGTCCTTTTGGGCCTTCTTTTGGCGCTTCTCGAGGAGCTTCTCGCGTTCGCGGAGGGCTTTTGCGCGGTCTTTGACGGCGTTCTCGTAGGCTTTTTGGAGGCGGCTGAATTCCTTTTCTGCCTGCTTGCGTGAATCTTTGTCCGTGTATTGTGAGAGGTCGGGCTGTGGAGGGGGCGAAGGAAGATCGGGAATGGGAGGAAGGCCTGGCTCTGGAGAGGCAGATGCCTGTTCCGACAGGCTCTTCTTTCCGTTGACTGAAATATTTTCGATAGATGGAGATGGTCGGTCTGAGGGAGTCGTCATTGTTGTTTCTACACTCTCTTCCACAACGCCTGGTTCATCCTCATCTATAGGAATCGGTTCGAGTTCTTGCATAGACAGCCGGTTGAGATCGAGAGATGAATTTGGTTCCTCCACCTCAGAACCCGAGTCAACATTCTTGATACTGATCTCCCCTGTTGGCACTGAAGCTGATACTGTGCCGTCCATGTCATTCTCATGAGCCGGAGCACTGGATTCTTGTAGGTCGGGAGCGGCAGAGTTTACTCGCTCATCGTCTGTTGTCGTGAGAACAATATCCACAAGCTTCTTGTCTATCTCGTCTGCCATACGGCTCTCGGATACGGAAGTCGCTGAGAGATCGACCTGGCTTATTTCGCGACTGCCCTTGCCCGAGACCGTCGGCTTAGGGCGTCCGGAAGCCAGCGTGTAGTAGTTCAGGAAGCGGACTCGAGGGTGTGAGTTGCCGGCTACACCGCCGCTCAAGGCTTGGAGATCGTCAACATTTTCCAGGGCACGAATCTGGTTATATCGGGACATCAGCCCACGATAGTCGGCAAGGCATCCGCCGAATTCTAGATGGGAGACAACATGTTGACCCAAGGCAGTGAAGATGCCTTCAGACCAGTGCTTGGTGCCAAAGTTGAGCATGCGGCTAAGGAACGGCTGCTCTCGGAATGGAGCATCGTTGAAGTAGGGGGGGTCAAAGTTGGGATCTCTTGGCCCTCCGAGTGGGCTATCGATGGACGTAGCAGAGGCGGCGGGCCGTATATCGGCGAATTGAGCATCTGGGGTAGACGATGAGGTGGCGCTTTGGCTGGGAGACGCGGGTGCGGGCTGAAAGAGACTTGCAATCCCTGAAGATACAATGCCAGGATGTAGTCCTAGAAATGGGGAATCCAAGGACAAAGTTCCCAGGATACGATGCTTGAACGGGTGCTGGCTGGGAGTAAATTGATTTGGCTATAGCGGTGCAGAGAATTAGAACGATGACTTGCCCATAGCTATGGGGCTACAATCAGACGTCGACATAAGAATAGCTTACCATGAGAACCATCTCGGCAGCCAAAAGGCCCCCCATGGAGTGGCCGATGAGAATGACATCGGTTGTGGGCGACTCATGAGGCTCTAACCAAGCGCTGAAATTGTCCCTCGCAAGCTCAATGGCCTTGTACGTCTTGTACCTAGGATACAGTTTGGAGTGAACAACATGCGTTTCTGACAGGGCTTCACGCAAGTAGTTGTGTACATGAGCAGGGAATGACTGAAAGGACTGGTCATTGCCGTAGAATCCATGGATGTAGACCAATAGGAGTGTTCGTCTGGCGTCAGAGCTAGACTCTGACGGCGCCAGAGACTGCGATGACGAGGCACGGGGATCTTTGGAGCGCAAAATTTGTGCATCTTGGGGGATTCCCTGGTTCTGAGAGGCCGGAGTGATTCGGGACTCGTCCACAACCGAGTAGGGAGGTGGCGGAGGTAATTGGGAGTTGTCTCTGGGCGGCAGGGGAGGTGGCGGAGGCAGCTGGGAAATGGCTCGTTCCGGTAGGGGCGGTGGTGAGCCCATGGCAGCGAACAGAGGAATCAGAAGCTGAGTGTAGCTGTGAAGCCGAGTATGTATGGAGCCGTTGGCTCAATATAGGTAGACGATCGAGATGGGTCTTTGAGCGTCCGGTCCTTGAAGACGCTGTAGCAAGAAATGCGATGTCGAACAAATTGTGCAAGAAACACCCTTCGTTGTTGCGTTCATAACGTGGCCGCAATGGTACAAAGAGGGCACAGTTTCATCGTCGTCGTCATCATCATCGCCGTCGTCATCCGTCGGTGAATCAGCGTCAAAAGACCGGCGACGGGCACAGACGGAACCGGGTTACGGTCAAAGAGGCCGGGGCGGGGAGAGACGAGGCGAGGCTGGAGATGCCGAGATGCAGACGGATGGCGGGGTTGGCGCTTGTTTGCTGGATGGCTGCTCCGTACCTTGGCGTCCTCGTACAGTACTTTGAGCACTGCTACTTGGCCTTCGCAGCCCTCTTGTATGCTAATTGAGGTACCAGTTCGGAGACTTCAAGGGCCAACAGCGGGAGACGTTAGGTCACCAGGCGCTGTGTTCAAGGTGGCTTCAGCGTGCTGGGACCTGGTGCCTGAGCGGGCGCTCAGGTACAGGTACGAGGTCACGCGCTAGGCCGCACGCAGTAGCAGGCAAAAATTGAAGCCACCCACTGCATGGTGCCTGCATCTTTTCCTTTACCAGGGCCATGCGAGGGTGGGGCCACCCGTCTCAGCAAGCCTCAGATTGGGACCAATAGCCGGCGAGACAGAGCATCAACTGCAAACAATTGAACCTGGACTGAAGATAAGGTACGGTACCTCATCGAACAAGTGCAGAGTACACTTACCTGTCAGGTACGGACAGAAAGCCACGCACCTCGTACAGCTGACGGCTTCGCATTGCAGTTTGTTACAGTTTGATCAGATGCGTACGGGGATGCATAAAGTAATACTATATGCTTGCTAACGTTGCGGACTGAGGCCATCGCAATCATTTCAAGTGGAAAGGAGCAACGGGAGGGTTATTCCGCCATTCCGGGGCCCACGCCTCTGCCACGACCCTGGTTCATGGCGCACGCCTTGCGCAGACTGGCGCCTTTGTTGCTGCTTGGAATTTGGATCGCCATTGTTTGACGCAAACAGCTGCCGGCAGGTTGTCCGCGCTGCACACAAACCGCGCTGCACACAAATGGATTCGTTTGTTGGAATACGGGATACTCAACAGGTCAGTTTCTGACTGTTTGCTATTAATGGCTTGATACGTACGTTATTGCGAATCGTACTGCCTGTGGCTAAGGTATGATACCGTCACCATGGACACAGTCTTCATCGTCTGCAAAATCCGGCTCATCAGCCTAGCTGGCGGTGCCTGCAGATTAACCAGGAGCACGGCGATGGCCCCTAGCCTCCGCCGTCCTTCGTCGTGCAGCCTCCAATCTGCAGTGCTATGGATGCATGGATGCCACACAGCGCACTAGCAGGGTTTCCCATTGCTTGCTTGCTCGGTGTGAACAAGGCACCCTGAGCAAACGACGAGCAGCATGCCAAATGGCGACACGGAGATACCGTGAAAAGAGAGCAGGAAGAGAAGCCTAGCAGCGCCAGTCAGGTGAAGCAATAGCCTCTTCCTGTGGCATGATACTGATGAGCGATATGACTCATGGCATTTCTTGACATCTGCTGTGAGTTGATACGATGAACAGTTCTCATGCCCACAGCCCAAGCTCGACCGCACCGCATCAAGTCTCTTGCAGCTTCTCATCTTTTCTATCAAATTCAACCCTGATACGGAGAATTGTCAGTGATGTCGTGGCATTCCGCCGCTTAGATGCTTCTCCTTGGCCAGTGTAAACGTTCCCTTGCCGCTGTTCTTGTAGGCCATCGCCAAGATGAAAGAATTGTGATTAGCGACGAGAGATGCCCCATCCGACTACTGCAGGGACGCAGTAGATAGCTTAGATTAATATCACGAGGCCTTGCCAGTGATCTCCTAGATGCCATTGGCCACTCAAGGCATTTACACGCATACATACGATTGCGTACCGCCGATATGTTAGCACATGCACTAGCAAACGTTATTCCTCCGCTGAAGAAGCTCAACAAACAAGAGAGAGGCTACCTACAGGTTGTTCGCTACTTCCTACTTTGACTCCCGCCACCTCAAGTGGTGGCAGGTCCTTCCATGTGCTCGCATCTCTCGGACCTGCATCGTTTGGTGTGTCTTGGCGCTCGACATTCCAGCGCTCGGGCCACCGAATCGTATGGCTGCCCGTCGGTGATTGGCTGCTCAAGCCGCAAACCCCCGCCAAGCGAAATTGCATGTGCCGACATTTGGTGTCCCTTTGCGGGCTGTCGCAGTGCTAAGGCGCAGAGTACCAGTGCTAGCATCGCCGCTGGACCTGTACCTCGCAGCTACTGACTGCAGTGGCAGGCCTGTCCCGGCATCTGCGCTAGCGCCAGCCTCAGGCACGGAGCGAATGGCTTCAAGTGCACCATACCATAATTAACCACGTCCACGTCCTCGTCCATCCTGGCTGGCTAGCAAAAGCCCCGGCACCCTCGTTCAAGCAGTCGTCCAGCTCGGCTTTCGCATCCAGGCGATCCCGTGAGCCTTGATCGTGCCTCGTACTCCGTACAGACAGGGTCGAACACGAAGCTGTGCCTCTACCTGCGGTCGCGCTTGTTGGACTGCCCCAGACAGGTAGCAGTGCTCTCTGCCTGAAACCGGTTGAAGTACCTGATACTTGCACTTTGTTCTTTGAGCAAGTCTCAGTGGCCTGGCTCGTCCCTAGCGGAGAGATTGCTCTCGTTTCCCCTTCCTAAGCCTCTCCTCTTCTGCCCGTTTGCCTTCTTCTCTTTCGCTTCTTTTTTTTCTCTCCTCGTGTTCAGCGAACGTGCGCGCACCGGTCCTTTTGTTTTCTTTCTCTTCGGCTCTTCGCCATGACCTTTGGCCTTTCTTTCGTTAATAACCGTTGCTGAGCCGTTCTTTCAAAGGGGGGATTTCGCGTGCGATTGGGACGAACAAGAGAAGCAGAAACGAGAGAAGCCGCAGCGCCACGAGCAAACGAAACGAAACGAAACATTCGCCATCGGTACGCTTTCTCTCGGATTATTATTGCCTGGGTTATTTGTCTTTTCGTCGTTCGAACCACATTGGATCCATCTCCCCAGTAACACGGGCAGGTGGTGAAGGTGAGGCGATTTCCTTCGACGAACCAATCGCCAAGGCCGACAACACTAGCTGCAACGAGCCTCACAACGAAATCGGTGGTTATTTGGGCCCTCAAGATGCAGCCGGCAGAAGGAATAGCGAAATAGATCTTCACTTGCTTCACCTCTCGGCGCCAGCCCCACATCACCTGCGAATACGACACGATCGTCGTCACTGGGCATATCAGCACTGCCCGCCAACATTGCCACCATGACGAGCCGCCGGCCTTCACTCCTTCAGGCCCGCGGCGGTCTTCACGCTCACGCCCACGCTCATTCTTCATACAAACTTGGACACGGACACGGACACGACCAGCACCTGCATCAGCAGTATCCTCACGACGCCGTTGCCGGCCCTCGACCCGACGACGTCAAGCCCGAAAGCGCTGAGGAACCAGAGCTCCATGATCGAGCTGCCGTGCCCGTCGGAGACCAACAGCCCACCAATGCGATCACTCCCAGCGCAACATCTCTTGTCACCCGAGTCGTCCAGACCGTTTCGCTCGTTCAGATTGTGGACTCGTCTGGCTCACCACTCGAGACCCAGACTCACTTCGCTATCCCCAACACCGTCGTTGTGGACAAGGACACGGGCAAGACTATCTCTGCCTCGAACCCGGAAAATACGCCAGCTCCCGCTGCGCCGGGTTCCGGCTCGGAGCCCAGCGGAGTAATTCAATCCTCAACGTCTAGCATCAGTTCTCAACCACCGGCAGCCTCCGTTCCCAGCAGCTCGCAGGCGCAGGCGGCTTCTATTCCCACCATATCAATCACACCAACTTCCCCGGCGTCCCTTACGCCGTCCGCTCATTCTTCACCACCGCCGACACCAGCAGCTCCCTCGCTGGGCATAGGCCACAATGGAACAAATGGTACGTCGCCACCCTCTGCTGACAACGGGTATAATGCTAATTCCAGACTTGAAGTTCATCATTCTGCCCATCACAACTCGACCAATTCCTTGTTCCACGCTGAGTCACTAAACGCCACTCACTCGTCAACCAAACACTCCTCGACGAAGACGCACTCTCACACTTCACTGACGACTACGGAGGTCTCAACCTCCGAGGCCACGTCTTTGTCGGAAACCGTCCTTTCAACCGTCTCGTCCTTTGAGCCCACAGCTACAGATGCCGCGTTCGGCGGTGTGTATGGAGGAACTGGTGTGTCACCGACAACAGGCAGTACGGAGGCCGCTCCTTCAGCCCCATCCAACGGAACGGATAACGTGTTGTCCCCTCAGCAGAAGCAAGTCATTGGAGGTGTAGTTGGAGGCCTCGCTGGCGCCGCTTTCTTTCTCGTCTTGGTCCTGCTCGCCCTGCGGTACAAAAGACGGCAACTCAATGCAGCTCAATCCGCCGAGCAACCCAATTCGGAGGGCCGAGGACTTCCCCCGACCATCGTTACCCCTGACGGAGCTCCTAGCGGAGGTAGCAGCGGGAGCGAAAGCGCAATGACGGAGAGATACAACGCTGCCGCCGTGACCGCGGCCTTCACCGGCTTAGCGTCCAAAAGCGATTCTGCTTCTGCAAACTCTGCCGAAACAGGGGCAAAGAGCTTCTATCGCGTATCAGGCAGAAAGCTGCCGTCAGTACTGCAGGTGGGCGGCGACGGGTACTCGGACCCTCGCTCGAGCTTCATGAGCAGCACGTCGGATTACTACCGAGGCTCTCAGGCCTTTGATCCTGTGGGAGGATCCGGCGCTCGGCTACAGCTGGGAGTCCCCATGCGGCCAGACAGCGGCGTACCGATTATTCGATCCAGCCCAGCTCGAGCCGTGATGGCGGAGCCAAACCCATTCGCCGACCCTCCGAGAACACCTCCCGCGGACGACTCTGCGTCTCATCTGCCACGGCTGCGCGAGAGTCCAAGCAGGGGTTCCAGATTTCAAGAGAGCATTTGATTGATACCAAGCTGTTGTATACATCTCCATACCCTTGTTTAGTTTCCTGTACAATTTCTCGTTCGATTTTCGTCTATCATTGCTTCCACTGAGCTGTGACTTCCCTCATTTCTTTTTGTTCTTTCCTCTCTCGCAGCTCCTGCACTCACCGGGTTGCTCCCCCTCTAAAGGAGCATTGGTCTTGGGAGTTATTTCTTTTTTCCTCTTCGATTTCTCTGGTCTCTTTTTCTTTTTAAAACGGCGTTGGAGCGGACAACGTGGGAATTTTGGGCCGTAATCTGACGAAAAGGATGGTAAGGATATAGAGGAAAAGTATGGAAGAATCTTTGCATATTTTTCATATGGGAGGGCCATCTTCTTTGTTGCTGTTTTTCTCCATCTGTCTCTCTCTCTCTCTCTCTCTTCCTCTCTTTCCTTTCTTGTCCATCTCTGACGACAGGCCATCTTCGGAGAACCATCTCGGGGACTGTGGTCGTTTTTGAGACCCCCCTAGTACTGGTGATGTGGTACTATAATCGGGAGTGACGAGCACATGCAAAAAAAACATGATGCAGGGAAAATCTGGTTGCTTATCTGAGTCTGGCGAATCAGAAGCGGCGGCGGGATCGCTCAGCGTCGGGCCGTGAATGGCCGATGACGTTTGTGGTCAAGCGCGCACAGTAGTAGATCAGCTTTGTTATTCTTCTCTCCTCCACAATTCCTACCAAAAACACCAACTCTCCACATAATCCCTGCAAAAGCATCGCCCTCATCCTACAGTACAAAATGGCTTCGCCCTGGACCGACCCACTGCAGGCACTGGCTCTCGTGGCAGACAATCCAGCGCGAGCAGCCTCCGAAGACTTGTCCGAAGCGTTGTCTTCAGTTCTTTTAGAACCTGAAAAATTTGAATCCTCTCGCCAGGACGCCATCAAACTGGTTGAGGGATACCAGCCTGGTTTCCCAGCAGATGATACAGCTGCATTGCTGCAACTTTTCCTAGACAAGTTACCGAAAGAGGGCCAGACAGCTTTGATAAGCGATATTCTTATCTGCAAACAAGACTTACGTCCGCTGCGGGACCACCTTGTCGACGCCATCTTGAAACCAAGTAAGGCATTGATTAAGTCCCTTTGTTTTCTATCAGCTAATATTTTCTTTTTTTTTTTTCCACAGTGAAACTGGCAGGTGGCAAGCAGCCAGTTTCTCAGCCAAGCAACAACCCAGCAGCAATAGAACTGATTACTCTATCCCTCCACGAGATCGAACCATCTAGACGAGATCAGGGGAGGCTCAAAAGGAGTTGTCTCATACGGGATGGCTTTCGTTGTGTCATTTCAGGACACTATGATCGAGCATCCGTCCGAGCTGGAAAAGTTGATGTATCAACAAACGACGGGCTGGTTCGCACCCAGTGCGCGCACATCCTGCCATTCGCACTTAGTGACTTCGATGACCGGGTTGCCACTGAGACGCGGAACAAAGCGACCATCTGGTTCGCACTCCACAGATACTTCCCAGAACTGAGAGGCAAAATCGATACCTCGAAAGTCAATCAATATGGGAATCTCATGACTATGGAAGAGGGCCTACATGGAGCATTTGGCCAATATGAAATCGGACTATGGCCAACGGAGAGAGTATGTACTCATTATCGCAGACATTGCTGATATCTGAACTGACATTAGCTTATTATACTAGGATAATACATACCAGATCCGCACACTTGATGGCTTGGCCCTTCCTGCTTTAATCCGGGGCCAGGAGTATGTCCATTTCCTATCCCACGATCCTCAGATCCCTCTGCCCGATAAAGACTTTTTGAAGACCCACTGTCGGATTGGCGAGATACTCCGAGTAAGTGGTATTGGACAGAGGATTGAGGATGAAATGGACAACTCTTTGGGCGATCCGCTTAATATGCGACCTGATGGAACAACTGACTTATGGTCGATATTGGAGAGGAAAATGCTAATCAAAATATAGTCAGCGACTGTGTGTATGCATGACTGTCACTGAATAGCAGGACCTCGGAAGGCTGGTCATGTCAATGCAGAGTGACCAGGGCCGAGAAGAGAGAGGAAGCGAAGTCAAAAAACTGCGAAGGCTGGGAGGGGAGAGGAGAGGAGAGGAGAGTGCGGCAATGCAATGCAAAACAAAGGCAAGGTAAAGCGGGCTCAAGCTCACTCACCCGACCCGACACACCATTTGGGGCGCAGAAAAACCCACTTTGGGGGTCGTTCCATATTAGCCGTCCGAGTGTTCTGTCTCTGTCTCTGTTCCTCTGTGTGTGTGTGTGTGTGGTTGGATTGGGCTGCTTACTTTGGTTCGTCGTTCATTTGGAAGCGGTTCGGATGCTATGGCTATTATTGGCGTGTGGTACCTTTTATGGAACCTCTTTTTTAGGGGGGAGTTCATATGCGTGCCCGGGTCTTGATGGTGGCTATGACGCATTTAGAAGCTGACGGTGGTTCTGGGGCTGTTCTAGTTTTGTTTGGATGTTGCTACTTTTGGTGTTTTGCGTTGTTGGTTGCGTGTGGTTGAAGGATTGCTTGGTTTCCACCTTTGGGTTCCGTCTAGGTCCATGTCGTGCTCGTTTCGGTCTGTAGCGGCACTGAAGTGTTCGCGAGCACTAAATGGACTCTGGTAAAAAGCCGAGGCACCAATGAATATGACAAGACTCTCGAGATGTTTCGAGATGTATCAATAATTAAACACACGCCGAGGAGAGTCAAGTTGAGGAGGACCTTGAAGGAAGTGTCTCGCAATTGCAGCGTCGGTCGTGTGCAAAGCGTTTCACGTATGGTTTATTCCCGTCGCAGCTTGATTGGAGGCGGGGAGAGAGGGGA